>OY744539.1:36514949-36774949 GCA_963556195.1 Sepiola atlantica
TATATATATATATATACATATATAATTATATATATATATACATATATAATTATATATATATATATACATATATAATTATATATATATACATATATAATTATATATATATACATATATATATACATATATAATTATATATATATACATATATAATTATATATATATACATATATAATTATATATATATATACATATATAATATATATATATATATATATATATATATAATATATAATTATATATATATATAGATATATATTTATATATATATATACATATATAATTATATATATATATACATATATAATTATATATATATACATATATAATTATATATATATATACATATATAATTATATATATATATACATATATAATATATATACATATATAATATATAATTATATATATATACATATATAATATATAAATACATATATAATATATAATTATATATATATACATATATAATATATAATTATATATATATACATATATAATATATAATTATATATATATACATATATAATATATAATTATATATATATACATATATAATATATAATTATATATATATACATATATAATATATAATTATATATATATACATATATAATATATAATTATATATATATACATATATAATATATAATTATATATATATACATATATAATATATAATTATATATATACATATATAATATATATTTATATATATACATATATAATATATAATTATATATATATACATATATAATATATAATTATATATATATACATATATAATATATATTTATATATATACATATATAATATATAATTATATATATATACATATATAATATATATTTATATATATACATATATAATATATAATTATATATATATACATATATAATATATAATTATATATATATACATATATAATATATATTTATATATATATACATATATAATATATATTTATATATATATACATATATAATATATATTTATATATATATACATATATAATATATATTTATATATATACATATATAATATATAATTATATATATATACATATATAATATATAATTATATATATATACATATATAATATATAATTATATATATATACATATATAATATATAATTATATATATATACATATATAATATATAATTATATATATATACATATATAATATATATTTATATATATATACATATATAATATATAATTATATATATATACATATATAATATATAATTATATATATATACATATATAATATATAATTATATATATATACATATATAATATATAATTATATATATATACATATATAATATATAATTATATATATATACATATATAATATATAATTATATATATATACATATATAATATATAATTATATATATATACATATATAATATATAATTATATATATATACATATATAATATATAATTATATATATATACATATATAATATATAATTATATATATATACATATATAATATATAATTATATATATATATATATAATTATATATATAATTATATATATATATATATAATTATATATATAATTATATATATATATATATAATTATATATATATATATATATATATATATAATTATATATATATATATAATTATATATATATATATATATATAATTATATATATATATATATATATAATTATATATATATATATATATATAATTATATATATATATATATATAATTATATATATATATATATAATTATATATATATATATATAATTATATATATATATATATATAATTGTATATATATATATATATAATTGTATATATATATATATATAATTATATATATATATATATAATTCTTAAAGAAACGATTAAATGAACATAAAAGGGATATAAAAAACAACAACCCTCTTAGTGCACTTTTCTCCCATGCTCTAGAATATGGTCATGCATTCAAATTTGAACAAGCCAAAATCACTAAACACATCCACAACAAATCTCGGCGAAGATTATTGGAAACTGCACTCATCACATCCTCCACTACTATCAAGCAGCGAAATGGTTTCTTTAACCTATCACCCTTAATAAGCAAGATCATCCTCACTGAACAAAGTCTTTTGCCTGATCACGGCTAACTTTTATTTTCATCTCTAACCTTATGACACTCTTCCATTCACCCACACCCTTCCCTTCTCTCCCTGTATCTTCTCTTATTTTTTCCTCATTTTTTTTTTTTTCCCTCACATTTTTAATACTACAGTCCAAATAAACTTTCTCATGTTCCAAATATTTCAAATATATTCCTCACCCACCCTTTCAATCACCCCCTCCCCCACCCACTCCAATCCCCCACTCATTGCTATCATTTTCCAAATATTTCAAATATTTCACACCCTATCACGACAAATCCTCCCTCTTCCCCCTCTCATCCGTTTTCTCCCATGCCTCTTCTTAAATTCCCTCATTTTCTTCAAACGCTCTCTGGGACTATGGCTTTCGCCCATCCACCGAGATCACAGCCCCCCCCCTCCCTCTCTGCCTATCCCCATTTCCCTGCACACACCCCACACACACAAACGTTCCAACTCACTCTTCCCCTTCGGTCTCGACCGCAGCCATCTGGTCAGACACCCCTCCCCCTTTTCCTCCAATCTCTCTCTGCCATCCATTTTACCCCTGCTCATCCCCCACCTCTTTCTCTCATCGTCAGCCACAGTAGTCCTTGCTCCCTCCACCCTTCTCCTTTTTTCTCCCACTCATTTTTCATTCTCTAACAAGTACGGACGTCCAGCTAGACGCTGCTATTATTTTTCATTTTATTTTATTTTTCTTCCCAACATGTCTACCCTACATGTATCCGTGCTTGCATGATATCTTTTCCCTATATCATCATCCTGATGAAGTCTTATAAATAAAGACGAAACGTTGATGTACACATAAAAAAACATCCAGTTTTTTGGTTTTCCTTTTTCATTTTACCATATATATATATATATATAATTATATATATATATATATAATTATATATATATATATATAATTATATATATATAGATATATATATAATTATATATATATATATATAGATATATATATAATTATATATATATATATATATAATTGTATATATATATATATATAATTATATATATATATATATAATTATATATATATATATATATATATATAATTATATATATATAGATATATATATAATTATATATATATATATATATATATACATATATAATTATATATATATATATATATATATACATATATAATTATATATATATATATATATATATACATATATAATTATATATATATATATATATACATATATAATTATATATATATATATATACATATATAATATATAATTATATATATATATATATATACATATATAATATATAATTATATATATATATATATATATACATATATAATATATAATTATATATATATATATATATATATATATACATATATAATATATAATTATATATATATATATATATATACATATATAATATATAATTATATATATATAAAATATATATAAATATAATATATAATTATATATAAATTTAATATATAATTATATATAAATATAATATATAATTATATATAAATATAATATATAATTATATATAAATATAATATATAATTATATATATATATGGTATTTTAAATTCCAATGACCAAGACTTCATTCATATTTTAGCACAAGTAAAATTAATGCCTCAGTCATGGAGGAGTAGTCTGAAACAAGGTATGGTTTTGTCAATTGACCACTCGATTAGTTTAAGATAATTAAAGACTAAATGATTATGTACTACTACTTTTTGAGACAACATGCTGTCAGTCTCATTTCTATCCAGACCAGTTGTGTGTCTAACTGTTTAATATTCAATGAGTGTGTTAGCCAGTACATATATATTAGTGATTTGGTTATGAGACAGGAAATGTCATAGACAAATAGATGAAAGTGACAATATTAAAACAAAAACACTGAAAATATTTTTAAAGTGGTTATTAGGTAAAACTTACATAAATTTCAATTGGAGAAACAATTTCTTTTAGTAAGAAAACTATTTTCTTGTGAAATCAGTACAAACTAAAAATGAAGATCATTTGTAATATGATGATCTATGTTGAAACTATAAAATAACTTCAAAAGATGCAAAATAAAACATTTAAAACAATTGTGTTTATTAAATTACATTTTTGGAAAAGATGCAAAACACGTTTGACTTTTTAAAAAAAAAACTTTTTCGGGTAGTTTTCATTTTAGTGGGTGAATTGTTAGTTTAGTTGACTTTATGGAGGTTTCTTTGATCTTCAAGTCTTCTGCTTTCTTCAGTTTTTTTTCTTTCAATTTAAAGCCTTCGATTATACCTCAAATATGCTAAAATCTGAAATCCTGGGAAAACTCAAAACACTTTCATCACTGTAGATAAGGAATCAAAAGGGTTACAAAGGTCAGCGATGATTGGGAATCTAGTATCGTGAGAACTGAAGCGAGAATACGAAAAAAGAGAAACAATATATATATATATATATATATATATAGCATAATATAAAATGAAATAATAAAATAATGTGCAAATCAAATTTTATTATAATTCAAAATTCAGGCAAAGTATCTCAACGTTCTTAACTCATGAGTTTTCAAAGATAATTCTTCTCCTCAGAGGACCATTACCGCAGTGACGTTACTGCAGGTGATAAAATTACACTTTGAAAATATATAAAAAATATATACAAAAATACATAAAAGTGCATAACACAAATATATCAAGCCAAAAACATACTTATTTGTTAAAGTTATAAAATCCAACCAATTCATACAAATTAAAACATATTCAGGAAAGATATCGAAGAGGTTGATTGAAGATTGATCCAGGTATTGAGTGACAATCCAAATGCGAAAAAATTGAAAGAACTGAAAAACCGAAAAAGTTATCCAGTCGGGAAATGCGTCCGCAATCAATGCAGTAAATTACAGTGAAAAATGCATCCAATGTTTATGTTAATTAATACAATGATAAATGAACCAAATCAAATAAAAAGTTCAATAAACTCACTTTGTGTTGAAATCATAATGTTCAAAATTGAGGGTTCAAATGATTTGATCGGAGTAGCACAAACCAAAATTCGCTGGTTAAATGGAAAATCTGCTAAATCCGATTTGAATAGAATTAAATCAAACTGAGTCAATATATTCGGCCATTTTTTCTTCCGGGTCTGATGAAGATCATTTCAATGGATAAAGTTAAATTTGAAAGTAATCACTCTCCCGCAAGCCAAGTAAACAGAACCCCTTCTCGCCAATCAGAAAGCAATACTTAAGTCGCAGGCTGCCTTCTTTTTCAAACGACGTTATCCGAGTGGATGTTATATTTCGAAGTTAACAAAGAAAAAAACGTCACCACACACCGACAGATATATTAAATCAATTCAACTCATACCGGATGTTACTTGTCTGGGTCAAATCATAAGTCTAGGCCAAACAGTGTAAATTTAGGTCAAAGCCTCTAATTGCCCTCCCATTTCACGTAGCTACCCAAATTGTCTGGCCTAAGCATAAAACAACAAATTTCACAGATCTTGCCATATCAAATAATTTAGAAGATTTATGAAATTAATAATTACGAAGTTATTAAAGTAATTAGAATTTAATAATTTAATAGTTTAATTTAAGATTTAATTTTATCAAATTAAGAAGTTTAAGAAATTTAATTTAAGATTTAATTTTTCCTAATTAAGAAATTGTAAAAATATTTAGATTTAAAAAATTTAAATATTTAGACTTTTACAATTTAAAAAATTTAAAGGGATATATAGGTATTTTCAGAGTCTAAACCTTTTAGGCAGGGAGGATTTGGTGGTGGTTTCCACTGTGCATACTTGAATTTCCTTCTATGTCGACATTTGGAGACTAATTCACTTCTAGAATTGATCAGATTTAAACGTTTAGGTGCAGTGGCTATCATTACGGCTTCTGAATTGCATAGACCGCAAGATCTAGATCACGGGCTATAAGAGTTTAATTTTTTTAGGATGGACCATTTTATATTGTCTGGAATATTATTGGATCTTAAGTTTTTAACTAAAGTGGTCAGTGATGTTTTGTTGTTGCCGACATCGTTATTAAAGGAGTAATTATGCATAGATATGCGGGTTTTAATTAAATTTGCTGTGGCCCCAATATAAGTGTGTATCTTAGGATTTACTATTGTTCCTGAGCCATTTATATTCCTATTCACTGGTCTACTTCTATTTACTGTATTTTCATGATATGGATTAGGTTGGTTAATTGATTGTATATTATTGTTAGCGTTATCGTTAACTACTATTGGAAGGTCATTATCGGCTTGCAGAGGTGGAAGATGGATAGTGGGATTATTAGGTATAGAATTATGGTGCAAATTAGTCGTAATGCTCAGTTGTGGAGTTTGATTAGGGGCTGCATTTATGTGATCTCTAGGGTTCATTGTAGAATTATTCAGTTCAGTTACGGTGCAAGCATACACAATGTAAGAATATGTGCATCTATTATCAAATGGGCAAAGATTGGATAAATTTTATTTTTTTGCTATTTGCTGAGATTATTGTTTTGGCTATGTTAGGCATAGTAGAATAGGAAATTTTGATCGAGTTTTAATTAAGTATGGAGCTGTATTTATGTGGGTATTTAAAGGAGTTTTCTAATATTTTAAAGAATTCCTTAGGGATATTGGTTTTAACGTTGTTATTAAAAGGTGGGTTAAACCAAATGTTGTTTTTCCTTCTAATGCGTTTACGTGAAGTCAGTGTAGGGCTATCTATATGTTGTTCATTCTCATCAGGTATGATAGAATGCCTCTGAGGTCTATGGTTTTTTACATTTCTTTTGGTCCGGCTCCTATTGCTAGTAGTCATATTAATGCTCTATCCAGTATATTGAGCTTCAGTCTTTATCCGGATGTTTCACTAATTAAAAGATATTAGTTGCCTCTTATATCTTTTGTTGGATTAACTTCATATATATATATATATATATATATGAAGAAAAGAGAATTCTGGTGGAAAGTATCTCTTAATTTTGGAAGGAAGTGACCAAAAGAAGACATGGTAATATGAGTTAATCAAAGTGTAGTCTAAAAAGATTTATATTTAATAGTTTATTTCTATCTTTTTCTGTCGACGAGATATATAAAATTTTTTTTTAAATTTTCAAAAAGATAATTCCACAAAAAAAAAACCTAATTTAATAAACTAATAGAAGATCTCAAAATGTGCGGCTAAAAAAATAGAGGAAAGGATGCCTTCAACCGTGCTTCATCAGAAACTTGGTACATAGGTGCCGTACATGCTTTACAAATACTTCAGGTTGTTCAGCGTGCCACATCTTGCATCAACTCTATAACACACCTGAATATCCCAGGCACTAGTAAGCATGGTAGACAGAGGAAGACCTGGCTTGTCAACAAAAATAACGAAATAATTCCATCAACTGACTCATTTAGAATAGCGATTAGAGTGTTTGCTAACGAGCTGGAAGGCTAGAGTTCAATCCTTGGTCGAGTCATACCAAAGACTAAAAAAAAAATATACTTGATGACCCCTTGCTTAATCACTCAGCATTATAAGGTGAGAATCAAGAGTTAGTGGAGTAATCCTGACAAAGGAGTGGCACCCTCCCCTACATCTCATGATGATTGTTTTGTTTTGCAGCATATCAACACTTTTGGGGTTATTTAATGTCGAATCCGGTCATTTTGGCAAAAGTTTTTATGCTTCAAGTTCTTTCTATGTTCAAGTATTTATTTGGTTTCGTTTAGTTGTTTTGTAGAGGAAAAATATTTTTGTTTTTGGCTTTGCAGAATATGATTGAGTTTTGCAAAGAGAAACATCTCGGTGAAGTAACTAATGAAAAGGGATCCTTCGGGTCACCATTGACTATGGTTGACAACTTTACTTACTTTTCTTTTTAAATTTTGATTGAAAAGTTTAAACTGCATAAACAGAGTGAAAACAAAAGGGAGATAACTGCTATTAAGAAATAAAGGGGAAATTACTCTGATTTATCAACAGAAATCGAAAATATAAGATGTTAGAGAAAAAATGTCCGAATTACATCAGAAATTACACGAACAGAGTTAATTTTTGGCTAAGAGAAAAGTGTAGTATCTGTTCTGATACTACACTTCATCTTTTCTGTCCTCGGTCAGTAAAGGAGTATTTCTTCTAGACTGAATCAATTTTTATTTTTGCCCCAATCCAGAGTGCCCCTTTTTGGGAAGCTGGATTTCCCCATCATTAAGAATTGACCATGTGTCTAACTCTGCCCTCGTGGGGAGGCAAGTAAATAGGTACATAGAGGGTGTTTCCGACCCATAAATAGAAAATAAACAAAAACATTTTCTATTGGATCCAACGTAAAAAAAATAAATAAATAAATTAAAAAAAAAAAAAAGCCATGAAAAAAATCTTACTCGGTAAATATTCAAGTCCGTAGGTAAGTCGTCCACGGTCCTGACTTGGCAAAGGAGGAGAATTCCGCCCGTCTTCTCCACTTCCTTCCATTTTCTCTTCCCCATGAATTACAGCAATGGCCAGACCAAGTCGCTCGGCATAAGATGTGACACGTTTCACAGAATTGGGATTTCGAGATACTATGACAGCATTTCGGTAATCAGGAATCTAAAGATAGGATAAAAGAAAGAAAATTAGACTGAAAATTTAGAGCTTTGTTTTTTGAATAAAAATTGTGATCTAAAGATTCAGATAACGTAACAATTTAAACATAACAAGATGAGCTGTGTTGAGGCAGATAACGTTATGATGATACACCGTCTTATTTCTGTTCTGCTTAAAAGAATGATGACAAACACTGACGTATAAAAATATAATGATATATGTTTATTGTCGGTGAACGAGTTAGGGTTAATGAGGAAGGAGGATGCACAGGAATGGGTGGAGTGGTTTTCTCTCACCCGATCGCCAGTCGACTATCGATCTCAATTTCGGTTTAGTTTCTGTTGTAACAATTTGTGACAACCATGGATTCACCTGTAAATGTCGATTCTGGGATTTAACCTTAACTGTCAATGTAGCGACGCCCCTGGATCGGGTATTTCAATGTGCAGCTAACTCTTTTGGATAGCATAACCTTTGCAGGTGGTCTTGAATTAATAGTTATATTATTTCTGACAATCAACTGTGTTTCTGTTTCTTCCGGCCAGGTGCATGTTTGTGACAAGTACGTTTTATTCCGGTACACCCAGCCTGAATATTCAACATTACTACTACTACTAATAATAATAATAATAGAGGTAATAATGGTGCTAGTAGTAGGCCATGACTATGACAATGAGAGGAATTTTTGTTACAGAAGTGGATTAATAAAATATGTTAGGATTGAAATGGGATTCAGAATGCGTTTTTGGAATTCAGGTGTTATTTTGAAAGATCATGAATATGAGTTGAATTGAAAATATAAATATTTGTCATTTTTTGTTTGGAGAAGAATTCTTGAAAACAAACAATTTTGAGAAATATTATCAATGATCAAAAAACATCAGAGTAAAGATTGTTACGGAGTCACGAGGATGTCTGATGCGCTCACTCCCATTGGCGGGGCCAGTAAAGCACAAAAAAATCAGTGTACGAGTAAGAAAATGTCGGTATTATACCAACAATAAAAGTATGGAAAATCCTGTTTGTGTGTTTCAAGTCTTCATTTGTGAACAAATCCGAGGAAAAAGATGCTTCGGCAAAATGTTGAGGGAATTCCCCAACGGAAGAAAAACAAGTACTTCTTTTTGGTCTTATGAACCGTCAAATCCTCAACGAAGGTATTGGCTCCACGACACATAATTATAAGAAGCAATGTCATGCAAAACCATTTGAGCAACTTTACAGACTTTCATATGTGGCTCCCCACAAAGTACAACAAAAGCCAATACGTTAAAAATATGCTAATAAAACACAGCAGTTTTTAAAAGTAATAGAAATGTTTCTCTTTGTAAATACCTGCCAGTATCCTATACCATTCGCCTATGCAACTCTGGGCTGGTTCTCCAACCAATAGTCTCTTTTGAACAGGGTACAAAAAAGAGCCTGTCTCTAACCTAATAGATCCCGCACTGTCTACCAAGTTCCAGCCCCTGTCCCATCGCTGCAATGTGGCATCCCTGTGCTTGTTTTACAAGTACTTTCACAAAATGTGCTCCGATAAACATACTATATTTGTACCCCTCCATCCCCCCAACATAAACATCCTTGATCAACCAGACTAGCAGCAAATCCCCCCCCCCCCCTTCATGGTAGAGGTACCCAGATGCTGTGAAATTTTCTACTTTAATAATTTCTTTCCTTGGACCACTTACCTTTGGAACTCCCTCCCTGTTTCCCCAATTGTACCACCAACATGCAGAAATTTAAACGTAATGTGAACAACTATCTTACTACATGCAGAAATTTAAAACTAATGTAAACAGACATCTCGCTGCGCAGATCCCAATTTAGGTTGAACCCCCCCAACCTTCTCCCCTTTTCTATTTTCTCGGTAGCCCCTTACGTCTACAGTGGTGGCCTGCCTTTTTTGGGGTGAACTATGTTAAAAAAACAAAAAAAAATCCCCACTTAGGATGCCCGTATAAATTTGGCCCCTAATCACAGTGGCAATATGCCTTGTTTGAGCTGAAGAAAATAATAAATAAAATTGTAAGAAACGGAAATAATAATAGGTCTAGGGAAAAATTCTTTCCATTCAAAGAAATATTAATTGATTTAATTGTTCTTCTCTATCTTGGTATCCTTACTATCTTATTGTAAAGATTAAAAAAAAAACAAAAAAACATTGAAACTGGGAAAGCAGTTTTTAACAGTAATGAAGATTAAGTAAAGATATTCCAAATTAGTCACGTTTTAATTCTAAAAGACGAAAAGATCTTTGTATAGATATTTGCAATTTCCACATTGTACTTTAAACACATTTATAAGATGTTAAAATCGCTACATACCGATTCAACAATATACTGTATCAAAAAAGGAGAAGCCCTCAAGTTATCAATAGGAACATTGAAGAATCCTTGAATTTCTTTCTGGTGGAGATCCATTGTGATGATATGTGTAAGACCTGAAGAGAAAAAAAATCATAATAATAATAACCTTTGTATATTTGTTTCAATATATTTGTTTGTAAAACTAAGGGAGGTAAGAGAAACTAACACAGATTTTTTCCCAAGTGAATTTAATTTAATAAACATTGTGACTTTAGAAACGGGAGTTTGGTCGGAAAAAAATATGATTACAAATCTTTCCCATTGAAGTGATTCAACGATACAAATATAACATAATTCTTTAATAGGCTTTCTTTTAATAATGTTTTTTTTTTCTTTACCTTTATGGAGATCCAAGCTTGACAACGGATGATTCATTAATATAATTATTTGATTTGAACTCCACAATAAAAAAACACAACTGCATGATAATGTAATAAACAGAAGCAATGAAAGGAGTATACCATTATTTTTTACTCAAGGGACGCCCTAATATACATATCTACATTTAAAGAAAATTGACAGAATAATCTCTAAGGCCTTTTCAATTATCATTTCGTCAAGAGAAAAATCGATAATTTTAAATGAATGAGAAATATTATTGACGAAAATAAAGAGCACAGAGGAAAAATTGAATGTGCCAAGCGATTAAGATAAATTTAATTCAATATTCGTTTAAAAACTATTAAAAGGGGATAGTGAGAGACAAAAAAACAGGGGGGGGGGGGGCAAAGTTCCCTAAAGAGATTTAATGTTTTGATGAATTACTTCTGCCAGCATAAGGAAAGTTTACATATGGCAATAGAGACAGATTCCAAAGTTTTAATAAATCCGGCCAATATTATTTTGGCAATGGTGCATTACAGGTAACAACGAAAAAAAGGAGTAAAAAACAAAACAAAACAAAAACAAACAAGCCGCGCGTGTGTGGTCCCCCTCTGTATGTGGCAAGTGTAAAATGCAATAAATTTGGGCAATTTGGAGCATTTTGACCCCCTGGGGGTGCGAACAAGAATTTTTCTGAGGTCAAGAATGCTCATTTTATATCCAGAACAATTTTGGCCAAGTTTCAGAAAAATTGAATCGATGGATCAAACGTTATGGGAGAAAAGGGTCATTTTTAGCCATTTTGGGCGCTTTTGACCCCCTGGGAGCGCGACCAGATTTTTTCCAAAGTCAGCGATACTTATTTTCTATTAGGAACAATTGCCTCCACATTTTGGCCAAGTTTCAGAGAAATTAAATGGATGGATGAAAAGTTATGGGCCAAAAAATGTCATTTTTTGCCATTTCAGGGCCTTTTGACCCCCTGGGGGGCTAACCAGATTTTTTTTAAAAAATCGGAGAATGTCACTTTCTAACCTGACCAAAGTTACAACTTCATGCAAAATTTCAGAGAAATGTAATAGATGGTTGCAGAGAAAAATCCGGACGGACGGAATGCCTCAAAACATAAGTCCTCCGATTTTATAAATCGGGGGACCAAACATAAGTCCCCCGATTTTATAAATCAGGGAACCAAAAAAAAAAACTGTTGAACAAATAACTGTTACCAAAGGCAATAAAAGTTAGTTTTCTACCTATCCGCATATTTTTTTTGTGTTTTAAAGTGTTTCAAAACATACATGTTGGGGTGAAAAAATAAACAAAAAAACAAATATACAAACTGTTCCAAACGCAATTAAATTTACACTTCTGCCTAATTGAAAGGATAAAATGATGAAAAAAAAAAAGAAAAAAGTAATCAGACTTTTGTAATTTCCGGAAATTGGAGTCAGTCATTTTGAATTCTAACTGTAATGATATCATATTTTAGCTTAATTCGTATTGAATCTTGAATTGAAATAAGGTACTTATGCAGATTAGGACCCAAGCTAACCCTAACCCTAACCAAGTCTATATTAGCTTGGATCCTAATCTGCATAAGTATCTGAAATAAAAACATTTTCAAAGATTTAAAACACAAAAGAAAATTATGCAGGTAGGTAGAAAAGTAACTTTTATTGTCTTTGGTAACAGTTATTTGTTGAGTATTTGTTTTCACCTTTTTTTCTTGTTAACTATAATGCATCATTGCCATTATTTTATATTAGATTTAATTCTTTAACAGACTTTCTTTTAATAATGTTATTCTTTTTTCTGTGTTATTGTAGATTGACACCCTCCCCTTTAAAAAAAGAAAAGATTCTTTTTTTTTACATGTGAACATCTTTAAAAACTTTGAAAAAACAAAAAAAAAAAACAAGATATTCTTACAATACATTCATTCAATCTGTGTATTTGAGCGCGACAAATTTTAGTTAGGAGCAAAGTGTAGTATGTGTTCTGATACTACATTCCATCTTTTCTATCCTCAATCATTGGAAGTGAGATCCTTTTTGACTGAGACAATTTTTATTTTTGTTAAAATCCAGAGTGTCCCCTTTTTGAGGAGCTGGAAATTCCCCACATTAAAAACCGACTTTGTGTCTAACTCTGCCCTCGTGGAGAGGAACAGACAATGCCTCTTACAGAGCTGTTTGAACACTTGTAAAAATGTGTATATTCAACCTGCTCAACTAGCAATGAAAATGCCATTTCAAACTGAAGCTGCTCCACACACGGTTACTCCGTCTCCTTTTCTGAGCCATGGATCCTGACAACGGAGCTACGGAGAATATAGGCAGTAGAAGTGAGATACTTTAGGAAAATATGCACCAAAGTGCACTGAACTTTCATTTGATAAATGAGACAAGACGATTCGACGGAGAAATTTTACAAACAATTAACACAAATTTACACATTAATGAATTGCGCTGCAGTCAGATGAGAGAGGGATGAGTGATGACCCAGCATTCACTGCAATGTTATATGGCAGTGAATGCTGGGTCCTCACTCAGCTCTTTCTCGCCTAACTGCAACGCAAGATCTGCAATGGTAAATCTAACCAAACCCAACACATCAGGTCAGAGGATTTGCTGAAAGCACTATATTTGACCAACAGAGGTTATCCTAAGGATGAATGGTCATGGTCATGTGGAATGTTCATCCTCTTGGATAAATTGTTGCAGAAGCATGAATGTGATAAATCGCAGGAAGATTGGCCGGCCAAGGAAAATCTGAAAATAAGTAATTAGACAAGACCGCACCAAATGGAATTCGGAAACCCGCTGAACAGTGAGAATTGGAAGATGAGCTTGCATGATATCAGAAAACGTCTGAATCCTGAACAAGGGAAAATTAATGTTAAATGAAGAACAAACTATGATTGACAAGGATGGTATTGTTTTCTGCGTTTGTCAACCATAAATCATTAATGTCTAAATTTGCGTTAACAGTTTTTAAACTTTCTTTGTTGAATCCATTTACGTTCTATCCATCTGTGAAAATAACAACCAAGATGAGAATATTCCGAGTACTATTTTCATCTCATCATTGGTTTAACCTCCATTTTACATGATGGCATGTACTGGATGGCTTTCAGAAGTTGACTTCCAAGCTAACCTATCATTTATACTACATATAGAAATACATAAAAAAGGTCTTTATTTATTCCTCTTTCTCTTAAATCTATCCTTATTACTTCCGCCCATGTTTTCCTTGGCCTTCCCCTGTTAACTGACCCTGCTACCTCAACTGTTCTACATCTATTAACCCAAGAACTCTCATCCATTTTTATTTTCAACGTGGCCATACCATCAAATTCTCCTGTTCTACACACATGTCCCTGTATGCTCCAGATTTGATCGTCCTCTGAGGTCATCAGAGCTAAGTCTGTCTTTAAGACTCACGTTAGACACCCATCTGGGCTGTTATAATCACATTTCGGCCGACGTAAGCTCTGAATTTCTTAAAGTGCATTTTTTTCGAACTCGGAGAATGGTGAATCTATAGGGAATTTTGAACTGAATTCTTTATTTAATCCACAACGTGTAACGTATAAAGGCATTCGGTAACAATCAGTTCAAAGTGACAAGGAGGTTGAAGGTTCAATCCTTACTAGAAGCGATACTAAGAATATTTTTTTTTTTAATTACTTCTAACTGGGCATGGCTAACGGAATGAGAACAATATACCCTCGGGAATTAAATAAAGACTTCAGTTTGAAATTCAGTATTGATTCCAGAGTTCGATAAAGATGCATCTGAAGAATGTCTGAGGTTACAATGAAGAGAAAAAAAACATTTTAACCCATTAGCAGCCATGGTCCTTCTTTTCAGGAGCAGAAGGATAATTACTCATATTTCATCAACCTCTGTATTTTTCAGCGATTACTATAGCTAGTTATAACGATTGGTGTGGCTTTCAAATATTATACCAATGTGAACATGTCCGTATGCATGTGTTTGTGCGTTCACTACACTGGCCGTAATTGTCTTCACACGTTGTGCCGCTCCAAGGGTTGTTGTGCAATCTAGTCTCTGTGCTCTCATGCCAAGTAAAAACTATGAGTCCAATTTATGAACAAAAAGTTTCAAATGAGATCTCTCTATCCCGGCGAAATGGAAATAAGTCCCACACAGTCCTTTAGCTTAGAGCCCCAATGGGCCCATCCTGCTTGGCCGCCACCCCAGCTTCAACTGTCCGCCAGCTATCCCAGCAAACCTCAAATTTCCTGTCATGCCCAGTGGCCAGATCACACCCTTGGGGTCGTTTATCCCTTGTCAGTACTGCACCACCCAAGCTCTCGCCACTTCAGATTTAAACTTGAAATAACCTGTCAGGCAGTCTATCCAGGGCAGCTTTATCATGGAGACAATCTGAACATCACTTGTGTTTCAACATCATTGTCTGGTTTTATGAGATACTTAATTCATCTCAAAGGGAAACAAACTTTTGGGGTGACCCAAATAAAACCAAAGATATTTTCACTTCATTTTGTGCCCCCCCCCCTCCTCTGGTCGAGCATCTAACACTTGCAACGTCCGCCATTCATATGCATCACTAAAGAAAATGCAGCCTACTGCATTTTTACACCAACTGTTTGGTGTATATTGGCAACACTGATGTCTCGGTTTTCAGTATACTGAAAATCTAGAGTAGAAAGATACAATCAATTTCATTATTCAATCAAATTTATTTTGGTAAGTCGTCCTTATAGATTTTTATATATAGTATAAATGAATGCTCTAACTATCCTATAAAGTCAAGTAAATCTTTGAAAGTAATTAGAGCATCAAATACTTTCAATCATAGGCGTGTCTCTTTTCTTCCCGAGATTCTCATGGATGATTTTGTTCTTGAGGAGAAATCAACTGAAACTACTTGGTCTTCCTTTCCCATCAAATCTTTCTTGGAATTAATACATTAGATTCATTGCTCTTTTAGCTTCTCGTAAAGTCAGTTCTCTCTATTGCTCCAAACACTTTATCACACTTGAGACTATTTTCTACCTCTACAAATCTACTATCAGACCATGTATGGAGTAGTCGTCATATTTGGGTTGTTGAATCACTGTCCGTCCTATTTGAGATTTCTTGATGAGGTTCAGAAGTATCTGTAATTTGGTTAGCTCCAACCTTTCTTCTCTACACCCACTGTCTAATCACAGAAGTGATGTTGCTAGTCTCAGTCTTTTCTATAAATGCTATTATGGCATGTGTTCTTCAGAATTGTCTGATCTATTCCCGACTTCTTTTGTTCCAACTTGTTTTTATACCTTCGATACAGCTTCCTATTCAAGTAGCGTCTTTCCAAGAACTGAAGACTTGTGAAACTCTTCCTGGTGACTTTTCCTTCTACCTATAGCCTTAGTGTTTTCAAGACTACGGTCAATAGGCATCTCCTGTCTTTGCGATAATCATCTTTGGTTTTTTTTTTAGCTCCTTACATCAAGTGGCTTCATGCCTTGCCTGTAGTGATTTCCATTAAAAGAATTTTTTTTTTTTTTTTTTTAACTGTACTTACAAAAAATATTTGGTAATAAATTTAAAAAAAAAACGGCATTAATAGGTAAACTAATTAAAAGCTAGAAAGAAAAGAAAAAAAAAAAAGAGTTTACTGACCTGATCTGGACAACATAGTGGCTAAGAGCTTACAAGCAATGGATCCCCTTTTACGCATTTTGCATTGCTGTGAGTATGGAAGGTAAGGAAGTACGCCGACAATGTTACGAGCACAGCTGGTTTTACAAGCGTAAGCAATGATCATCAGTTCCCATATATCATTGTTCACCTCTCTGCAGACAAGAAAAGGGAAAAAAGGGACTAAGTATTCATAGGTAGAACATTAAAGAATATCAAACAACATTTTTTATTTTTGATTTGGAAAACTATTTTTGTCTTGATTGTTATATTAACAACATTTCAGTCGATATAACTTCCGTTTTCTTCGGGTGCATCTTTTCAAACTCGGGGCCCTAATAGCTGAATTTAGAATCTTTATGTTAAACTCTGGAACCGGTATAGAATTAGGTTAAATCAGTCAAACGTTGTGAATATGCTGTTGTTGTTGTTGTTGCAACTGCATGCACCCTGGTCGGGTTGAGCCAGCTTATTCCTTGGCTCGCACTACATCGTGAGTTATAGCGGTCCATGCACGGCAGTCTTGAGAAAGGTAGCACGAGATGGCAAGCCAATGGTGATTCGACTGACAGTTCAGCCAAGTCCTACTTGATGGTTATATAACAACTGAGATCAGAATAGTCCAAATAATCAAAATTATTAATCTTCATTTCAAAAATTCGGAAACATAATATATTTTATACTAGCAATACCCACTGATCATAAAATGGTTTCGATAATCACAGATTTCAAGGTAGTTCTACTAAAATAGTCATATTTAAAAACCCAAAGCACTTTAAGTCCTTAAAATACCACCATTTTGTTCGGAAATGAATATCCTTTCACATGCATCAATAAATAATAATCTACATCATATGTTTGAAGAGTTTTCAGCAAATAAAGTCATAAAAATGTTAACACCATTTTCGGCCACTTTTTTACCCCCCCCCCCCCTTCTTTTAAAAATGCTTACCATTCGTGTATGATGAATTTCGTCTGGAAATTTGTAAAACAATTAGTAAAAATATAAATTTCAATTATTGTAGGGGTACAAAATTAATTGATCCATTATTTTTTTTGTAATCTTTAAAATAAAACTTCAAAATGACGTGTATCGAACATTTAAAAAAAATTTTTTTTTCTGTACCCAAACTAGTAAATAAATCGATCTTTTAACTTTTTTATGCATTAAAATTATAATTGCATGTTGTTTTGTCTTTTAGTAGTAGTTATTTTGAATAACCTTATCCAAAAAAATATTGTCCCCTTTTGAGCAAAAGTCAACAATTTAACTAGTGTTGCTGATACAACAACCAATCAGCAGCAGCAGCTAATTATAAACAGTTAGCTTCGTAAAATTCGTTTACAGAGTTTTGAAAAAATAAAAAAGAAAGACAAAAATACTTTGTGCTTAAAAAAATGAATGTTGTTTGCGTTTTTTTTAATAAAAAATACTTAAAGAAATACTAGTTTTCAAATATACTCAACTTTTGAACTTTAATTCTAGTAATAATAAGTAATAATAATAAGTTGCCAATTAAAATATAAATAAGATTCCACTTTTTTAGGCGATTACATGTGAACACCCTAGCGGGGGAAAAAAAAATTTAAAAATTAGAATTTAAAGTGGGGGATCATTTTCGCACATAAATTCAACGCAAAACGATCCCCCACTTCTCGGCCAATCTTGCCCTTTAATGCAATTCTAAAATTATTTTTTCAAGCTGAAAACTTGATAAAAATAAACTACTCTATCACTAACTCTAGGTTCGAGTGACAAGCCCACCTCCTAAAAATGTCTTTTGAACGTGTTGTACCATTAACCTTAAATCTGAGTGACAAGCCACCCCCTAAAAAAAACTCCCTTAACCATGGCCTACGTAATATAGTAAACTAGTTTAATATTACGATGGTCACACCTTAACCCTAACACTAAGTCCGAATGGCAACCTCCATCCCAAAAAACAACAACAACTTTTCTTTAACCTTATCACTAACCCTAAGTTTGAGTGGCAAGACCCAATCCTACAAAAAGCCCATTAAAACCACACATAAATGTCTAAAAAAAAAAATTTTTTTTTTTAAAAAGAGAAAAAAAAAGCAGACACCCATAAAGAAAAGCGCACAGGATTTATTTCCCACAGAAAAAAATTATTACCTGCCCTAAAACGCTAGAATGGCCCAGAAATGGTTAACCATTTCACATTAAATTCACATGAAACCAATCCCCCCCCCCCCCACTCCAAATTCTAAAATTATTTTTTGTTTTTCTTCTTTTTTCCGTCAAGTTTTCAGGGCGTTCACACGTAATTGCCTCAAACCCTACCACGTACCCGAAGTCCGAGTAGCAAGCCCCCCCCCCACCCACCCACAAAGACCCTCTTTAAACCATACATAATCGTCTAAAAAGAAAAAAAGGAGACCCCCCCCCCCCCAAAAAAAAAGAAAACAAGAAAACGCACAGGATTTATCTCCCATAGAAAAAAAATGATTAATTGCCTTAAAACGCTAGAATGGCTCTGAAATGTGAGATTATTTTACATTAAATTTATATGTGAAACTTATCCCCAAATTCTAAAATAATTGTTTTTGTTTCTTTCTGCCAAGTTTTTCAGGGTGTTCACATGTAATTGCTTAAAAAATGGTAGAATCTCATATTTTGGAGAGGCAAGGGGGTGATTTAGCGGAAGGTGTTAATCTACAATAATACAAAAGGAATCTTGCAATATATTTATTATTAAACGGTCCTAGTATTAGATTTCAGTTTCTTGTACATAAAATGTATTACAATTCAACTTTGAGTTCTTATGTGCATTTACTACAGATTACTGGGAAACCATTAATTTCTGGAGATTTTCAGTGGCATATTCTGATTCCTTGTACAAAAATACACTTATATGACAAATTTCATTGGTTAATCTTGTGTTTTAACAAAGATATAACATGAAAAATTAATGTAAAAAATGTGACAAAATGCATATGATCTTAAAGAGGGAAAAATATCTTAGTCATAACTTCCTTATTTTTAGTCAGATTTAAATCTTTTTTTACAGATTCTTTCTTAGATCATCAAGCTCTTTCTATATATGCCATTATTGAGATATTTCAAGCTATGTAAATTTTTTCATGTGTATTGCTATTTATACATACAGTATATATATATATATATATATATATATATATATATATATATACACAATAGCTGTACCAATACAGCATTGCCCCAGAATAAAAGAAAAAAAGGGAAAGTTTTCTTTCAAAAAGACGTCGAAAGTCTCAGATATCTTTAAATAAGTGATTTTATTCATGAAAATTTAAAAAAAAAAACATTATTTGGTGTTCTAACTTCTTTAAATGGTTTTACGAAAATAATGTTTTCCAATATGTGACCAATTCCTTTCATTCAAAAAAGAGCTAACCAGGCAAAAGACATTGAACTCAACTTTTCAACACTCTCGTAAACAGGAGCGAACATACATTTTGCTTTATGCATGGGAGGCCTACCCCTTGTGGAATTGAGAAAAGAGGGGGGGGAGTTTTCTTTGAAAAAGACGTTTTACATTGAAAGTCTCAGATTTTTTTTTTTAATGAATAAAATCATTTATTTAAAAATAACATTATTTGGTATTCTAACTTTATAAAACTGTTTTAAATGTTTATTTTTGCAGAAGTCAAGGGAAATAACTCTTGACGTGATTACTTCCCTTTAATGTATAAGAATATTCTGTGAGTAAGTGAAAACGTCTACACTCTGAAAGTTGTTGTTTCTGGAAAAAGTATTAAAAAAAAACAAAAAAACTGCCATGAAATAAAATGTATTTGTGCCAATAACAGTGAGAGGAAGAAAGGAAAAAAATAAGCTTGTTCGAATCAAATATTGATATGTCAAACGGATCGATATTTGGGTCTTATTTTGAAAATCTGGCAAGATAAGTTTATATGTTAGATAAAAGTTTTAGTTGCTTATATACAGAAATAAACAGGTGAAATATGGCAGTTCAAAATAAATTAACAGAAAAACTCTTCGATATACAAAAGTAAGTATCTACACAAAGAATTAGGGAAAATTATCGAGTAGAATTTTAATTAAAAATATAAATCAGTTTTACGTGTCAACTAGACTACAGCTGTGTTTCTGTCAATGAGAAGACGGTGGGCAATTGGTTACCCGATCTAGCGTTACGAACGCAGATTATTAGTGCCGCGTAATGTTACACACATATGCGTAGACAACGTCACTATTTGAAGTTTTTCTTTATGGCTGGTATCTGCGAAGATGGCGAGGAGGAAGTTAACATCACAGACTGGTGTAGTC
This sequence comes from Sepiola atlantica, assembly GCA_963556195.1. NCBI lineage: Eukaryota > Metazoa > Mollusca > Cephalopoda > Sepiida > Sepiolidae > Sepiola > Sepiola atlantica. The sequence goes on from OY744539.1 coordinate 36,536,311, forward strand.
ATTCTCTTGTCACATTCTTTACTTGTTTTTGCATATTTCCAAATATGACCGTTTTATTGTAATTTCCACCCAAATCTACAGAGTTAAAAACTGACAAAAACAAAACTTCTTAACACTTAAATTCTGCGAGCGATTTGTGATTTATTGGACTTGGATGCTGCTCCACCCCCCCCCCCCCCACCTCGTCAAATATCCAGTTTGTCGTGACGAGGAAACAAACGCAACACAGATTTTATAAAAATAATAAATGTATATCTTTATTCATTATATTTGTACCTTCTCATATCGTATTGATATTGGATTTTGAGTGTGTAAAAATAATGTTCAGAACGGTATTTCCCATAAAGGATAGATTAAGTAAAAAAAAAAGTGGAAAATTCCATTAAAAGTTTAAAGTTAACAATTAGGACTATGTGGCAAGATATTATGTCACATACAGGAAGTCGTTAGTGATATGTGATGAATAAGCTGATCAGATCTTCCTCTTTTGTTTGAACCACGCACGCGAAAGAGCAGTTATGCTCTGTGAAAGCGGCTCTCATTCTCCTATAGGGAACGGGTTGGGGGTATTATGTATACTGTAAAGAAAAATATAAAAACCCAAAAGCATTGTTAAACGCCATTTGATTTTGTGCTGGCATTATTTACAATCGCTCCTATTAAACAGCATACTTCATGAGAAAACACAACAAAGAAAAGGGAGAGAGAGAGAACGTACTGCTGCTACATGTTATCTATGCAACAAGACTCCAGCTGTCTACGTGATGAGTTTCCATCTAAATAATCTGCCGGGATCAAAGAAATGGTCCACCATACAAAGTAAAATTCTTTTATATATAAGCAATGACTAACAAAAGGTTTTCAAGTTTCACTAGGTAAACAAGCTGTGAATGGATCATACAAGAAAAGTATATTGTTTTGTTAATCAGATTAAAGGGTTCTCACATCTGTTTTATGGTTACAATATTCACCCCAGAAGGAGATACTAATGGGGGGAAAAAAAAATAAATCAATTTTCCATTGAAACCAGTTTTTAAATGTCCAGTTGATTTGTAAAGAATAAATGCCACAGCTTTAAATGGAGATGTTTTGATCTCACAATATTTATTTGAAAACAAACTTAAAACTAGTAAATATATTCTCACTCTGGTCGCATATTATATGGGAGGACTAGCGAAAATAGACTCCCTAACGGTCGTCTATTCTTGCTAGGCTGCCGCGTTCTTGGGTGGTGGAACATTTTTAGTTAAAAAAAAAAAAAAATTTTAAATCGAGCGCGAACGCAGACCCCAAACTATATCGAAGAACCAGTTTTGAAAATGAAAAAAATCATTTTTCTACCGTAAGTAGTTAAATCAAAATGCTTTTTTTAAACTTTTGACGGTGGTTCAGTGGTAGCGTAGCGGACAAATTCGTCCTAATTACCGTTTGACGTTAAGGTTACGAGTTCAAATCACAACCTCGGCGTCGAAATTATTTATTGTTTATTTCGTTGTTAATATGTGTCCTAATGTATTTGTTATGTTTCTGGATTATATAATTGTGAAAGAACTACATACAATACGTAGTTAAAGCAAAATAAATTGTTTTGGACTATTAAAATAATTCCCAACACGATTGATAATGTTTAGCCATTCATTTATTTATATTTTATTATTGCTTATGTTTAAATTCATGTTTCAAACATGATATAAATCATAAATCTATGCGTTAACACCAAAGCTATAATTATTTTTTAAGGTAATGTTGAAACCTCTATTCATAAGAAAGTCAAAATAGTTCAGTTGATAGATCAAGGTTTTGGTTTCCGGTCATGGTATCTGCTTTGTTTGTTGGGAGTAGGTATTTACTTGTCTCCTCCTAAAATACCTCACAATCTGTATGATACAAAGTGCCCGTTTTAAAAACAGTCAAATTTACATATTTACTAGTAATGCAATATTTTCCATTTTAAAACATCGTTAAGATCTCCGATATTTCAAAATGAGATAAATTCCGCATTTATTACGTTTAAAAAAATTGTGCCTGACAGACGGACAAAATCTGTATTTATATAAGAAGCAAGTTGTCTTTTTATATTAAAGTAGTTCCTGTCTGTCCTTGTTTACTTGCTTCCTTACAAGCTCATACTTAGACACAAGATCGGTTTTTAATGTGGGGAAAATCCAGCTTCCTAAAAAGAGGCATTCTTGATTGAAACAAAAATTTAAATTGTCTCAGTCTAGAAGGATTTCTCCTTCACTAATCGAGGACAGAAAAGATGAAGTGTAGTATCAGAATAGCATTACAAGCTGATAAAATCTTTTTGTTGGACAACGGCAAAATTTCACACCTAATGTCATATTTCTTTAATTTGCGGGCCAATTTTTAAAACAATTATATAGATGGAAAGAGAATAAAAGACATTCCAATGATGTTAATTCCATGTGCCTTTATACGTTAAATATTTTTATACTCCAAGTTAAAAATGAAAAAAAATGCTCAAAACTGACCAACGAGAAAGGGAAACCATTTTTTCCATTTTTATATTTCATACTTTACATTTCGATTAAAATGCGCAGGGTTAAATTTGATTGGATATTCTTTAGATTTTACAGACTATTTAAATCTAGCACAAGCGAATAATTAGGAGAAATTGTCACAAAGCAAGAACATATAAAAGGGACAAGCATAATAAATGTCCTGTGTTAAAGGCGAGTTGTTCAGTTGTCAGTGGTTCAATTATTGAACAGAGGCCACAACTAGAAATATGTGCTATTATATATTATTAGTTTTTGGCCGTATAAGTAAGTATAATCCTGTGTGGACGATGATCACCAACTTTTCGACCAGATGGCGTTTGAATGATGTGTAACCATTTTAGTTAAATATTAGATGTAACCATGTTCTTGTTTTTCTTATGAGTGGGGAGGGGACTGTTGCCACCTGGACATATGGTCTGGGTTGCAGTGCTCAGGTTACAAATTTTATCCAATCATATTTAGTCATTCAAAATCTTTATGAAACATTTTCATCGGTTTATTTCTGAGATTTTTCAAATGTACTCTTAATTTTTTTTTTTTTTTTTTTTTTTTTTTTAAATAAGTATCAGCTATGAAGGCCCTTGTGGCATTCAATGGCTACACCTCACATTAAGTTTGATCTTGTGTCACATCCTGCCTTGGTGAGGAGGCAGGTAAATACCTACTTTCAATAAAGCTGTATTAAAATACCTCACAATCTGTATGATACAATGTGCAAGTTTTAAAAACTTGGAAATTTACACATCTTCATTTATAATTCATGGCTTAAGGTAAAGAGATAAATAAAATCTGACTGCATAATCAGAAAGAGCACATAATTTTACATAAGAGTCCAAGTTTCATAAGAATAGCTTCAAAAATAAATGAAGAAATTACTGAATTTCTTGAAATGATGAGGTCCGTATTTTGGCTCATTTTTTAAAAGGATGATTAAAGAAAAATGTCCAATGAAAAACACAAATTTTGGCACTTTAAATTGTTATAATTTTTGAACCACTGATGCTATTTGCATAATTTAAACGGTTTTGAGCTGCTTTTACACAGCTCTATTCACCCAAGTTGATAAAATAAGAATGTTAAAAAGAAAAAAAAATCAACTTTAAATGCTAATCAGAACAGATACTGCACTTTACTCCCAGCCAAAAGGCCTGTCTCTCTGTTCACAAGCTCCTTTTGTAAACATGCACAAAGCGACATGTTCAGTGGGGTGCATATATGCATGCTACAGATGGCAAAGATATTTAACTAAGAGAAGAGAAACCACCTAAGAAATGGGAAATATGTCTGGTTTGGGGTTGACCACCTAGAATTTAATTTCTCCACTTGGAAAAGTTGGTGCCTCTTTAAAAAGGGGGGGGGGTGTTATGCTGAGAGCTGAAACCTCGTCTGCCCAAGGCTTCTTACGGCCACTAGGTAGCATCCAGTATTCATCAACACAAAGGTGCACATTTGGAGCATATCATTGAATGGTGGTAAAAACAAAGACTGTTGGACATTCATGACTGAAACCTGGTGGACAAGTCAAACATAGACTGAAGTTTATTTGTACCAAATATGGTTGAATTGCAGAAAGGATTGTTAATTTTATTAATGATTCCATGGGTGGCATCGGAAGTGGGGTATTCATACCTTCATAATTTCAATTGTTTTGATAAGTCTTATATTGTGATATCATTGGGAAAGGTATGAACACACCTTTTCCCGATTATGGATAAAACTCAAAAGGGGTTGATATGCCAATGTCTTTTTGCATGCAGCCAAATAAACTAAATTACCTCTTTTTATTTCTATATTTTACATTTTGGTAGTGGAATGTAAGTAAAGTAACATTGATTCACAAAAATTTCGGTAAATTTATAGTCTTTAAACCCCCTTGAGGCACACCTGGCATTTCCTGGGAATGAATGAGGATTTCTGTGAACTCCTGCTCCCTGATTAATATTGTTGTTCTTATTTTTTAAATTTATTTTTAGAATTTTCAAGTTATAAACAAAATCAAGTAAAACATTTCATTTTTATGGAAGCACGTTACAAATGTGGTGCCCCCTTTTATCAAAATGAAATATACTTATCCAAATACTGTGAATAATATAGTTTCAGAATATATATGGTTATGTGGGTCTTCTTAAAAAAAAAAAAGAAAAAAAAAAGAAAAAAAAAGTGGGTCTTCTTGGCCTTTTGGCCAAGATCAAAGTGTAGTATCTGTTCTGATGGATACTGCACCCCATAGACTGGTATTGTCTTGGCCTTCGGGTCTTGATTCTGCCGGTTTGTGGGTCTGTCCTGTGCAGTTCTAGGAGATCCACCCTCCCAGGCTTTGCCTCCCCTCTTTGGGGTGGAGTAAGTTTATCGCTTACTGCCTGAGGTGCCCCTACTAGGGAATGCAGACGGGGCTGCCCAGGCATTTTTTGTAGGCCAAAGTGCTCTCCTTCTCGGGAGCTGGCTTTTCAAATCCCACTTTCCCAACCTTGTGTCACATCTTACCGCTGTGAGAGGAAGATAAATAAAATGGTTATGTGGGTCTATCTCCAAAACTCTTAAATCGCGAACGTGCGCCTGTTTGCATTCACCGCACAGGCTGTGATCGTCCATTTGCTGTCTTCGTCTGAAGTCAGTGCTCGATTCCGACACTGGTTACAGTGTCAACTGTGGGGCATACTTTAAATGACTCGTTGGAATGGTTGCAGAGACACTTTGGTGATCGTCTTATCAATAGGAGGCGTGACCCTGAACGGGTTTCATGCTCACCAGGGATTATCTTAAAGATAACGTCTATCAAATTGATCAAAAACTATTCCTGAGCTGAAGAAGGCTATCACAGCCCAAATCAGGGCAATGCTTAGAGAGGAGCGTGTCAAAATTATTGACAATTTTGCAAGTCGTATGCAGGTGCGCTTCCAATGCAAAGGTGCACATTTGAAACATATCATTGAACGACGATGAAACAGTTGGACATTCATGACTGAAATTTGTAGAACAAGTCAGGCATAGTGTAAACGTAGGAGTTTCACATGTTGGCCGGTCATAATTCAGGAAGGGGACATTTTGTATTCAGCACCGTCCTCTTCCGGAAGACATGCGCACGGGGTGACTGTCGTGCCTCTACACCGCCTGCTTGCCGAGAGGTGGTCTTTTCGAATCGGTCAACATGGGAGTCGGACGTTTGTTCCGCTTGTGATAGACGTTGACTCTGGGGCAAGTAGCTTGGCAAAAATAGAGTTTTACGGTGAAAGAATATTACAGTTCAGCGTTGGCCACGTGCGCGCAAATAAATACATATTCATCAGTTTAATTCATGTCCGAGATTTTGCTCCAATTTGCTTGCTGTTACACACAGACTTAAGTTTATTTGTACCAAATATGGTTGATTGTAGAAAGGATTGTGAATTTTATTAACGATTCATGGAGGAGGTACCCTGTACTTTTTTTGGTGCTTTAGATGAAATTTCAGAAAATATATGAAAGTTTCAGAATCTTTGAGATGAGAATTAATAATTTCTATTATTTTGATTATTCCGTGCCGCAATCTAAAACTAGTTCCATCAGGTTTAACCTTGAAACTACCAGTCATTCCCAGGAGAACACAAAGGATCGCAAGACGAGTAGGGCATGCGCTCGTCCGAGATAGAATCTACGACAGCCGGTGGAAGAAACACTGAAATCTCAAGTGATCTCACCCCCTTCCTAGAAGGTATATTATCGACTGATGACAGAACCCGCATCCAAGAATACCTGGATATATCATATAAGAAAGAATTTCAGGAGATCAAATCTCGTCAAATAAAGAAATTGGTCGTAATAATCCAAATATGAAAGTATATTTGGGTATCATCATCAAGACGTGAAAAGAGAGTAATTCCTACTTACTTGGTTCCGGTTTGAATGATGTAGACGTCTTTGCCACGGGCAGATTCTTTGATTTCAACGTTGGTCTCTAAACATAAAAAACGAATCATCAGGAGAAAATATTTTCTTAAAACATTTAAACATTTGTAAATTCTGTTTTGGTAAGTGAAATTACTATTTTCTTGAAGCATTTTCTGATACAATAAATAATCCACGGTGAATTATACGAAGAGGAGCAGGACATGCCCGTACAGCAGGAAAACAATGCAATTTTAATTCCCATTGTGGTGTGGTGGTTGTATATGCCACACATCTGTGTGATGTGTAAAGTGGTGTTGCTGTGTGTACATGTGGTTGCAGCATATGTTTCCCACCTACCGCTTTCAGCCTCATCCGCCAGCTAGTCCCTGGATGAAAAGGAAGTTGAGTACTTGAGTCTTCCCTGCTGGTATACAACCTCTCCACCAACAAGACTGGCCAAACCTCCCCGTGGTACACCATGGATACTGAGCACCTTGTGGCCATCAACTAATTGGCTAGTTATCTCGGTGTAGATCGGAGCCCTAGAGATGCCGTATGCAGGACCCACTGGTATGTGGACACGTCCCGATACTCACCAATCAAATCCCCAGCCACAGGGCATGTGGCAAATGCTATCTTTGGGTGGCCTGTCACAAGCTGGGTGGCAGTAGCGTATGCGGCAACTCACAGGTAATATGTGACATTGGTGCATGTTTAAGTGGAAACCACATCGATCCTAGTTAGATGGGAACGGTGGAGGTCTTGCACTGGCAAAAGTGTTTAAGTTGGTGAAGGATAGGTATCCAGCTGTAAAACTGCCTTAAAAACTATGGTCAGTCGAAATGAGACAATCAGGCCTCATCCTAATCAGAGGATTAATTGTGGCCTGATTCAATAAATAAACCGGATGATGATGATTGTGATATGGCGATAATTAATTAAAAATAAATTAGGATCACTGTAATTTGTTATATCACTACATGATGAACAACAATGTTTAGAATAAAGGAATTTTTTTATATGCAAACAGACAATAAAATTATGTTTCAGTGTGTTGCTTGTCAATGTTTGTATTCTTATTATCAGGCATGTGAGTGGCCAATGGCAAACCAATCTGAAATCATTATATGTTAAATTCATGTGAAACTGATCCCCAACTCTAAATTCTTTTTTTTTTTTAAATACTAATGGTTCACTATCTACCAAGGCCAAAAGCCACTCGAGGATAAGAGTTAGTAAGATTTTCAATTGGATGATAGAACAGTACTACGAAAGGATTGAGGACTATGATGAATTCATCAGATGGCCAAGATCTGTTCCGATGGATACTTTGTCCTGTGCAGTTCTAGGAGGTCCACCCTCCCAGGCATTGCCTTCTCACCCTTTGAGAAGGGGTTAGTTTATTGCTAATCACCTGAGGCGCCCCTGCCGGGGAGTGCTGACGGGGCTGCCCAAGCAATTTTTGTCGGCCAGAGTGCTCTTCATTCTCTAGGGCGCTGGCTTTTCAAATCCCACTTTCTCAACCTTGTGTCATATCTTACCGCTGTGGGAGGAAGATAAATCTCTTCACCAGATGACATAACAGATATCTGTTGACATTAGACTTTAAAACGACTTACCTCGATCAGTTTTATGATAAACCCTCATGTCACCCAGTTTGATCCCAAGTCGACTGCAAAACAGGAAAAGCAATTTTACATATTAAAAATTATTGCATTATTAATTCCAAATATTTTTAAATATATGGTTCAAAAGCTGTACTAGTAGCAAGAATTCAATTATTCGGTTTAATGTCTCTTTTACATGTTGGCATGTGTTGGACGGCTTTTAGAAATTGACTTATGAACTAATCTTAGGATTTTAGAAGTTTATTTTATTAAACCAACTATACCACGAGCAAGCGAGAGCATTTTTATATTTTCGTTACCTATTAGAGTTTGTGGGCGAAAGGAAAGATAGACCTCTAAGAAAAGAATGAAGTTGTTCTTTGGTCAGGTTAGAAAGTGACATTCTCCGATTTTTGAAAAAAAATCTGGTTAATCCCACAGGAGGTCAAAAGGCCCCGAAATGGCAAAAAAAAAAAAAAATGACATTTTTTGCCCCATAACTTTTCATCCATCCATTCAATTTCTCTGAAACTTGGCCAAAATGTAGAGACAAATGTTCTGGATATAAAATGAGCATTCTTGACCTCAGAAAAATTCTGGTTCGTGCCTCCAGAAGGTCAAAAATGCCCCAAATTGCCCAAATTTATTGCATTTTACACTCGCCACATCGAGTTACATACAGGGGGGGGGGGGGACCACGCACGCGCGGCTTGTTAATTTCAAATCTTTTCTATATTCTTAGGAAATATATTACACATGTTTTAAACGTTTTATTTACATGTAAACAGCTCTGTTCATTGACAACACATAACTTTTCCTTTAGTTTAAAATAATTTGTTAAATATTTCTCAAAATGGTAAAAAAGTGTTGTGTGACAGCCTGTCAAGGCAATTATAATGAGAAAAATAAGGTCCGAGTGTTTTGTCGCCCCAAAGATCAAGATGAGAGAGAAAGATGGTTAAAGGTAATACCAAGAGCTAACACTCCTAACCACTCAGACACTGTTTGTGAAGGGCATTTTCCACCTGGTTATGAAACTGTATTTGTTATGGGAACAGCACGACCCAAAGATCCTCCATCAATATTAAATCATTTGCCATCAAGTGTGATACCAAGTCCTTTGCCAAAACCAAGGACAACAAAAAAAAGTTCCGCTTCTGTGCGAAGTGTACAAAATGAGGAGTTTGCCGATTTAGATAAAGATAGAATTGATAATTTAACAAATTTGTGTGCTGATATTGACCATCATGATTTTGTACCAGCAGTTACCTGCTACAATTCTAACAATCAACAGTTCATCCAGTCTTGTCATTTTTTTACTGGAAGTATTTCGATGTTTTTGATTAAAATCTTTGAAAACTTAACATTTGAATGTTACCATGCAAGTATACTCACACACATTTCTTCCCTGTTGAAAAACAGAATAACTAAGTTTCAACATTGAGGAAGCAATTCGTTACCTTAGTAACTTGAAAATTGAACAAGAGAAACAGGTTTTGAGACAACATATCGAAGTTATGTCACCACGAATAGTTGGCAAAAAAGTTTACAAGTCGGAAATACTTGTCTGAGCATTCGAATATTTTGCCACATCTCGGCCTCTTTATAACAAACTTCGAGATCATTACAAATTACCCAGCATGAAAACACTAGTGAATATGACCTCAAAAGTTTCGAAGGTAGATGATCTGAATTTTCTTGGTGATGTGTTTAGTAAACTGTCAGATAAATAGAAAAAATGTATCATCCTAGTTGATGAAGTTTATGTTAAAGTGAGTTTACAATACCAAGGGGGAAACATATTTGGTGGTGCCAAAGATTCTGAAGAAGCATTAGCAAAAACTGTATTGGGTATTATGATCAAATGTTTACATGGTGGACCAAAGTTTTTGATCAAGATGATCCCAGTTGCGAAACTAAATTTGGAATTTTTGTTTCAGAATGTTAGAAATGTTGTTGATTTAGTCGATCATTCTAAAGGTCATGTAATTGCAGTTATTTGTGACAATAATTGGACTAATCAAGCTTTATTCAAGTAATTTGATACTGTTGAAAATAAGCCTTGGGTTACTAAAAATGGTATATACTTGCTTTTCGATTATGTACATATATTTAAAAGTATTTGCAATAACTGGATAACTGAGGCTTGTTCAGAATTGCTGTTTTATTCTGATGGTAAAGAAATGACAGCAAAATGAGAAATAGTGAAACAACTTTTTGCGCATGAAAAAAATCAATTTGTTAAGTTATCAAAACTAACAGAAGTAGCGGTTCTTCCAAAACCAGTTGAGAGACAAGAAGTTTCCCACTGTTTGAAAGTGTTTTGTGATGAGACTGTAACTGCAATGAAAACTCATCCATTATTACAGGATGATAAGAAACTGTTACTTTCATTGAAGTTTTGAAATTTTGGAAAATAGTGAGTGTAAAAGATATTTATGGAAGTGTCAAGACAAATGATATACTGAAAAGAGTATTATCAGATCAAAATGATGGAAATTTGACATTTCTTGCAAATTTTGGAAGTATGGCAAAACAAATGAGGTGAAAGCAAGAAAAGAGAATTAAATTCTTAACAAGAGACACTAGTATGGCTATCGAGCACACATGTAATGGTTTAATTGATGTTTGCAGACATTTACTTGACAGTGGGTTCAATTTTGTCATTCTTGGAGAATTTACCACTGACTATCTGGAAACTGGATTTTGTAAATTGAGACAAGGTTCTGGTAGTACTTATTTTATTACCGTACAAAATGTTATTCAGAAATTCCATATTCATAAAACAAAATTACTTCTTCGGTTGAAAGTTGATGTTAGAGAGTATAGCCATGATCCAGGCCATACTTGTTCAAAATGCGGATATCTATTGGATGAATTGGCGTGCCAAACAGTTGATCACCTGCCAGACCTAGAAACTGGTATCCCCAAAGATATTAAAATGTTGCTTTTTTATATAGCAGGATATATCACACGAAAAGATTGTCTTACAGAGGAGGAAATATTCAATGATACTGCTTTTTATTATCATGAGTATGGAAGTTTTTTGAAAGAAATAGATTGTGGTGATTTAAAAGTTCCACTGGATACCACTGTTCAGTGGGTGTTTTTCTGTTTCATAATGTTCAATGCTGTTAAATCAAAGGTTTGCAGAAATTCTTTAACAGAAATTTTCATGCTGGTGGCTGAAATGTATCATTTCAATATAAAGACAGTGCATGGAATTATATTATCAAATATATTTTTCAAGAATTATTGTTTGTTTCAGTCTCCCAAGTCAAGTAAAGAACCAGCACTAAAGGTTTTGAAATTATCTTAAAAGTTTAGCAGTCTGATCAATTATAAATAATTATTGATCTGTAAGAACAAAGGAACTAATTATTTCTGCAAGAGCCTGGTGTAAAATACATGTTGAAGTCAAAATAGTTTTCTTATTGAATTAATCTGTTTGTTCATTTTGCAGTATGGTATAAATATGGATTTTGAAGCTTTTATTTCTAAATTTTCATCAGTAAAAATGTTTGTTGTTTTGTTTTATGATCAATGAAAAATAATTGATCATTAGAAACAAAGGACTCGTTGATTCTGTGATATGGTGCAAATATATATGTCAAAGCTTTTTTTCTAATTTATTGTAAAAGGTAAACTCACTTTCTTTTTAAATACAGGAGTTTGTTGTTTGTGCTTTATAATCAGTTAGAAAAGGTAATTGATCATTAGAAACACAGGACTCACTGTTTCTGCAATACCATTGTGTACAAACTTCGAGAATAAAATGATTTTTTCAGTTTTTGAGTTTTTCTTTTATGGTGGAGCATGGGGATCCGGGGAGTGCTTTTTCTCTTTTCTATACCGCAAAAAGAAAGAACACTCTTTGGGGTGGATTCTTGATGATAACAAGTCATTAGTGAGACATTAAAATAAGAAGTTTTAATTACTACTTTCAGATTTTGAGGTGAAGAACTTTCCTTAGGAATTTTTGTAAGTAGTGTCCTCCTTGTTTTGCCACAACATTCTGGTTATCGTAACTCATTGCTGTGAACCCTGTCCATTTTATAGGATAACCTATAGCTTTTTAATTAAGCCTTCTATTTAATCTATGGACATAGTATTATCACATTTCATCTTCCATTTCAGTGAATCTGTTTATTTTTTCTAATTCCATCTTCCATTTCAGTGAATTTATTTGCTTAGATTAATCGACTACGAGACCACACTAGAGATTTGGATGCTGAAATTTTAGTTTGAACTTTATTTTTGAATTATTTTATGATGTGAAATGAAGACTATAGCCAAAATGTTGTTGAAAACAATCAAAATGAGGACAGTTTAAGTTTTTGGTTAGTAAAACACATATCACATTTGAACAAACTGTTTCTCTGCTTGATATCATCAACTGGTGCAGATCCTTTTTTTCTTTTTAACCACAATATACAAGTAATGATCTTTTGACATAAGTACAAATTCTCTAAAAAAAAAAATCCAACATTGAAATAAAAATTCTTCATTGAAATATGCATCTGCCTTTGTTTATTCAAAGTTACCTGTCTCTTCATTTATAGGAATTTGTCAATTGTCAAATTTATCAATTAGCTCATTGTGGTTCTTATTATTTGGTATGTAAAACACATAAAAACATCAAACTAATCTTGCAGAGGAATTTTATCTTTTGTTTGCAACTTCTATATCGAATATTTAAGAAAATTCACATGGCCCGCAGTAAAAGACCCCAGTTGCACGATTGCCTGGCCTGTAGTAGGGATGGCCATGCTCTGTGAGCATTTAGAGAAAGAGTAAACCATTTTCATTTAATTTGCATACATGTTTCTGTAGACATGACAGGCATGTAAATTAAATGGCAAAATAATAAATATCTTCACTTCTATATAATAATAACAATTAGTATTTGATTGATTGATTCGATTTTGTTTTGTTTTACGGCTTATCAACCACTGTCGACTCATTTAGAGCCAAGAAGTTTATATTTACGATACTTTTTTTGCAAAATTTTCTAGAGGAATCTAAAGAGTTGGGTTTCTTTTAAGTATTTTATCTGATTAGGTGTTATTTTTTGAAACGTGAATTGATATTTAATCCAAACATGAATCGATATTTAATCCAAACATGAATCGATATTTAATCCAAACATGAATCGATATTTAATCCAAACATGAATTGATATTTAATCCAAACATGAATTGATATTTAATTCAAACATGAATTGATATTTAATTCAAACATGAATCGATATTTAATCCAAACATGAATCGATATTTAATCCAAACATGAATCGATATTTAATCCAAACATGAATCGATATTTAATCCAAACATGAATCGATATTTAATCCAAACATGAATCGATATTTAATCCAAACATGAATCGATGTTTAATCCAAACATGAATCGATATTTAATCCAAACATGAATCGATATTTAATCCAAACATGAATCGATATTTAATCCAAACATGAATTGATATTTAATCCAAACATGAATAGATATTTAATCCAAACATGAATCGATATTTAATCCAAACATGAATCGATATTTAATTCAAACATGAATCGATATTTAATCCAAACATGAATCGACATTTAATCCAAACATGAATCGATATTTAATCCAAACATGAATCGATATTTAATCCAAACATGAATTGATATTTAATCCAAACATGAATCGATATTTAATCCAAACATGAATTGATATTTAATCCAAACATGAATTGATATTTAATCCAAACATGAATTGATATTTACTTCTTTGAAGAATTTGTTTCTTATGTGTTTGTATTTTTTGCACTCCATCATTAGGTGTTTTACTATTATTTGTTGATTGCAATATGCATGTTAGTCCTGTGTGACCAATTCGGATTCTGATTAACAATGTTTTTCTTCGTCCTTTTAATAGTTTTTACATTTTTTTTTTTGTTTTAATTATTAGGTTGGTGTTCAAAAAGTTTGTTCTGAGAGTACATATCCCATATTGTTTGCCATTTTCACTCTGAGTTAAAAACGGTAGGGTAGACAAGAGTAAGACTCAAAGCTTGGTATAGCAGTCAATCTGGGGGGGGGGGGGTAAATGGTAATACTATTTGTTTGTTCTGGGGTTACATATCCCATCTTGTTTGTTATTTTCTTCTGGTATATTTAAAAAAAATTTTATTTATTGATTTTGTGTATGGAATTATTAATATTTGTCACATCCATGTGTGATGCTTCTCTGGCCAACGTATTCGTATTTTTAGGCAATGAAAAGACTAACATACTGTGATTTACATCGAACGATGGGAAAATCGCCTCGGGCTGGGCCACCTTCACAAGAAACCAAACCGCCCTAACTTCTAGACGCATACCATACAAAATCAAAGCGAAAATCTATAACGCATATGAACTTCTTGTAGTCTTATATAGACTTGAATATGTCAACTGGACTGTAAAACTATCAGAAAGTAGAAACTTTCCAAAGCCAAATCATGCGCTCCATTATTGATCATAAACTATCTGATCACATCAGTATCGCAGAGTTGCGAAAACTCACTGGCATCCAATCAATGTCCTCTGTCATCAAATGTAAAGTCTTGAGATTATTTGGCCACAATAAGATTTTCAGTGTACGGCCATGCAAAATATGCGTTGAAGGCATAATACAAGGAAGCGGGTCGGAAGGTCGACAAGAGAAAAGATGGATAGACAACGTTTGTGAATGGACGAACATGAACACAAACCAAGCGAACACCTTGTCCCAAGATCGTAGGACTTGGAGGACACTCAGCCATGTTAGTGCGTATTCTGCAGCTGGCGGAGAAAACGTTTAATAATAAATATCAAGATGGTTAGGGTTAGGGTTAATAGAACTAAGAGAAGTGAAAACTGTCAGAAATCCAATAAACCCAAAAATTCAGTCGTACACACATGTGCATGTGGTGACACCAACTTTGACTGATATCACACAAAACTGCCGTGAAGGTTCAAGGAGGATGAAAAGGCAGAGGATGACGAGCCCCAACCAGATCTCCACCAGAAGGGTGTCGAGAGTACTGGAACGCTAGGGGAAGCTTATTGGCACTCAAATTCCAGAGTAGATTAACGGTCGTTGCTAGCGAGAAATCAATGGTAAACATCTGTTTTGATAACGCAAAGTAATTTGCAATGGTTATCGAAAGAAGTGGAAAGTGCTTGAAATCTGGGGAGACTTGTCACTCGGACACCAGGGAACACCACTGGCTATTGTCAATGAGCAATCACTGATATTGACTTGTGTGAAAACTTTTAGCGAGTAAATAATACTAAAAATAATATAAAAGTAAAGAAATTTATTTTTAGTTATACAAGAAGAATGTCTTATATTTTGTTTCATTTTACTTCAGTCGAAATTCTCAGAAATCAAGGGGGCCACTTTCCTGGGGCTAACACTTGATCTCTGTATGATATACATAGATATTTGAGTGCTCCATTAAGGTTCTCTTTTAGCTCTCAAATGTTCATTTTGTAGAGAAGTTAAGAACATTCGAGGATGGTAACAGATATATTGATACTTTTTTATAGTAGGATCCGCGCTACAAGTGCCTTGCCATCTGTGCTTTCTCGGATATTTACGTTAAACGCCGGAAAGTGCCGAATAAAAAATCCGTTTACTTAGCTGCGTCCAAAAAAAACATAAACGAGGCTGGATTTACAAGCGGGACAAAACAAGCAAAAAATTGTGTATGAAATATTTTTTTTAAACAAAGATTCAAATAAGTTACTTTTTAAAAAGTTACTTTTTTTAACGTTTTATTTTTCTTATTAAACATAACATAACAAATAAATAACATTGATAATAACAGTGAAAAGTTAATCAAGTAAGTGTTGTTTTACATTTTTTTTTACGAAATTTCTTATTCTTTCTTTTTTACTGATTGTTTTTGTTGATTTCGTTAAGGTTATGGGGAGGGTTGGGAATTAGGATTAGGGCAGGGTTATCGTTCCTTCAGAAGTTTCAACAGCCACTGATACCATGCAAAAATTCATGTTGAAAACGCGTTTCATTCAGTTTGATAGTTTAGCTGTCGTCTGCTTATTCGTCTTGCCTCAGACCTTTCCCGCGTTTAACGTAAAACGCCGGAAAGCACCGACGCCGAGGGACTCTTAGCGGAGTCCTACTGTAAAAAAGTACTGATATATTATAGTTATATGCCTTAACAGATATATTATAGTTATATGTCTTAACAGATATATTATAGTTATATGTCTTAACAGATATATTATAGTTATATGTCTTAACAGATATATTATAGTTATATGTCTTAACAGATATATTATAGTTATATGTCTTAACAGATATATTATAGTTATATGTCTTAACAGATATATTATAGTTATATGCCTTAACAGATATATTATAGTTATATGCCTTAACAGATATATTATAGTTATATGCCTTAACAGATATATTATAGTTATATGCCTTAACAGATATATTATAGTTATATGCCTTAACAGATATATTATAGTTATATGTCTTAACAGATATATTATAGTTATATGCCTTAACAGATATATTATAGTTATATGCCTTAACAGATATATTATAGTTATATGCCGTAACAGATATATTATAGTTATATGTCTTAACAGATATATTATAGTTATATGCCTTAACAGATATATTATAGTTATATGCCTTAACAGATATATTATAGTTATATGTCTTAACAGATATATTATAGTTATATGCCTTAACAGATATATTATAGTTATATGCCTTAACAGATATATTATAGTTATATGTCTTAACAGATATATTATAGTTATATGTCTTAACAGATATATTATAGTTATATGTCTTAACAGATATATTATAGTTATATGCCTTAACAGATATATTATAGTTATATGTCTTAACAGATATATTATAGTTATATGTCTTAACAGATATATTATAGTTATATGCCTTAACAGATATATTATAGTTATATGTCTTAACAGATATATTATAGTTATATGCCTTAACAGATATATTATAGTTATATGCCTTAACAGATATATTATAGTTATATGCCTTAACAGATATATTATAGTTATATGCCTTAACAGATATATTATAGTTATATGCCTTAACAGATATATTATAGTTATATGCCTTAACAGATATATTATAGTTATATGTCTTAACAGATATATTATAGTTATATGTCTTAACAGATATATTATAGTTATATGTCTTAACAGATATATTATAGTTATATGTCTTAACAGATATATTATAGTTATATGTCTTAACAGATATATTATAGTTATATGTCTTAACAGATATATTATAGTTATATGTCTTAACAGATATATTATAGTTATATGTCTTAACAGATATATTATAGTTATATGTCTTAACAGATATATTATAGTTATATGTCTTAACAGATATATTATAGTTATATGCCTTAACAGATATATTATAGTTATATGCCTTAACAGATATATTATAGTTATATGTCTTAACAGATATATTATAGTTATATGTCTTAACAGATATATTATAGTTATATGTCTTAACAGATATATTATAGTTATATGTCTTAACAGATATATTATAGTTATATGTCTTAACAGATATATTATAGTTATATGTCTTAACAGATATATTATAGTTATATGCCTTAACAGATATATTATAGTTATATGCCTTAACAGATATATTATAGTTATATGCCTTAACAGATATATTATAGTTATATGCCTTAACAGATATATTATAGTTATATGCCTTAACAGATATATTATAGTTATATGTCTTAACAGATATATTATAGTTATATGTCTTAACAGATATATTATAGTTATATGTCTTAACAGATATATTATAGTTATATGTCTTAACAGATATATTATAGTTATATGTCTTAACAGATATATTATAGTTATATGTCTTAACAGATATATTATAGTTATATGTCTTAACAGATATATTATAGTTATATGTCTTAACAGATATATTATAGTTATATGTCTTAACAGATATATTATAGTTATATGTCTTAACAGATATATTATAGTTATATGCCTTAACAGATATATTATAGTTTATGAATTTTCAAATGAAACTAAAGCAGTATAAATAGTGGTAGTGGGTTTTAACCTAATCGGTCACGAGTACGTCTAGTATGTTTAATAAAGATATAATAGATAAGATAAGTAGGTAGTGACTACTCTAATACTTTTGTAGGCTCTGAGCATTTATTATTGTTTGTATGTACGTTATCACCTTACACATCCATTTTTTTAAAAGTAGATCATCCGATTGCCAAAGATAAAATACAAAAAAGTAAGTGAGAAATATCTTATGCTGCTGAGTGTAAATTTAAAAATTTTTTATCCACTTTAAAATGAATTGTTCCAAAATCAAATATAACATTGTAAATATAATTTTGTCTGGATCAAAATTTATTGGTACTACCCGACTAGGATAAAAGTGTATCTGTTTTATTCTCAGATAACAGGTAATAAATCAATCTCCACCCCAGAAAGAAACATGTGAGGAAAGTTGGACACAGGGACAGTTTTTGATGTGGGATAATCCAGCTAAGCAGACATACATGCATAGTCATGGTGGTACTTTCTCACGAATGAGGTAGTCTCACGTGACAGGCAATATATCCATTCCCCCTTAATACAATACATAAATAACTTTATCCAGAGATACAGGATAAGGCGGATCAAACTGAAGACACTGGATAAGAGAGATGTTTTGATCCCTCTTAACCCAGTATCCCCGGCTTGATCCCTCTTAACCCAGTATCCCCGGCTTGATCCCTCTTAACCCAGTATCCCCGGCTTGATCCCTCTTAACCCAGTATCCCCGGCTTGATCACTCTTAACCCAGTATCCCCGGCTTGATCCCTCCTAACCCAGTATCCCCGGCTTGATCCCTCCTAACCCAGTATCCCCGGCTTGATCCCTCCTAACCCAGTATCCCCGGCTTGATCCCTCCTAACCCAGTATCCCCGGCTTGATCCCTCTTAACCCAGTATCCCTGGCTTGATCCCTCTTAACCCAGTATCCCTGGCTTGATCCCTCTTAACCCAGTATCCCTGGCTTGATCCCTCCTAACCCAGTATCCCTGGCTTGATCCCTCTTAACCCAGTATCCCTGGCTTGATCCCTCTTAACCCAGTATCCCAAGCTTGATCCCTCTTACCCACTATCTCAGACTAATTTAAAAATAAAATTCTATTTTTATTAATTTGACATAGATGGGTTCCGCTAATATCTAAATGAATAAATGCAAAACTTGAGGCCATTTCTCACACTATCGGTCAAGTCAAAACACCTTATTTAACTTATTTAATCGGTGCACCATCTATTTTATATACCGTTTATGTACATGCAATATTAGTCGCAAAGTTAATTTGCATATTGGTTTTGAAAAAGTTAATTTTATTAATTAAGTATAATTAACTATTATTTTTTAATTCAATAATTGTTTTGATTTTCATACAACAAATAGTTCTATTTCGCACTATTGTTTTATTTACTGGACAAATAATTAGCATTTCTGTTCAAATGTTCATAGAGGGCCGACTTGACTTTTCTAAATTTCAAGTGAAGAAGCAAATCGATTTTTTCTTTCTATCAATAACAATTGATTTCTTACACGCAAGGTAAACCTTTCTAAAAAAAAAAACAACAAAAAAAACTAAACAACTAATCGAGGTAACGGTTACGAAAAAGAAAAAAATATGCAAGTTAAATCTTACTTAAAGAACAGATACCCGAGTAAAATTTTACAAGAAAAATAAACTAATCCGTTCTCTCTCTCGAATCCGTAAATAAAACTTCTGATATAATTTTTGATGTCTATTAAAACTGAAATAAATTATTTCCTTTGTTTTCTATTATCAGTTTGCTAATTCTATGTTAAATTTATACATGAAGCTGATTCCCCACTCTAAATTCTAAAATATTTGTTCTTGTTTTTTTTCTTCTTCTGTTTTCCAGGGTGTTCATGCATAAAAAAAGCTAAATCTCATTTTTTATAGGCAGAGATAGGGATGGTGGTTAGCGAAGGGTATTAATCTGTAACTTTACCGTTAGTTTTTTTAATTTTTTAAATCTTACAACTATACATACTTTTTTTTTTCTTTTAATTTTAAACAACTGAATTTAGTTGTGTTTACCTCTCTGATGAAAATTAAATAAGTAACTTCTTTAAAATTAGCTAATACATTATTTTTAAGGTGTAAATAAAAATATAGTTTGGGTATTATTATACAATAACACTCTTAGCTACCCCCCCCCCCCCCCCCAAAAAAAAAACACGTTGAGGTTCTACTTTTTTTAGGCTATTACATGTGAAGACTAAAAAGAAATAACTGTAAAAATAAAAAAATTAAAAAAATTATTTTAGAATTTAGAGGGGGGGGGGGGGTTAAAATAAGTTTCACATATAAATTTAACATAAAATGATCCTTCATTTCCAGGCCCTTCTAGCATTTTAAGGGCAGTAGACTATTTCTTTTCTTTTTGCTATGGGAGATTTTGTGTGTTATCTTTCTGGGGGGAGGTTATCTACTTTTTTAAGAGATTGCATGTGGTTTTATGACTTTGCCAGTCGGACTCAGGGTTAGTGGCAAAAACGAAAATTAGTTAACAGCCCTAATAAGTTAAAATTTAGGATCGTTTCATGTTAAATCTATATACGAAACTGATCCCCCCTCTCTAAATTTGAAAATAATTGTTTTTTGGAGGAGATTTTTTTCTTCTTATTGCCAAGTTTTTCAGGGGGTTGTTCATATGTAATCTCCTAAAACAAAGTAAGCAGAGGGTATTAACCTACAAGTTTAAGAAAATTTATTAGAATAACGTAATTCTCTGAGTAAGAACATATTTGTTTAACTGTACACTCCTACCTTTTGATCAATTGCTGCCTGGAGGGCGGATAAGTTTTGATAATTAGTAATATTATTGCTAATAAGGTTGCTAAAAATATCGATACTTCAACACTTTTCGAATCTCATTAAATTTTTTTTACTGAAGTTTGTTGCATAATTTTATAAAATTACGATGCAACAAACTGAAAAAAAATTCATTTTCTCCCTTTATCGTTAGCGTGTGCATTTTCATACTTGTTTATTCCAGTGACTCATCCAGGTCTTTGATCTTCATCCCCCTCAACGTAAATACCCCCCCCCCCATGAACCCGACAAACAGCAAAATCCCATCCCTTCACTGTAGAGGTCCCCAGATGCCGGAAAACTTTCTACTCTAATAGCTTTTTTCCTCGGACAGATTGACTTTTTAAAATTCCCTCCCTGCTTTCTGTTTCCCCGACTGTACCAACATGCAAACATGTAAATTTAAATGTAATGTGAACAAATATCTTGCACAACTCCCCACTTAGGGTGCCCCCTTAATCACAGTAGCCCCTTACGTCTCAGTGGCAATGTGCCTTGTTTATGGTGAACAAAAAAAAAAAAATAAAAAAATAAAAATTTAAAAAAAAAAAAAAGGAGAACTTGCATCTATGTATAAACTCGCAAAAATATGCTCCCTCTGTGATCGCATATTTTTGCTAGTAAAGGTAAATCTTACTTTAAACAGGGATATGAATAGCCAATGGCAAAAAATGCTGAAATCAAGATGAATTTCCCAAACTGAGGGGGGGGGGGGGGGGGGGGGGCACTCAGTTTTCAGAGAGAAAAAGAAGACAAGGCATGACAAAATGCAGAGAGCAAAAAAAAACAACAGGAAAAAAGATAAAGAGAGAGAGAGAGAGAGAGAGAGAGAGAGAGAGAGAGAGAGAGAGAGAGAGGAAGAGAGTAAAATAAAATCCAGCCAAATAGGAAAAATAAGACTACCGCTTTGGCAGAAGTCAGCTTTCTCTTAAAAAGACAAAAAAAAAGCTGATTTTGACAAAAAGGCAGAGAACTCACATGGGAGACTCTAATGATTTAACTGGAAATTCGCTTTTTCTGGATTGAATAAAAAGCGGAGAACACACATCTTTTACTGAATGATTGCAGTAAATGAAAATAAGTTTGCATTAAAAAAAAAAAAAAAAATCAAACTTTATAAAAACAAAAGTCCAAATCGATATGGAAAATCGTGGTCACATTGCAAAAACTTTTGAAAACTTTGAAACTCCGCGTTGCTTCTCTCTGTAGAAGCTAGTCTGGCACGCTGGTACCGCGCCCGCCCTATTTTCCCCGTTCTGGCCCCCCAGCGACTACAGAGGCAGATAAATCGGAGACAAGCCAAACGATGCAAAGCTGAGAAAATAAACCCTTGCAAACGCAGAAATGTTTTGTTTCTTCTCTGCTTATTATTATTTTTGTTTTCTGCAGATTCTCAAAAAAAGAAAAAGAAAAAGACATTTGTCAAATACGACTTTTTCAGCATCAAATATGTTCTCAGTCTACAAATAGATCGTGTGTGTGTAGAGGAAATGAATCTCAATGGGACATTTGCAACATGAGAATCTGGTGTGGGAACATAGATAGTCAGGGTACAAATGTCTTGGAATTCTACACACATGAATCCATTAAGGTTTGGAGGTGGCAGGTCGCTGGTTTTATATGTACACACGCATATATATTTCTTTTTGTTTTATTTTACTTCAGTCGAAGTTCTCAGAAATCAAGGGGGCCCCCTTCCTGGGGCTAACACTTGATCTCTCTATGAGATAAATATTTATTTGAATATTCCATTCAAGTTCTCCTTTACCTGTCAAACGTTGAGTTAGTAAAGAAGTTAAAACATTAATTTTCTTCTCTCCAATCAACCATGCTATAGTATATCTTTCGTGTAGTCTCTTGGTCTTACCGGATTCGAGGACAAGAATAATTCTAGTCTGGTGGAGTATCCAACTAAGTGCTGTTACTTGAGGTAACATTACTTGAAGAAGATGCAATATTCCTCGTATGAGCCAGTTTATAGACGTGTCGAGGGGACCTTATTTGGGCTTCGAATACTATGTAATTTTGAATATTTGGTCAGGGTTTACTTGTAGGGGGAAGTATCCTCATGTCAGATTATCCTGACAAACCCTTTTACAGAGAGACCGAAGACACTCGAGGATGATGTCTAGTAGGTAATTCAAACTAAAAAAAAAAAAAAAAAAATATATATATATATATATATATATATATGTATATATATATGTGTATATATATATATATATATATATATATATGTGTGTGTGGGGGGGGGGGGTCTGCTAAAAATTATGAATTTCTCCACAAATAAAATATAACCTTATGAAAAATATAAAAGCATGTTATAATTCTTCATTTTAATATTTCAAACAGTCTTTTGTCCATTATCAAAACATACACTTTTTGAGAATAGAATGAATCATCATATCCGGATTAACGTCCGTTTTACATTGGACGGCTTTAAAAAATTGACTTCAAATGTTCTGCATCTACTTACCTAAGAACTCTCATACATTATTTCACCTTAGCCATACCATCGCAGTCTAGTCGTCTGCACACATCTCTCTATACTGTCCAGATTTAATCTTCCTCTCATCTCATCAACTAAGCCTGTCTTTAAGATTCACATTACACATACATCGTATAATTCTTATATTATTTCTCTTCGTGCAACGCATGTCCTAAATCCTCACTGGTTAGTTTATGAATATGAAATTTTAATGAATAGCTAGACATTTTGCATCTTTGTTTCAGGTTCCTCTTTTGTTTAGTTTATGAAATATCCTGAGTAGCCTATCAAAAATTGCTGCCCTTATGTTTATTCCTTTTATTATGATTGTGTCATAATTTAGTTTCAAGAAGTTTTCTCATTCTTCTGGGATATTTTATTTTCATTAACTCTTTCACCTCTGCTTCCAGAAGACCTAGATAATTATTATCGCATTACTTTGTTTGCTTTGTATATATATTTCTCCAGTTTTTTTTTTAACTGTTAGAATCAATTATTTCCTGAACCAGTAACCCATTAGCCAGTTGTTTTCCACTTTACTATTCTTTTAATGGTCCTCTAATTTTTCTATATTAATTTCAACTTTTATTTCTTCAGTTTTCTGAAAGTCTTTTCAGTCATTCCACATTCCTGTTGGATTCTTGTCGTTTCCCCCATATATTGCACCAAATGTGTTTTTAGTTTCTGCTAAGTTCGATTGCTCTGTGTTTGTCCTCCCTCCGTTTACATTCTAGTAAAAGCGTTTTTCATTGTTCTCAAATTTTCTGTGTTGTTTATACAGCCGAGTTTTATATCTGTACTTTCTTCCTTTGCTCGACTTACTTAAAAGAAGAAAAAAATACATATATATCAACGTACAAGCGTCCATGTTATTAACATTTAGCACCCATTCTTTAAACCAAGGAACACTCCTGTCAGTCTGGTTTGGTTTGGTAGTTTTGTTTTACGGCATATCAACCCTTTTTGGGTTATTTAATGCCGAATCTGGTCATTATAGTAAAAGTTTTTATGCTTCAAGTTCTTTATATCTTCAAATGTTTAATCATCGTTTTTGGTTTGGTAGTTTTGTTTTACGGCATATCAACCCTTTTTGGGTTATTTAATGCCGAATCTGGTCATTATAGTAAAAGTTTTTATGCTTCAAGTTCTTTATATCTTCAAATGTTTAATCATCGTTTTTGGTTTGGTAGTTTTGTTTTACGGCATATCAACCCTTTTTGGGTTATTTAATGCCGAATCTGGTCATTATAGTAAAAGATTTATGCTTCAAGTTCTAAAAATAAAATAAAAAAGGGGAGGGAGAAAGGGAGAGGGGCTGTTGTTTTTGTTTTTGGTTTTGTAGAACATAATTAAGTTTTACAAAAAAAAAAAAAAAAAAAAAAAAAAAACGTCAATGTAGGTGAATTTCGTCTCAGGGAGCCACAGGGCAGCCTGATCTGGTATCACCAGCTGTCAGTCTGTAAAAACCATATACATCTTAAAAACACCAACATTGGAGTGAAGACCTGATTTTTGTGGGTTTAGTTTTAAAATCTATTTTGTTTCTTTTTCTTTGTATGCATGTGCAGACAGAAATTTGGTGTCAATTAAAAAGCATTTGATGTTATCTATTGTATGCCTCATTTGATTTAAATGTTTGACTATTTGGAAGTACAACATGTTTTTGGTGTGATACTAAGTTTATAATTATTGAATCTACAAGCTAATTCTGTCTCGCCTATGTATCCGCTATTTGGACATAGGTAAGGTATGTGTATATGTTATTGCATGTGTATAGGATCCACCCCTAAACTAATTTACCGATCATTATGAATTTTGAAGCATAGCTGCTAGGCATAAGGGTGGTTAATGTGGATTATATTTAGTTTAATTTAGCTTTATGCAAAGCTGGTAATAAGAGGGTGGAAGCCCTTTGTGAAAATTCAGATACCTCCAATGTTTGTGAAATTTTAACAATAGGTATGAGATATCAATAAATGAATATTCCTCAAATTTCAGTTTCTTTGGAATATTTTAAAGGATTTTAAGGAGGCATAATATGGGCAAAAACCTTTAAATATTTCAGATTTACATTAAATCTTATCCATAGTCATTAAGTATCAATTAAGATTCCCTGAATTTCAATTTCTTCTTAACAGTCCTTAAGCTTAAGCTCTAAATTTTAGACATTTTCTAGAATCAAAATAATGTAATAGATTTTGATCAAAGTTAGAACAAGGATTCTAGACATACGGTTTAGTCTCATTATACCTTGATTTCCATCTTCATAAGGGGGCATAAAAGTGGTGCAGAAAATATTTGAAGTTAACTTTTATAATTTCCAAAGTTAGCTTAAAAAAAAAGAAGAATTTTTTGTTTTTTAATTTGAATTTAAGGGACTCAGAATTGCTTAGTTGGACATATTAAGAATATATTGAAAATATGATAATAAATACGTTCAACCTTGCACAATATGTTTTAGTTATTTTCACTCTTATTTAAAATCTTATTTAACCTAAATCGTTTTATTTATACAAAAATAATTGGCTACACATTTGCAGATATGTTTCAGTTTTAGCTGGGAGTCAGCTGAACTTCGTCAGGCTATCTTAGTATGAAGGTGGAGATGTAAATTAAAGGACATTTATTCCAAGTTTACACATATACACTAAAAAAAACCCCAAAAAACATGATAATAATGCAATAACAGATAGTTGTTAAAGTTCCTAACAGTTTTGTTCTAAATCCATCCTTGTCTCTGCCGCAAGCCACCCATACATGTATATATATATATATATATATATATGTACACACACAAAAGTGGGTGCTAATACACACCCATGCACACAAATGAATATCCATACCTAAAACCTTTTCATAATCCCAGACAAACCAAGACACAAACATGAAATATTGGACAAATTTGAATATCAACGTCTGTACAATTTTATATATCCATACAATTAAATGATGTGTACACCCCCCCAAGGGTAACCTAGCAGTGTGACTTATCAATAAACCAAGTATATTAACGCACCTACCTACACTTAAATCGATCCATATCAAGGATTTTCTGTTCATATACAAACATAGAAAGTATATGTATTCTCCTATACGTAAATACACAAAAATATTCACACAACAGGCACAATGAAATACATATATACACATGCATATGTATACATCATATAAATGCACCCATATAGATATAAATATACAAAGATCCTTTATATACTCCCATTCCAAAACACTTATGAATAAAAAAACAACTAGTAAATACACAATAAATTACAAAAATGACAGGCATTTAGATGCCAGTAAACCTACATGGTGAGCAGCAGACATAGTGGATGTTCGACACATACATAACTTTCCGGTCAAAAGTAAAATCAAAAGAAAACCAAAAACCTGTCTCATTCTTCATGTAACATGTGACTTCAAAATGACCAAGTTTTAAAAAAATTATCTAGTGTGTATATTTTGTTATGTCTACAGTCAATCGAAATTTATAATTTTATATCAAGAAACTTTTAATCACTGAACCTAATAATTTCTTACTTCTCATTAAGACATAAATAACATGGTGTATTTAGAGATTTACAGGTTTCAGCTTTCTTAATTATTTTCCACTTTACTATTAGTGTTTTATTGTTTTTAAGTAGGACCAAACTATTTAGATAGAAGTATAAAAACAACACATCATTAATTATAAAAGCATATCACTATCTAAATATTTCCAATTTTAATCTTACCTTTACACAGCCACATCTAAATATGTATGTATTGGTATCTGTCAGTCGCAACGACTATGGATCAGCGCCATATTAGGATGTTGTTTATGTGCATCTTTTTGTGACTGTAGAGACCAATTCTTGAGATACGAAAACTGTTGTGTAATGTGTCACCTCGGCTTGTTGGTCTGCCTGTAGGCTCGCTCTTCTCCTAGCTCTCTTTGCAGCGTTTTCATCGTGGAGGGTCTTCTCACTGATGATCATTCCCTGGCGTATCTGTTTCCTCCAGGCAGGTCTGGGATGCTGAGGCTCCCCATGTATTCATATCTTCCTTGCAGACATCCTTGAAGCGGAGATAAGGACAACCTCTTTTTCTTGAGCCTAAGGCAAGCTCGCCGTAGAGAAGGTCTTTAGGGATGCACCCATCATCCATCCTGCGTACATGGCCCAGCCAGCGAAGACGTCGCACACGCAGTAGGGAGTAGATGGATGGAATGCATGCTCTTTGCAGAACATCATTGTTGCCCACTCTGTCCTGCCATGTGATACCAAGTATCCTACGTAGGCACCTCATATGGAAGACCTGGAGTTTCCTATCCTGTGTTGAGTATGTGGTCCAGGACTCACTCCCATCCAGTAGGACATCTAAATATAATGATATGATAATCATGTTCACTTGCAGCCATGAACTATAGCTGCCAGACATGTTCTTTACAAAAAATTAGAAATTTTAATTGGTGGTGACCCAGTCAAAAGGAAATCTATCATCCGACTTCCAACAACAGAACACCAACATGTGACACTGACAGACAAAAACGCATAAATTTGACATCTGGAGAAAATTCTACAAAAATATATTTTTTAGAGAGAACTCTTTTGGTTGACATATTTAAAATCAAACTGAATAGTTTAGGAAATTGGGCAAATGTATATGATTATTAATTTTGTTTTCAAATTATAATCCGAGAATATCGTAATCCAATCTATTAAAAATTTAGTGTTTTTGGAGTTTGTTCATATGTAAATAGAAACGTGTGATTGGTTGACAGTTTTTTTTTTACAATGTCAATATTTGAGTTTGAATCTTACATAAGTCTAAAAGGACTTTTTTGAACAAAATATGTGTTTATAAATTTAAAATTAACAAAATACAAAAAACTATAAAACATTTTTCCTTTTACTAAATGACCTTTTTTGGTATAATCTGCAAAAAGTGTAGACAAGTAAACAGACTATTCAACATTAGTTCAAAGCAAATGATTTTTGCTTAAAAAAACGGAGAAAATCAATTTCTAATTTTTTTTGCCAATAAAACCAATATATAATACATTCATCGTAGTTATTTACTCTCTCATACCAATACTAAGTGATTTTTTTCTACAAAATCTCAAATATTTTTCTTCACACTAGCGATAAAGTGATAGAAGCTAGGTTAAAAAAAAAAGTAAATTTAAAAAAATCGAAATTGACATATTAAGGTACTGTACCAAGGAGCGGATATAAACGTGCTTTTTTTAAATTAAATAAAATTATTTTTTAGAGGGTTATAAACAGATTCTTGAGAAAATGTAAAGGGATCATTTTATGTTAAACTTAAATAGAAAACTAAACCCACCTACTAAAAATTGAACAAGTCAGTTTTAAAACATATCTACCGGAAACCTGTAAACTCTGAAAGATTTTGGAAAGTTTCCTTGGGGAGTTTGCAGATCTAGTGTTGCCGGCAACTCTGTATTCTGTACAGGCTGTCATCATTGGGTTCACAGAACGTGCAGTAGGCTGCAAGAAAGATTGATCCCTACGGAAAATTATCTGTCGAAGGTGCACCAGTACTGCTCGTCTGTACTGGGTTCTCTGTGAATGGTCTGCAGAAGAAATTGGAAGTTGTAGACTCATCTTGGTGATATGGTCGGTGTCGGTGGAGGATGCGGATTAAGTTCGATCTTGCATGTATGGACTGAATGCGGCAAGTTTGGTGAGCTTCTTCCAACCGTAGCTTGTTGTACATACTCACTTGTCACTCGGGGTTGAAGTTTACAAGAGCTATGTCCGTAGCGCCATGTTACACGCGGGTGAATGTTGGGGTCCCACGAGCTTGGTCTTTCTGCAGACGTAGTGGAATGAACTGGCTATGGTTTGGTGGATCTGTGCTATTGAGGCTGAAGCTGCCCAGATTTGAGTCAACTCTGTGTTGCAACCACCTACAGTGATATGGACACGTTGATTGAAGCTCTGATTGGTAGAGATGGGCGGTTTTACCGAAAAACCGCGGTTTTTCGGTTTCGTCTCCATACCGAATCGGGTTTTTTTTTTATAAACCGTAACCGTTCGGTATTGTGTTTTTACTACAGTAAGCCACCATATACAAGGAAACATGATTGAAAAGATTTTCCGATTTGAATAAAATTGAATATTACCAAAAAATGTTATATTAGTAAGACAGATTGAACAAATATATGATAAAAACATTTAATTGACTTGTAGGAAGAAATCTTTGTTTACAGTATTATCAGATCGAAATGATGGAAATTTGACATTTCTTGCAAATTTTGGAAGTATGGCAAAACAAATGAGGTGAAAGCAAGAAAAGAGAATTAAATCCTTAACAAGAGACACTAGTATGGCTATCGAGTAGGGATTGGCGGTTTTACCGAAAAATCGCGGTTTTTCGGTTTCGTCACCATACCGAATACCAGATCGTTTTTTTTTTTAAACCGTAACCGTTCGGTATTGTGTTTTTACTACAGTAAGCCACCATATACAAGGAAACACGGTTGAAAAGATTTTCTGATTTTAATAAAATTGAATATTACCAAAAAATGTTATATTAGTAAGAGGACAGATTGAACAAATATATGATAAAAACATTTAATTGACTTGTAGGAAGAAATCTTTGTTTACAGTTTGTTTATCATTAACATTTTGAATTTTCAAATGAAAAAAAGAGAAATACGACAGACAACATGACATCGTATTTTTAGCATAAACTATTTTCAAATGAAAAAGAAAGAATCAAACGCGTTCCGTATGATGTCGAAAATCTATTTGATTCAACTCAAAATTGTAAAATAATTATTTATGTTTGTTTCAGAGTTATCTGAAAAATAACTTATTAAAATGAAATTTAAAAAAATACTTGTTGTAAAAGTAAATAAACGAAAAGTAGCGAGCGAGTATAAACATTTAAAAAGAAAAAAAGAGAAAGAGATGGCGTCAGTCAATGGCACATTGAAATCAATGTAAATGAGAGTTTCATGGAGAAGTTCACTTTATGCCACTATGGCCAATATAAAATCCACATCTGATGGGAAGAGACACGTTAAATGAAAAAAGAAAGGAAAATAAAATAATAAAGAAATTGGGTTTTCATTAACCTCAGCTGTTAATTAACCATAACAAAAAAGTGAAAAGCCAAAATGACATCACCATAAAAACAATTTCCTTTATAAATACTTCACATTAAAAAAATTAACTTTGACTGTTTTTAACTTACCTAACATTTTTTAAAATATTATTTTAATTATATTGTCAGTAAATTTGTGTCAATTATTATTGCGTCCAGTAGTATAAATTATCTTTTTCTGACACAAAATCTTATAATAGGTTTGAATAGTTTGATTTATAAAAAATAAAATATCATCTGATGGGTATCATGAAATTCAAATTTAATGTTTAAAAAATTTTTTTTTTTTTTATTCATCATCGCTAAATTTAATGTTAATTTTTTTTAAAAGTCTTAGTCAAAAGTTAAAAAATTGATGTTAAGACGAAATGTGTCGTTTTGGTTGCTGCTAATTCTGGAGTGACTCAAATTCATCCGATTAACAGTATTTAAACTAATTAAATATTCTGAAAAAAATTACCAAGCTCTTTATTGTTTTTAACATTACCAAACATTTTTTATGTTATTTTAATTATATTGCCAGTTGAATTGTTTAATTATATTGCACCCAGTAGTATAAATTATAGCTTACTACTAGGGGTGGGACGTAATGGGTGAAAATTTCAGATTCATGCGAGTAGTATTTTTTGTGTTCATTTATACATAAATAACACTAAACAATCAAACATTTTGAACATTTTGCAAAATTCAGGTGCAGGCCAAAAATAGCTGTTCAGGCTCCACGGGACTCAAAATCCATCATTTTTTGGTGAAAAAGTGGTTTCATGCGACATTGCAGGTCCTAAAACATCCTCAAAAGCTATGAATGGATATAGATAGTTAAATCTGATACAGTACTTTCATTTAGGACCATTTTCAGGCTGTGAAAGGGTTTTCATGAATGTAAAATAGCCAAAAACTAGTGAAAAATAGCCCAAATGAGCCAAAATCCTCCGTTAAGCAACCTAATTGGTTCCCAAGCCTCTACAATGGTTATGAATGGGTGTAGATAGTTGAAACCATTGTAGTGTCGAACCCATTGCATTGCATTCAAGCAGTTTAATAACAATTATTTTCTTTTGTTTTCAGTTCAGTTTAGTTGAGAAGATAGGATGAGTGGAACAAAGTACAAGTACGATGATTAGGATTTCACTTTGGTTGAAAACCTCCCAACTGTACATGAGTGCGTTTTGGCCATAGTTCATCATGCTCCAACTTATGGATCTACAAAACAGAAAGAGCATCTCCATCAATTTTCTCTGTGTCTGCTGGCTCACTGACAAAGAGCATTTGGAAATCAGGTTATTTTTGTAATAATTGAGTTTGAGTGACTTTCACCCTAACATGGCAAACGAGTATACCAGATCAATGACGATCAAGAATAAATGAAAGGTAGATTTAGTTTTTCTAATAATGAGCTTGAGCGATTCTTTCACCTTTTGACAAAGAGCAGGTGTTCAGCATTTGATCTTTAAAGTCATTTTGTCTTAATGGCACATATGGACCTCTTGTTTGTCATCTGATCTGGGCTGATACACCTGGTTCTGGATGCAAGTTAGGAAGATCAACAGTGAACACATAGGGCAAAAATCATTTCGTCCCAGTGAATTGGGCATTTATTAGCATTACAAGTTGATTTTTTTCTTTTTAACTAATTGTTATTTTATCAACTCAGGTCAATAGAGCTGTGTAAAAGAGGCTCAAAACCGTTTAAATTATGAAAATAGCATCAGTGATTCAAAAGTTATAACAATTTAAAGTGGCAAAATTTGTGTTTTTCATTGGACATTTTTCTTTAATAATCCTTTTAAAAAATGAGCCAAAATTTGATAATTTCTCCACCATTTATTTATTTTTGAAGCTATTCTTATGAAACTTGGTATTCTTATGTAAAATTATGTGCTCTTTCTGATTATGGAGTCAGATTTTATTTATCTCTTTACATTAAGCCATGAATTATAAATTAAATGTGTAAACTGCCACATTGTATCATACAGATTGTGAGATATTTCAATATAGCTTTAATTTCTTTCATAGTGTCTGTATAACATTAACCGCACTATTACTACCTTTTTAAAGAAATTGTGTAATTCAAGCACAACACCATTTTTTTTTAAGTATTACACTGCATTAAAATGATTTTTCAACAAGGTTGCAGCAGGTTAGTTGCAGTGTTTCACAGTAAGGTCCTGCATATATTTCTTTCATAATATACTGGAAAAAAAAAATAAGATTGAATAAAATTTGTAACCCGAGCACTGCCAACCAGACCCTAAGTCCGGGTCGCAACAGTCCCCCCTCAAGAACATGGTTACATCTAATATTTAACTAAAACGGTTACACGGCATCTAAACACTATCATATAAGAAAAAATAAAATGAAAGTCCAAAATACGATTTTTTCTCTCCAATTTACGAGTTTGTTTGTTTTTCACGATAAGAAAAAAAATGTTATGCTTTACTTAATTATTTGGCATTTGGCCGAATGAACAGACGGACAAAATCTATATAAGATAAAAAAAAAAAATCAAACTAAAAATAAAAAAATATTGTGGTTTCTTAATGATTAACAATATTATTTGTCAAGTAAAAATAAATGAAATCATTTCAAAGTAAAAGTAAGCTTGTTGATCTTAAAAAAACATAGAGAACAAAAAAGGGTGAGAAAAAGATTTACATTAAATGTTACCAGAGATAAGAGAGAGAAAGAGAGAGAGAGAAAGAAAGAGAGAGAGAGATAGAGAGAAAGAGAGAGAGAGAATGAGAGAGAGAGAGAGATAGATAAAGAGAGAGATAGAGATAGATAAGAGAGAGAAAGAGAAGAAGAAGAAGGAAGAGAAAGAGAAGAGAGAGAAAAAAAAAAAAGAAGAAAAAGAGAAGGAAAGAAAAGAGAGAGAGAAAGAGAGAGAGAGAGAGAAGAGAGAGAAGAGGAGAGAGAAAGAGAGAGAGAGAGAAAGAGAGAGAGAAAGAGAGAGAAAGAGAGAGAGAAGAGAGAGAGAGAAAGAGAAGAGAGAGAAAGAGAGAGAGAGAAAGAGAGAGAGAAAGAGAGAGAGAAAGAGAGAGAGAGAAGAGAGAGATAAGAGAGAGAGAAAGAGAGAGAGAGAAGAAGAGAGAGAAGAGAGAAGAGAGAGAGAGAAAGAGAGAAGAGAGAGAGAAAGAGAGAGAGAGAAAGAGAGAGAGGGAAAGATGAGAGAGAAAGAGAGAGAGAAAGAGAGAGAGAAGAGAAGAGAGAGAGAAGAGAGAGAGAAAGAGAGAGAGAAAGAGAGAGAGAAAGAGAGAGAGAAATGAGAGAGAGAGAGAAAGAGAGAGAGAGAGAAGAGAGAGAGAGAGAGAGAGAGGAGTAGAGAGCCAGAGAGAGAGATAGAGCCGGTTTTAATCCGAACTTCTGCAAGTGGATATCTATGCTGTATCGACTGCTGACCGGTAGCGGTGCAAGTAAACAGAAAGTTTTCGGAGCTGTTTATGGTCTCTCAGTTAGTGTGTCAGGGATGTCGCTTGTCGCCCCTGCTTATGTCCTGGCGTTGGAGCCCTTCCTCCGCAAATTAAGGGACTAGTCCGCGAGAGCAGTCCTGCGCGGGATCGCTATACCTGACGGAGGGCATGCTAGAGTTCCGCATTCGCCGATGATGTCACCATTTTCGTGTAGAGCCGCACTAACATTCGAACTGTGGTTCAGGCGCTCGCTCGGTACGAAGAAGTTACAGGGGCCGTAATCAATCGCAGCAAGTCCATTGGACTGCGGTTGAATCATTGGAGCGGCGAAGCCACACTACCAGGTATTTTCAACTGGTCGGATGGCCCGGTTTGGATTCTTGGCATTTGGTTCGGACCAGGCTTCCAGCTGGATAAGAATTGGTCAGAGGTACAGTCAAAGATCGAATCGTCAGTCGCGATTTGGATTCGAAGGAAACTTTCCTTAAAGGGTAGAGCCGAGGCTTGCTCCACTTACGTTTTTCCTCTCATTCTTTATCGACTGGCTGTACTACTCCTGCCTGCGGATCACGTTTTCGTTTTCACCCGCCTGCTCTTCTCACTTCTTTGGAAGAAAGAGAAGCCATATGTCCGCAGACAAATCTTTACTCAACATCCGAGTGAGGGGGGGCTTGGGAATGCCGGATCTGGCAAGTCATAGACATGTCGAAAGATTGGCTTTTCTGGGTCGCTCTTTGACAGAGGATGTTCCCTTCAGTCCCTGTGGCTGAGAAAGACTTTCGCAACCTCATACCCCGTCGTAGACAAAGAGGGGAAACCAAAATTCCTCACCGAATGCTGAGCCGCGCTTAAGACGTTGCCGGGGCCTAGGTCTCTTTCAGAGCCAAAGAAAAAAGACTATATCAGGAGTTAGTGGAGGGGTCCACTTCGGATCTGCTTGGAGAGCGGCTGGGATGGTCAGAGGAGGAAATCTATTTTTTAGTGGAGTTGAGCACCAGGCCAGAGTTATCTCAACAACTCTGAGTACTCTCTGCCCCCTTTACGACAGGCTTACAAGAGACGGAGTGAGGACGGATCCTTACTGCCAGTACTGCGATGATCACGAAAGAGAAACGGCTGAGCACACCTTTTTCGCTTGCAGCAAACTTCGGTGACTCTGGGAGTATGTTGGCGCGGTAATGGCTCGCATCCAATGGCCCTGAATGTAGCATTGACCGTCCACAACATGGCCTAGAGAGAAAAGAAATGTGTTTTCTAGCCATAGCGAGAATGGTGACGTGGGTTTCACGTCTTGACGAGGTCCATGGGGTTGGATCTGTTTCCGATCGGGATCTGGTCGTCTACTTTAAACATCAGCTCAGAGTGAAGATCAGATGCGATTGGAGGAGATTACATCGCATGGTGTTCGATAGGAGGTGGGTGCACGACACTAGCTTGTGCATCCGTCGAGGTATGAACACGTTTCCTGCTTAGACATGGCACACGCGGTCCTGGGTTCTACGGAACCCACGTCTCAATCTCTCTTTAACAAGGACCCTTAGCTAGTAGAGTAAATGCATTCTGACCCTGTTTTGTCTTTTGGTACTAGAGAGCCTTCAAAGATGCCCCCTCCACCTCTTTTTGCCCTAAGTCACCCTATATCTTGAAGGACACCACCATCCATTCCCATATCCCATCCAAACTTACTTTATTTTTACACCCTTCTTAGTTCCTAATTAGAGACCGACCTGCTTGTTTTCATTTTTTTGACCACGTTCTACAACTTTTACTTAACCTGACTCGCGAGTTGTAGGGCTATTGTAAAACATTCCCAAAATATTTGCATATAAACAAAAACAAAATCTGCTTCTCTCTATTGAAATATATCCTTTTCTTTTAGCATATAAAGTTATATTATCGGATTTTCAAGTCAGACCCAAATAATAGCAATACCCACTGACCATAAAATGCGTTGGATAAACAGATTTACAGGTGGTTCTACAAAAATGGTCATATTTTAAAAACCAAAGCACTTTAAGTCCTCAACATACCACCATTTTGATTGGAAATGAATATACTTTCACATGCATTAATAATGTACTTGATATATTTTAAGAGTTTTGAGCAAATAAAGTCATAAAAATGTTAGCACCATTTTCGGCCATTTACAATCACTTTTTAAACCCCCGTTCTTTAAAAAATGCCTTACTACTCCTCAATGAGGAATTTCATACTGAAATGTGGAAACCAATTAAGAGAAGCATCGTTTTAAGTAAACCGGTCCACTACTTTTTAGGAGGTTAAAAATAAGACTTCAACATGACGAGTATCGAAAATTTTTCTTTGTATCCCAACTAGTATATAAACCAGTCTTTTTACTTTTTTTATGCATTAAAATTATAATTGTATGTTGTTTCCTCTTTTGGTAGTAGCAATATTTAATTACCCTACCCCCCCCCCCCCAAAAAAAAAATAATTGTTTCAATTTATTGAATTTAGGAAACTCACTGTAGTGACAGCAGAATAGTCACACAGTTGTAAATAAAAAACGATTTTTGGTTAATTAATTTTTAAAAAATGAAAATATGAATATGAGAAAATGCTCTTACATGTTTAGTGAGAGCTATTATGTTATCAGAATATATAATTAAAGCGATCCCAACCAGTTTGGCGTTATGATGCGACATAACCTGTTCAACTTGCAATTTTTTTCTCCTCACATATTTCTGGTCAAATCTATGTTTAAATAATCAACTAAAAGTAAAATGAGCAAGGGGGGATAACTCATTTTAAATACGATAGGAGTTGTCTACCTTAAATTTTAAAATGTGCAAATAAATAAAACGGATTGTGAATAGCGAATGGCAAAAATAAAGTTGAAATCGAGATGAATTTGCCAACCGGGGGCGGGGACACGACCATCTATATGTGGAGAGAGGGAAGGACAGAACCCCCCCCCCCCCAACAACTCTAATCAGTTTCAAATAAAAAAAAAGATGCTGAGTGCATATGTTAGAGGAGGGGGAACAAGAAGTCATTCTTTGATGAAACAAGTCATCTAACTCCCCTACACACTCATGAATTTCTTGCAGTTTTAGCCTCTAAGGCAAAATTAATATTTTCAGTTGTCAGAGAGAACTGTCATGAGGAAAATCAGCTGTTTCTTATTTTTAAAAAAAAAAAACGGATTTCGATCAGAAAGGTGAGAACTCACATCCATGAGAGGCTCATTTAAGCAGAAATCAGCTTTTTCTGGATAAAAAAAAAGTGGAAGTCCGTTAAAAAACAAAGAACTCACACAAGTAAAAATGACTTCACTGCAGTCGGGCAATGCAAGGTAGGTGGAGCTAGTTCAATATTGGGTGATCACCGAGGATTATGACCCGGCTTGCGGCAGGTACTCAGATAATGTGATAAAAGGAAACAAAAATATTTTTTAAATGTTTCATTCATTTTTATAAAACGAATAAACATAAATATATACCCGCCCCGTCACACAAAAGTTAGTGATTAAAACACAAAAACATTTCAAGTGTTTAGCAGAGGGCAGAAAGCAAATAGCAAGTCAGACAACCCCCCACCTCCTGAATGAATTCGGAAGGAAATATTTCACTCAATTTCCATAATGAGACGTTTTCTTTTTTATTTATCTCTTTATTCTATATTGATTGATGCATTTTTTTTATTTTTTAACTTTCCAGTTGGAGACGTTTTCTTTCTTTCCTAACTTTCTAATGATTTAGACAGTATTTTATTTATGAACTAGCAAGACCTACCCCCCCCCCTCTCTCTCTCCGGGCAGCAATTTTTTTTTTACTCAGAGAATTCCATAATTTTAATAAACTTTGGTAAATTTGTAGATTAACATCCTCAGCTAAATCCCCCCCCCCCCCTTAAAACTGAGATTATTCTTTTTAGGGTCGAGATTAGGGTTAGGGCAGGTTAATATGTTTTTAACTAATTGCACTAAAAATTGAATTTTTATACAAAAATCTTTCCCACTTTAAATTATAAAATAATTGTTTTCCTTTTCTTCTTTCCATCAAGTTAAAAAAAGGTAGAAACATTTTTTTAGGGGGGGGGGGGAGTAGTGGAGGATCGAGCGAGACAACCACACTCTTCCCCCCCTTCTCGCTTCTGCTTCGCTCCTAAGCCATGACAACCACACTCTCCCTCCTATTTCCCTTTTCTCTTCTGCCTCGCCGGTAAGGTCGTCAGTGAGCACATGGAGTAAAAACTTAAGGTGTTTTAGATATTTTTCAGATTTATTAATTTATTTAATTAATTACTATTAATATAGACGAAACTATTGCATATCGATAGCCAACAAAAGCTAATGCAATTCTTAACTAATAACACTAAGCATTAATTAATTATGAACGGTTTAAAAAAATAGTTATGCTAATTAGGCAGTTAAAAGGTTCTCTCTTAATATTTTATCTTCACTATATATATAAATATCAAGATTTTATGTCGTATCATCGATACGCGCCATAAACTGGTATCGTCTTGGCCTTCGGGGCTTGATTTACGCCGGTCTATGGGTCTGTCCTGTGCAGTTCTGGAGGTCCACCCTCCCAGGCTTTGCTCCCCTCTTTGGGGAGGAGTAAGTTTATTGCTTACTGCCTGAGGCGCCCCTACCGGGGAATGCCGACGGGGCTGCCCAGGCAATTTTTAAATGGCCAGAGTGCTCACCTCTCGGGCGCTGGCTTTTCAAACCCCACTTTCCCGATCCGAGCTTGGGTCACATCTTACTTGTGGGAGTAAGATAAACCTGGCCTTGTGCCTAACCTCCTGGGGAGGTAAATAAAATGTTGTATCATCGATACGCGCCATAAACTGGTATCGTCTTGGCCTTCGGGGCTTGATTTACGCCGGTCTATGGGTCTGTCCTGTGCAGTTCTAGGAGGTCCACCCCTCCCAGGCTTTGCCTCCCCTCTTTGGGGAGGAGTAAGTTTATTGCTTACTGCCTGAGGCGCCCCTACCGGGGAATGCCGACGGGGCTGCCCAGGCAATTTTTAATGGCCAGAGTGCTCACCTTCTCGGGCGCTGGCTTTTCAAACCCCACTTTCCCGACCCGAGCTTGGGTCACATCTTACTTGTGGGAGTAAGATAAACCTGGCCTTGTGCCTAACCTCCTGGAGAGGTAAATAAAATGTCGTATCATCGATACGCGCCATAAACTGGTATCGTCTTGGCCTTCGGGACTTGATTTACCGCCGGTCTATGGGTCTGTCCTGTGCAGTTCTAGGAGGTCCACCCTCCCAGGTTTTGCCTCCCCTCTTTGGGGAGGAGTAAGTTTATTGCTTACTGTCTGAGGCGCCCCTACCGGGGAATGCCGACGGGGCTGCCCAGGCAATTTTTAATGGCCAGAGTGCTCACCTTCTCGAGCGCTGGCTTTTCAAGTCCCACTTTTCCGATCCGACCTTGGGTCACATCTTACCTTGTGGGAGTAAGATACAACTGGCCTTGTGCCTAACCTCCTGGGGAGGTAAATAAAATGTCGTATCATTGATCGGCCTTTGTTCCGATGGATACTGCACCCATAGACTGGTATCGTCTTGGCCTTCGGGACTTGATTTACACCGGTCTATGGGTCTGTCCTGTGCAGTTCTAGGAAGTCCACCCTCCCAGGCTTCGCCTCCCCTCTTTGGGGAGAAGTAAGTTTATTGCTTACTGCCTGAGGCGCCCCTACCGGGGAATGCCGACGGGGCTGCCCAGGCAATTTTTAAACCCCACTTTCCCGACCCAACCGTGGGTCAGATCTTACTTGTGGGGGTAAGATAAAAACTGGCCTTGTGCCTAACTCCTGGAGAGGAGTAAATCAATATGTCGTATCATTGATCGGCCTTTGATCCGATGGATACTACACTCCATAAACTGGTATCGTCTTGACCTTCGGGCCTTGATTTACGCCGGTCTATGGGTCTGTCCTGTGCAGTTCTAGGAGGTCCACCCTCCAGGCTTTGCCTCCCCTCTTTGGGGAGGAGTAAGTTAATTGCTTACTGCCTGAGGCGCCCCTACCGGGGAATGCTGACGGGGCTGCACAAGCAATTTTTAATGGCCAGAGTGCTCACCTTCTCGGGCACTGGCTTTTCAAGTCCCACTTTCCCGACCCGACCTTGGGTCACATCTTACCTTGTGGGAGTAAGATAAAACTGGCCTTGTAGCTAACCTCCTGGGGAGGTAAATAAAATGTTGTATAATGGATTTACATAATATTAACACGTTTTGATTATAATATAGGAGTGATAAATTAAAAAAACTTTCGCATTTAGATATCAGTAAGAATATTGGCGAAGTATTATTTTCATTTTTTTTTTCACCGTTATTTTTAATGGACGCTGTACACCCGTACTCAATAAAGAGAAGATCACTGTTGCATAGGAGGAAATCTCTGCCATTCGTCTAGTAAATATAAAATTATTTTTAAATTAACATTGCGGTTTAAGTAATGCCGGGATGGAGACATTTTGATCAACCCATCAAATTCTTGGTTATCTTTAAGAATATGTACACATGAATGGCAGACATCGTCATGTTTACAATTTTTATTTTCTAAATAGGACATTTAACTCATTTTATTTTTTATTTAACCGTTTTAAATAAATAAGTTATTTTGATACAACTCACTAAACAAGTTTAGTTCTTTTTGTTTTACCTATTCTTCGTTCCAAGTTTTATATCGACAGGCATCCCTTAGAAATATGCCAGTGTGTCGGCTAATTTACTAATTTAAAAAGTGTTTTTTTTCTATTTCATACGTAATACTAAATTGATTTTAACGCCAATACGTTCAGCATGTCATAATCTTAAAAAGAGATAATGCAATAGTTTAGCTACTGCATAACGCCTTTCTGATAAAATTACATGGATTGGGAAACAAGACGTTTACCAATGTCGAAATATTCGAGTTTACTACGAAATTTAAAAAAATATAAATAAAAAATAAGTGAACTAATATATATATATATATATATATATATATTGGGAGGAGGGTACCTTTTGCAACCACGCTGTCAATTTTTTTTTTTTAACTAAGGAGTCACCACTTATCAAGGCCAAAAACCATCTGAAGACGAGGGTCAATGAGATGAATGGATTCTCCGTTGAATGATGAAGAATATTATGAGAGGATTGAAAATGATGAATGGAATGATCAAACTTATGATGACTTTTTTTTTACGCTAAATTTATCTAATAAACTGAACCCCTACTCTAAAATATTTTATTTTTAACATTTTACAGGAATTTCCAGCAATCGCACGAAAAATAAACAACTTGTTTTTGTTTATAGCGTGAGGGAAAATTTTCATCTTTTTTTTTAAAAATTAGTTATGCTTTTAAAATAAATTGAAATGGACACTTTTAGAGTTTACAAGAAATAGTTTACGTTTCGGTTTTTTTTTTAGATAATTGATAATGTCTTATTCGCTGGTTGTTATATTGATCGATGCGTTTTTGTTTTTTCCTTCTTAAGTTTCCAGTTTGAGACGTCGTTTTCTTTCTTTCCTAACTTCACCGATTTAGACATTTTATATATGAATATTAGTGTGAATACTGGCGAAGCATTCACAACGTTTCAGCCGATGTAACCTCCGAGGCTCCTTGGCCTTTTGGCTAGAAGCTGGGTGTGGTGTCTGTCTTCTGATGCTGCATTTCATCTTTTTTGTTCTTGGTCAGTGAAGGAGAGGTCCTTCTAGACCGAGGCAATTTTAATTTTTTGTCCCAATCTAGATTGCCCTTGTGTCTAACTTGGCTCTCATGGGGAGGCAAGTAAATAGGAATAGACATTATTTTATATATGAATATTAGTGCGAATACTGACGAAGCATTCACAACGTTTCAGCCGATGTAACCTCCGAGGAGACCTTCTTCAAATGCATCTTTTTGAAACTCGGGAATCTACCTGTGCGGAATTTCGAATTGAAACACTGTGAATATAACAACCAAGACGAGAACAGTAGTCTGAATAATCAAAATAAACTCGTTTAATTCCGTATAATCTTAATACAATTTTTATTATTTGTTTCACATGTATTTGCCGCAAAAAAAAAATGCGCCCCCCCCCCCCCTCCATCTGGAAAAGCTGGTTGGACAAATAACGTCCAATATTCTCTAAAAAGATAAAAAGTCATGATGTTTGTTCGTGGAACCCAGAACAAGATCATAGCTACGGTAAGGCTGAGCCCATACCCCCCCCCCTCTGGCCGGGGATCTTTTACGACCCTCAGCAGAGTAAAAACGCTAAAAATACAAATATACAACAAATAAAAGTAACTGTAAGCTGTAAAAGTTAGTTTCAAACTTGCATGTGCTATTTGTTTGTATTTTAAACCCGTTTGAAGTGCTATTTATTAGAAATTTAAGTTCGACACACGGTCAGCGAAGAAATCAAAATGGACGATTTACGTAAAGATATCGAGGGACTGGCGGCCATTTTTCTTTGAGAAAGTAGATGTTTTAAAAAACAAGAAAAATTTTTTTAACATCTAATAAAAAGCCATTTATACTACGTAAAAATACAAACAAATTACATAGGTAAGTAGAAAAATGTCTATTCTAGACATAAGTCAACTTTACTTGTTGCAAATTTATGTTTTTAAACTCTTTCTCGTTCTTTTTTTGGACCTCGTTCGCGCCTCTGTTGAGCGTCGTAACATATACCCTAACATCTATAACTTACATTGGCATGCCATCCTGGAGTTCAGTTAAACATTTTTTTTTTAAAGATTGCAAAAAGAATTTGCAGATAAGAATAAATTAATTTTCCGTTTAATTTTTACGGATTAAAAAAATGTAATTGTTTATTTTTTTTATTACACTTAACTAGGATAATAAACTAGGTTAATTCATTTCAAAGAAAATTAAAATGTCTTCATATATTAAGGACTAGTACCCGACTACGTAATCTAATCTCTGGCAATTAATTATCATATTAAGAATAAAATTGCCAAACGTCTGCTTTTAAAGCGAGTACGCTTTAGTTTTCTCTTCAAAAGAGGCACGTGGTGTTTTCATTTTGTGTTCACTGGTCACTTTTAAAAAAAATTTTTTTTTTTTTTTTAGTGTAAAATTTTACCCTTTTCCCCCCCACGCTGTCAATAGAAAAATAAAAATGAGATTTTATTTTTGTTTTTGTTCGTGCTATCTCAACACCTTGCGAGGAGAAAAGGTAAATTTGTACATTAACACCCTCAGCTAAAAAAAAATGAGATTCTTTTTGTTGCTATGTGAGATAAATTTTATGCGGGGTTTTTAAGGAGGAGGAGGGGGGGGGTCTGTACTTTTTTTTTTAGGCGATTACGTGTGAACACACTGAAAAACTTAGCGGAAATAAAAGAACACACACAAAACAAAACAATTATTTTAAAATTTAGAATAGGGATCAGTTTCGTATATGAATTTAACGTATAATGATCCCCCATTTCCGGACCGTTCTAACTTTTTATGGCGGTTGTCTACATTTTTTTTTTTAATTACTATTAACCTCGTCCGACTGGCACACATAATCGCTTAAAAAGTAGACCCCCTCCGCACAAAAAACGTAAAATATTTATATGGTATGGTTAATTGCCCTAAAACGCTAGAATGGCCTGGACATGGGAGAACATCTTACGTTTAATTTATATGCGAAACTGATCCTCCACTCTAAATTCTAAAATAATAATAATTTTTTTAAATTTTATAATCTACAATAGCAAATTTTATTTTTTTTATATTTTAGAGCGGGGATTCACTATATAACGTAAAATGATCACCCACTTCTTGACCACACCGAAACGAGTAACCATTTTTTTTGTATTTCCACCATGGCAGCCATTTTCAAAATACAAAAAAAAATGGTTACTCGTTCTAGAAGGCTAAAATATTTTATTATTTCCCAGGTATTTAATCGTACAAAAAAAAAATAGAATCACATTTTTATTTTTCCGGGAGCAAAGAGTAAAATTTCATCGATTTATTTATCTACCTCCCACAAGGTAAGATGTGACACAAGGTCGGGAAAGTGGGATTAGATAAGCCAGCGCTCGAGAGGTGAGCACTCTGGCCATTTAAAAATAGCCTAGGCAGCCCCGTCGGCATTCCCCGGTAAGGGCGCCTCAGACAGTAAGCAATAAACTTACTCCTCCCCAAAGAGGGGAGGCAAAGTCTGGGAGGGTGCACCTCCTAGAACTGCACAGGACCGGCAACCCCCAATAGACGGGCGTAAATCCAGACCCAAAGGCCCGGACAATACCGGTTTATTTCACCGAAATGTGTCAAAACTACGACAGCACAAAAAAGCTCACTGACGTTTCTGTGCGCGAAGCATTG
The DNA here is from genome assembly GCA_963556195.1 of Sepiola atlantica. Classification (NCBI taxonomy): domain Eukaryota; kingdom Metazoa; phylum Mollusca; class Cephalopoda; order Sepiida; family Sepiolidae; genus Sepiola; species Sepiola atlantica. Next base: position 36,580,546 of record OY744539.1, read on the forward strand.
AAAATACAGTCCGTGTTGGGCTACCGTAGTTTAAACAGCATGGCGACACGCATAATCTTATCAATGTAATTAAATAACATTTAAAATATAAGCTACTTGTTTATTATCAAAAGTAACCGAGATTCTAAGACTTTATGGTTATTTTGAATATCAACGCCTGAAATTGAACCATTTAAAAATTAATGAATCTTTTTTTGTTTTCTTTTTCATGGCGGTGTTATTGTAAAGAAAGAGAATTCGCGCTCCTCTCATTAAAAAAAACAAAAAAACTGCATTTAAAAAAAAAATGATTGATCTTTTATTATTCTTATTCTTATCTTGATTGAAACTATTATTAATTAATTTACTTTTATTAAAAACTTAATTTTAAAAGTTGTCGGATGTTTGTAACTTCGGGTGTATATACTTTTTTAGGCGATTACGTGTGAACACCCTGAAAATCTTAGCGGGAATAAAGGACCCTCCTCTCCCCCCAAAAAAAACTATTTTAAAATGTAAATTGTTGGATGTCTTTAAAGGACGGTTTCGATTTTTTTTTTCAGCAAATCTATTACACCGACAAAAAACAAACAAAAAAACAATTATTACAAATCAAAATAAATTAATTTTATTATTAAATCTTTTTTTTTTTTCGTTTATATTTTACTTAATTTTTCTCCCATAAATATTTCTTCAAAACTTTTCTTTAAAAATATTCATAGGAAAGTGTAACACAAATGAAAACACCACGTGTTTTTTTATTCTCGAAACTGCAATGTTTGGTAAGAAAAGGAAAACTTTTGTCGTAAACGTACTTAATTGATTGTTCCTACTGGCTCCCCACGAGTGCAAAGTTAGGCACAATGTCGGTTTTTAATGTAGGGAGAATCCAGCTCACCCAAAAAGGAGGACTCTGGATTGGAACATTGAACAAAATTAAAATTGCCTCAGTCTAGAAAGATCCAAACCTCCTCGGATCGATCACAGAAAAGATAGCAGATGTTTGGTAATTTTATTTGCAAGATGGTAGTTATTTAACCGAGATTAGATTACGTAGTCTGACACAAGGCTTTCAAAGAAGATCGAATTGTATTTAGCCAAATTTTAAAGTAAAATAAAAACATTGAGATTCGGTTAAGTCTCATTTCAGTCACGTAAATTATTTAGAATGTAATGTTTTGTGGCATTACCCCCCCCCCCCAAGAAAACCTTATTTGTTACTTAAACCAAGTTATAGTAAACATAATAATAATAATTAATAAGACTATTATAAGGTGCTTGTATAGCAATTATAGAAAGTTGCATCGTATATGTAAAACGCCAAAATGAAAACTCGACCGAAAAATATAGTCGCCATCTTCATAAACAAAGTCGGAACTAGGCTATGGGCACATAACATAATTTCTAGTTAAGTACAGTGAATCTTTTTCTATAGGATAAACATTATTTTACCATTGGGGGGGGTGACAATTTTTCAACTAAAAAAAAGGTGGGGAGGGGGTAAAATAATTTTTTTTCGTTGCTTTTGTATCTACCCTCTTAAGAGTTTATTATTATCATAATTATTAGTGTATCTAACCCAAAATGGGTTAATTAAAAAAAAAAAAAAAATACGTGGGGAGAATTTCATAGCGGGGTTATTGTAAAGATGCATCTGGTAGTGTGTGTATATATATAATGGGTTAAAAAAAGACCTCGAGTTAGAAAAAGATGATATTTATATTGATGAATGTTAAGAAAAACATTTTAAATAGACAGACATGAATAAATATGAATTAATAGGCAAATAATGACTTACTCTGCGATGAGTTGGGCGAGGACGGGGTGCGAATTCCCTGCCAGAACCATCATCGGACATTTCAATCCTAAAGCAGACATGCTTGTCGATCGAGACACAACAACTTCTTGTGAAGCCATCGTTAGACGTCAGTTTCTATATTATTATTATTATAATTATTTACTTATCACATAGGTACGCAACAAATCGCCTCCACGGATTTAAAGGATTAACTATCAACAGCTAATCTCAAGTCAGGAAGTAGTATAGCTTAAACAACACCACAACAACAAATCCTGTGGAGGCAGTTTCAGAAAACGAGTGAATGCAACCATGAAGCAGAAGAAATGAATTACACACCGACCGGAAGTGACGTCAGGGGAGACAACTTTATATAAAAAATATTCTAATTTACCTGTTCACTTGCAGAATAAAGCATTTTTTTGTTTAACTGTTGCAATATCTCACCTATTTCTCCCGAGTGCTTCACTCTATAATAAAGACCGATGTGTATTTATTTGTTTAAATATCCATTCTGTCACGCAAAAGTAAAAAACTGCTCATATAAGTTACTTGTTATTTGCAAAGGAAAACACCGTAAAGCCATCAGTCCACTTGCAATTCCCTCTGTCGAGGTTAACTGGTTCAAGGATCAACTAGACGCCAGCGATGTCTAAGATCCATCGGACGCTATCACTGAGAGTGCTGTGTCTAGGGAATCTGTCGGCGCTCCTTCTACACGAAACCTTTTTAATTACCATTATTGAATCAATTGTGTAACATTGCGAGATGAATTTTTGAATGCTCACAGATTGCCCATCATCTTCTTCACCGACAAAAACAGCTGTTTGTCTCTCTCGTTGACACGTAAGTAGTTGACTCATTAGGTAGTGACCTCTCTCAGCAGTGGTTACAGTAGCAGTCATAGAGACATTGTTCATTTCTTCTTTGTATAAAAGTTACATTGACGTGAAGAAAACCCACACACACGTGAAGTTGTCTCATAATTTTATCAATATAGATTAGAGTGTGAGATATCAGCTTTTAACATTACGGTACTAATAAGTGACTTGTGTCATTGTGTGGAGAGTTCTTCGATTTCCACCAGATAGCTCTTAATCTTTTCATTGACAGAAACCAGCTGTTCGTCTCTCTTGTTGATAAATAAGTGGTTGGCTCATTGGGTAGTGACGTCTCTCATTAGGTGTAGCAGTCATAGCAATGTTGTTCATTTCTTGCTTTTTTTCTCCTTGTGACTGCAATAATGGAAGCAATTTAAAAGGACAACAAATGACTCCATTATTTGCTCTGGTATTTGGTTTACTTTTCTCAGACAGCAAGTACATCAAGATGAGCTGCATCTTCACCTTCCAATCTCCCCCATCCTGTAGAGTAGTGGGAGACTCTAAAACAGGCATCCAGTCACTTTGACATCAGACACCTAAGAGGCAGAAATGATATCAGTTCTCTGCCACATACTTCCTCCCATGATGCAACTTCCTGTACATGTAGCCCTAACTTGACTTTTAACGAAAAATTCCATTTCCTGTCAAAACAAACTGTGTGACAATATTAAGCGGATGCGACAATATTAAGCGATTAAGCGGATGCGACAATATTAAGCGATTAAGCGGATGCGACAATATTAAGCGGCCCTGCGAAGGGCAGAGCCTAGAATACAGCGCTAGTGTATTCAAAGTCAAGTATCATCTAATATTTCTTGTATAAACAAATTAAGAACAGGGTTAAAAAAAACATAGTTTGATCGCCCTGGTAAATGAACTCCCCATCTCAGTTTCAATCGATTCGAAATCGTATTTTGGTTTTAATTGTTTTCGTATTAACCTTTCTGCCCTCGAATGTTAATTGCAATTTAGGTCATTTTTTGGGTCAGAGTGAAATATACACTTCTTTTTAAAATTATTATCATTCTTCGCTTATGGCACCTTGCCCCCATATTGTTGTTCTCGTGGCATGATCTTATTGGATGCTGACAAGAATTCGCCCCTCCCTCCCCGTAGAGGTCGGCGCATTCTCAATAAAAGAGAGAGTCGAAATAAAAGAGTCAGTAGAGGGAATCACAGAAGTGAGCAGTCCGTCAGTGAAAAAGTTGGGCGAGGATTGGCCAGTCGGTCACGTGTGTGTCCTTGCCCAACTTAGGGCAGCATTCCACTGTCGGAGTAATAAATAGCCCCGAATTACCAAGTCCGTCGATCCAACCCAAACCAAGCACAGTCTAACCAACCTGCCTTGGAACCCAACAAGTGAAATTTCTTCTCTTTGATTGTTTTTTTTTTGTTAATAAAATTATTCTTCCAAGAAAACCAGCAAACCAATTCGTTGCGGCTTATCATTCCTTTCTTCAACTGTTTATATGAAATGCCCCTCTCTTCACAGCGAGACAAGGTTGCTAGCCCACCCCAGTTGATTGCTCACTGATCTAAACAAACACAGCGTGGGAGTTTGCAGTCACTGGACCGGGCGTTTCAACAGTGGCAACATTCATCAGAACGGCAACTTTTCCCAAACAGTGTCGGGTGACCAACCGAACCCGGAACGGCCGAACTGATGACGTCACGGCTGGAGGAGTGGTGCTCATGTTAATAACTGCAAGCTCACATGAACAAAAAGTGCCGAAATGCACCAAATTAAAGTTTGACCTATACATTGTTTACAAAAATCATTTCTTAGAGATGTTGTTCAGTTCTTCTTTTTTTCTCTTTGTAGCTGGAATCATAGAAGCAATTAAAAAGAACAACACGTAACTCCATTATCTGCTCTGGGATTTGGTTCACTTTTAACAGTAGTTTACAGAAAGTAAATCGAGATGAATGGCATCTTCCATTTCTAAACCCGTAGGCTGGCGGAAGATAGGAAAACAGCCACCCCTTCACTTTGACAGGAACTCTCTATCTTCTCTGTCACTAACTTCCTCCCATCATGCAACTTCCTGTACATATGAGACATTGAACAGATGATAGTTACTCGTAGAAACGAGCCTCGAAACACCACTTGTATGTTTCAGCACATCTCCCTAGCTATCATCCGAGGTAACAGCATGTCTCACAACGTCTAAGAACTTCTCTCTTTCTCTCTCGCTCTCCTGTCTCAACACAGATCACAAATACAATGCACGACCCTTCTCCCTAAACCCTCTCATTTTTATTTTATTTTTCCATTTACTTCTTTCGCCTCTCTGCTGTCTGTAATTATCCCTTTCCATCGCTAAACAGCCCGTAACTTAAAACAATGGATTCAAACAACAAAAAAAAAGCAGAACAAAACAAAAAAAAATACAGAACAAAACAAAAAAAAATACAGAACAAAACAATAAAAACAACAACAAAATTGATTATCACTTTGAGACTCTCTTTTATCGTTTGTGTGTGTTACGGCACACCACCTTATTTCCATGCTATCTAAAATATTAGTATATATTTATTTCTTCTATTTAGTTCATGTGTGTGTGTGTTTATTCATTTCTTCTTTCTTTTTTTAATAGTTTGTGTGTGTTTTTGCGTCTCTCTTTCTTTCTTTTTAACTTCATTTCAGTTCGTAAAAGTCGTTCATACAACTATTTTCAATTAACTAATCACAAAAAAACGAAAAGGTTCTTACAATTTGTTGATGTATCTCTCTTTTTCTTTTCTCTTTCTCTCTCCTCTCTCCATTGTTTGTCGATCTGTTCTATCACACCTTTTTTCTTAGGACTACCGTTGTCTCCGTGGAACCTGTGTCGTATTGCTACTCATGATGGAGAGTACTGATCAAACAGCACCAAATCGACATATGTTATGTACTTCGTTTATTAAAACACGTTCTCTAAATCAAAATTACTTACTTCAAATGTTCTCAGTAGTCTTATCTCTTTTTGTATACTGATGCGCTGGCACTGTCACCATCATCATCGTCTAGTGGGCTGCATTTCGCCGTCATCATCAGCATCGTAGCTGTGTCTGTAATCAAGAACTTCCCAGGCACATAAATTAAAGGGCGAGACGGCGGAGAGTTTAAATGGGTCTTTATTTTGGAGAGAAATTCTCGTCATACGAATAAAAGTCACACATTAACAGAAAATGGAGAGAGACCAAAAATGTTCTTCTTAACTTAACTACTTAAAGGTGGGCATACAACTGATGCTATCAACTTTTTTCGATTTAAAAAAAAATTAGATCTTGAATTAGCATCTGTTCATCACTGTTTCCAAAAATTGACTGCCTGAAAAAACGTCTTTCTTTCTTTTACACGGTATTGTGACATCACTTTTTCAAAGGGGACAGTGAATTTGTTATAACACATTTATATCTAATTTTTTCTTGAACTCCCAACTTGAATCTAACCTATAGCTCATTCCTGTTTACATTTTAGTTCGGAGAGCAGATTGTTTTTTAGATTTTTGTGTCAAGTTAACTGGCACTGGTCCACCTAGATACTAGCTGATGTAATCGTTCTTCACATACGTCCATCCATTATATAACACTTGTACAGATAGCTCTAACCTGACTTTTAATAGAAAATTCCACCTTCCTGCTTAAACCTTATGAGTAATTTTCGCATATACCATACACTGAACAAGGCAGGTGAAGCTAAAGTGGTAGCGCTTGATGTATCTAAAGGCTTTAACAAGGTCTGGCATAAAAGTCTTCTCATAAAAATTAATTCATATGATATTACTGGACGAATATTTAATGTAATTAGATCCTTTCTAATCAAAAGAAAGATCCAGGTTGTCCTCGATGGCCGTTCATCAAAAAAACATGACATAAATGCAGGTGTACCCCAGGGATCGATCCTTGGGCTTTTATTGTTTCTGATTTTCATAAACGACCTCCCTGATGACATTGTGTCTGAGATGGGTATATTTGCTGACGACACTATGCTCTACTCTCGTCATGTGGGTAAGACGGACACGCAAATATCCGAGGCAATGGCTGAATCCTTAGAAAGTGACCTCCCGTCTGTAGTTGAATGGGGTCATAAATGGATGGTGTTACAAATGTAGGGTGATCGAAGCCGAATTAGAGAAGTAGAATGTATTTAATAAACATTTTAATGCGAGCAGAGTCCATTTTTTTCTATGCCGAGAGCAGCCATGGGGGCTGATCTGTACGACAGGAAAAAACGTACTTGATACATTGAACCAACTTTTACTCTAACACTCACCAAAAAGGAATTCAGCGTCCAACCCGAAACACCCCGCCCCACACCTGACTGAACGCAGATGACTCTACCTAAAAGGGCCATGCGTCATAGTCTGAGAAGATAAAATTAGCACTTGATGTCCTGACTCATCGTCGTCAACCCGGAAGAATCTGACACACTCACAACCACACACAGCAGTGGGGGAGTTGAAGACAAAAAGAGTCAGCGACGAACAGCCGAGAAGGAATCATCGCTCGAGTCACCCGCTACTATAGGGATCTGCTGATGTAGAAACAAGGCCGGGAACCTGCCGTTCCGAGATATTCTCTAAGCTACACCGATGAAACAAAAGCCTTTAAGGCTATTACTTTTCCCAAACTCTGCTACTGAGTATGAACCTCGGGGAGAGACGAGTATACCTTCCTACGTGAAGATTGAATAGTGCCGAGACAAAACACAACAGTCACATACGCACATGCGGTCTCCGGTGCTTGCTGACAACGACATTTCCATCTAATTATCACGGTAGCCCTTGAATGAACGTGACCCTTGAATTCTTCCAGCCCCGTCGGAGAGACGCACATCTGCGAGTGACTAAATCCCGATTTTCCTCCTTTCCGTAAATTGCTTCGGACTTATCTTGTTCATGGACTTTGCTCGCCATAGTTATGTTAGACAGTCCCTTAAAATAATGCTTTGCCTTTTTTTTTTTGTTATTTGTTTTATATATGCATTTGTCTCTTTTGTTATCTTGTAAATAAATATTGTTTATAACTTGGTGTCTGCATCGTCTTTTACCTGATCGTTATTCTTCCTTGTTTTCTTCAATTGGAGAGATCTCCTCCCTCTGTTTTCTGTTGGTAATATCGGAACCTAGGGACCTGCGAGCCATTTTCTGGAATTTTTTTTTTGTATAATTATCATTATCACGCGCTTGCTGTCGTGGTGCGACGAATGCCGTGCATGACAATGGTAACATTTAATGCTGCTAAGACAAAGCTCCTTTCCTTCAACAACTACAAGAACCCTCTTCAACCACCGATTGCCATGGCAAATAACACCCTACCTGAGAGTTGAACGTGCAGACTCCTCGGCCTAACATTCACAGGTAACATAGATTGGAACAAATACATAGAAGACATTGCCAAGGTTGCTGCAAAGAAAGTGGCCTCCCTCTACCGTGCTGGAAAACTTCCCACACCTTAGAGTATTTTATATTTCTACAAAGCCACTATCCGCCCATGGATGGAGTATTGTTGTCACATCTGGGCTGGTGCACCATCCACCAGTCGCTCCCTCTTAGACAAGGTTCAAAAAAGAGTCTCTAATCTAATAATTCCCTCACTATCCACCAAGCTCCAAACCCTTTGTTGTATCCTTGTGTTTGTTTTACAATGGAATGCACCCCGATGAACTTGCTGCTCTGGTGCACACTTGACATAAATACACTCGACCAACAATTAGCTAAATCCCATCCATTAAGCCAGGGTTCAACCAGGGGTTTTTACCCCACCCAATAGACCGGTATTGTCTGTGCCTTCGGGTCTTGATTTACGCCAGTCTATCGGTTGACCATCCTGTGCAGTTCTAGGAGGTGCACCCCTCCACCCCCCCCCCCCCCCCAGGCTTTGCCTTCTCACCCTTTGAGAAGGGGTTAGTTTATTGCTAATCGCCTGAGGCGCCCCTACCGGGGAATGCCGACGGGGCTGCCCAGGCAATTTTTAATGGCCAGAGCACTCAAATTCTCGAACGCTGGTTTTTCAAATCCCACTTTCCCGACCTTGTGTCACATCTTACCTTGTGGGAGAAAGATAAATAACCCCATCCATTAACTGTGGCGGTTCCCAGATGCCGGAGAGCCTTCTACTCCAATAGCTTTTTTCCTTGAGCTGCCAGCCTTTTGAACTCCCTCCCTGCTCCCTGTTTCCCTGACTGTACCGACATGCAGAAAATTAAAACTAATGTGAACAAGCATCTCGCTGCACAGCTTCCAATTTAGGATGACCCCCTAAACTTTCACCCTAATTCTCAGTAGCCCCTTACGTCTACGGTGGCAACTTACTTTGTTTGAGGTGAACTAAGTTAAAAAATAAAATTAAAAAATAAAAGTAAAAAATAAAATTAAAAAATAAAATTAAAAAATAAAGTTAAAAAATGAAATTAAAAAATAAAATTAAAAAATAAAGTTAAAAAATAAAATTAAAAAATAAAATCAAAAAAATAAAAGTATTAGCTGAAAAACAGAAGCTCCTTCGGAAGTAATTTTCTTATTGTAGGTGAGATTTTCATAGGCCGAATTCCTTAAAGGGATCAGTGCTTTTATCGAGAAACCATCTCTTGGTTATTACTTACCAAGGCTAAAGAATGCTTCATATGCCGTTTTGTTTTTTTGTTTTTTTAAATTTGTTTTTCTATAAAAAAAGTAGAATTATTCATTGGTTCTGTTTTGCGTTAGGAGTGGATGGGTAAGTTCAGGGGCCTACTGTCATTACTAACCAGCAGAACGTTACCACTGTCGACTAAGGGAAAGATCTATCATGCATGTGTATGCAATGTGATGATTTATAGAAGTGAAACCTGACCTATGAGGGTTGAGGACATGCGTTGCATGGAGAGAAATTATACGAGAATGAAACGATGGATGTATGATGTTAGTCTTAAAGACAGGCTTAGTTCTGATGACCTTAGAGGAAGATTAAATCAAGATAGTATAGAGAGATGTGTGCAAAACAGGACCCTTCGATGGTATGGCCACATTTGAAAGATGGGTGAGAGATCTTGGGTTAGTAGATGTAGAACAGTTGAGGTAGCAGGTACAGTTCACATGGGAAGGCCAAGGAAAATATGTGAAGAAGTGATAAGGATGGACTTAAGAGAAAGAGAGATAAATAAAGACCTGGCCAGAGATAAGTTAGTTTGGAAGTCAATTTCTTAAAGCTGTCCAACACATGGCAGCATGTAAAACGGACGTTAAACCAAAGAAGAAGAAGAAAAAGAAGAAGAAGAAGAAGAAGAAGAAGAAGAAAGAGCTGTATAAAAACGACAAAAGAAAATAAAAGTAACAAAAAAGCAGTTACAGTTAAGCATTCCCATTTTTTTATGCTAATTCTTCAAATTAGCATAAAAAAAGAAGAATTATATTTTTAACGAATTTTTTTTTATTCGCCCCAAACAAGTCATACCGCCACCAAGTCAGATTTATAGGAGTTGAGCAGTAACATGTTTGTTCACATCACATTTTAATTTCTCATATTGTTATGGTTAAGGAAACATAGAGCAGGGAAGAAATTCCAAAGATGAAGGGGTGGGATTTTGCTGCTAGTGCTAACGAAGCAGTGTTTTTTTTTACTATTATTCACCACGAACAAGGAATACTGCCACAGACGTAGGTGTCTGCTGTGATAGGGGCCCGATTTATAGAGAGCAACCAAAGTGGGGAGTTAGGTAGCAAGATGTTTGTTCACATTACATTTGAATTTTTGCATGTTTGTATTGTCAGGGAAACAGGAAGCAGGGAGGGAATTCCAAAAGCCAGCGGTCTGAGGAAAGAAGCTATTAGAGTAGAAGATTTTCCGACATTGAGGGACCTCTACAATAAACGGGTGGGATTCTACTGCTAGTCAGGTGGGTTGGAGATATTTTCGTTGAAGTCCAGCAAGTTTATAGGAGCACATTCTGTAAAACAAGCAGAGGGATGCAACACTGTGGCGATGTGACAGGACCTATTAGCATAGAGCCTCTTTTTTTGCACCCTGCCCAAAAGGGAGAAGCTAATGGTTGGTGTATCAGCTCAGATGTGGCAAGAATACTCCATGTATGAGCGGATGGTGGCTTTATAATGTAATTAAGTAAGTAAACTTTTCAAGACCTACATCCTTCTGTAATTGGAAAATCTGCTCATCTGAGTAAGGGGTTCTTATACGAACACCCCCCCCCTTTATTATTTCCCTATTGAATATTGTTTATATGGGGTGTTATCTTCCTCCTGCTGTACGTATCTCTGGTGCAATCTATTTTGGAATATGGCATCCAGGCTTCATCCCTCTATCTTGTTAGAGATATCCAGCATCTCGAGCGAGTTCAGAGGCTGGTGACGTGGATGGGCCACAGGCCTTGCACGCAACAACTAAAAGCTTTTAATCTATACTCGCTGGAGCATAAGTGGTTGTGTAGCGACCTCATCCTTGCCTTTAACATAATGTGCTACTGACCTCTTCTTCATACCGACTTTGTGGAGAGGGCGTCATGGAAACTCACATAAGCTGTACTGGAGATGATTTCGTCCGAATCATTGGAAGCCTTCTTTTTTGGTTCAAGGCTGTGGAACAAGCTTCTGGAAGCCGTGATCAGCCCGCAGACTTCCAAACAGCTCAATGCAGGGCTGGATACATCACAGCCTCTGATCTTTGATTGATTACCCCTGTATATAACCTCTCCCTCTCCTTTAAGAACTTGCTTTTACCCTAACTCTGTGCTAATCTTTTGCTAAAATATTGAATTGAATTTAGTTAATTGCGAATTTTTTTTGATTTTAATGAATGGCTTGTGAAAGACTGAAGATATATAAGTGATGATTGTGATTATTGTTGTTGTTACTGTTAAGCAAGTCAGACTTCTGTATAGAGCTCACAAAAATCGTGCCTTAGGATTTTCTGGTCTGCATGAAGTCCCGATTGTTAGTTGCAGCTATTCGATAACCTGCAAGATTGCAGGTTTTACCTCTACACCGAGACAAGCCAGGCTCAGCAGTTGCAAGCAAAGCTGTGGAAGGTTTGTGTTGCAAAGATTTAAATATGTTTTAAACATTCATTTATAATGTGAGTTCTAAAGTGTGTAGTGTGTGTGCATTGTACTAACCTTGGTGGGATAGTAATTGGATTATTGTAATTGAAACTCATTATTATGCATCCAGCATTCTCTAGGGGCAACGTTTAGGTGTCAATTGAAAACTCGTGCTCTTTTCTCTAGAATTCTACAGTGGCAGCATTGAGGCATAGACTGAAAAAATTAGATGTTTTCTCCAGTATTTTGTAGTGGCAATGTTGAGATATTGATTGAAAACCGGCACTATTTTCTCCAGTATTTTGTAGTGGCAATGTTGAGGTATTGATTGAAAACCGGCACTATTTTCTCCAGTATTTTGTAGTGGCAATGTTGAGGTATTGATTGAAAACCGGCACTATTTTCTCCAGTATTTTGTAGTGGCAATGTTGAGGTGTCAACCGAAAACTTATGCTGTTTTCTCCAACATTCTGCAGTGGCTATGTTAAGGTATTTATTGAAAACCAGCGCTGTTTTCTCCAGTATTTTGTAGTGGCAATGTTGAGGTATTGATTGAAAACCGGCACTATTTTCTCCAGTATTTTGTAGTGGCAATGTTGAGGTGTCAACCGAAAACTTATGCTGTTTTCTCCAACATTCTGCAGTGGCTATGTTAAGGTATTTATTGAAAACCAGCGCTGTTTTCTCCAGTATTTTGTAGTGGCAATGTTGAGGTGTCGACTAAAAACTTATGCTGTTTTCTCCAACATTCTGCAGTGGCTATGTTGCAGCATTTATTCAAAACTGGCGCTGTTTTCTCTAGTATTCTATAGTGCAACATTGAAGTGTTGACTGAAAATTTGTGTTGTTTTCTCCAGAATTTTACACTGGCAATGTTGAGGCATTTATTGAAAACTGGCACATTTTTTCTCTCCAGTACTCTGTACTCATTGAGGTATCGACTGAAAATTCGTGCTGTTTTCACCGGAATTCTGTAGTATCAATGTTGAGGTGTCAACTGAAAACACTGTTTATTGTAGCATTGTGTGTATATTTACTTGTCTTTGTTTTGTGTTAATGAATTGAGTATTCGTTGGCTTCTACTTGTTCGAAGCGTAATGTGAACATAATGCTGTGCTCAATGGATGTCTTTTCTCTAGCTCGAATGTTTTTTTGATTGTAGAGTTGCTGTTTTTATAAGAATCATTTACTTCACATCGGCTTGTGAAGAGAATCGTTTCAAACGAGCAGGAATAATTTCCATTGGTTGAAAATTGTGAAGTTAACATTTTTATGTGAAATCATGTTATTTTTTAATTTTCATTTCGTCACCACCTGTTATATTTGTGCAGACATCAAAGTAAGCCATTGATTTAAGTGCATCCCTCCTTTTTATGGAAATCGCTACAGACAAGGCATGAAGCCACTTGATGTAAGGAGCTAACAAGAACGAAATATTATTATCGCAAAGATATGAGATGCCTATTGGCCTTAATCTTGAAAAGACCGAGGCTATAGATAGGAGGAAAACCATCAGCAGAAAGAGAGTTTCACAAGCCTGCAGTTCTGGGAAAGAAGCTACTGGAATAGGAAGCTGTATTATTAAAATGAGGTATCAATACAGCGAATTGATGGAGACCACTAGACCTACGAGTCAAACGAGCTTGAACAAAGGAAGCAGGGAATAGATCAGACAACTCTGAAGAACACATACCATAATAGTATTTATAGAAAAGACTGAGACTAGCAACACCACGTCTGTGAGAGAGCGGGTGCTGTACATGTAGAGGAAGAAGGAGAAAAAAAAGAAGAGGAAAGAGAGTATTGATTTACTCCTCTCCAGGAGTTAGGCACAAGGCCAGTTTTTATCTTACTCCCACAAGTAAGATGTGACCCAAGGTCGGGTCGGGAAAGTGGGGTTTAAAAATTGCCTGGGCAGCCCCGTCGGCATTCCCCGGTAGGGGCGCCTCAGGCAGTAAGCAATAAACTTACTCCTCCCCAAAGAGGGGAGGCGAAGCCTGGGAGGGTGGACCTCCTAGAACTGCACAGGACAGACCCATAGACCGGCGTAAATCAAGCCCCGAAGGCCAAGACAATACCAGTCTATAGGGTGAAGTATCCATCAGAACAGATACTACACTTTGATCTTGACCAAAAGGCCAAGGTAGAAAGATGTAGAGAAGAGGAAAGAGAGTAGCTCATACAACCTAGTACCTTTTTACATTCGTTCATATTACATCTGTATCTCACTAAAAATGTAACATTTGCTAAATGGTGACTCATCATCATCATCATCATCATCATCATCACACTAACCACCTTAGTTGCATGAAGAACAATGATGTAGTTTATGAGAACGATTTTGTATGTGGTTTGTAAACTTCACTTTTGGATAATAAATGTTTTTAATTGACGATAAAACGGCATCACTTATTGTTAACTTGGAACAAATTAAAAACTTTATAAACTTATAGATTTTTTGAGATAGGGATTGATCATTTGGATTATTCAGACTACTGTTCTCATCTTTGGTTGTTATTCTCACAACGTTTCAGCCGATGTAACCTCCAACCTTCTTCAGGTGCATTTGTTCAAACTCGGAATCTTAATCTCAAACCCAGGAATCTCCATGGAATTTCGAACAGAACTCTTTATTTAATCCACGGGGGTAGATTGCTATCGTTCCATCAACCATGACCGGGTAGAAGTTTTAAGTAATTCGTAATTGTATTCTTAGTATCGTCGAGTGAACCTTCAACCTCCAGATGACTGTCACTTAGAACTGATTATTACTTAGCACTTATATCCGTTGCGCCATGGGTCCTTCGCCGAAACGTTGTCAGAATAACGTCCAAGATGAGAACAGTAGTCCGAATAATCCAAATTATCAATCCTTATTTAAACACTAGCACCCCCAACCCCCAAGAGAATTACTTTTGCTCCCAGCCCTGAGCCACTATATTACCATAACTTATTTTTGAATTCCTAGAACTTTGAATTTGATTCACTTTAGTGGAAATGAAAGTCAGTTCTCGGGACAACATCCTCCAGAAACTGATCAACTTCAAGTGGGAAGTCAAAGCACACACACTAAGATGTACTGCCTTGGTCCTGTGCTATTTCTTTGCAAAGTATGCTTGTTCTGTTTGGGAAAAATCTATGCATTACAAAAAATTAGACTCAGCATTGAACAACACCAACCGCTTGATCACTGGATGCCTGAAGCCTACCAACCTGCATTGCCCCTGCACATGTGAGACGGAAAGTTGCCAGCCGAGTAGAGATCACAAAGGCTACCAGTGATGAACGCCATCTCCTTCATAGACATGAACCAACGGTCTCACGACTGAAGTCAAGGAGAAGCTTCCTCAGTGATGTCGAACCCCTAACAATATCTCAGGAAGAGACCAGACTACAGCTGTGGACCAGACGACTAGAGAATGGCCCCCTCCTAATGACATGGGAATCTCCCCTTCTGAGGTCCTCCCTTCCGGTTTAGAAGCACCCTGGCTTCAGTGGAAAACACTCAACTGCCTAAGAATGGGAATGGGGCGATCAAAAGTTGCTATGACCAGATGGGGCTAGAAAACTGAATCAACCATCTGCGAATGTGGAGAGGAAGACCATACGATGCAACGCTGCCTGGTCTGCTCTCTACTGTCCAACCGGTGCAGCTTGAAAGATCTTGCAGAGTACAACAATAATGCAAACGACTGCGTAAAAAAGTGTGAAACTGTTGCACAATCACATGACGCTTCAATGACATACAAAGAAGAGAAGCAGAAATACTTTGGATTATTCAGATTACTGTTTTTCATCTTGCGTGTTATTCTTACAATGTTTCGGCGCTTTAACCTCTGACCTTCATCAGGTGTATCTTTTCGAACTCGGGAATCTGAACGGAATTTTGAATGGAACCCTTTATTTAATCCACAGGAGTAACATGCTCTCATTCCGTCAGCCAAGAAGTCTTCAGTAATTCGCAATTCTCTGTATCACCCCACACCGAGGATTGAACCTTCAACCTTCGGATGACTATCACTTAGAACTGAATTTTACTTAGTACTATATCCACTGTGCCACGGGTCCATGCTACCCCCGTGGATTAAATAAAGGGTTCCGTTTGAAATTCCGTCCAGATTAATTATTTAATTATTTTAAATCTTAAAAATACTTATAAAAATAATCATTTAAATGTTTAAACCTCTTTTAAATAAATTATACACTGAGATATTCTTTGTTTAATTTAATTTTTTTTTTATGAAACGAAGAAAATCTATTTAAAAAAAAAAAATTTGTTTCTTTACATTCTAATATATTTCAGTTACTTTATGGACCTAACCGATAATTACCCCTAGTGACCCCAGATGGAATTGAAGGCAAATGTCAATGGTGTCTTTAGATTCTTCGAAAAATGTAACCATTATTGAAACTTATTTGAATGTTCTAATTGTTCACATATCGATTTCTATTACACACAACTATTGATTTTAGATACATATATATATATTTGTTGCATTTATCTTACTAAAGTAAGGATCCATATTGAATTGTAATGCTCTGACCGATAAGCTGATCTGATCACTAAATACATCACAGACATATATATATATATATATATATATATATATATACATACATATCAGTAAAAAAAAAAATGCCAAATTGTTAATTTTACTAAAAGTATTATACGCTTAAAATGGTTGAAATTGATAAGAAGTTTAATTTTCTCATCCATTTGAACAGATAGTACAAAAGTAAATTGAAAGGAGTAATAGTATAGTTTCGGCTTCAGACAGACAGGTACCAAATCTCCATCAGTAATAGATTAAGAACTTTAAGCATAAAATCTTTAAACAAAATGACAATTAGCTGTTAATTCCTGTTTTAACTGGATTCGACTTTCAGTAACTGAAAAAGAATTTTAGTTGTGCTCTGAAAGCTTTCAAGATGGTGACGGACTCTCTACACTTACCTACAAAGACTAAATCTGTTTCAAAGACTAAATGTTTCAAAGACTAAATGTTTCAAAGACTAAATGTTTCAAAGACTAAATCTGTTTCAAAGACTAAATGTTTCAAAGACTAAATGTTACAAAGACTAAATGTTTCAAAGACTAAATGTTTCAAAGACTAAATGTTACAAAGACTAAATGTTACAAAGACTAAATGTTTCAAAGACTAAATGTTTCAAAGACTAAATGTTTCAAAGACTAAATGTTTCAAATCTGTTCTTAGTTGAGTGACATGGATTTTCTGTCATATATCATCATGGGAAATTTAAATCTAAGTTTCAAGGAGTTTTTCACCCCAGCACCCAGTCGTGGTCTCCTCGGACACCAGTAGCAAATGTACCATCGTTGCTTTTGTCTCAACAGAGGAAAGCCATCATTCTCTGTCCATGTTTCTGCTCCATTGAATAAACTGCCAGAGGATGCCTACGACGTCAGGCTCAAAGTGGTCTTGGAGAAATATTCAGACTGAATATTGATGCAAACATCTTGGAGCAGTCATATATTTTGATGCACTATTTTCTTTTGACAGGTTTACCGCTGAGTGATTAGCCAGTGGTCCAATCAGGTCTTGACGTAGGAACACAGGAATTCATTGGACTACTTACTTACTTATGCAAGTTGTTTTTCCTGCCTAACCAGTTGGAGTTAAGAAATCATATGAGCAAGACTTATGTCGTTGGCTTTCCCAACTCACCAGCGGCATGATAAATCTACCAAGATGCGTGGCACCCTTTGTAAATATTGACTCTTAACTGTTTTTAATTCCTTTTCAGCACAGCCCAAAATAAAAGATATTTCTATTAACCTTTAATGTTGTCTATTTTATTCATCTATAAAGTCAGATGGACTTTCTATCACAGCCTACTTTAATTATAATGGAGAACGGATACCATCCAAACCTCACACTTTTATTTTTTTTACATGGCTTATTGCACTGAGCTACTTAAAAAATTTTTTTTTTTTAATAAATTTGAATTTTAAAGTTTTCTCCTGTCTTCTGGCATTGTAGAGTGGAGGTCCGGAGACAAATATAAAAAAAAACAGTAGAAAAGACTTATGTTCATTGTTACCATGTATCCGAGATTTGAACGAGCTTACCAGCAGTGTTAATTTGTTTCTTCAGTTTTATAACTTACCTCCCTCCAGTCTGTTAGCACAAAGCTTATTCTTGCCCTTAAAGAGCTCCTCAAATATACAGGGTCTTCAAAAAATCATGATCCATTTCAAAATTTTGATAACATCAAAACTGTATTTCTGATAATAACAAAACTTATACGCTAAAAAAAATGCATGTTTTAGCTTTACCTGGGCATTGGATAGGGCAAAATGGCCTATTACCATGCCCTGCATGCTAACCAGAGTTGGCACCTCATTTTTGCTCGTGGAGTTTTAAAAAAAATAAAGTTTTCAGAAGAAAACCACAAACATTTGATCAATTAATTAAAGTCATTTATTGAAGACAAAAGTTTGAGAATAACGCCGGAAATTTTGGAAAATGTGATGCAATCATTTGTAAGGCGTTTGCAAAAACGTGTGGCAAGTAGAACATTCGGTTGAACGATATTTTTAATAATATTGATCATCGTGTATAAGTTTCGTCATTATCAGAAATACAGTTTTGATGTTATTAAAATTTTAAGATAGATGACTTTTTTAAAGACTGTATATAATCGCTTTCTCATCTCAATGGAAATTTTCAGTAAGTATTTCAAAAAGTAAGTAACATAAAGTATATTTCTTTGTCTAAAATATTTAGGCAACATTTTATTTGAAATGAATAAGACTGGAATTATTAATTGTCAGAAGTTTTTTTTTTTTTAACAATGTCTATTTTGCTCGCACCATCTTTAGCAATTAAGATTGTTGTCTTTTAAAATGTCATCAGCTTGTTTGTTTGTCTTTGTATAACTTAGCTACAGTCTGCTAATATATCTCGAATAATGAAACAGACTTATTCTTGCTGTTCAAGAAATCCTGAAAGAATATTTCTTCGAGAATATTGCTCTTTTCATGACAAAATGATAAAAGAGATGACCTGAAAAGAAATATGAGCGCTTCTTTACAATCTCATCGCCACAAACAAATATTTTTCTCGTGTCATATTTTGTTATTAATCAACCATAATTTTCTGCTAGCTTATATTTCTCTATATTAATAATATCTTGAATTTTTAAGACGAGGATTAATAATTTGGATTATTCATACTATTATTTTCATCTTGGTTGTTATTCTCACAACGTTTCGGCCGATGTAACCTCCAATCTTCTTCATCTGCATCTTTTCAAACTTGGGGATGTTTATGTTGAACTCTAGAACCTTCATATAATTTCAAACTGAACCCTTTATTTAATCCATGGGGATAGATTGCTCTCATTTAGTAAATATATATATATATATATATGATGGATTCTCCAGTCGATTTCGACGTATGATGGCCCCGCCAGGGGCTGCCCGCACGTGAAATTGTAATTGCAAGGATTGGGCAATTTCTGAGTCGGCACTGTTTGATTCCAATGGCAAGTAGTAATACAAGATGACTGGAAACAATGCCGAGATAAGCAGAGAGCACATACAGCACCTGCTATTCCCAAATAGTCACCCATTCAGTACTGGCCAGGCTCGACGCCGCTTAACTTCGGTGATCTAACGGGAACCGGTGTAGCAACGTGATTGTGCCATATATATATATATATATATATATTTGCTAAACGAGAGCAATCTCTCCATATTTATTTACTAAACAAGAGCAATATATGATTATTTTTATTTACACAAACATGAACAAAAAAATAATCATATATAAAAGCTCTATTTGATATTGAGCAGAGCACTTTTTATACACCTGGTTGAAATTCTTTGGATTACTATCCTGTGGATGTTTACCTAGATTATTATTATTATACATACATATTTATATATATATATATATATATATATATATATATATATATATTAAAACTAATACATTAAAACAGAAAAACCAGCTATTAACAAGATTAATTATACTATTAGTACTAATATACTCAAATGCCTATAAATATAAATTTAAATTAAATACAGTCCTTTATTTTTCCCGCCTAAATAAAATATATATTCACTCCTAGGTCTATGCCTGGTTAACATTACTCCACTGACGATGGACCTGGAAGGGTCCGAAAATGCTTTGGGAAGCTTTGGCAATTTTATCAGCCAGTTTCCGTCTGAAACTAAGAACCTATTCAGAAAAACGGAAAGGATCATAGAAAAAATATCCAGACACAAGATGTCCGTTATTTTTAATGATACTTATATAAAAGAAAAGATGCTGCCAAGATACACACATATATATATATATATATATATATTTACTAAATTTTATTAAATATTACACATAACTTGTGTCTGCATATCTTTTCTTTGATCCTTTCTAAATTCCTGATTAATTTTCGAGTTTAAGGCTGGAACTGGCAGATGAATTTGCCATACTCATCGTGTACCCTAGTACTTTCAGTTCCTTCCGCAGCCGAAACCTGAAAATTAATCAGGAATTTAGAAAGGATCAAAGAAAAGATATGCAGACACAAGTTATCTGCAATATTTAATGAAATGTTTTCAAGAAAAAATGCTGCTCATATATATATATATATATATATATATATATATATATATATGAAGAGTTTGGATGCAAAACATCATAAATCCTTTTTCTTTAAATTAAGAAAAAATAATTAAAATAATTAAAAATAATTAAAATAGTTAAAAATATTAAATTGACTATTAAAAGGTGAATATTTGAAATCTCGAATTCGCATGTAAAATCTTATTTTAATTAAACGCAGAGCTATTACATTGTGTCAAACCATTGTGTTCTCGTTTGGTAGAGTGATGAAATGCAAACGGTTTGGTAGTGACATCATAACAATTTGGAAAATGGCGTTCATTGCGTTTTGCACTCAAACTGTTCATATATAACTTTAAAACTGAATAAAAAGTTTTTTCCCCAGAAACATACGTATAGCAAAATGTACAAATCGTTTTTTTCTGAAACCATATTTAAATATCTTTTAAAGATGTGTTGAATATATTCACCTATACATTATATATATATATATATATATATAGTCTCGGAAGTTTCTCAACCATTAAAACTATATTAAAAAAAAAAATTTAAAAAAATTAAAAATTAAAAAAACTTATAGTCCCAAGTCTTCCAGTGGAAAATCACTCATGTAAGTCAATTTATTTTTTACAGTTATTATATTAGTTTATTTCTAACACTATTTTAAGGGATCATCAGTTGTTTACCATGAAAAACTGTTTCGGGAATTTAAATTTATATATATATGTATATATATAATAAGGAGAGGTAGTTTGCTTGAAGCATTATGTGTAATACGTATATAGAGGAGTATTAGAAGGCTATCACAATACAAGAAATGGAAATATGTCGACGTTGAGAAGTAAGACAAAAACAAGTGATTTTAATTATATATTTTTTCAAAAACTTTTTTAATAATTTTTTTTTTCTATATAGAAAATATTACTTGATTAGGCAAGACTTCTACACTGATGTAATCTGTGTGACCGTGTTCCATAACATATTTCGAAGAGACCTCTTTGCCAAATGGTAGGTGTTTCAAATCTCAAAAAACGTGTGGATGGCATATTTCCATTTCTTGCATTGTGATAGCCTTCTAATACTCCTCTATATATATATATATATATATATATATATATATATAAAAGGAAATGGTAGTTTGCTTGAAGTATTGCGAGTAAACAAGTAAATATGAAGGTGATAATTCCGAGGTAGAAGCAATGTCTATTTTTCATGGAACGTCTGCTTTATTTTTATTATTTCGAACTTTTTTTTGATAATTGTTCATCCCTCTATGAGTCTAATACAAAGGCAATAACATGGCTGAAACCTGTAAATGTATAATTTATTAAGTAACTAGCAAATATATACTCCCTCTAGTCACATATTTTTGTGAGCCTGGAAGGTGGTAATGCCTGGGAGGATGGTATCATGATGAAGGAACATATACTACACCACCCACCAAAGGAGGAGGTAATGCCTGGTAGGATGGTGTCATGACAACAAAAAATATACTACCCCCCCCCCCCCCCCAACAAAAAAAGAATATAATCTTATGACAACAGAACAGATACTACATAATCCCTCTCCCCAAAAGAGGATTACCCCCATTCCCTTAAAAAGGGAGGACGGTCTTATGACGACAGAACAGATACTACACTACCCACCCTCATTAAAAGATAATACAATAGATTAAATCGTTTTCTTTTCATTCATTTAAATATGTCTAGTCATAAAAACATTATTTTTTATAGTTTTTTGGCCGTTTGGCTAAAATCAAAGTGTAGTATCTGTTCTCAGCATCCTGGCGACATCAGATGATTTACCATCGACGAAACAATTGCATATATATATATAAAAAAATGACAATGCAAATTATAAATATATATTACAGAATATTAATTTATTAGAAACTGTTTAAAAAATAAATATGCAAATTAGGAATACCTAAAACTGTTTGCAGGTTGCTATATATATATATATATATATATATACAGTAATTCAAAGTCGTATGTCGTATCATTGATTGATACACGCCATAAACTGGTATCGTCTTGGCCTTCGGGGCTTGATTTACGCCAGTCTATGGGTCTGTCATGTGCAGTTCTAGGAGGTCCACCCTCCCAGGCTTTGCCTCCCCTCTTTGGAGAGGAGTAAGTTTGTTGCTTACTGCCTGAGGCGTCCCTACCCGGGGAATGCCGACGGGGCTGCCCAGGCAATTTTTAATGGCCAGAGTGCTCACCTTCTCGGGCGCTGGCTTTTCAAACCCCACTTTCCTGACCCAAGCTTGGGTCACATCTTACTTGTGGGAGTAAGATAAACCTGGCCTTGTGCCTAACCTCCTGGGGAGGTAAATAAAATGTTGTATCACAGAATTCAATAAGCATAACCTGTTTTGATGTTAAAATAGTTAGGATAGGTGGAAAAAAACTTTCGCATTTATTCATTTAGATATTAACAAAAAAGAAAACCTTATATATTCCTTATCAAAATACACCAAGATTCTAAGAGGTTTCGATTATTGGTGGATCCACCTCTAAAAGTTGAACAAAAAAAAATATGATAAAGCACTTTTTTTTTTCATGGCGGTGCTATTGTAAAAACATATCAACAAAATGTTATAAAAAAAAGACAAGAATCAAGATTTGATAAGAAGTGAACCATCTCTCAGTGGAGACTGATAGCCACATTCCTTAAAACCGAATTATCAGACGTAGAATTCAAAGAGTTTTGAAAAGTTCCATATATCGCAGAATATTCTTTCAATTTTTTATCTTGTAGATTGCACACTTCAGCTAACCGAAGTTCTTGTGCAATTGGTCTTATTAAGTTATTTGGAACACTCTGCGTGTCGTAATAATAAGCACTCATTTCTAGTTTATCTTCAGTCATATTATTGGCAAAGCAGGCACTAGAAGCTGTCAAAGAGTCTGAATTCTTCAAAACGGGCTCAGTTTTGGTTGATACACAGGATCCAAATTCTGGGAAAAAGTTAGTTGGTGACATGCTAACAGTATTTTTAGATTTAGAATTAACCAAACTTAATTCTGACAAGGAATCTTGGTACCGCTGTTGCCGTTCGAAGACATCTACTTCCGATTGATTCTGCATAGATGGACTGAATGGTGTCTTCACTTTTAGAGTGAGATTATTTTTGATTTGTTCTGTCGGTGAAGCAAAAATGTTACCTGAAGAAGTCTCAGAGTATTCGGGAATCTCAGACTTTATTGCTGCAGATGAACTATCTGCCAAATGAGGAGCATTTAGGTAGAGACCGTTATGGTTCCATCTTTGCAGTTCCAAGTTTTCAAGTTCTTCATTTTGGTTGCTAGAAATGTATTGCTGCTCTTCCAAATATTGCGCGGTTACGTCATGTGGAGGTAAATAAACCGAAAGTTCTTCTGACGACGAGGGAAAGACAGTTTTATATTTTGAAGTCAAGGTTGCTTTAGCCCTTCTTAGCAAGATTTGATTCTCTTCCAAAGAATCTGAGGAACAGAACTGAATCGTTGGTTCAGTTAAACATTGTATTTCAGAACTAGAACGATCGTTATCAAACTTACCATCAGTAAGATCACTGTTTTTATCAATTGTGTGATTAGATTTTTTCCCTCTGTTCAGTTGAAGAGAGTTCAACTGATCGGTTCTGCTTGATCCTAGTTCAGAAAAGTGATTGTTACTAATATTGGCATCAGGTATCTTATTTTGTAGGTTTTGCGAGTTACTCAACCCCGCACGAACATCGGATGATTTTTGAGGAATTTTTGACAGTATAAGTTCCGCAGCGTTATCGCTAAAAAATTGATCCGCCATTGTCTGCTCTACTCCATGTGTTTGTATGTGTTTGCGTAAACTCTCATAGTTCAAGAAGTTTCTATTGCACAAATTGCAAAAGTGGGTACCCCGGTTCGTATTATGTATGCGCTGATGTTTGACAAGGTTACTCGAATCCGTAAATCGCTTCTTACAAACTGAACACGCATACTGCTTGATACCCAAGTGTATTCGGATGTGTTTCTTTAGATTGTCC
The DNA here is from genome assembly GCA_963556195.1 of Sepiola atlantica. Lineage (NCBI taxonomy): Eukaryota > Metazoa > Mollusca > Cephalopoda > Sepiida > Sepiolidae > Sepiola > Sepiola atlantica. The sequence goes on from OY744539.1 coordinate 36,604,826, forward strand.
GAACGGAGAAAAGTCTTTGAACAAAAGGTGCATCGGTGGTTTTTGATGCCGAGATGGATTTTCCGGTGACGATTTAGCTGTGAGGACCGCGCAAAGGTTTTATGGCAATAATTGCATGTAAGTACCAAAGAGTGATTCTTTGGACTTCTTACTAGCTTTCGGGGTGGAAAACGTTGATTTTGTGCATTTTCTGAATCATGTCTTTCTGGCCGGGGATCAACTTCGACCAATTTTCTTCCTAAATGAACTGAAGAATCATGTGGAAAGTAGCTATTGAAGCTGTTTTTTACGGGTCTGAGTTTGTGAGAATTCTTTAAAGAAAACTTGTTGAAAAACTTTTTGAGGAATTTTAAATGTTCTCTAAATTCAGCCCGAGACTGAAAATGCTTTCTACAGTTCTTGCACCAGATTTGACTCGATTGGGTGTCGAATTCCGACAGAGTGGCTGACAAATCAAAATCCTGTGCCCAAGAACTGTTAGGATTATTAAAGGCATCCTTAGCACATTTGTAGGCATCAAAGACAGATATGTTAAAAGATAAATCCTTGGTAGGGTCAGGAATATCTTGACCAAAATTCTGTTCTTGAGAATCAAATAATGGAAATGACATTTGTGGATTTTCTGAAATGGTTCCGTTTCGAAGAGGTTCTGCTTGTGATAGAATACTTAAACTGGTAGTGAGACCTGGGTCAAAGATGTCTGATTTCTGTCTATTTTCTAAAACTGTTTTCCTTAAAATTTCCTGACTTGAATCAGAAACTGTTTTTTCTCGAGAAAAAATGTTGGAATCGGTAAGAATCCGAGACGAGTTTATGAGATTGTTTTTCATTGTTTTTGGTGGCAATGTGTTGTTGTTTGAAAGATCAGAGTCTACCAGAGGCAGAAGTGAAGATTTATATATCGGTAATTGGTGTTCGGAAGCTTGATCTTCAATCTTGGGAAATATAACCTCTGGTTTTACCACGGTAAGAGAAGGAGAATCTTTTGAGTCAGAGGACAGATTTTTGGACTTTGGATTATTCTCCGCTTGATCTTCAGGAATTTTACCATTGTCCTCATTGTTATTGTTATCATCTCCGTATTCATTAATAACTTCTTTGTCCATCCAATTAATTTTGCACGTTTCTTTGTGTTGTTTGAGCAGCACACCGCAAGCAAAGATTTTGCCGCAGTTTTTACATAATGTGAGATCCATATGAGCAAGTAATTCAGTTTGTCGCGTAAAAACCTGTTCGCAGTATCTGCAAGTTAACTGTTCCGCACGCGACATTTCTATCGCTTCTGTATTTTTATGATCCCATTTTTCAGGTGTCTGGACGTTGTCAGTGACATGGCTTTTCAGATGCCTGAGAAGGGAAGGATAAGATGAGAATTCTTCCGGACATAAAAGACACTGCAATAGCGATGCATCTTCATCGGTATTAACAGAATTATCCAGGAAAGTCTGTTCCGGGAAAAAGTCGGAAAAATTTGGTAGATCATCATGATCTGTAAGTTTTTCAATTTTTATTGCAGATGAAGTTGGTTGTTTTTCAGCGATTAAACATGGCGGAGATTTTTGGGGAAGGAGTTGGAATTGCTTAAGCACGAGAGACATATCGTCTTGCATGCTCGATGAAAGATCTTTTATAGGATTAATTGTTTCTTTGGCATTTCCAGACATAAAAATGGTAAATGGTTCCTGATAGTTTATTGGAGGTGAATGATCAGAACGGAAAGTATTTTTTTTCTCCAGAAAAATTTTGTCCGGAGATGGATTTTGGTTTCTTTCGGGTAATCGTAAAGGAGATGAAAGTTTTTGAGTCTGCTGTAAAGATTCTGTTGTTTTTGAATGGTTTTGATCTGCACAAGATAAATCATCCGACACTTCAGTTTTAACCAACGAAGTGTTTATAACAAATCGCATCTTGTCATGTTCTTGCATGTGTTTCTGAAGAGCGACCAATCCTGCAAAATGCCGGTGACAAAACTTACACCGGTGACGCCCTTCCCCCGTGTGCGTTCTTATATGTTTTGTTAGATTACTACCGTCAGTAAAACCCCGGCTACAGAACTGGCAGAGAAACTTTTCTCCTGTGTGGATGCGGATATGTTTTTTAAGATTGTCCGAACGTAGGAACGCCTTGCCACAGTACGGGCATTTGTGTTGTCGGATATCTGAATGGATCTTCACGTGACGCGTCAAGTGGTTCTTTTTTTTAAATGTCTTGTGGCACAAAGAGCACACATATGGTCTCAGTAGTTGAGAAAGCATGTACTGTGGCAGGACCGACTGATTTGGAGACATCATTTCTGATTTAAGAATTTTGACCGCGTAAATACTTTGACACTAGTTTTGTTTTAATATCACAAGAACGTTTATTTTTATCACCCAAAATGGCAAAATTAATATTTCTTTAATGGTTGTCTGACATCAAAGTTTTGTTTCTGCTTTAAAGGAGAATCCCATTCTGAGGGTTCAAAAATAAACAATTGGATGGAGGGGGGGGGGGACAGTTAAAATTTAAAACCAGACACTGACCAGCCAAAATAAATTTCAGATATTAACATTACAACTATTTCAAAGCAACTGCTGCCAGGATGCACTAAAGTTATTTTAGTTTTTAAGTTTTGTTTGCACATTTTTAAAACTTATACAGAAAAAAGTAAAATTTTAGTTGTAAGGGAGACAATACCTTTTCTTTTTTCAATTAAAATAGGAGTTATTCCCCTTGGAAATCTAAATTTTTTCCCGGTTATTAGTCAAAAATGTTTTATAATAGAAATTGTCTAAGCTAGACTAAGTAATTTTAAAAATTAATTGTAGCGAATTATGTTATTATATTTACGATAACATAGTATAACAATAATAAATGAAAATTTGCTCGTCTGAACATCCGAGACGATAACTTCATATATAGCTAGAAAATAGATTTTTAAACTTCGTACCCATCACTATTTATTCAAAGATTCACAGCAAAGTCACCCAAAATAAAAACGTCCACCTCTTAATACGTTTTCATCAGCTTTGCTTGGACAAATGTAAATTCTAATGCTAGTCTTTTGATCGCTGTTAATTGAAACGTCTTCTTAGAAGACACATTTGCTAAAATTTAGTCATTTTTAAATTACGTTTTTCCAGTGTTATTCAAGAAAAAGAAATTCTGCCCGAATTAAATTAATGTTTTAAACGTTCAGAGAACAAACAATATTTTTTGCTTAGCAAAAAAAAATATTGTTTGTTCCAAAATTTGGGGCGGCAGAACACATCTACTTCAACTTATTATCTTAAAACAATGGCCGCCAAGTGAGGTTGGCTTATCGGGTCCAGACCAACACCCGACGATCCTGAAAGTGGTGAGGAAGCAAGGAAGCTGAAATCGCTTATAATTCATTTCCTTAGTTTCAATAATATTTTGCTAGTCAATTCTTGAGTTCTAAAATTTTTAAAATGAAAACGTTAATGATCATAAATCAAGATTTTATTTGTTTATTCTCTAGATTTTTTACAATTATAAGGATTTAATTTTATGTTTGATTTTACTGTCAGGTTTGTTATGATAAACTGTCGGTATTATCTCCCTTGAACTTTTATCATTAAAAAATGGCTACCTTACATGTTACAATAGCAATCAAAATATTAGAACTGTAATTCTTAGGAAACAAATTTACAAAACTTGACCCACTTTTGTTTTTACCTATTAAAACATTTTCTGGTGTCATTCAGAAAAGAAAATCAACTTTTGTCTCAAATAAATTAACTGTTTAAAGTGTCATCTGCCCAAAATAAATAAATATTTTAAAGTGTCTTTTATCAAAAATAAATTAATATTTTAAAGTGTTATCTGTTTAAAATAAATTAATATTTATAGTATCAACTGTCAGAAATAGATTAATATTTTTAAAGTGTCCTTTGTCAAAAATAAATTAATGTTTTAAAGTGTCCTTTGTCAAAAATAAATTAATGTTTTAAAGTGTCCTTTGTCAAAAATAAATTAATGTTTTAAAGTGTCCTTTGTCAAAAATAAATTAATTTTTTAAAGTGTCCTTTGTCAAAAATAAATTAATGTTTTAAAGTGTCCTTTGTCAAAAATAAATTAATGTTTTAAAGTGTCTTTTGTCAAAAATAAATTAATGTTTTAAAGTGTCTTTTGTCAAAAATAAATTAATGTTTTAAAGTGTCCTTTGTCAAAAATAAATTAATGTTTTAAAGTGTCTTTTGTCAAAAATTAATTAATTTTTTAAAGTGTCCTTTGTCAAAAATAAATTAATGTTTTAAAGTGTCTTTTGTCAAAAATAAATTAATGTTTTAAAGTGTCCTTTGTCAAAAATAAATTAATGTTTTAAAGTGTCCTTTGTCAAAAATAAATTAATGTTTTAAAGTGTCCTTTGTCAAAAATAAATTAATGTTTTAAAGTGTCCTTTGTCAAAAATAAATTAATGTTTTAAAGTGTCTTTTGTCAAAAATAAATTAATGTTTTAAAGTGTCTTTTGTCAAAAATAAATTAATGTTTTAAAGTGTCCTTTGTCAAAAATAAATTAATGTTTTAAAGTGTCCTTTGTCAAAAATAAATTAATGTTTTAAAGTGTCCTTTGTCAAAAATAAATTAATTTTTTAAAGTGTCCTTTGTCAAAAATAAATTAATTTTTTAAAGTGTCCTTTGTCAAAAATAAATTAATGTTTTAAAGTGTCTTTTGTCAAAAATAAATTAATGTTTTAAAGTGTCCTTTGTCAAAAATAAATTAATGTTTTAAAGTGTCCTTTGTCAAAAATAAATTAATATTTTAAAGTGTCCTTTGTCAAAAATAAATTAATTTTTTAAAGTGTCCTTTGTCAAAAATAAATTAATGTTTTAAAGTGTCTTTTGTCAAAAATAAATTAATGTTTTAAAGTGTCCTTTGTCAAAAATAAATTAATGTTTTAAAGTGTCCTTTGTCAAAAATAAATTAATATTTTAAAGTGTCCTTTTTGAAAAATAAATTAATGTTTTAAAGTGTCTTCTGTTAAAAATAGATTAATATTTTAAAAAGTTTGAGAATAAAAAATTATTTTTCATCAACGCTAATCACTTTTACAACTTTTAAATGAAACGATCAAATCTGAAGATTAATTAAAAAATATCTTATGAGGAGAAAAATTTACAAAAATTACCTCCGTTTATCAACCATTTTAAGTTGACATTTTTTTGGTGTCGCTATTAATTTAGTTAATATTTACATGATATTATGATTGGCATTGACAGAGGGGATGGCAAACGGCCTTACGGTGTTTCCCTTTGCAAACGGTAAGTCACTGATATGAGATGCGATTTATGTTGACTACTACCCTCGTCAGTGATAGAATCGGCAACAAACCCTGGACATGCAGCAGCGTCAGCAGAGAGTTGCAAGCGGTCACAATATGCCGATCTTCTCGACAGATTTGTATTTCAACTGATTGCTGCGGAGATGAGTGGAGTGATAGACTCTGTTACGTGTCACTTCCTCGGCAACCCTCATCTATTACTGACGCGCAACATCGGAAACAATCACAGATTGAATTGGCTTTACGAGTGCTTCTCTATCACTATTATTCATGGAAATGCCTTGAGTCTGCTCTCGGCTGTCAAGTCAGCCGGATATTCGAAGAAAACTATTGACTGTGATACGATTAACATTGTCTAAAAAAAAAAAAAAACAATAATTTATTGTTACATTAAATATTTATTTTTACTGTTAATAGCATCACTAAAAATTCTGATATGTTTAATAAGATTTAATATGACATCACTATTTTCATAAAGCAAGACATATTTTGAGGACATTTTTATAAAATCTTAAATGAACCAAAATATTTATCGATTTAATTGCTATGACAACCACCTAAAAATAAAATCATATTTTTTATCATCTAAAAAAATAAAAAATCACATTTTTTATCATTGAAAAAAAAAAAAAAAATCTCAATAAATATTTAATACGAGGGAAATTAATATTTCTTTAATTGCTGTCTAGTGTCAAATTTTTTAAAAATTTTAAGCAGAATCCCATTTTGAGGGTTAAAAAAACAATTTGGGCTGGGGAACGGTCAAAATTTAAAACCAGTTAACGGCCGAATTAGATGAACATTCTGGTTCGCACTCCATCTTGTCCAACGGCGACCTGGAAGGATCTTCAAAGTGGCATGTTGTAGACCTGAATTAGAAAGAAAATGTAAACATAATTAGAAAAACCGTCAATTTTCGTAATCTCTCTATTTTTACATTAATAAAATGATATGACCACCTCTTGTCTGTCTGTACGTGTGTGTGTTTCTCGCCTCTGCGTGATTTACACATTATTAGTTTTTTTTATTTACTATTAATTGATTATTTATTGATATAAGCAATAGTGTACAGTATTTAAACAAATCTTTTTTAAATCCTAAAAAAAAAAAATTACAAGATTAAATCTACCAGAATGCATTGCGGTTTCTTCGTAAACATGTCAACCATTTTAATCATTTGTTAAAAGTTAAAAAGAAAAAAGAATAACTTACTTTGTGACACTTCAAAATTTCAAACAGATTTGGAAGCATTTAAACTGACTTAAGAATTTGTAACAAATTCTTATGCATTAAGAGATGCAAAGTTTTGGAAGCTATTTACAACCAATAATTTTATAAAGCAAGACTAGTTTATACCTGCTCCTTCAGCGATGTTGGTACAGCGCCTGAATATATTAATATATCTTCAGATAGCTTTTACTGCTTTATAGCGTTCGGAAAAATATAAAATATATGTGAAATATTTCAAACAAAGTATCTTATCCTGGCTGTACCCTGAAGGGGGCCGAGGCAGCAGTCGGGAGGGGAAAGGTTGCTAAAAAGAAATGCTCTTTAGCGACCCACCCAACAGGGTCCGGTAATAATATGTTCTATGCCGAGAACGGAGTTCTCAGCTGAAGCAAAGGTGCACGGTCCGCCATCCACTGAGCTGAAGGACCTCTGCAAGAGAATGGCAGAACCTAAATTTATAGGGTAGTAACAACCTGTGCCACCCTATTTCTGACTTCTCCACTTCGCTCCTAGTGGTAATATCCCCCCCCCCCCCCCGAATGCATCAACTTCCATCAGTAGGCACAACCATTCACTTTTTTTTCACAATAGCTAACATGATGAAAAGTATTTGTGAAATTTTATGGGAAAAATATGCTATTTCGTATTTGCATGAGAGAGTAAGTAACTACGATGTATGTATTTACGCATTGTTTTTATTGGCAAAACTAATGTTTTGAACGAATACCAAAAACCCTTTACGTTTATTTATGCGGATTATAAAAAAAAAGTCACTTAGTTTTTAAAAAATATTTATGTAATTTCTATGCACTAATTTTTTTAATTTATAAAACACGTATCCAGTTAAAAAAAATCCTTTCGACTTACTTGAGATTTGAACTCGCATATTGATAAAATCTACTGCCTTAGTAATGTGTACTCTGCCTATTCCTTGTTTGTCAACCGATCACATGTTTCTATTTGCGTATGACAGACAAACTCCCAAAGCACCATAACTTTTTAATAGATTATATATTAAAACAATATTACCATAATATTCATAATTTCATGACCAAATGATACCATAATAATATTCAAAATCCTATTTTAAAAATAATTTGGTTAAAAAAAGATGGCATAGTTAAAAAAAGTAAAATGTGAAACAAAAATGAAAATAAAAAGACTCCCGGGCAACGCTGTGTAGGTACTTCCTTCTTCTATTCATTTAATGTTACTTTTCTCTTGTTCAGGGGTCAGATGTTTCTAATACTACGCAAACTCTCCAGTTTTCACAGTTCAGTGGGTCAACTGTTTCCAGATTCCACTCTGTGCAGTCTTGTCTAATAACTCGCCTTCAATTTTTCCTTGGCCATACAACCTTCCTGCGATTCAAGGCATCCATGCTTCTACAGTGGTTTATGCAGGAGGATGAACGTCACAGATGATCATACCAGCGTAACCGATTCGTTATAAGGATCACCTCTATGCTGAGTAGAGTTGGGCGGTTTTGAAATTTTGGTTTCGGTATCTTTCCCTTAAAACCTCGGTTTACAGTTCGGTTTTTTTGAAAAAAGTTTTTTTTCTATGGAAGCTATTCATTCTCTTGTGTGATGATTAGTTATTATTAATATTTGTTTTTAAGACAAGGTAATAAAACTTTATAGACATGCATAAAAGATTAGTAGTACACCCGAAAACCGCGCCAAGGGAAAAGGAAGGATGGTTAAAAAAAAAAGTAGAGATTATTAATTCACCTAAAGTCATTTTTTAAGCTTTAAGGTAATTTTAGTCATAGAATTCATGACTTGGATTAAAGTTTAATAATTAAACTTTCGAATAAATTGTCAACTCTAAATAAATACCATATTAACAATTTAGTCAAATATAAATCATTGCATAGTCTACTTTTTGAATAACCCATTTTTGAGAGAGAAAACGGTATAGTTGAGAGATAGTTCTCTAGAAATGACAATTTATGTATGAAGTGGCTTTTCAAAAGTAAACAATGAAATGCCTAATGTTTAAAATAATTTTAAAAATCCGAATAAAGTGATACTAGCATTGGCAACTACTTTTTTTCTTTTTAAATGTTTATACTCGCTCGCTACTTTTCGTTTATTTACTTTTACAAGTTTTTTTTTTTAATTTCATTTTAATAACTTATTTTTTTAGATAACTCTGAAACAAACATAAATAATTATTTTACAATTTTGAGTTGAATCAAATAGATTTTCGACATCATACGGAACGCGTTTGATTTTTTCTTTTTCATTTGAAAATAGTTTATGCTAAAAATACGATGTCATGTCTGTCGTATTTCTCTTTTTTTCATTTGAAAATTCAAAATGTTAATGATAAACAAACTGTAAACAAAGATTTCTTCCTACAAGTCAATTAAATGTTTTTATCATATATTTGTTCAATCTGTCCTCTTACTAATATAACATTTTTTGGTAATATTAAATTTTATTCAAATCGGAAAATCTTTTCAACCGTGTTTCCTTGTATATGGTGGCTTACTGTAGTAAAAACACAATACCGAACGGTTACGGTTTAAAAAAAAAAACGATTCGGTATTTGGTATGGAGACGAAACCGAAAAACCGGTTTTTCGGTAAAACCGCCCATCTCTAATGCTGAGCAAATGTTGTGCTTTCAGCAAATCCTCTGACCTGATCTGTTGAGTTTGACCAGATTTCACATTGCAGATCCATCTAATCATGGATCTGTCATTGCAGTCGGGCGAGGTACAGTGAGTATAAATTACTCAACTTTCAATGATTGCAAATTTAAAAGAACGTCCATTTATTACACCTGTTTGGGCGTCTCATTTTAGTAATCTTTTCAAGTGGACAAATCATCCAAGACTGAGTAGCTCCATAGAGTAAATGCGATATTATGGAGATTGGACGTATGGATGCAATGGCTAATTGAACATGCTGGATGCATGGGTCAAGAATGCGTCTAGTAAGACCAACAGACCCCTTCACACCCTCTGATTTGATAGCCTTGTGCCTAATTGTATATGCTTATAATAAATAAAACCTCCTTTCTTTGATTAAATCTATATAACTTGTGGGGAAGCAAGTAAATAAGGAACTCCTACTGTACAGATAAGACCCATAGAGTGAATGCGGGTTTTTGGTGATTGCAAATATAGATGCGACGGATAATTGAGCATGCTGAATTGTATTGTGTGTATGCATGGGTCAATGAATGTGAGTAGTTTAAGAATAAGATAGTCAGTGAAAGAAAGACCAATAAAATCCAAATTTCATGGCCTTGTGCCTAATTATATTTACAATAAATAAAATCACAATTAAATCTTCATAGGACAAAATAAGGGAAGTGGGGTTAGGGTTAGTAAAGGACAAAATAGGGTAGAAGTGATAGTTACGAGGCTGCCGAAAGTAAACCCAAGGTCCACTTTCTACCCATCTGTCCATATAATAGCGAAGTGAACCCCTCTCCCTAATTCGATCATTTTGCTTGGATAATCATGCACTAAACGTGGTATTTGACAATAAATTGCAGGGTAAACGTTTACATTCCCGACACACATACTTTTATCGGAAAGGCGATATGCAGTAGCTCGAAAAGCTTGTTTTCTTTTTCAAGATCATGACATGCTGACCGTATTGGGGTTAAAATCAATTTAGTATTACATCAAATAGGGGAAAAAAACTAGTCTATTAGCCGACACACTGGCGTATTTCTGACATAAACGCCTGGAAAGCTAGTCAATATAAATCTTGAAACCAAAAATAGGTCAAACGAAAAAAAAGTAAAGTCTTTTAGTGAGTTATATAAAATAATTTTTTTAAAACCAAAGAAAATATTAAGAAACAAATATTTTGATAAATATTTTGTTTTAAATAAATTATTTTGATATAACTTACAAACAGCTTTCGTTTGATCTGTTCTTCGTTCCAAGTTTTATATCGATTAGTATCCATCTTAGAAATATGCCAATGTGTCAGCTAATATACTTATTAAAAATACTAAATTATTTTGGTGATTTTCCAGTTTAGCGGATACTTTCGAAAAAATAAATAAAACAAACTGAGGAATATCTGTTTGATGTACGTACCTGTCACGGGCTGAATATATCCTTTACCAAAAAGCACGTAAATTAATCAAGTAGTTTTGTTTTTATAAAAGAAAATTATATTTTAGCGATGTACGAAGAAAAGTGTAAATATGACAGCCATTTTGAAAGTTTTCAAAGGGAGATAACCGTAACTAAAATTTAATTTTCTTTTATAAAAAAACAAAACTATTTGATTAATTTACGTGATTTTTGGTCAGGTATAGGATATATTCAGCCGTGACAGATACGTACATCAAACAGATATTCCTCAGTTTGTTTTATTTATTTTTTCGAAAGTATCCGCTAAACTGGAAAAACACCATTAATTTTAATGCCAATACGTTCAGGATTTCATAATCTTAAAAAAAAAAAAAAAAACAATTTTTGAGCAAGTGCATATTGTCTTTCCGATAAAATTACACGTGTCGGTATCGAAGTGTTTACAAATTGCAGCTGTTTTGTAAACAAAATAACTTTTTTGATCGACAAAAATAATAATAAAAAAATTTTTAAAAACTATGCGACCATTTTTTTTTACACGAATTTTGTATATCACTAAGAAGAAGGGAACGGTTTCCATGGTGACCTGTAATACACTTCCAATTGTTATTTTTGTCTTTTTTAATCCATAAACATTATTAAATAAAACTGAAAATTAATCCCAATCTATTTTAAATAATCTTTTTTACGTTTGTACAACAAAGTATTATTTTTTAGTCTGACAAGTAAAAATAAAAAATAAAATAATGAAGTAGCTCCAATATTCAATAGCATTTTTGGGTACTTGTAATGAATGGGTATCCAGAGGATTTCAGTACTTACGGAGTCAGTCCCAAGTGTTGGCGGGAATCGCGAACCAGTTCTGGAAATGGCCGAAGTAAGTTACGATTGGAAAGACACCTTCTTTTCTTGTATTTTTTGTTTTGTTTTGAGAAATCTTTTCAACTTTATTCTCTTGATGGATTAATATATATATATATATTTTTTAAACCCTAACATAACCCTCCGCATGCTGTCGTCTGCCTTTCGCAGCTATCAAATCGTAAACAGCTTCGGTTATTTCTGGAATTAACTCAGGATTCTCCGTCGATAATCGGGACTGACTTTGTAAGTACTGAACTCCTCTTGATACAAGTACGTACCCATTTTTGTCTCCTGATTTTATTCTTGCATTCATAAGCCTCAGACAAGACGGCGTGTCTCTGTGTTTCTCGTCTATACTTAACTTTTATGAATACAAATTTAATTTTTTATTCTATTATTAAATTAATATTTATTCAAATCAACATTAAAATAAGGTAAAACTAAAACGATTTAAAAAAAATCCTATTCAAAGAAAAAATATAAACATTCCTATATTTTGAATTATTATTCTCCCTGCTCTCAGCTCTTCACCCGGGCAACGCCGGGTAGGTGCAGTTTGTATTATAATACTTCTTAATCTCATGACTTGTGTCCAGACCTGCTAAAAAATTAGGAAGAAAAAGTCGTGTACGTTTAAATAAACATACGCCGATTTTTTAAAACTTTATTTTTAAAAGATTTTACTCAATAAATCAAATCTATTTTTGAAAACATGTCAAGATCAAAATAAAAAAGTTTAACAACCAAAAATAATTAATAATAATAACAAATAATTTTAAAGAGAGAGAAAATAAGATAGGTGATTTTCCTGACTTTCATACAGTAACTAACTAAGTACACCTTTCGGGCAGGAAAAATTGTTTCATTAAGTTAAATTAAAACAAACTTTATTTAATAAATAATTTATATCTCGAAATAAAATATGAAGAAATGAATTATTCTTCAAAAGTAAAATGGCATCGCCTTTTTTTCTCTCTCACTTTTAACTTACCTTATTTCAGATTCGACTCTTTTGATCTACGCCTATTGTTTACTTACTTCTTGAGTTGACACCGGTTTGCGATAAACCTTCCTCACTTGAAAGAAGAGTTCCCATGAGAAATTGGTCTAACAGAAAGCTTTTTTTCAGTAAACGTTACTATTGGCGACATAAATTATGTTAAATGAAATACAGTTGAGAAATTAGTAAGAAATGATTTATATTTGTAACCTATTTGCGTTAAATAAGGTTAATATTTAATATAAAATGCAAGCATGTTTGTTTGCCGTAAATATTGGTTGTGAGTAAAGTAATCAATGGCAGCCAGTTTGCTTTTTTCAGAAAGTAAAGTAACACACCGGACCAGAAATGAGGGCAGGATACTACTTTCAGTCAAGCCATTAAATTAAAAGTGGGTTCTTTGAAATGACAGGTGCTTATTACATTTATAGGCACTTCTGCAGTTTAGCTGTCATTTACTGTCATCACAAATCCTAATTAAAGAGTTCCATTCAACCGGGAGTGTTAGACTGAATTAAAAACAATTTTTTTTTTTTTATCCCAAAATGGATGTGAATGATCTCAATCTGCGAGAGATATTGGTAGTTTAACAAAGTTTTATAAAAAAAACAAAAAACAATGTTGACTGTTTGTTGGATTTTCGTTTTAAATGATAAATTAAAAAAAAAAAATAACTGTTGACTATTTTGAGAGTTTTAATTCATACAATAAAAAAAATCACTGACTATTCATTTAAATGATAAATTTTCGTTTTAAAAATCACTGTTGACTATTTTGAGAAAGTTTCAATTCATACAATAAAAAAAGACATTTATTATTTTTATAAATTTTTACATTATTAAATAAAATATTTTCATATTCAATAAAGAAACATTGTTGGCTGTTATTATTGTTCGCTGTTATTTGATGGAAAAAATATTCAGAGGCGGTACCCAGAAGGGAGTCTGCAGCTGCTGGGGTTACAAAAAGAGTTCTCGTTAAGCGACCCACGCCAACAAGGTCTGGTAGCAATCAAGAAACAAATCTGGGGAGTGACTCACAATCGATCTGTTCTCTAACGAAACTACAAATGTAAATGATAACAACAGGAGAATTGCACCCATATTTATAGGTGCAATTACTCCCACAATCCCCCACTCATTCCTGACTATAAAAGTCATTCCTTCATAGTCACTCATGTTGGCCACATATCCCCCAAACGCCGAGCACACAATCCGTAAGTACCCCTCCCCCGTTTTTTTCACATATTATTGTCATTTTGGATAAAAACATCTAATGCTGTTACTTCCGGTTGGTTGTCTGCCCCTGCATTCAAAAAAGGAAAGCAAATAAAGTGTGTGTGACAGCTAAACTGCAGAAGTGCCCATTTATAATATCTCATTCAAACAAACAACATTTACGGCAACTTAACATGCTTGTATTTTATAATAAATATTAAAATTTTGTTTTTAGCGTAAATAGGTCACAATTCAGTAGGTAAACCAAAATTAATTGTTTTTGACTAATTTCCCAACTGTATTTCCTTATAATTTATGGTGTCAATGTTTACCTTTTTTTTTCTTTTTCATTTTTTTAAGAGACCCTGCTTCATACCAAGCCAGGTAATCCTTGAAACATTCTGACAATCTTGGGGGAGAGTTACGTGGGGGTCGTCATACCTTTTTTTGTTACCTGCCTGTCACTAGCAGCAAGGTTAGATATAAAGTCAGTTTAACGTGAGGGGGGTGGGTGGGGGGGGGGTCGGGGTACCTTCCTTGAGGGGACACTCTGGAAAGATACAAAAATAACTGAAAACGGACCTGTAGGGGCGCTTCAAGTGACCGGTAATACCCCTTCTTGAAGGTGGAGGTACGTAATGTCTGGAAGAATGGACTCCTACATCCAAACCGAACAATGCCTCATTCAGACTTTAGAATAAGAATGTGCAAAGGTTTTCCCCGAGCTGATATGAAATAAAAGCTGAGGAACTGGCTTGGCTGAATAGATCCTTTTTTGGCAGAATGAGGTATCGTTAGAGGAGGCTATCCTCCACATGTAATCGCCCCAAAAAGTAGAATCTCAATTTTTCGTTTGTCGTGGGGAGAGGGGATTTAGCTGAGTGTGTTAATCTACAAATTTACAAAAATATAAATAAAAACATTAACGGCGTAGATCCTGGCTTGAATAGGATATAGACGACTTTGTTATGTACTAAGACCCATACGAGCAATTAAAATGTTATAAATGTTGAAAATGAATAAAAACGTGTATGTTGTGAATGATTCACCATTTAGCAAGTGCTAAATTCATCAACAGAGTGTGTTAGATTATGGGTGGTGGAATTGCTAGTATGGATTTTGGTGCAAGTGAATGAATACGGTTACAGTGACCTTGCCATACATGAAACAATAAAATTCTCTGAGTGTATTCTGGAGTGATCTGACATCAGGGTGAGATTCGACTAGGTAAGGTAAAAAAAAAACAGACTCAAAGTGATCTGCGGATGAGATCACCCACGGATGTGACGTCATGTGGGACCAGAGTGACTAAGAACGATTAGATTTTAAAACAGATTGATTTGGAAGCTAAAAGCGAACGGTCGGTGAAAAGAATTCCTTAATGATGACAAATCTGTGAGAATCGTAGCGATGGGTGCCGATCTGTCTGTCTGTCTGTTAATCTGTCTATCAGTCTACCCATCTATCTAACTATCTAGCTAATAGTTACTTAGGAGTATAACTGTCTCTTTCCTTCATAATTAAGTTTAGGTTATACTTGTAACATATTTCTCTCAATAAACCTCCACTTTGAATCTCTGTCTTATCTTAAGTCTTCTATAACTTCAACAAAGTTATTCGAACAACTGGTCCTAAACATAGAGAGGAAACTGATGACGAGAAAATACGTAGCAGCGACAAAGAAATAGATGACATGAATTAAGCTAACGAAACAATGACATGGCCACAAAGAGAAAAGAACGTGGAACTACGCACACATATATCGACATTGAGGAGAAAATTTAAAAAAGATGCAGCACATCTAGTTGGCACCAAGGATAAAAGGAAAATGGACAACACATTTCAATATTCGAGAAAGGAAAAGAAAGAACAAATGGAAATCAACAAGTGTTGTGAATGAAGGAAGGAAAAGCCTGGTTAATGAACAAAACATATATATTCACAAATTTACACATAGGTGTGAAGGATATTTTGAGTGATTTAATTGTTTATTAGAAAAGTAAAAAATTCCTGTTTGTAGAATATTTGCAGTGTGGAATAAAACACGAGTGTTAGAAGTGTGTATGTCTATGTGTTTTTTCTATCAGTGTGGATATGTGTGTATGAGTTCAGGAGACACTGTATGTATTGTGTGTATATTTGGTCAATCATTGTGATTTGTCAGTATGTATATATGCTGCTTTTTGTTGGTACGTGAATATATGTGTGGGCAGGGCTTTCCTATAAAAAAGGAGCCGCTCTTTTTCAGTGCTCCATAATGAAAATGTACCTTCTTTCATAAACGTTCAATTCTGCCAATGAATGGTCAAAGGATAGAGGTGGGTGTCAAAGGATCTCATCGATATGGGTTGGGATGTCACTTTAAGTGTAAGACCGTAAGATAATATTTGACAAAATCTCGCTAATATTTTGAGAGTTATAGAAGAACATGTCGGACGAATTATAGGATTATACGTAAATTTTCGTTTCTTGAGGTATAAAATAGAAATAGAAAAATCCCTGAAGTATTTTAAAACAATTTTAATTTTCATTACATTAACAACCTATTTTTTGCAGGAAAGGAAAATTTGACCCGATATATTTTAGAAGTGAATTTAGATTTGTTTTAAGTAAATAAAGTTTTACTTTTAAACATTATCAGTGATTATTTTCTTTTTAAAGAAAACATTTCTCTGGAAGAGAAGAGACAGCCAGGGCAACATTACTTGTCGTGTTGTTGTTTAATATTTGTTTGTTTTACGAACGTAACTATATCGTATAATGTATATTATTATTTATAACAGAGAAATGCGCAAGTACTTTCAAACAAATCGATTTATCCATTTTTTTTCTATAGCACAATTTTGGGCGAAAAAAACCCAATGAAGTTTATTTTTTAAAGATTGAATAAAAAAAATATTTTTCCTAAGTGGCCCCCAAAATATCAATAAATTGTCAATAAACAATTCAGAGATCCATTTATGTAAGCTAACAAACAAAGAAAAAAGAGAGTAGCTTATACAATTTTATTTGTTCGCTTCTCACAGATATAATAGTCAGTTATAAGTCATCTTTTATTAAAACTCTTCACTGACGTTACTCCAGAAATACAAATGAGGCTTCATTCTCTTTATCATCATCGGTGGCATGCAGTTCAGATGTGTAAAACACTGCTAATAAAAGCATAAAATGAACATTGTATGTTCTATCTAAATTCCTGAGTTCAGCCTCATCTCAATATATTACAAATACAGATAGATAGATAGACTGATATTAAAAATACTGTTTTCATTATTCTTTTACATTATTTTTCATTATTTGTTTAATTATTTATTTCGTCATATTTTCATTATTTTTCATTACTATTTCATTATTATTTAATACTAGCAGGGCTACCTGGTGTTGCTCGGGACAAAAGTGTAACATATTTCTATTAAAACTTCTATCTCTCTCTCTCTTTTTCCCTCCCTCTCCCCACCCCCTCTTTGTTCTCCGCCCAGACCATTCTTCTCTCTGGACATACACATACGCACAGACAACTCGAGGAATGAATCGGTGTAAGGGAATTAACTCTGTGGAAAAAATCAAAGTTACTTCCCTTTAGTTAGTGGCTGGAAAATGGACCCCATCCCTGACCAAATCTGTGCCAGTTTAGGGTCAAAGAATGAATACTTTTTTTCTAAATTTTAGATATTATTCAATCGGGGCAACGCCGATCAAGAAAATACTAACGTTGTGTTTTTTTGTAGTTTTTGATTTTTAGCTGGACATACACACAGACAACTGCATTTTATATAATAGATTATGTTTTTTATTATTGATTTCATTATTATTGCAGTATTTTTAGCTTTATTTCATTGTTTTTCTATTATGTTATGTGATTCTCATAGTAATGTGTTTCAAATAAATGTTTTCAAAATTGATTTCCAAATGTTTTTTACATTATTCTTTTCATTATCTTTTCATTATTTTTTCATTATTTTTCATTATTTTTTCATTATTAACTTTATCATTTCTTCATTATGTCTGAAAACTTGATGTTCAAAGTCAAAATTGGACCCCTGTGAATTGAGGAATGAAAGCTGTTTTTTTAGATGAGTAATTATCATGACAGTATATAAAAAGGAGCCAATAGATTACCTCCTCTTGTATTGATAGATTATCTCCACTTGTGTTAATAAATTACCTTCTTTGTCTTCTAAAATAGCCCTATTTGATTGGGCAAGACAATTCTATTTTGATCAATCACGGGGTACTTAATTTGGGGGAATGCATGTGAAAATCTCTATTTCATCCTCTTTTGAATGTAGCCTTTATTCGAATCGGATGCATTTAATGAGACGTTACAAGAAACATGTTTTTTAGTATATGCTGTCACACTTAAATGGATAGTATGCTGTCACACTTAAATGGATAGTATGCTGTCACACTTAAATGGATAGTATGTTGTCACACTTAAATGGATAGTATGCTGTCACACTTAAATGGATAGTATGCTGTCACACTTAAATGGATAGTATGCTGTCACACTTAAATGGATAGTATGCTGTCACACTTAAATGGATAGTATGCTGTCACACTTAAATGGATAGTATGCTGTCACACTTAAATGGATAGTATGCTGTCACACTTAAATGGATAGTATGCTGTCACACTTAAATGGATAGTATGCTGTCATACTAAATGTACATATACTCTGTTATCTATCTCCCCCCCCCCTCATTGTACAACATTTTTCTTTTTAGAAAAAGAAAAGAGTTAAAAAAAAAAAATCTACTCGTGACAATTATCAGAATCTTTTGTTTTTCCTCTTTTCATTCCTTCTTTTTTTTTCATCTTTTTCATCTTACCATTATAAAAGAGTTTAGTTTTGGAGCTGGTTGGAGGTGACGCACTGCCGAAGGTGAATAATGGATCGCTAATTTGTTAGCTTCGCGGAGACGGGACGACCTGAAATGAACTCGTCCAATGTTTGAGATTTATGGAAAGTGAAGTCAACAGGAAATGTAGTTCCGATATGCCTCAGTAGACAGGACGATACACGGCTGCTAAAGAGCAAAACCGGACCCAAAAGAAGAACGCAGTTATAATCTGCCTTTCTGAATGAAAAATTAATTATGGCAAATTTAACAAGAAAAACCGTTACCTCGAACAAACATTTTTTTAACCTCTTCGTCATTCTAAAAAAAGCTCAGTACCTCATTCCTTTGAATCTTATTTGTATTTTTAATATTTCTTTATCATATACTTAGAAATATATATTTATTTGAAAGTCAGTCCGTCTTGTGTCTGTTTTTTCATCAATTCTCTGCTGCCTCTAATCTCTGAGTGAATTCCAAGAAGGGTTTCATCTTTCTTTTCTTTTTATTATATATTTTTTGAATTTGTGGTTCTACAGGGTGTCCTAAAAGTCACTGACACTTGAAAAAATTCATAACTTCTTTGTTTTTAAATATCTTTCTTTTCTTTTTTCAGAGTAGTTGAAGCTATCCTTCCGACATAATCATGAGCAAATATAGTATTGAGGAATGAACGCACATTGTACAATGGTACTTTGAGTCACATGGGTCAAATTCAGAACCATTTTAACACTAGAGATGTGCCAAGTGTAAATGCCATTAAAGCCATAATAAGCTGTCTTCAAAACAAGGTTCATTATGTGACCTCCTGAGATCCGGAAGGTCTCGTTCAATAAAAACTGAAGACAATCAGGAAGAATTGGAGTGAAGTCTGGGAGAAGATCCAACAGTTTCAATCAGAAGAAGATATTGACAGTTGGGAGTTTCACGATCCTCCTTACATAGGATGTTGCATGATATGGACATGTTTCCATACAAAATTCAGCTTGTCCAGCAGCTTCAGTCTCAGGATTATTAGCAAAGACTGGAATTTGCTATGAGACTTCAGGATTTGGTAGTCAGTGTCCGTGACTTTTGGAACACCCTGTATATGTCACGAATACATAACAAAACACAGTATCAGATATGTTGGTCTTTTAAGCTACAAACACACTTTGTTTGCAATACATTTCTTGTGTTATAATTTCAAAACATCAGCTATCTATGTCTTGTGTATTCTTCTTCATTTTAGCTTTTCTTTCCATCATTTGTGCACAAAAAACGAACAAATCACTTCAATAGAAGTAATGTGTAATGAGATTAATAATAAATAAATGGAATGACTGCAGTAGTAAACTTAACTTTCTAGCTTAATGAGGCAACTCATCAAGGAGAAAGAAAATTCAGTGTAAAAGCTTTGATCATAACTATGCTAGACATTCTACATTATCTTTTATAAGTGTAATAAAAGATTCTATCCTCAGTTCTAGGAGGGCATCCTTCTAGGCAGTACTTTCGAGAAAAGAGTCAATAGGTTACCTCTCCTTGTCTATGGTGTTAATAGATTATCTCCCTTGTCTTCTAAAATAGCCTCATTTGATTGGAGCAAGACAATTCTCTTTGACTAATCACAGAGCATTTTTATTTTTACAAGATAAAGGTGAAATGCCCTCTCTCTACCTCTTTTTGAAGTAGTTTCGGTTCAAACAAGACGCATTTTTCAGAGCTGCTCCATCTAGACGTTAAAAGGAACCCTCTTTCACAGTATCAGATATGTTTTTTTTGTTTTTTTTAAGCCGCAAACACACTTTGTTTCAAGACATTTCTTGTACTATAATTTTAATACATAAATCATTTGTCTTTTTCTTGTGTATCTTTCTTCAATACGTTTTCTTTCAGCTTATCTTTCCAATGTTCGGCAAACAAGAACTAACAAATCTAGTTCATTTTGTAAATAAACAACCAATTTATTTCAATGAAATGAGCGTACTAATAAATAAATGGATCGACTGTAGTAAAAGGCAGCCGGAGAACTCTCTTTTCATTGGCTACTAGACCAACATATAGGGGAGGTAGCAGTTCCTTTTTCTCGATTACTTCACTTACACTTGATCCTCACCGTGAGGCTTAGTCTGAACCACATGGCAAAGATTCGAACCGGGCCATCTGTCCAGCATAAAGGAGCCGGAAGGGTTGTGTCACTGCTCAAGACACCCAACCGCAGGCCAGTTGACTTGCTGCAGTTGATTTGGACCCCTGTAATCGTTTCGTAACGTGTGAGCGCCTCTGGCACCCTCTCAATGTCTCAAAAGCATAACACGAATACTGTAATGTCATCGGCGAACGCAAAAACCCTATCTCGCGCTCTGCCAGGCAAAGTGATTCCGCGTAGGAGCAAACTTGCCTCCCCACTCCTTAGTTTGCAAAGTAGTGTCTCCAACGCAAAGATGTAGAGCAGGGGCGACAGCAGACAACCCTGACACATCGACAGAGAGATAAAAAAAAGATTTTGGACGCTTTTCATTTACCTGCACTGCTACCATCTGCGAGCGATACAAAACGGAGATCCATTTGCGGAAGTCTGGTTTAAAACTGGCGGTCACTAAAACAGATGCCAAGAAGCGATGGTCGATCCTGTCAAAAGCTTTGGACTGATCCAAGTTGATCAACGCAGCTTCTGTGTCGTCTTCTATCCCCTCTAGAATCGTACGAATCAGATGCAAGTTGTTCTCAATCGATTTCCTCTTCACAACGTAGTTTTGCTCGACTTTGATCAATTCTCCGTTAACACCCTGCAACTGGTTCGATAAGATATTGCCCCAAATCTTTAACTCTGTGTAATCGTCTAGTTCCTCCCCACCATGCTTTTTCCACTTCTTTAGCAATGTGATCACACCCCTGGTGACTCGACCCGGGATAGAACCCTCATCAAACCAATAGTTGAACACATCAGTCAGAATCGGCGACAGCCTCAAATACATCTCGTAGGGCAGACCATCAAGTCCCTGTGATTTGTTGCAGCCGACCTGCTTCAATGCAGCTAAGACCTTGCGTTCTGTAACCCTGCCTTTGCAACCAGTTGCTCTAATCGCATTGAGGCGTGGAGAGTTAGCCAAATAGTTGCTAAACTCCTGGACCGGGAGGTTGGATGTAGCGCTCCTCGAAATGCTCCCGAAATCCTTCACAGATCTCCCGAGTCGATCCCAAGGCACGTCCATCCAGATACTTGACTGTTCCGATGTACCTATCTGAGCAACGCCTTGAAACTTCCTCACCCTCATTTGCATCAGAGTTCACAGCTTCATTGGAAACTAGCCCTAACTACTTGACCTTCATAACGCTCGCTAACCTCGCATCGTAGGTCCTGCTTAGCTAGTTCTATGCTTATAGTAATCCCCCCACCCAGCCACTGCCCGGGTTAGTTTCTCGTTTAAATGCTTTTCCGTCTTGGCCTTATCTTGTGTGAGGCATTGGGCATATTTGATGGAAAAGCTTCTGATCTTAGATTTATAGCTAACTCACCACTTACTCCCGGTAACCGCCCCCACTAAATTCCTCTGGATAAGTTGCAGTAGCATTTCCCGGAAGTCTCATATCACTAGCAAGGAGGTATTCGATTTCCAGTACCTGGCAAGTTTAGGCCTGTTTCCTAACTTCAACTGGGTCATAACTAGTTTATGATCCGATTGACCTAGCCATTTGAACGTAGGACACAATATGAGGTCTACATCGCCTCTTCTAACTAACATCTTATCCAAATAATTATTCGGGTAGGAAGGCACAGTATTTGTCCATGTCTAATTCTCCCACCCCGGATGATCAACACGAAACCTATCAACCAGATCGCATCTTTCCATCAGGGCAGCAAGGGTGGTCTCACATCTCTCCGCCCCTCTAGCTCCCCTCCCAACCTTGTCTATCTTTGGATCAAGGATGGCATTCCAATCTTCCATTAGAACTACGCACTTCGGACACACGACGAACACGTCCATATCCCGAAAAAAGGAGACCCGGAAGTCTTGTATCTCCAACAAAATATTGGTTCAGTTAGTATTAAAATGGTTAGCATTTTTTATTAACTGAATGATTTTAGAGTGTAAACTGTTCAGAGACTCAGGTCTTCCTGGCTTGTTCGTTGGCATCAGTCTTCTCAATGCCAAAGGTTAGGGTTAGTGTTAAGGTAATCTTTTACTAGTGGTTGCTTCAGGTGATTTAGTTTTGTTTGGGGTTGCTGTCTTACGGGGGGTGGGGGGTTCTTTCTGTTGGAATGTTTGTTTCTGGGTTGTTAATTTCTGATTGTGATTCGTTTCACATTGGTGGACTTCTTGATTGTGCGTGTCCATAGGACGGTTAGTCAGCGTTGTAGGTGTTTTTGTGTTAATCTGTTCTCTGATCACTACTGGTGGCATATTCTTTTCTTTGTTGTAAAATGAGATGAATTGTTTCCTATTTCTTAGAGTGATTCGTCCTGTGCCATTTATTTTGATCATATATTGCTTGAATAGTTTGATTTCAATTTGATCATATATTGCTTGAATGGTTTGATTTCAATTTTGATCCTATATTGCTTGAATGGTTTGATTTCAATTTTGATCATATATTGCTTGAATGGTTTGATTTCAATTTTGATCATATATTGCTTGAATGGTTTGATTTCAATTTTGATCATATATTGCTTGAATGGGTTGATTTCAATTTTGATCCTATATTGCTTGAATGGTTTGATTTCAATTTTGATCCTATATTGCTTGAATGGTTTGATTTCAATTTTGATCCTATATTGCTTGAATGGTTTGATTTCAATTTTGATCCTATATTGCTTGAACGGTTTGATTTAAATTTGATCATATATTGCTTGAACTGTTTGATTTCAATTTTGATCCTATATTGCTTGAATGGTTTGATTTCAATTTTGATCCTATATTGCTTGAATGGTTTGATTTCAATTTTGATCCTATATTGCTTGAATGGTTTGATTTCAATTTTGATCCTATATTGCTTGAATGGTTTGATTTCAATTTTGATCCTATATTGCTTGAATGGTTTGATTTCAATTTTGATCATATATTGCTTGAATGGTTTGATTTCAATTTTGATCCTATATTGCTTGATTGGTTTGATTTCAATTTTGATCCTATATTGCTTGAACGGTTTGATTTCAATTTTGATCCTATATTGCTTGAATGGTTTGATTTCAATTTTGATCATATATTGCTTGAATGGTTTGATTTCAATTTTGATCCTATATTGCTTGAATGGTTTGATTTCAATTTTGATCATATATTGCTTGAATGGTTTGATTTCAATTTTGATCCTATATTGCTTGATTGGTTTGATTTCAAATTTGATCATATATTGCTTGAATGGTTTGATTTCAAATTTTGATCGTATATTGCTTGATTGGTTTGATTTCAAATTTTGATCCTATATTGCTTGAATGGTTTGATTTCAATTTTGATCCTATATTGCTTGAATGGTTTGATTTCAATTTTGATCCTATATTGCTTGAATGGTTTGATTTCAATTTTGATCCTATATTGCTTGATTGGTTTGATTTCAATTTTGATCCTATATTGCTTGAACGGTTTGATTTCAATTTTGATCCTATATTGCTTGAATGGTTTGATTTCAATTTTGATCATATATTGCTTGAATGGTTTGATTTCAATTTTGATCCTATATTGCTTGAATGGTTTGATTTCAATTTTGATCATATATTGCTTGAATGGTTTGATTTCAATTTTGATCCTACATTGCTTGAATGGTTTGATTTCAATTTTGATCATATATTGCTTGATTGGTTTGATTTCAATTTTGATCATATATTGCTTGATTGGTTTGATTTCAATTTTGATCATATATTGCTTGAATGGTTTGATTTCAATTTTGATCCTATATTGCTTGATTGGTTTGATTTCAAATTTGATCATATATTGCTTGATTTGTTTGATTTCAACCACTGTTCCAGCTCTTTCCCATCTCAGACGGTTGTTTCCTGTAAGCTTTTGGAAATAAATATGGTCACTTATCTCAAAAGATTTTAGTTCTTTGGTGTGCTCTTCCTACTTTTTTCACTCTCTGTTGTGCTAGGGCTTTTCCCCTGTTAATGGTAATTTCTTGCCAGGTTGGATGAGGACAGTATCTTCCTAGTGGTGTGAGGATTGGATCTCTTGCATGTATTTACTGAATAATACAAAGCACGCACGTGACTGAATATATTTCAAAGTTTTATAGTTGACTTTACCATATCTTTTATGGGTTCGTTTTCGAAATTCAGCTGATATAACTTGGTAGAAGTTAAAATAACCAGAGTGTAAGGTCTTTAAAAGAGGATGGTTTATTACAACGTATATCTTGTGAAAAACAATAGCACTACCGGTAATCCAATAGGATTAATTTAACACGCTTGAATACCGTCGAATACAGTTCACCTACATACTACTATTCGTAGTATATATATATGACTGACTAGTACACTTATCAGCCTGGATGGGAGTCAGGTATCCCATCACAACACTAGTGGTGTGAGGATTGGATCTCTGGGCGTCTGATACTGCTGGTGATGTTTTTGTTTGTGGATCAATGCTATTTCTGTAAATTAGCATTGCTCTTTGGAATCCATCTACATTTAGGAATCCTGTAGGACTTGTTTATCATTAGCATTCTTTTAACACTTTTCATTGCGATCTCTGACGAGCTAGCCATCCTTCTGTCTAACAAGAGCTGGGAGACGATCGAACTGGGGCTTACAACTGATATGAATACCCTGTTAAGCTACCTGACAAACTGGCGCCTTAAGCTCTCTGTGGCCAAGACCACGTCCACCGCATAACATCTAAACAACCGAGAGTCAAACTACGAACTTAACATCATAGTTGACAACGAAAGACACCAGTTCCAGGCTGTCCCGATGTACATCGGGGTCAAGCTAGATCACACGCTGACGTTCTGGCAATACCTGGAAAACCTGTCTGCCAAAACATCTGCCCGTGTCGCTCTAATATGCTGCCTAGCTGGTACACTCTGGGGTGCCTCAACCAAGATACTGTGCATATCTACCCAGGCATTGGTCTTCTCCACCGCTGAGTACTGCTCCCCAGCCTGGTGCAGGAGCTCCGACACCAAGAAGCTGGACGTAACGCTCAACACCGCCTTACGCACAGTCTCTGGCTGCTTGCGCGCCACACCAATCAACCAACTACCGATTCTCGCCGGCATCGCACTACCAACCCTGCATCATGAGGCGACTGTCCTTGCACTGTCAAGAAAGGTCACTATCGATGAGGACCACCTTCTCCACAAGCTCGCCACAGAGACCCCTCCACAAGCTTGCCTGAAGTCATGACACCCATTCTCGGAGCATGCCCACCAGCTCCTGCTTTCAAGTAGTCGGAGCACATTTGCTGGAATGGATAATCTGACTTATGTATTTCCTGTGGTGGTTCCATTGCATTTGACTTTGCAATCCTAGAACAGTCTTCACATTCATTTATTATGTCGAGCGATATCCCAGGTCAGAATGCACTCTGATGTGCAGCATGTAATGCCTTCAAAATTTGGTTACAAAGTGAACTTGGAATGATAATCCTCTGTCCTTTTTTGAATGTGAGGTAGACGATGAGTTTGCATGAGCAGGGGCTAGTGGTATAATGCAGAAAAGTCTACCAATGCAAGGGAACCTTTAATAGAAACGGATACCTCTGTGCATGAATCACAATCTTAGAACAGTCTTCACATTCATTTCTTGTCCTTGTTATGTCGATCGATATTCCAGGTGAGAATATTGTATCTGCTGCTCGTTGGTTGATCATCCCTACTCCTTGATGTGCGGTGTGTTATGCCTTCAGTATTTCGTTGCAAAGTGAACTTGAGGTGATAATCCTCTGTCTTAACATTAAAACTCTGTCAGCTGCATGTATGTGATCAGCATATCTTTAATATGGTTTTAAGGCCAAGGAAAGATCTTGGATGTCAGGCATGCCACTTTGAAGAATTTGTTTGAGGTTTTTCAAAGTTTCATAACATTCTGTGGCAGATTTAACCATTTTCCATGAAACTATATTGGAAGCAACATAAAGTATAATAGCAGCTTCCACCTCTTGGTGCTTGTCGCATGCTCGATGGTGAAATTGTACGGCAATGTTTTTTCTTTTAAGTTGAGAATTCTGCGGTTTGTGATGTGATTCAATGATCTATCGTTGAGAATTTGTACAAGTGGTTTGTGATCTATAGCGACCAGTCCAGTTGGGTAGGCCATCCAAGGATATAGTACCAAGTTTGGTGTAGGGCATAGCTACTCTCAGGTAGTGTTGTGAATCGACTACCAACTAGGTAGAGGTACCAACCTGTTATGTAACATGATGGAGACATCTTCTGACATTAGCAGTATTTTTGTTTGAGGGTGAAGCCAATGCGGTCATTAGACCAATCTATCGATAGACAGGTTGGGTGTGATGGTTCAAACAGCTTCACTCTTTCTTTCATGGCATTCATCATTGCTCGTTTTGACTGCTCGTTTTGACTGCTCGAATGCTTTGTTCAGTTTATTTGTCTATTCAAACTTGATGTTTGTTTTTAGTAAGTTCCTGAATGATCTCATATCTTTTGCCATTGAAAAGGCCAAACCTTGCTCCAGATATCTTTTGGTGATAAATTTTAGAATTGCATTCGAGAATTTCTGACTGGCTTCATGTTGTCTAGTGTCACCGTAAATCTAGTAAACCTAACTGTGTATTGTGCAAATTGAAATTTTCCATGATGCCATTCCTTGCACACAAATCCAACCACTCACATACTTGGAAGAATGCTTCTTCAACTGAGTCAAACCACGTGCATGTATCTTCTACACATTTAACTTTATTCTTGAATTCTTTAATAATCGAATCAAACCTCTGAGTATCCCCATTACAACTTGATAAAAATCCTTGTGGTGTCACTTTGTATCAATATCTTCCCCATCGGTTGATAAAGGTTGTTATGTGTCTATCCTTTTCATTTAATGGAACCGAACGATAGCCGTTCCATGCATTAGTGACAGTTTTTCCTTTTTCTTTTGGGGAATTTGTTCAGCAAGACGAAAAGGAGTTGATGGGTTTGTTGTACTGAATTTTTGATTTGTGGTTGGAGATCAACTCTGCGTCTCGGTGTGACGTCTGATATAGTAGTTACAACCTGCATGTTGCTGGTATATTTGAGCCAACCTTTTCAAGTATCCCAATTGTGATATCCCTTTCAAGGTTTGCAAATACTTTTTATTGCCAGTGTATCGGGACTACTGCTGGTTTGTGAGCTGCTATGGGTTTTGCATCTGGATAAACGTATAATCTTAAGGGTTCATCTGTCATCATTGATAGGGGCTGATATTCACAAGTATTGAAAGTAGTCCCTTCATAGTATTTTAAGATTTTAAGAGACATTCTTTAAATTTGGGGATATCTTCATCAGTGCCCTTTATTCCAGCTGGAAGGGTTGTTGGAATTAGTGGGGGATCTTGGTTTCTTTTAGTACAGCTGCATGTCAGCGTTGGTTCTGCTGACATATTCATTGATTGTTCCACTTTTATTTTAGGGAAGTCTATGGATATTTTACCTAATTTCTCAAGAGCTTCCCTGCATAAAACACCTTGGTCATTTTTTTGTGAAAGGTAGACGATTTAAAAAAATTTTTTTTTTTTTTAACATGGTTCACCCCAAACAAGGCAGGCCGCCACTGTAGACGTAAGGGGCTACTGAAAAAAAAGAAAAGGGGAGAAGGTTGGGGGGGGGGGGGGGTCAGCCTAAATCATGATCCGCGCAGCGAGATGTCTGTTTACATTAGTTTTAAATTTCTGCATGTCAGTACTGTCGGGGAAACAGGGGGCAGGGAGAGAGTTCCAGAGGCCAGCAGCACGAGGAAAGAAGCTATTTGAGTAGAAGGCTCTCCGGCATCTGGGGACCTCCACAGTGAATGAATGAGATTTAGTTGATTGTCGAGTTATTCTAGTGAATTTACGTCGAGGGGGCACCAGAGTAGCCAATTCATAGGAGCATAATCCATTGAAGTACTTGTAAAACAAACATAAGGATGCTACATTGCGGCGATGGGACAGGGGCTGGAGCTTGGTTGACAGTGAGGGACCTATTAGGTTGGCGACTCTTTTTTGGACCTTGTCAAGGAGGGAGAGACTAGTAGATGATGTACCAGCCCAGATGTGACAACAATACTCCATGCATGGGCGGATGGTGGCTTTGTAGAGATACAGGATAATGTCAGGTGTGAGGAGTTTACTAGCACGGTAGAGGGAGCCAACCTTTTTTGCGGCAGCCTTGGCAATGTCTTCAATGTATTTGTTCCAATTCATGTTGCCTGTGGAGGTTAGGCCGAGGAGTTTGAATGATGAACTCTCAGGTAGGGTGTGATTTGTCATGGCAATCGGTGGTTGGAGAGGCTCTTGTAGTTGTTGAAGGAAAGTAGCTTTGTCTTTGCGGCATTAAAAGTTACCAACCATTTATGACCCCAATCCGCTACAGCCTGGAGGTCATTTTCTAAAGATTCAGCCATTGCCTCGGACATGATCGCGTCTGTTTTACCAACATGGCGAGAGTGTTTGCATGATTGTGCTTGCACTGTTTCATCTTTAACCGAAATGTCAATGATGATCCCGCCTTCAACCCCTAAATCTTCCTGCAGGACTCCTCTCATTGAAAACCTGACGGGCATGATGTTTTGCTTTTAGTAACCCATGAAATAGCCAGTGGTATAATGCAGCTTTGACAGCCAGAGTTAGAAATCATGGGTATTTTGGGGTTTAGAGGTGTCTTCGGTATGTTATTATCAAATTGCGCATGTTTATCGGGTAGTGGAGTGAGTTTTGTCCTGACAATTGGGTGTGGTTTTGAAGGGCGGGGAATCCACTTATCTTTGTAGATATGATGTTTTACTGGAGTGATGATTGCTAACTGGTCAGAGAATAACATTTCATCCTCGACTTGATAATTTCTTTGTCTGGATTCTCTTGAATTTTCTTGGCGTCTGCAGAACTTACTAGAACTGTCTCTGTGGCCTCAATTTCCACATGTGTGGCAATGACTGCAACTGAATCTTTTGTTGTAGTGAACTTTAATGTTGCACTTGCTGCATGTGGCTGACCATGCTGGGCAATTCTTGCTTCTGATAGCCGTATCATTTTTTGAGACGTGGCTGAGTTCACCACATGCCAAACATTTGTTTTGTTGCCTGTTTGATTTTGGGTGAGTGTATGGATCTTGGTTTTTACCTTGGTTCCAGTTGTTAGCTGCCGTGTAGTCTCTGACCGCATTCTGGTCGCTTTACCCTGCTTTTTTAACACCAGGAATGATATATACTTTCTTCTAGGTTACAATCAGTTTTCGCATCGCCAAGAAGGTCTGCTAATATTTCCAGGTCTGAAATTTCCCTGATCGAATTATCCTTAATGATTTCCTTACTGTAATTGAATGTATGAGTGCAGCCTGGTTCTGCCCATTTAGCTGTGAAATTTCATAGCGATACTTGGCTGTGAATGTTAGCAAAGAATGTTTTAATACCCATACAATTAGGTGCACAAGAATACTTTGTTCCTTCACCGCCAAATGTTTGATGTCAGCAAGGAGGTCAGTTTCAGACATTATGGCAATGTTTGTCTGGAGGTCACTCATTACGTCTTGTTTCAGTTCTTCACTACAGCAACGGAAGAGTCCAATTTCTGTTTGGACCTCTGCTATGTCTTTACCAGTTTTGAACATGTCCAATTGTCTTTGGAGAGATTTACAATTTTCTGATGAGGCACCTACACCTATTTTAGGCGAGTCTATTTTTTATTTATGTGATTTCACCAGTGAGGCGTAGTTTGTATGCACTGCTTCGTCATGCATTTGTAATTTCTGACCTAGTATGGTTTCGAGAGCAACAAAATGAAAATGCTTCCTATTAATCTAACAGTACCTGAACAAATCCAAAGTTAGTACCAAGTCAGACAATAAGCTGTAATATTTCATAACAAAACAATGCATAGATAATCATAGTTATCAAGAGAAAGCTGTTTCGCCGTATCACAGCTCTTCAGTGTGGCTAGATGTGTCAATTTTTTTTTCCACGCTGAGATTCGAAACCGAACTCCAGATCATTTCGAACTGTGATCAGCACTAGCCACTGACAGTAAGAGAAGTTTTCTTTGTTTACATTCCAATGCTACCGGTAACCTAGAGAACTCGATTCTTTTTTCGTAGAAGAATATTGCTAAGTGGAAACAGGTATTTTACCTACTAGAGAGTTCAGCCCATAACTAAGGATCATATATATATAGTCATCCATAGACAGCTGTTCCCATATCACGGCTCTTCGGTGTAGCTAGACGTGGCATAAAGTAGTTGTGGGAGAATATATAAAAAAATAAGAGGAAGAAGGAAGGGCTGATGCATTAAGTGGTGTGTGACACTTTGGGGACTTTTCTGAAAATTATTTTAAAAAAAAATAGAAGGATTTTCGGGGAAAAAAATAAGGTTCATGTAAAATAAAGAAGAAGAATTAAACAAAGAACCAGTGGCATTTATTAATTTTTTATTTATTTACCTATTTTTTTTTTCAAGAAGGAGGGGGTGACGACCCCCCCATCCCAAAACACAACAACAACAACAACAACAAACAAACGGACCTGACGCCGAGGAGGAAATCGACATCCTTGTAGCCCCGTGATCACACATTTCAAAATGGCGGACGGAGAGGATACATTAGACACAGTGCTAAGTAAGTCAACGTTTCTTGCTCGTTCCATTAAAGATATACACTCGGAAATAATCCTTATGGAAAGGGGAATGTTCCATCTATCTGCTTGATTGAAAATCTCTCGATTTTCTTCCTCTTTTTAGCCGTGTATGTTTGATTTCGCCGTCTGGATGCGGGGGAAAAATGGGGGCCGAGCCTCGGAATGTTGTGTGCCAATAATAATAATAACACCATTCTACTTTTCGTATCTTATTTTATGAGATTGTAAACCTTTTTTTTTTAAAGCTTGTATTTTAAATAATCTTATAATAAAGTAAATGTCTATATTCAATTTGAATAGATAATATTTTAATTTATATTGTTAAATGTTTGCATCTTATTTGTATTAGTCGCGATTTTGTCAATAAATGGTCTTCTAATTTACAGGGACTTACACAATCTTTATTATTACAAATACCGTCATCAGTATTTAAAAAAAATATTTTGTAATCTAAAAATCAAATAAAATTTAATTAATATAATTGATATTAATTATTGTTAATTATATATTTATACTCTATAAACAGTTAAACCTTGTCTAAAACGGATAGAAGCCAATTTATGGCTTGTTGATATTCTTAAATCTGAAATCATGTTTTTTTTTTTAATTGTTGTTTATTAAAAGAAAAATTAAAAATTTTATCTTTCTAATGTTTTTAAATTTATAAAAAATATTAAAATAAGTTTTATGTTAAATTAGAATTTCAAAGTCTTTATTTTAGCCATTAAATTTTTTTTTGTTTAAACTGACCAGTGTTGATTGAGCATTACATTTTCTCTGGAAGAATCTTGTCGAATTGTTTGTTTTTTTTTCTTCCTTTTTTCTAACTGTTGTTTAAAAATATAGCTTAATAATAATAATTAAAAATAAAATCTTTTAAATTAAAATATATCTAAGTAAAGATTAACAAAAATTAATCTATATTTTTTTTATATCTAAAAAAACAAACATCTACCTCTGCAATATTGAAACGTCATCTGTGCGGATTAGTTGATTTAGTATCTTTTTTTTTTTAAATAAAAAAAATAAAAATTTATTTCCTTTTTTTTTTTGTTGTCCCCGAAAATATAAAACATGAATTATTTCATTTTTTGGAAGGAAGAAGTTAAAATATGAATTAAAAATGAAATTTTACACTACTGTCCCGTTTTATTTATTTATTTATTTATTTAATTTTTCAACACTTGTTTTTCAATTAAATTTAGAGATGTATTGAAAATAATATTAATACGAAACAAAATATAAATTATTTCATATAGAATGCATAATAAAGACAAACTCTACCTACCCGGCATTGCCCAGGAGTCTTTTTTACTTTCACTTTTGTTGCACTTAAAAAAAAAAATTACCAAATTATTATTTTTTTAAATAGGATTTAAAAAATTACATTTAATTATCGTAATTGAACCAACTTGTTATAAAACTATAACTGTTGCTAAGATCATGTTGTTTTAATTTCCATAAAATTAATGGTATTACTTCTACACTATTTGAACCGAACTGTTTTTTTTAAACCCTAACCTAAGTTTTAGGTTTAGTTCAGCAAAAGTCAGTTCTGTTCGGTTCAAATTCTGTAGTTAATGGCACCAAATTATTGTAATAGCTTGCAAACTTTTAATACACGAGGAGTTGCTATGAATGAATTTAACGACTTCATATTCGACAGTTTAAATGCTTCCAAATTCCTTTCAAATTTCGAAGTGACGCATTCCTTTTCTTTTCAACTATAACAAAAGATTAAAATGGCTGACTTGTTTACGAAAAAAAACTGAAATGCATTCTGGTCGATTCTATTTCGTATTTTTTTTTGTACTTCTTCAGATTAGGACCCGAGCTAACTTTGACCCTGATAACGACCGGGTCAAAATTAGCTCGGGTCATAATCTGGAGAAGCACATTTTTTTAAATAGGATTTTTAAAAAGTTCGTTGTAATAAATTACGCTATTACATTTTTGATTTCATGAAATAATACTTGATTAATAGTAAAAAAACAAAAAACAAAAAAAGTCTGTAAATCACGTAGAGGCGAGAAACACAAACACGATAACTGGTTTTAGAAGTTTATTAATATTGAGATGTAAAAAAATAATTTCCGCAAAACATAAGGTACTTCTGCAGTTTACGGACCGTGCTATGTTTTAGATAGGATTTTCAAGTTCAATTTTTGCAGTATCTTTTGTTTATTAAATTGTTAGGTGCAAGTACAGAATAGTTAACAAAGCTCCCCCACTGTTAAGAACTGGTTTCTAAATTATAACGTTATCATTTCAGCACTGTTTGTAAACTGCAAATAAAAAAGTTTTAAAAATTCGATTCTGAATTAAGGAATTTAGAATAAAAAAATTGTCGATTCCAATTTGTATTCAACGAAAAATAAAACAAAATTTAAAACAAAAAAAAAATTGGTTTATTTTACAACTTACTTGAACTTTCGAAAACATATATATATATATATATATATATATATATATATATATATATATATAAGTTGTGGATTAAAAAAAATGTTTAAATTTATTTTGCCAACAAAAGATTTACCCTTTTAAGTGGATATCGATCTTTTTACTGATTTTCAAATAAGTAATCGATTTCGTTTTTTGTTTTACTTAGTCTTATTGCGTTGTTGCCTTTCAAATGCGAATGATTTAGCATTTTATTGCATGTAAATAAATAAAATTAGTCGAAGTATGTGGATGAATTAAAAATCCACCCTTATATATTTTTATATATTTTTTTGTGTGTTACCTGACTGACTCTAACCTCAATTTTATCGCCATTTCATTTATTTGGTGTTTTCGAGACAGAAAAGTCTGCCCAGCTGTTTCAAGCCCTGGTTACCCGGGTCGGAGATCATCCGTACTATTTTTAGTATTCAATCTCTCTCTCTATCTCTTTCTCTCTCTCTCTCTCTCTCTTTCTCTCTCTCTCTTTCTCTCTCTCTATCTTTCTCTCTCTCTCTCTCTCTCTCTCTCTCTCTCCCTCTCTCTCTTTCTTTCTCTCTCTTTCTCTCTACCTCTCTCTTTCTCTTTCTCTCTCTCTTTCTCTTTCTCTCTCTCTTTCTCTTTCTCTCTCTCTTTCTCTCTCTCTCTCTTTCTCTCTCTCTATCTTTCTCTCTCTCCATCTTTCTCTTTCTCTCTCTCCATCTTTCTCTTTCTCTCTCTCCATCTTTCTCTCTATTTCTCTCTCTCTCTCTCTTTCTCTCCTTCTCCATCTTTCTCTCCTTCTCGATCTTTCTCTATCTCTCTTTCTCTCTCTCTCTATCTCTCTCTCTGTCTGCTTAGCTTTCTCTGTCCTGTTCTCGATGTCTATCTCTGTGTCTCATCATTTCATTCATTGCGGATTTTTGATGCTCTATTATATCTTAATAGTTCGGGTTAGAAATTAGGCAAACTTCTGCTATTTGTCTAGGATCAATTTGGTTCAATTTTTTAAATAATTATTTCTATCCTTGTGCCTGTTTTACAAGTACTTCAATGGATTGTGCTCTGATAAACTTGCTGCACTAGTGCCCCTTCGACGTAAATTCACTAGACCGACCCGACAATCAGCCAAATCCCATCCATTCACTGTGGAGGTCCTCAGATGCCGAAGAGCCTTCTACTCCAATAGCTTCTTTCCTCGTGCTGCCCTCTCCTGGAACTCCCTCCCTGCTCCCTGTTTCCCTGACTGTACTGACATGCAGAAATTTAAAACTAATATAAACAGACATCTCGCTGCACAGCTCCCAACTTAGGATGACCCCCAAAACCTACACCCTCTTTCTCAGTAGCCCCTTGCGTCTACAGTGGCGGCCTGCCTTGTTTGGGGTGAACTATGTTACAAAAAAAAAGACAGAAAAAAACCCCTATTTCCCAACCGTATAAACTACACAAGCTCTCTCTAGCCCTAAACGCACTGGGTACGGCACAACACAGTATCCACTGGTAAGGCCCCAAATTTGGGAGCTTTGGGGAGTCACCCCTTAGTTACCCTTACACCCAAGTCCACTCTGACCCAGAGTCGTAGTAGCTGTTAGGATCTCATCTATCATTTACAGACTCTCTAGTCGAAATGATCCAAATAATACAAATTATCAATCCTCATCTCAAAAATTCTGAAACACATGTGAAATTGTCTTGTAATTTTATTAATATCAAAGCTTTTTTGGTGAAACTGCATTTTGCACATATCTGAGGAAATCTTTATCAAACCAAATTCATGTCTTAACAAAAAAAGTGAGTCAAAATTCAACTTTTGTGCTCAATATTTGGCTACATGGTACGTGTAACAGAAATCCTCTTGGTGACCTTCTATAGAAGTGTTTCTGAACTTTTGGGGTTCTTTTCTAGGTTAGTGCCTCCTCTGAGAAATGTTGATTATCTTTTGTTTAGAAGCACAAATGAAACATAATACTTGACTTTACAATATAAACTTTAATTATGTCCAGAAATTATTATGTATCTGCCAATTTAAAGGCTTGAAAGTCACTTAAAAATTTCCTGCATGCACAAAAAGAAATCAATGACAGTGCCATTTCTTTAATATATTAGTAGTAGAATACCTATCCTAGGACGGGTATAAGCAATAAATAGTTTTAAATGTTAATGTTTTTTCTTTCTTTGGGAGGTATTGTATGGTTTCGGTGGCACCCACTTAAATGATAAAGTTTACAAAAAAAACAAAAACATAATGTGCCCATATTACTCACCCTGTTGCCTAGCATACATATTCTATAATTCATAATGGTAAGTTCACTTATTTAGGATTTTACCAAACACACACACATTATTGATGCTTATGCATACGGACCGGTTCCTTTTAAAAATGTATTACTTCATATAACTTAAAATTTGATGTCGACAAATTCTTTTCTCTATTAAGTTTTTTGTATCTAACTTATTTAAAAAGTTTTTTGGGAAGCGGGGGCGAGTTTGGGTGGGTGCACCCCCTAAATGGTAAAGTTTACAAAAAAGAATGTTACCGAGTATATATATATCCCCAAATTCATAATGATCGGTTCATTAGTTTAGAAGTTTGTCTTGTACAACAATATATATCTATATATATATATATATATATATACACACACACACGTACCTAACTTTATATATATGTACCCTCTTAATGTTAAAATTTACCAAAAACATGTGCTGATGTTACTCACCGTGTTGCCTAGAATATATATTCTAAAATTCATAATGATCCATTCATTAGTTTAGGCGATTATTTTAAACATATAAATATATATATATATATGATAATTTTTATTTACACAGACATGTACAAAATCTGCGACACTGGCATGTCGATGTTATCGATCAACAGTTATTATAAACTGAGATCTCATCAGGCAGAGTTAGAATCCGATCTTAACCTCAGATCATATTTGGAGAGAACCTATATATATATATATAAGTCAGTTCATATTATATTCCAATAACCATGGTTTTATTTTTATTTTTTCACATTTCCAAAAAACAACATTTCTGTGAGATATATTTTTACGGTCCATTTCATATGTCTTGTGCCAAACAACATTTTTATGTCAATATCGTCTCTGCAACACTACAAAATCATCAGAAAAATTCACAAAGAGTAAAATATATATATATATATATATATATATATATATAATGAAAATCTGAAATAAATGCATTATATACACCCATGGACTCGTTAATAAAATTCACAGTTCTTTCTAGAATCCAACCATATTTGGTATAAGTAAACTTCAGTCTATGACAGATTTGTCTACCAAGTTTCAGTCTTGTTTTTTCGCTGTTTAATAATATGCGGGGGACACTTTGGTGATTGTCTCATCATTTGTGTGTACAAAAATACACCCTCAAAAATATCACCCGTGAAATCATTAATAAAATTCACGATTCTTTACGAATAAGCTTCAGTTTATGCCCGACTTGTCCACCAAGTTTCAATTATAAATGTCCAATAGTCTTTCTATTCTTTTTCCTCTTCTTTTTCTTATGCGTTAATCCTGAGCTACGCCGGGGTCTGCAAGTAGTCTTTCTTTTGTTGCTGTTCAATAAGCACACGTGGATGTGACATGCAAAATTATCAATAACTTTGACACACTCCTCTCTTTGCACTGATTTGCACTGTAATGTCCCTCGTCGGTTCAGAAATCGTCTGGAAATTGTTTTGATAGACATCAAAATCTGTGGGGTTAGGGTCCTGTGAGTGTGAACCCCATTCAAGATCACACCTCTACTGATGAGACGATCACAAAAGTGTTTCAACATATTGAACGGTGATAAAACAAAGATTGTTCGACATTCATGACTGAAACTTTGTGGACAAGTTCGACATAGACTGAGGTTTATTTAAATATGTTAAATGGTCTGTCTGCGTAGATCTCACTGGCTATGACACTTCATTTTTTAACCTTTATAAATCTATATGATAAGAATATTTATTGACATTTTAGGGCAGGTGAAACACTCTTTAGTCTTGGTAGGCAATCACCTAGAGATGGTGTCTCGATAAAAGCACTGGTCCCCATCACCTCACTAGGTTGACGTCAGGAAGGGCATCTAACCTATAAAAAACCTTTGTCTCAACTAAGGAAATGACGTCAAAAGAAAATCTGTTTCATGTAGTTTGAATAGGTTGATTTGGAAGTAAATTTCTAAAATCCGTCCAACACAGGCCAGCATGTAAAACAGACGTGAAACCGATGATGATGATGATGATGATGATGTTTCTATTGCATATGTTTTTATAGGGTTCGTGGTGGAGAAAAAAAATGCTTGGCCATTGCAACAATAGATATTTACACTTACTGAATCCATAGTGTCCGCAATGCTTTGTTTGTGAAGTAGCCATTTGCCAAAAATCAAAATGTACATTTCAGTTTAAAATGTCGATTTCAGGGTTTTAAAATACCTATATTTTTGATCACTAATGAAGCTTTCTGACAATGATGTGCTTGCAAAGCAAAAGTTTTTCGATAAATTGTTACGGAGATCTAACAAAAATTGCATATGTAATTGATTTTTGATAAAATTCAATAAACTCTTGATTTGAAACGTATTAAAAATTTTTGAATTTTATTAAATTCAGTTATTTGTTTAGTGTATGTAAAAATGTTAAGAAATCAAGCCTTTAGAAATGTTAAGAAATCCAGCTTTTAAAAATGTTAAGAAATCCAGCTTTTAAAAATGTTAAGAAATCCAGCTTTTAAAAATGTTAAGAAATCCAGCTTTTAAAAATGTTAAGAAATCCAGCTATTAGAAATGTTAAGAAATCAAGCTTTTAAAAATGTAAAAATTGTTAAATTGAAAAAGTCTTTTGTATGAATGAATAATTAATGTTAATCTGTCAGAATGATGGTGGGAAAGAATGCAAGATAAAAATGGTTTTGGATTGAAAAGGGAACAGGTGGCGTTCATATTTTTATTGTAAAGAGATGGATAGATAAAATGCTAGAAGTTAATTGTGTAAGTAATTGAATGATATGGATGAAGTTGATGGTTGGTGAGAAAATATTCACAGCAATGTGGTTTGAGTGAAGATGCGATCGATTAGGTTTTATGACAGACTTATTACAGTAACTAGTAAGGTTGGTGAGAAAAGGTACTTGCTGTGGCAGGAGATTTGAATAGTCATGTTGGAAAGACCTGTGATGGTTTTTGAGGGTGTGCATGGAGGAAATGGATATTAGAATTTAGTCTTGCTATGGACAACATGTTGGTTGCAAATACTGTTTTTAATAAAAAGAAAAGCCATCTCATTGGAACAGCAAAAACTCAAGTAGATTATCTGTTAGGAAAAAGGACAAAAAACTCTTGAATGATGTGAAAGTAATTTATTTTTTGGTTAGAAAATTGTGACACAACATAAGTCAGTTATTTTGACTTTAAGTTAAAGAAAACTCATGAGGTAAAGAAAAAGTTTATCTCCAGGAGAAAGCTGCGGACGTTGAATGAAGACCACGTGAAATGCAAGTGAATGAGTGTTCAGTTACCAGATTTACTTCAGGAAGTGTGGAAGAAGATGAAGGATGCATTGTTGAAAGTTACAGACAAGACTTGTGGGTGGACGAAACGGCCTCCAAGACATAGGGTGACATGATAATGGAATAAGGAAGCTGAGAAGTCTGGTCTATCCGTAAAAGAAAGCTTCTTTAAAAATAAAAGTCTGATGCTCCACCAACTGGCAACTTCACCTCTTTCTCTCTGCACTTCACTCTGCTCACTAAGCAACACACCTCTTCAATCAAAGGAGTACAGTTCTTATACTGATCAATTCACCCCCTATGCAAATTGACTACCAACCAGAGCCATCTAGCGGTTAGAGACTCCAAACAGCCAATTTGCAAAGGGGGGATAACTCAATTGGTGACTAAACCACAAGAAGAGTATCAAAGAAAAGCAGAAACGATGGAGTGAGTGGAGAAAAGGTTTAGTGAATGAGGATATCTGGTGGCGAATAGGATGGCAAGAAGAGCAATCTATAAAGCACAGATGGAGGCTGAGCTATGTTTCGAGGGATGATCAGAAAAATGATATATTCAAGATAGCTAAACAGATGGCAAAGACAAACCTGGATTTTGTTCACGAGAAGTGCATTCGAAATGACAATGGGGTGCTAGCAACAAAGGAACAGCACGAGAGTGATGCTTGAAAATGCTATTATGAGAGATTGTTGAATACCGAGTTTTCATGGGATTGAAAAAATCTAAAAGTTGCAAAAGTAGTATCTGGACCAGCCATAAGAATCGAAAGAAATGGTATGGGAAACCTGTGGGTAAGATGAAGAAAGGTAAGGGGTCAGGACCCTCGGATAAGGGTGTTGCTGCAAAAATGTTGAAAGCTGTGGGTGTAACAGGCATCAGGCATTGAGATGATCAGATGTAACAAATCAGATAATAAACAAAAATATCGTTCCGAAAGACTGAACTGTTACAAGGGTAAAAAAAAAAAAGCTTTGGATAGAAGTAATTGCATAAAATTGATAGATCCTGGAAATGATCGAGAGAAACAGCAAATATGAAATCAGATAAACATAGATGGAATGCAGTTTCGCTTTTTGTTTCGGCTAGGTACCATTGATGCTACGATGCTCGTATATTTATCCTGAGACAAATACAAGAGTGTATAAGTAAAGTAGAGTGATCTCCCCTTGTGTCAGGCAGGACAGAGTTATCTGCCCCTGGCAGATAACTATATATAGAACATGGTGGCAGCCATTTGCAATCTTAGGATACACACGAGAAAACGTTTCCCGAGATAATAGATGTTATAGATGGCGCTATGAACAGGATTAACTTGTAAAGTTACCAATTTGTAAACTATATTTTAGAGTCGTTTACCACCAGGCATAATGGACCAACGATATTTGGAGCCGATGAAACGACTCGTTGAGTTGCACAAAGAAAACATTGAGCTCAGAAAAGAGGGAATACGTGGTCAGCCAGACATGTCCCATGTTAAAAGCCTGGAGCAACTGTCAATAGGCCTTGATACCACAAATAATGAATGAGCCCGATATAAAGACATGCGGACTGAGAGATCCAGCTCTAATCTGAAATGAGCTGAGAGCTATGTGCATGCCTGAAGCAAACAGACTACTGTTTGAATTAATAGGACCTAAGATGCTTAATTCTACCATGGAAAAACACCTATAAGACCAAATATGACTCATTGTAGTCAACGGGTTAGGGTTACATAAGGTTAGGGTTACATAAGGTTAGGGTTACATAAGGAGGTGCACCGGCAGAAGTTCCACTCCATGATGCAAAAGGAGGAAGAGGAGGGTGAGTATGTAACAGTTTTTAGCTCGTTTACGTGGTCAAGCCAAGTTCTATGAATTCAGGGTTAACTGCCCAAATGAACCAAGTTGTGGACTATTCAGACGACATGGTTGCTTGGCAGTGGTATCCGGGCTCGCTAACCTGGAGTACCAGAGTGAAGTATTAGTGAAGGCCGTTACACTCACCACTCTAGAAACGCAACAGATTGGTTTGCCTAGAGACAACAGACAAGTCGACCACTCACTTGCATAACACTGTGCATCACCTTGCATTCTCGAACGTGCAAAAGTCTGGCCAAGAACAACGGCCCCGGGAAGTCGAGACCCCTGCGACTCCACGATACGCTGGGCCCTGTAGAAGGTGTGGATGGACTTCACACCCTAATAGATCAATGAATCATAGAGATTTTCCAGCGGTTAAGCTGATATGTCATCATTGTGGATTGACTGGGCAGTTAAAGAAAGTATGCCGGAAGCTTGTGACATCCAGAATGGGAGCTACAAGCAAATGTCGAAAAGTGAGTCGGTCATGTTTACTAACATTATTCCAGGTAGTCGCCCAGCTTACAAAACCAAGACGTGACAGGAAGCAGTGGAACATGGTACCTCATCTTGAGTGGGACGGGGGACAGTTCCAGATAATCCTCCAGGAGTCACCTCTGTCGGTGACAGTGGAAGTAACTATGAAGCCCAGAACTCATATCGAAGGGTCCAATAAGCCATCATAGCCATCACATCCTCGCCTTTGCAGACAGCGGAGCACAGACTTGCTCGAGTGGACCCGAGATTCAAAAAATCCTTGGATACTCGTGCTAACTACCGACCGAATACAAGGAATAACGGACAACTGGTTGCACGTAAAAGGTGCCTCATTCCTGCACATAAACGTTGGATCAAGAGAGACATAACAGGCGGTGCATGTGTCAGACAATACATCTGGCTTTTATTTGTCACAAACCGCTCTGAAGGATCTGGGTTTGTTGCCCTTAAAGTTTCCAAACTTGTGATCACTGAGCAGCTCCTCAAGGGACGCAAATGAAACGGTCCCATGTGGATGTCCACATAGGACATCTGTTCCATCAAAACCGGATACTATCCCATCCAACCAACGGAAGCCAACAGACACCAACTAGAACGGTTCACAGTGGAACACTTCAAATCGAGTTCATTCAATATATACCTACACCAACCATTACAAACTATGGCAAACAAACAATTGGATATCACATTCGTCCCCGGCACAACACCGACAGCAGTTCACATGCCAATACCGGTCCCCCATCATTAGAAGAAGTTGAAAGAAGATTTTGACCGGGATGTTGCACTTGACATAATAGAAGCGGTACTGGTAGGCACACCAACTTCCTGATATTCTAGGAGGGTTGTCACATCAAAATAAGACGGTCTCCAAGACGCACGGTGGACTTCAAAAAAATTGAAAGATGCCACCATGAAGAAAAGGCACAACACTCCGTCCCCATTCAACCAGGTCTTTGGGATACCTGCCCATACCAGAAAAACAGTCCTTGACACGTGGAATGGATACCACATCCTATCGCTCTCTCCAGCGGCACGGGATGCTACCACATTCATTACTGAGGAGGGCAGATACATGTATTGCTGAGCCCCTTAAGGATTCCACGGATCAGGGGACGGATATACTCGTCAGTTTGATGACATTACAGTAAGTATGACAAAGAAAACTGTGTGCATAGATGACCGCCTCCTATGGGACAATTCAATAGCCATCGTTCAGGCACACAGTCGACTACATCAGCCATTGTGCGGATAAGGGTATTGTGTTTAATCCTGACAAGTTCCATTTCGCTGAAACAGAGGTGGAATTTGTTGGGTTTCTTATGACTGCTGATGGTGTTAAACCCACAAAAAAGATGAGGGAAGCTATCCTTCACTTCCCTACACCTACGAATATCACCAGCGTTAGGTCCTGGTTTGGACTTGTGAATCAGGTGTCATATGCTGGCCCCCTTCCGGCAACTATTACAGATAAAAAACCGAAAGTTCTATTGGGATACAATATTGTAATGCCTATTTCAAGAGACCAATAGTGTAGTGTGATTATAAACACAATTGAGAATGGGGTTTAAACATTCAAAATCAACAGAACTACGAGCCTGGCAACAGATTATAGTAAAACAGGGATTGCATACTTTTTGTTTCAGAAGAATTGCAAATTCCCTGGTGAAGCAGACATAAGTTGCGGGGAGAGTAACTGGGTTCCAATTTACCAATGATGCAGAATCGTGTTACGCACCAGTGGAAGGAGAAGCCTTGGCCCTTATCTACGGGTTAGAGTCCTGTCGTATGTTCGTAGTGGGATGCTCAGATTTGCTGGCAAC
Source organism: Sepiola atlantica (assembly GCA_963556195.1). NCBI lineage: Eukaryota > Metazoa > Mollusca > Cephalopoda > Sepiida > Sepiolidae > Sepiola > Sepiola atlantica. The sequence continues at coordinate 36,648,178 of OY744539.1, forward strand.
AGTAGACTACCAACGACTGACAAAATATTTTCTGATCAGGTTCTAGAAAACATTAAAAACCCTCGTCTCTTAAACTTCAAAGAACGAAGCTTGATGTACAAATTCTGGATTAGATACCACCCCGGAAAACAATGCAGCACCTGATTGTGCTTCCCGATACTCAGTAGGTATATCAAAGAGCCCGTCCCAAATGATAGACACCAAAGCGAGACTGTACAACAGCGACCATAAGCTGAAGGCGATAATATGGGAACGGATCGTGGCTGCCGCGGCCACAGATAAAGAATGCCAGACCTTAGCACACCATGTGCAAAAGGTTTCCCCGAGTCACGTAACGACCTCCCATCTATAGCTAGGGTTTTCTGGCCCATGCGTGATGGATTATACTGTCTGGAAGGAGTAATAGTCAAAGGTGACAAAATTTTGATACCTCGACAACTTCGAGCAGAGGTACTCAAGTCTCTTTATTCCGCACATCAAGGCAGAAACGGCATCCTGGCAAACGCAAGACAACGGTTGTTCTGTCCAGGGCTGGGTGCTAGCGTCAGGCAGACCAAATCCCAGTACAGCACTTGCAACATGATTGCGCCATCTCAGCCAAAGGAACCCTTGATGTCACCAGCAGACTCGGAATTTCCATTTCAACAAGTTGTAGTGGACATGTCGACATACAGGGCAAACAGTACTTGGTATACGCTGATTGGTATACTGGATGGATGGAGGTGGCCCTAATGCCATCTTGGAAAGCCAAAACCGTGTGTGAGAACATGGTTTTGCACATATGGTGCACCGGAAGAAATCTCATCGGATGGAGGATTGCCATTTGAGTCCCAGTGGTACGACTCCTTTCTGGAGAACTGGAGGATATGGAAACAAATGTCATCAGCGTACTACCCTCAAAGAAATTGGCACTCAGAGGTAGCGGTAAAGACAGCTAGGCATATACTCGTCGACAATACAGATAACTGTGGACGTCTATGCCCGGGCACTGCTGTCCCATCTCGACACCCCCGTTCAGGGCCTTGACATGTTCCCAGCTATAATGCTGTATGGTCAAGTTATTAAGGATTACCTCCCAGTCCTACGGGATGAGTACCAAGGGAGGTTGCGATGGCCAAAAGGCACATGCAGAACAAACAGTTCTGCTACCAGCATTGCCGTCCACTTCGGGAACTAAGTTGGAGATTTTGTCCAGATTCAAAACCAAGAGAGTCCCCACTCTCGTCAATGGAGAAAGACGGGGAGGATCGTGGAAACAGATGGCAACCAGCAGTACCAGGTGCGAGTGGATGGGAGCAATCAGTTAACGCTACGGAACCGTCACTTCCTCCAGAAGATCTACCCAGTTGTTGATGGCCCACATTGCTCCACACCGACAACCTCAGACCCTTCAATAAATTCCGAATCCCCATGGCAACAAGCCCCTGATGAGGCTATGGACATCAATGTTACGTCGCCACATGAACCCGAAGGAGAACAGATGAAGGTGGACGACACCACAGAGGTAGTGGGAAGAAACACAGGGTACACATGCCCGGTTGAGCCCCTACCGTTAAGACTACCCTAATGTCGAAAGGTACAAGTGCCAAGAAGTTTATGCGTGGAAAAAGGCGCATAAATGAAGAGATGATCACATCCTTTCGTCCCGTGGTCATGGGAGGGAAAGGGCATGTATAAGTAAAGTAAAGTAGAGTGATCTGCCCTTGTGTCGGACAGGACAGAGTTATCTGCCCCTGGCAGAGAACTATATATGGAACATGGCTGCAGCCATTTGCAATCTTATGATACACACGGGAAAACGTTCCCCGAGATAATAGATGTTATACAAAGAGAACTACCTTAGTTAGAAGAAGAACCTGTATTTTGATTTTGTGCATTTGGATTTAGTGCATTTGGAGAAGGCTTTTGACAGGGTGCCAAGAGATATTGTCTGGTGCACTTTGCGTAAATTAGGGGCAAGCGAATGGTTGGTGAACGTTGTTTAAGCAATGCACAGAAATGCTCAAAGTGATGTTAGAATTAACAGCACATATAGTTACAGCTTTAATGTTAAAGTGGGAGTACATCAGAGATCTCTATTGAATCTGTTTCTTTTCATTTGTGTCTTAGAAGCGTTGTTCAGGGAGTTTCGTACATGTTGTCCAGAAGAGATGCTGTATGCTGATGATTTAGTGCTTGCCTGTGAAACAATGGCAGGTCTACATGTTAAGTTTAAAACTTTGAGGATTACTATGTGTTATATCCTAAATTAGATAGGATATACTAAATTAAGAATACGCCGAGTGGTTTGCGTTTTAACAGGGATCCGGTAGGAAGTCGAGATGTTTACTCTTCGCTCACTTCCAGATATGACTGCCCGTCTTATATACGTACTTTCGTATATAGTCAATACCTGATTATTTCCCTTTATGTTAGTTTCGCACTTATGCAAATCATGATCTTTACAACACCTTCCCCCGAAGCTGAAATCTTCCCGATTTTAGCTTTAGTACCGTTTCCTTTTAGGATCAGGGCTTAAACGACTGATGCTTTTCCTTTTTCTGGTGCTCTTCCTTCTGGTCTGCGTTACCTGTGGTAAGGAATTCTGTCCACCCTCTATGGTATGTTCAGGGGATACATTCATGGTTTCAGGTATACATACTGGCTTTGGTATATCAAATGTATCACATAATGTTTCCATTGGAATTTCTTCTGTATTTTGCGAAATTCTGGGACAGATTTGATTTATGTGTCTTTTACAGACAAAACTTGGGCCTTGAATGGTATAAACCATGTTCCCAATTCTTTTCATAATGAAATCGTCCACCCAATGATTTTTTCCATTCTGAAAATTTTTAAAATACACTTTGTCCCCTCAGGAATAGCACTTTACTTTCAAGTTTTCTCCTTTAGAACTTTTCTTCTTCTCAGGTATAAGTCTATCGAAGATAGATCTAATTTTTCTAGCAAACATCAGTTCTGCAGGGGATGAATTAACATTATTATTTGGGTTCGGGGTTACCCTGTAGATTGCTAGAAATGTTTGTATAGTTTGCTCATCTGTGTCCATATTCAGGTTTTTCTTTATTGCCCGTTTAAATGTGTCCACAAATTTTTCTGCCAACCCATTCCACCTAGGATGGTAAACAGGTGTCGTGATATGTTGAATATTCAGCGATTTGCAGAATTCTTTAAATTCGTGATCTGTAAATGCTGTACCATTGTCACTTACTATGGTTTTTGGTACACCAAAACGGCTAAAGATTTCGTTAAGTGCATTTACAGTGTTCCTTGCAGTTGGATGTCTGGTTTTAAATATCTCTGGCCATTTAGAGAAAGAATCTACTACAATTAAGTAGAAAAAACCATTTAGAGGTCCGGCATAATCAATATGTAGACGTGACCAGGGTAGGTCCGTTTTCGGCCATGGGGTCGTTTTTACTGGCGGATCTCGGGCTGCTAACTGACATCCTTTGCATGCTTTGACACAGTTTTCTACTTCTTTGTCCATACCAGGCCAATATACGTATCCTCTAATTAAGGATTTAATTCTTGAAATGCCAGGATGACCTGTATGGAATTCCATTAATATTTTTCTTCGTAATGCCTGTGGAATTACGATTCTATCAGCATACATAAGTACACCTTCACAAATTGAAAAAAATGTAGTTTGTCCTACTTTGTTACTTTTTTCCCTCAGTCCTAATTGAGTTTTCATTTTCTTTATGAAAATGTCTTTTTCAGCTTCTCTTTTAATCTCTTCAAGGGTTATTGGAAGTTCACGTATCATATTACACATTGAACTTGTACATTCGCTTTCATCTTTAAGAACAGCAATTACTGTCTCTTCGAAACTTTCGTTTCTGTTTGGAATCAACCTTGATAGTGCATCCGCATGTCCTAACCCTTTTTCGATGACACATGCTCCATCTTAAACTGATAATTTAAGAGAGTTACAGCCCATCGCTGTAGTCGATTTGCGGTATGCTTAGGAATGCCTTTCTTTGATCCAAATATCATAATCAAGGGTTTATGGTCTGTTTGCAATGTGAAGGTCCGTCCATGGAGAAATCGATTATACTTTTTGACTCCAAATATTATCGACAGAGCCTCCTTTTCAATCTGGCTATAGTTTTTCTCAACTGCAACCAAAGTTCTTGATGCATGAGCGATTGCTTTTGTTGTTCCATCCTCATACTTATGGAGTAATGCAGCGCCAACGCCGTAATCACTGGCGTCCGTTGCTAGTACTAACTCCTTGTCTGGATCAAAATGCGCTAATGCCAAGTCTGATAGTAGACATTTCTTAATTTTTTGGAAGGCAAATTCACATTCCTTATTCCAACTCCATTTACTACCCTTTTTTAGTAACTCGTTAAGAGGAGCTCTCAAATTATACACATTAGGTATGTATATCGCGTAATATTGAACCAATCCCCAAAATGATTGTAGCTTCGGTACTGAGTCTGGAGCAGGCATCTTTTCAATTGCTTCGGCCCGTTGTGGATCTGGTCTTCTTCCCTCTTTGTCAATTATTTGACCAAGGTATCTGATCCTTTCCATAAAGAAATCGCATTTCTCCGGGCTCAATCTGAAACCAAACTCCTCTATTCTCTTAAATACTTCTCTGACGTGCTTCTTGTGTTCATGCAAATTTCTGCTCTTTATCAGGATATCGTCAAGGTATGCCATTGAAAATTCCAATCCTGCGAGCATCGTATCCATAACCTGTTGAAACAGAGCAGGGGCGACCTTTAATCCGAACGGAAGTCTTTTTAGTTTAAAAATACCCTTATGCGTGTTAATGCACAGGTACTTTGAACATTCGTCATTGACTTTGATTTGCAAGTATGCATCCGAGAGGTCTATTTTGGAAAAAATTTTTCCTCCGTTTAGTTTTGAGAATAGATCTTCTGCCGACAGAAGGGGGTAATTGTGGTCCTGCAAACAGTCATTAAGGCCCGTCGAAAAGTCAGCGCAGACTCTTATTTTGTTATTCTTTTTCTTCACATATACCGTCGGACTTGCCCAATCCGTGTGGTCAACCTTTTCAATGACGTCTAATTGTTGAAGTCTCTCCAACTCCTTCTCTATTGCGTCCATCGATGAAAAAGGTACATTTCTTTTAGGTTTGAACACTGGGGTGGCATTTTTCTTCACCTCAAATTTTGCTTCTGTTTTCACACAGTATCCAAGTTTTTCGGCAAAAACTTTTGGGAATTCTGCATTTAAATCGTTCATGAAGCCTTCTATTTGGTTTGATTTCTCTGTGGTCAACCTATTACAAAAAGAATTAACTGGTCGTTCCCATAAGTTGAACAGGACAATCCAATCCACTCCAAATAGACTTGTGTTCCTTCCTGGTACTACGTACACTTTGGACTTGTGTGTTTGACCACCAAATGACACATTGCACCTCAGTTCTCCCTTGAATTCCAACCTTTTGCCGCACACACTCTTTGCCATCTTGCTGGTTTCTCTTAGTTCAGGTCGACCGATCCTTCTCCAGATATCTTCATCTATGATGCTAATGTCCGCACCACTATCCAGGAGTAATGTTACAGGATGTCCATTTATCTTTACATCGACATATTTACGCCTTTCGCAGCTTTTCTCTTTCTTTGTGCGAAGCGTATTAACTTTGTCGGTCCTTCGTTTTTTCTTCTGGTTACAATATGTTCCCTTGTGGTCTTTGAATCCACATTCGTAACATATCCTATTCCTGAACCAGCAGATCTTTTTGGTGTGTCTTGTACTTCCGCAGCATTCACAACTTTGATCCTTGTACATTCTGGGAGTCTTTTGTTCCTGGGTCTTGTATGTTCTAGAGGTCCTTTGCCTTTTTACATGTTGTATCTTGTAAACGCTTTTTTCTTCAATGCGGGTGTTGTCTCTTTTGATATTAATGAGACGTTGACACTCCTCGGTTACTTTTTGTAAAGTTACATTTGGGTCCGACTCCATAATTGTCAGGATCCGGGATTTGACATCTTTGTCCCTTGGTGCTGTGAGTCCTTGTACAAAGATTAAACATTTAAATAAATCTGCCCAAATTTCATTTAATTTAAATGATTCACATAAGCAATTTACAGTACATGCATATGCTAAATAGTCTTCAGATTCCGACTTCTGTAAATTTAAACATTTATATCTAGAATGAAAAAGGCTGTCTCTTTTATCAAATATTCTAGATAAAGTATTAATTGTCTCTTCAAAATTCACTTCCTCCGGTTTTTTGGGTAAAATTAAATTAGCATACTTGGTGTTTTCGTCCGTCCCCAGTTTTTGTAGTAACAGCGTAACTTTTTCTTCGTCGGTCCAGTCCGAACATCTTTTTGTAAAAACTGTTTCGTACCTTCTATAGTATGCTGGAAATGTAACGCCAGTATCGGGAGAGTAGTGAAATTCTGACAAAGAATTTGAAATACCCTCTGCAGAAAAAATAGTTTTCTTCCCATCTGTCGACGTTTGAATTAATTTTTCAAAATTCTTTTGTTGCGTATACATTTGCCGTTGAAGTATTTTTGTTTGCTCCTGTTGTGCCTCTAAAGTTTTTTGTGTCCATTCTTGCTGCTGCAGTAGCTGTTGTTGTTGATGTTGTTGCTGCTGTTGTTGCTGCTGTATACTTAGAGTTAACGCCTTCGTCAACTCAGCCAATTGCTCCATTTTAGCTTAATTACAGCACAAAATATCTTTCCAAAGTTTACAACAATAATTTCACAAAAAGTTCGTCAACATGCGTTTTCGTAAATTAGCAACATAATTTTTGCAAAAATAAATGTTTCACAAAATTTATACAATTTAGCAACAGTCTTTAACCAGGTAAACTTTTTCACAAAATAATTTCAGACAATAAAACGTTTCCAAAATTCGCACAACAAATAGTTTCAATTACTTTAGACAAAGCAATGAACAATTATTTTTCACAAAAATACGGCTGCACTTGGGAGAGAGAAAAAAAAAAATATAACAATAATTTCTGAATTGTTTAAAGAAAAAAAATCGTAGCGTACTTTTTTCTTTCGAAATTCGTAATCTCACGGTGCAGGTTTCGAATTCAGCTTGTGCTTCCCAAATATTTTTTCGTCAACATACAGATAAAGTTCACTTTACCTTAAAATTGTTTCGAGTACAATTTTTTTTTTTACTTTCCCGTTAGTTCTTACCGAAGAAATCCGTACTTTTTACTACTTTAGGTAGCAAAATTCGCACGTGTCGACTTTTTTTTTTTTTTTTTTTGCTGTCCTTGCAAATTTTCTTAAAAAAAAAAAAAATCCTTGAATAAATACGGTAATTTATCTCTGTTAAGAGAAAAAAAAAATATCCTCGTTCACTGTTATATCCTAAATTACATAGGACATACTAAATTAAGAATACGCCGAGTGGTTTGCGTTTTAACAGGGATCCGGTAGGAAGTAGACGTTTACTCTTCGCTCCCTTCCAGATATGACTGCCCGTCTTATATACGTACTTTCGTATATAGTCAATACCTGATTATTTCCCTTTATGTTAGTTTCGCACTTATGCAAATCATGACCTTTACAACACTATGAAAAGTAAAGGTCTGAGAGTGAATGTTACCAAGACCAAAATGATGATCAGTGGTTGTAGTGTTGGAAAGCTCCCAGAAAATGGAAACTTCCCCTGCTCAGTTTGTGAAAGGGAGTTGGGAGCCACTCAATTTTTTGTGGTACTTGTAAGCATTGAGTGCATAAGAAGTGCAGTGGAATTACAGATAGGTTGAGAGATGATAACCAGTTTGTGTGCAAGAAGTGTAAGACAATGGAGACGGATGAGAACTCGGATGTGGAGAAAGTATATTTGAATGATGAGGCTATTGAATTTGTTCAGAGGTTTTGTTACCGTGGTGATCCCATTGGAGCACAGGGAGAAGCTGTTGCTGGTGTGATTCTAAGACTTAGGAGCGGATGGAGCAACTTGTTTCCATTACTAATCAGTAGACTAAGGGAATAGGCTGTCGGGCATGTGTGTGCAGTGTGATGATGATGTAAAGAAGTGAAACCTGGCCACGGAGCAAAAGGATATGAGAATGATAAATGTAATGTGTGTCTTAAAGACAGACTTAGATCTGATGACCTTAGAGGAAAATTAAATTTGGACAGTATAAAGAGATGTGTACAGAACAGAAGACTTTGTTGGTTTGGTCACATTGAAAGAATGGATGAAAATGCTTGGGTTCGTAGATGTAGAACAGTTGAGGTAACAGGGTCAGTTAGTAGGAGAAGGCCAATTAAAACATGGGAGGAAGTGATAAGGATGGGTTTGAGAGAAAGAGAGATAGGTAAAGACCTGGTCAAAGATAGTTTAAAAGTCGATTTCTTGAAACCATCCGACGCATGCCAGCATGTAAAACAGATGTAAAACTGAATATGATGATGATGCTGCTGCTGATGATGATGGAAGGTGTAAATATATTTGCTAGCATATTTAAACCTTAACCCTCCCCCCCAAAAAAGTGTTGCCTAAAAGGTTGATGTCTAGTGGGAAATTTTTTGTGCAACCCAAAGTTGCTGAAATGTTATGATAGGCTAGTTAAGGCGGCTTGTCACAGGTGTTACCCCCCCCCCCCACCACACATACATACATACATACATACATACATATATACACATAATTTTTGACTTATTCATTTAATATAGCCTTCACTTTTGCCCCAGATTGTATAGATGATCAAATGTCGTACATTTCTATTGTTTGGGAAGGACTGGTTGATCTGTGTTGAATAGTTGGAGAAGATAATTACAATTTTATTAAACATTCCCCATTGAATAATATTCAAGGTGATAAATGTTTGTGAATATTCAATGTAATTAAAAATCATATAGTTTATAAATAATGAGCTGTACCCACCCGGCATGCACAGGAGTCTTTTTACTTTCATTTTTGTTTTACTCCCCCCCCCCTCCATTTTTGTACTTCTGCAGTTTACGACTATGCTGAAATAACGTTATTATTTAATAACCCATTCTTAACATAGAGACGGGGGGGATTTGTTAACTATTCTGTACTTTCACCTAACAATTTAATAAACAAAAGATACTGTAAAAATTGAATTTAACTTGAAAATACCATCTAAAACATAGCAATATCCGTAAACTGCAGAAGTACCCTCTTTTTTTTTTTTTTTTTTTTTTTTTTGAAAGATAATTCAATGAAGGAATATTATTTAAAAAATTGCAATAAAATCGATTAGACGTCTTTAATTCACATAAATTTCTTTGATTTAAATTTCTTTGATTATGCCATGTTTTTTTTTTAAAATAAAATTTTTAAAGGTAAATTTATTATTCGTAATTAAATTATTAATTGAACCAAATTGTTATAAAACTGTGATTGTATTGACCAATGGGGTCAGCTAAAAAATATGCCAACAATAATGCACAACGACAGCAAACAGTTCAAACTTTGTAAGTCCAAAAAGCTAATTATCTTCAACAATCATGGTCGCAAATCCAAATTTCCACTAACATATCCTAAAGAAAATCTCACTGAATTTTAATAAAAGAAAACCCAGCTTTTCATTTCCAAGACGAAACTTACCATTGGTCATGATAACCGAGGGGAGGGGGGGGGAGTAAAAGAATTGACATATCAAACAATACTTAAGTTTGCAAGTATCTTGAATTTATTTTCTCTACTGACATCAATTATCGGCGACGCTAATTTTCCCCTTCCCCCATGATGTAAGTAACATCTTATTTCTTTCAATTTTCAAACTACAAAAACTATTACTGAAATCAAGAAAAGATAAATTTACTTGCTCTAGAGTGATCAAGCAAAGCGAAGACAAAGTTTCTTATGATGTCAGTAGGCAGGTTTGTGGAGAGTGAGTGGAGTTTTACGTGACAAATACAAGAAGGGAGAGCTGGCCGAGGTTTCGTGTGCAAGCAAAAAGGAGGAGAGCATTTAAAGAATTGAAATGCATTCTGGTGGATTTAATTTCGTAATTAAATTTTTTTTCAATAGGATTTATAAAATTTAATTTTATTTTGTTATAAATATTCGATTAATCTTCTCATATATAAAGGGGAAAATCAGTGTGTGCGTATATGTATGTATGTGCGTATGTTCAGCTAAAACTTGAAAAATATGCAGCAGCTACCAATAAAGTTGATATTTTCTAAATCGCCCATCTTTTGGGTGCATAATATCAGAAAATTGGAACAAAACATTAATTTCTTGCTGTACAACGAACACAAAATTTGTTATAGGGGTAGTCAAATTTGTTTGTTTTTAGCACACCATACATGGGTAGACAACAAACCGGAACTTAAGCATTTCTTTATAGCATACTTCACAGCTCGCCAAAAATAAATGGCATAGTGGACAAGTGGTTAACAATGGGGACTGAAGACCTGGATGTGCCTGGTTCGAATCAAGTTTGTTCCACAGAAACATTTTCATCAATTTTGCATTTTTACCTGACAAAATAAGGTCAGTAAATGAGAAATCTACCTTTGTGTCTTAACGGCTCCTTTTTTCAATTTTTAATTTTTTTTTTTTAACAGAGGAAATACTACACATTATCTTGCTGTTCTTTATTCAGAAAACGTTTATTCAAAACGTATTCATTTTAAAAACGTTTATTTAAAACGTATTCATTTTAAAAACGTTTAATCAAAACGTATTCATTTTAAAAACGTTTATTCAAAACGTATTCATTTTAAAAACATGTTCGTTGATCGCTGGTATAAAGTAATCATTGTTTTAATTAATAAAAAATCTAAACTTTCATCAACATAGTTTTCATCAAAAGTTTTTTTGTTTAGTTACGTAAGAAAGGGTAAAAAAAACAAAACAACAAAGCAATTATGTTTGAATATATAGTGGGGGATCATTTTTACATATAAAATTAATAACCCATTACTGGGCCATATAGCGTTTTTAAAGACATATAACCAAAAATATTTTTAAAGGAAAATAAATTGTGCGTGTGTATTTTTTTTGTTTTGGCGGGAGGAGGTGTAATCAAATCTTGAACATTTTTATGGCGATTACATGGAAACAGCTTAAAAACTTTGCGTTATTACCGGGTCAGATAGCGTTCTTAAAAATCTTGAACATTTTTTATGGCGATTACATGGAAACAGCTTAAAAACTTTGCGTTATTACCGGGTCAGATAGCGTTCTTAAAAATCTTGGGGGGTAGGTCTGGTTTCCAGTCACTAACTAAAGGGAAGTAACTCTGATTTCTTTTCAAGGAGTTAATTCCCGTACACTTACTTTAATGGCTACTGTAGGTACATTTCAGTCAGTGAGAGATTATCCTTAGGGCATAATTAGTTAATCCTATGAGAATCATAGTGCCTGAAAGCTTCTACCACTTTTCGTCCATCTGTAAGTGGCCTTGAAAGACCTGCATTCAACATTAGTGCCAGAAAAGTAATAACTAATGATGGGACGATTCCAATATTTTCCCCAATACCGATACAATTATTGATTCTCTTCTAAGTATTCGATTCTGATACAATTACCGATTCCGATTTTTTAATTTTCTAAATATTTAGTTTTTTTTTTTTTTTTTAATTTTGGATTGCAATAAAAACCATGTGCAATTTTGTGTGCATATATTTTCGCAAAAGTATAAGTACACTTGTAGAGGGACGACGTTCATCGCACGATTAGAACGTTCTATTTTTTCTTTGATCTTTTTCTCATAATTGATTGAAAATAGTGATTTGATAAACTCATTGTGAGATTTTCATCTATATTTTTGCACTTGTGCCAATTTTTTCTATTTATCCACGTGTGTAATTTTACCTGTGCCATTTTTACCGTACCATTTCTTCTGGCGCCATTTTTACTTAAATTTGTTATGATCTATAGATTTTAGTTTTACTAAGTAGTTTAAAAACAATGAATATTTATCATTTTATTATTAGTACTAGCAATGGAAAATTACGTTTTAAACAACAAAAAAAAAAAAATTAAAAATCGTTTTTGAAATGGGAAATTAGGCTCAAATTTTTCTGATTTGAATATCCCAAAAAGTTCCAATTTTTCCGATTCCAATTCCGATTAATCATCCTAACACTAGTAATAATGCTTGCTGACGTGATTTTTGAGTGCTGTATTTAAAATTTTTTTTTTTTGTTCAGAAAAATAATCAGAATGGCAAACATTTCCTTGCATTCTGGTCTTAATAGGGTTAGTTAAATTAAGCTGAAAATTTGGAAAATACAAACGTTATCTTTAAAATGGATTTCTTTTAAAGATAACATTTTTCACACCTTCATCATTTCAGCTCACTCCAACAAACTAAAAGGACAGTCTCATTTACTATATGATCCATTAAAGTGAATATTTATTTTATCATATCTAATATATCAAGTAAAGTCAGTCTCTTTATTCTTTCTTTGTCATTGATAACTTTCTTCTTACAAAATCAATATTTGATTCTGGTCGATCAGTTTTTCTTGTGAATCATTGCAGCATGTTGTTAAGACAAATGACATGTAATCCGATTTAATTCCTTTCAGAAAATACTTGGTCCAGCTCAGAATTATTTTCAATTTTTATATTACGTGGAGATATTGAAAAGTCGTGTATGACTGATCACAGATGGAGGAAAAAGGGAAACAATTTGCCCTTGTTGTTGTTGTTGTTGCAGCGTTAACCGTGGTCGGGTTGATTCGGCTTCTTCTCTGGCCTTCACTGCATCTCTAATCATGGCGGTCCATGTATAGCAGTCCTGAGCAAGGTTGTACAAGATGGTTATCTAATCGCAGTTTCACCGAAACACGACCACCTGTGGACCTGACAGTTCGTCCAAGTCCTCAGCTGTCCACCGACACGCTAGCGCCATCCAGACAGGTAGAGAGGATTACATCGTGAATTAGCTCTCCCTCCAGGCGACGAGCTGCATGTCCAAACCATTAAAGACGTCGCTGCAACAGTACATATCGCAGAGACTTCAAATTGAGATTTTGGCCGAGAACAGCAGTTGGGATACAGTCAGCTCACCGGCAATGCAAGATGCGGCGGACGCAGTCATTGTTAAAAACTTCCAGCCACCCTCATTGCCCTTGTGGGACAGAGTAAAAATGATAGACAGATGAACGGTGGCGAGTAAGATGTCTCAAAGAAGCATTTGTTGAGCGACAATGGCCTCGTAAGTAGACCTAGTATAGAATTAAATACAATATCGGAACCAATAATTGTAAATTGTAGATTAAGCGTGCAATATGCTACAATTAAACACAATTACACACTGCTCTTCGGAAACCAAAATAAAAAACATTTACAGAAGATGTTACATTGTGCAGAAAGATCATGGAAAAAAAAAAAAGCAGACACCACTCATGCGTGATACCCCCCATAATTGGATGGCAGAATTTCAATCAAGCTGCCATTCTGAATCTATTGTATGGAGCTACGTCTTAAGATAGTTATGAGAAAACAATAACTAGCACAAAAAACCAATGAAAGTTGAAATAGCAAGTGGTTAATTAAACTGTTAAATTAAGGTGCAAGATAAAATCCGAAGATAGGGTTTATGGTAGTAATTTTTTTTTTTAATCTAAGTTTCCATATTGGTAAATTTCCATGCTGACTTGTTTACAATTATTTTTAAAATTTATACTAACCCTAATGGAATAATCTAAAGTCATGAGAATTTATAGTTTAGCTTAATTTAAAATAATTAAAATTAATTACTACTAATTAAATCAGATTAATGGCTGAAATAGATATTTAAAGAAAAAAGGATGAAAATAAATATTGTAGATGACATTACAGGCGAAATGATCCAAGGGAAGCAACTCAATATTAATAAGGCTAAGACAGTTATTTCCCTTGTCTGCTCTCAGGAATACGGTCTTCAAAAATCTAAAATCCGATGATCTCCAGGAATAACAATCGCAAAGTTCTCGTAGTTTTCAAATAATCCATACAAAACTTCCTTGGATTTATCCGTTATCTACATAAGATGCCACACTTATATATCGGTTTACTAACAAATTCCTACTGATAATCGTAGTTTCATTATTAATTTATTTACCAAGGGATAAGCATTTTTTGCTTGAGAGAATATATATATGGACAAGATTAGATTTAAGGCTTAAAATTTGTACTAGAACGTTAAGAATATGACAACAAAGATGAGAATAGTAGTCCGAATAATTCAAATTATTAATCCTCATCTAAAAAATTCCGAAACAACAAAGTTTGAAGTTAACACGTGAAAAAACACACTTGATAAAAACAAAATACACAGTTATTATTTGTTTGTTTCCTATTCCTCTTTGGCTAACAACTGTCTTTGCTGCATTCTATGCTGTTTCTATGTGGATTGAAAACCAACTTGAGCTCTCCACTGCCGACTGAATCTCTGATCAGCGAGGAAGAGCTCATCCACGAGTCCTTCTCCCCTTTTTCTACTTAGTTGGCACGAACATGCTGGTGAGCAGTTGAAGACCTGGGTGACGACACTCACAGGCGACCTGGCAGCACTATCAGGCCTACAATTAGTTCATTTTTTGACTATGGAATCGGAATTGGCTTGCCATATCATGTGACCTAGCTCAGGATCAGTGAAAGTCAGAGGCTGTGATGGTCAGAGACGCTGTACTTTGCTCAGGAGGAAGCCAGCTAAACCTGACAAGGGTGATACCCGATACAAATCCAAATCCAAGTACTTTTTGGGCATCTAATTTTTTAACAATTTCGATTTAACCCTTACACCCCCGCCCTACCCCCTTAAAAAAAGAAGAAACAAAGACAAAACAAAAAATTGCACATAACATTTAGACTATTAATACAATATCAATTTATAGAATGTTAAATATTTCATCGGACAATTCCCCTAAGATGTCCCCTTAATTTCATTTATATGAAAAAATCTTTTGACCTTATTTCTAATTCATCCAATTCAATCTTAAAATATTCCATTGCTGTTCTTAATCTGGCAACTTGTTTCATACATATATTTTTCTATTAACCCCTCCCGGTGGGATTACGAATTCGCTGACTGCAACCGAGTCATGGCTGACGGAACGAGAGCATGCTACCCCCCCCCCCCCCCTGTGGATTAAATAAAGGGTTCCGTTCAAAATTTCGTTCAGATTCCCGAGTTCGACAGAAATATTCCCGAGTTTGAAAAGATACACCTGAAGAAGGCCAGAGGTTACAGCAGACGAAACGTTGGGATGATAACACTTAAGATGAGAACAGTAGTCCGAATTATCAAAATTATACAAATTCTGTTTTATAGTTAGGTTTATTAACTTTGACTGTTAATAAACAGAGAAAGTTACAGAAGAGAGAGTGATAGATACTGTAGAAAATAAGAGTGAAAGTCAAACAATATACGGTGAGAGAAAGTGAGAATAAAAGACAAAACCATAGTAAAAGATAGGTGATTTGGTGAGTTAATTGCAAATTACAACTCTGTATCATATTCGGTTTAACGTCCGTTTTACATGCTAGCATGTGTTGGACAGCTTTTAGAAATTGACTTCCAAAATAATCGATCTCTGACCAAGTCTTTATTCATCCCTCTTTCTCTCAAATCCATCCTTATCACTTCCTCCAATTTTTTCCTTGGCCTTTCCCATGCCAACTGCCCCTAGCCCCTACTACCTCAAATGTTCTACATCTACTTACACAAGAACTCTCATCCATTTTTTTCAATGCGACAAAACCAACAAAGTCTCCTGTTTTGCGGACGTCTCTGTATACTGTCAAGATTTAATCTTCCTCTGAAGTCATAAAATCTAAGCCTATCTTTAAGACTCACACTACACCTTCCTCGTATCATTTCTCTCCATGCAACGCATGTCCTCAACCCTCACTACCCAGGTTTCACTTCCATGCATCATCACACTGTGTACACATGCCTGATAGACTCTTCTCTTGGTTGACAGTCCTTGATCTTTTGGCCAGAAGCAAAGTTTAGTATATCTTCTGATATTACACTATCTTTTCTGTCCTCGGTCACTGAATAACAGATCCTTCTAGACTGGGGTAATTTAAATTTTTGTCCAAATCCAAAGTGCCCCTTTTTGAGGAGCTGGATTGTTTCCACATTAAAAACCGACCTTGTGTCTAACTCTGTCCTTGTGGGAAGGCAAGTAAATAGGGACAGTAGTCACGCTCTGCTGGTTAGTAATGGCAGAATGTCCTTGAACTTACTTCATTCACTTCTAACCCTTGCTAGCACACCAGCACCAACACCTCACCAATGTTGAAACATTAAAAGTCTGTAAACAGTTTTAAAGAAAAATTACATTTCTTTTGTTTCCATAAAGATGGTTAATAATAACACTATTTTGACTTTGTCTATTTATTTATTTATTTTTTTGATTTCACTGATTATTGGGTATATTTTTATTTGATGAGGGTTCATGGAAGATATTTCGGTGCTGGTGTATTTGATCAGTACCAAATTCTTGCCCTGTAAAACTTGATATCACGTGATATTATTTTAGACGGTGTAAACCGAAGAAATGTCCCATCGTCTGTGAAATGACCGCGTGCTTTTCCAAAGAAAATAAAAACAAACAAGAAGTGAGTTTCATAAATAAGTTTGTGGATGATCTGCAAAAGCGGATTTAAAACCATAAAGAAGAACAGGAGGAGGAGGAGGAGGAGGAGGAGGAGGAGGGGGATGAATTAATGAAAGTTATATTTAACAAAAGATATTTGTTAAATTGTTCGTTGAAAAAAAAATTTTGTTTTGTAATAAATTTATTTATTTATGAAACTCACTTGTTAGTTTGTATTTTCTTTGGAAAAGCACACGATAATTTCAGATGAGGGGGGGGGGCAGTTCTTCGGCTCACACCGTATAAAATAATGTCATGTGATCTCAAGTTTTACAGGGCAGTTATTTAGTACTGATCAAATACATCAGACCCCGACATTTCTTTGATTGATAAATATTTAAAAAATGTTTCCATTGTTTAATGTCATTTTATTTATTTAAAGTTAAAACTCTCAGATGTACCCTGTATCAATCTGTGTGGATAAAAGATAAAAGTAAGTATATGAACAAGGGTCAAACTAGTGAGGGGGGTGGAAGCTCATAAGTAATTTCAAAACAATGTTCTTTGCCATTGTTGAAACGGGCCAGACAGAAACACGCCCCCCCCCACCCCACCCCGGTCTGAGTTCTCTTATAAACAAAATATTTCATTGCCCAACAAAGGTTGGATGTAACAATCTCTTCCACCGATCAGACATACGTCTGCTTGTAAAAGATTTTGATTATGACAAAGTGGTCGTAAACAATTTATTCAACTGACATATTTTTCTTTTCAACTTCTACCAACTTCATATCTTGTTTAAAAAAAAAAAAAAAAAAAAAAAATTATTTTAACTTTTATTCACACCAAACAAGGCACGTTGACCACTGAGACGTAAGGGGCTACTGAGAATTAGGGGCCAGATTCTAAGTGAGAGAGTTGTGCAGCGAGATGTTTGTTCACATTACATTTAAATTTCTGCATGTTGGTTCAGTCGGGAACACAGGGAGCAGGAAGGGAATTTCAAAGGCTTTCTATTTGAGGAAAGAAGCTATTAAAGTAGAACGTCCTATGGCATATGAGGACCTTGACAGTGAAAGGATGGGATTTAGTTAATTGTCGTGTTGGTCGGGTGTATTTAAGTCAAGAGTGCAACAGAGCAGCAAGGTTGTTGAAGCACATTCCATTGAAGTACTTGTAAAACAAGCACAGGGATACACCATTGTAGTGATGAGATAGGGGCTGGTGCTTGGTTGACAGTGAGGGACCTATTAGATGCATTAAAAACGATGATGAGGGGGGGGGGGTCTCTATTTTATAGCTTTTGAGAAAGTGGATCCCTAAATTGTTATTTCTTTCAGGTTTATTCTGATCTTGAGTTCCATCTACAGGTTTAATAAAATTTGTTCTCGGCCTTTTGGCTAAAATGAAATAGTTTCAACACATTTAGGATATTTTAAGTAGGATACACTGACCCAGCATCTGTCCAATTTAGCCATAAATTGCTTTGTCGTTGGCACATTTACTACATCTGGAAGTCCGTTCCAAGGTCCAGGGATCCTAATTGAGAAAGCGGCCCTTCTCTGATTCAATTGAAATCGATGGTGAAACAGTTCTTGGTAATGCCAGCGCAAACCTCTTTCTGATGTAGGAGTGAATAGTTCTGAGGGAGATCATAATGGTCATTGAGGAGATTGTAGGTCAAAATGAGATCATAATGGTCATTGAGGAGATTGTAGGTCAAAATGAGATCACTGCTTAAACGGCGCTCAAGGAAGAAAAGGTTAAGCTTCTCGAGTTGACTTTCGTAGGAAAGATCTCGTAGTCACTGCACCATTTGAGTAGCCAGTCTTTGAGCTCTCTCTGGGGGCTGGATATCATGTATTAGATATGGAGCAGAGGTCTAGACACCATACTCTGTGGTCTGACAAGGGCGACATAAAGTGGTCGCAATATTTCAGGAGTGAGTTTGCAGAAGGAGCTTCGAATGAGAAATAAAGTGCTCTTTGCTTTGTTTGCAGCTTGAATACAATGTTTCGATGGAAGCTGGAAGGATGAGTCGACCAGAAGGCCAAGATATTTGGTCTTGTTCGCCTCCTTGAGCAGAGCTGTGTCACTGCCAAAAATAAGAGCTGAGTCGGAAGGAGAATCCATTGCAATATGGTAGAATTTAATGAAATTGAGGTATAAGTCCTATTCAATGGACTATTTTCAGGCACTACTATTATAAAAACATTTATTAGCAGGAAGATGCAGCATTGCCTGGGGTTGAATGAGGAACTCTGTTCTTTTGCTCCCAGCCCATAACACTATATATTTCTGAGAGTTGAAGCAAATTCATTGTTTTAGGAGTCAGTTGGACCATTTTAAAATATCAGAAGTTTGAGTTTGGTGTTTGGTCTATTGACTCCACAGCACTATTTTGATCATGTATTTCATTTTTTTAATTTCAATTTTTTTTTTATTTAAAATTTTTTTTTTATTTCAATTTTTTATTTTAAATTTTTTTAATTGAATTCTTTAGATTTCATTCATTAAAAACAAACAAAAGTTGAATTCACAGAGCTTTTTAGGTATATACTCCTCAACCCTGATCGCATTTCTTTTGAGCTTAAAATGTAACACTCACTCTATTCCTGAGATTCCAAAAATGTAATTCATGAATTGATGTTTCATTGCTGTCTTTTTTTTTCTCCTTAAAACTTTTTTGCCCCCCCCCCCCCCCTCTGCACACACTCTGGTTAAATTTTTGTAGAGAATATCCCACACACAGTACATATTGTATTGTTAAAAGAATTAAAACCAGTCCTCCTGACCTTGAGGATAAAACAGAAAAAAAAATGAATCTCCATCTCGGCTGATCTAACCTGTGCCCGTAACCCTCGGTGTTTTAAACGCAGCACTCATCACCTTTTCAAGTGGATTGTTTTCACAAGCACACTTGTCACCAAATCTCTGAAATAATCAGTCATAAAATTTAAAAAAAAAAAAAAATCTGTTCATTCCCACTTCTCCAAAACAGTGCTGGGATTTAACTGGCTTGTAAGAACTGGTTACTAAAATGATAAGTTTGCAGAACCAGTTCTTGATACCCCCCCCCCCCATCAAGGTAAATTTTGATAGAGCTGTAGAGTTAGTCTAAACGCTCGTCTCTGACTCCTTAAATTCTAAAAGATCTTACCCTATTCTATTGAAAATTCGTTCCACTAGTAATAGTTAATATGTATTATATACAAGGGTTGGACAAAATAATGAAACCATCTTGAAATTTTAAATAAATCCAGCTTTGTAGAATTTGGTATATTCGACTACTGTTCTCATCTTCAGTGTTTTTATCACAACGTTTCGGCCGATGTTACCTCCGACCTTCTTCAGGTATACTTTGTCAAACTCGGGAATCTTTCTGTTGAACTCTGGAATCTGAATGGAGTTTTGAAAGTTCAATCCTCAGTGCGGGCGATACGAAGAATTGCGAATTGCTGAAGACTTCTTCCCAGTCATGGCAGATGGAGCATGCTACCCCCATGGGTTTAATAAAGGGTTCCGTTCGAAATTCCGTCCAGATTCCCGAGTTCGACAAAGTACACCTGAAGAAGGTCGGAGGTTACATCGGCCGAAACGTTGTGATAAAAACACCCAAGATGAGAACAGTAGTCCGAATATACTAAATTCTACAAATTATCAACCCTCATCTAAAAAATTCTGAAATATAAATCCAGCTTTATGAAGCTCTCGGGGAACAGTTTTTGTATAAATGGGATTATCCAGATGATTGTTAAGCTCTGCTGTAATTTTGGGTGCCGTCATTTTGGGATCTTTCTTCAAAATCCTTACAAGGGCTCTACGATCTCTTTCAGACAGCGTCGGTTTTCTTCCAGAATTTTGCTTAGAGGAGGATGTTTTCTCTTCTTTTTAAAAAGCTGTCATCATCATCGAAACAGTTCCTCTCGATACGACCACCATCTCAGCCACTTCCGTTGCAGTAGCACCTTCCCTACAGGCACCATTTCTTACTAAAATGCACTTTCTGAAATAAAAAATAAAGTTAACCAATTAACTCAGGACAGCAATAACCATAAATAAAAAAAATCAAACTAACAATTTGGTAATTTTTTTTCTATTTTTATTGGAGCTTTAAAATTGATGCAAAATTCACAAGGTGTTCCCATTATTTTGTCCAACCCCTGTATATCATACTAAACATACCCGTGACCCGTTGGGTCACAATAGCTACCACTATTTATTCTACTTTGATTTCATTAAAAAAATCATAAACTGTGACGACATATCTGTTAAGACATTCTTTTTGCATATCTAAAAATAAGTTTCTTTACTATTATATTATTTTTATTATTATTATATAAAAGTAAAGAGACTCATTATTTTACCATCCAATTTACATACGTGTTTGTGGTGTGGGATCAATTATACTTGAGGCACCCGAGAATGAGCAACCATCAAAAGGACACATTTTGCTTTGACAACGATTTCTTTTACTTCCGGTTGCCTTATAACAATGCACACTTGCCTTCGCAGAACAGTTTTATATTCAAGCATGTTTTGTTATATGCACAGTTTTAATGAAAAAAGTTTTATTTACAAAACGGAAAAAGAAAGTTACAAATTTTTTATTAAAGAAAATGTATAAAAAAATGAAACAATAATTTATCGTCACTAAAGTTAATGTTTTACAAAAACAAAAAAAAATAAAAAATTGGATTGTAGTAAAAAGGCACACAGAAAATTTCCTTTTTTAAAACCGTCTTTAACCTTTTGGCTAGGAGCAAATTGTAGTATCTGTTCTGATACTACACTTCATCTTTCTTGTCCTCAGTCAGTTAAGGCGAAATTCTTCTAAACTGAGGCAATTTTAATTTTTTCCTTAATCCAGAGTTCCCCTTTTTGGTGAGCTGGATTTTCCCTACATTAAAAACCGATTGGTCTGTCTAACTCTGTCACCGTGGGGAGTTAAGTGAATAGGGACATCACCTGTGCAATGTTTTTTGTTTTTTATTATAAAAAGTTTTATAAATAAAATATTTTAAAATTTTTATTTTATTATGCTTGTAAATAAATATTTTTATATACCCTCTCTCCTTTTTTAATAAATTTATTTATTTATTTATTTTTTTTTTAATTGCCAAAGTTTACAAAACAAAACATTTTGTAAATAAATATTTTTATATACCCCCTCTCCTTTTTTAATAAAATTTTTTTTTTTTTTTAATCTCCAAAGTTTACAAAACAAAACATTTTGTAAATAAACCTTTTTTAAAATTAAAAATGTGCATACAACAAAACACGCTTGTAAGTAAAACTATGTATTAATTGTAGGCGATGAGTAAAACTTTTGGTGCCGCTTTGGCATACACCTCACATTGCAATCAATACGGCACAAGAGCAAGGAAAACGCTTCTCTTAATTGGTTTCGAAAGAATGTGTGGTTAGTAAGCCTGGAACCCTAACCAAAGAAGAGACTGTGCGATACTTTAGTCAATTATTCAACAAGAAGTCGCTGAAGGCTCAGTAATCTATTTGGACGAATGGAGAGCTTATGTTAATTTAAACCAACTCAATTTTCGTCATTTTCCCGTGAATAATCAGAAAAGTTTTGTCAATCCCAACACCAGAGTACACGCATAAAGAATTGAAATATCATGGCTTGATGCAGAGATTCGTGTATTAAAAAAATAATGCGTACGGTGTATATAGGATTGTAGTTTATTGGAGTGTTACCTAATGTCCCTTATTAGTAATCCATGTTTCTGTTTTGTTATTCAGGTTTACAAATGGATTAATCAGACATTCTAATTGACAGAGTAATTCATGCTCATTTATGTCTGATTAGTCCATTTGTAAACTTTCTTGGAGAGTTCCTGGAAATTCTTTGAATCTTCCAACAGCGACAGATATCTGTTGACAGACAATATTTGTTTTCCATTCTGCTATCATTTTTGTAATATCCATATTTCTCTTTTGTCAATTGATGTATTCACTGAATTTATTTATCTACCTCCCACAAGGTAAGATGTGACAAAAGGTCAGGAAAGTGGAATTAGATAAGTCAGCGCTCGAGAGGTGAGCACTCTGGTCATTTAAAAATTGCCTGGGCAGCCCTGTCGGCATTCCCCGGTAGGGGCGCCTCAGACAGTAAGCAATAAACTTACTCCTCCCCAAAGAGGGGAGGCAAAGCCTGGGAGGGTGGACCTCCTAGAACTGCACAGGATGGACAACCCTCAATAGACCGGCGTAAATCCAGACCCAAAGACCCGGACGATGCCGGTTTATTAGGCGGGGTATTGTCTTTATTTTAAGACAGCTATGTTTGTTCAAGAGAAAGTAACTCTTCCGGTCTTATTGAATCCTTAAAACCAAGCGTGACTTTTGAGTGGACTGACGATCTGCAGCACGCCGTTGAGGAAGCAAAAGCCCTGATCATCAATGAAATTAAGCATGGTGTTGAGATCTTCGACAAAGGTAGACCTACTTGCCTAGCAACTGACTGGAGCAAAGACGGCATAAAGTCTGGCTATTCCAGAAGCATTGCACCTGCCCTGTCCAGACTACTCCCCCACAACAGTGCCGGGCATCAAGAAATGCAACCCCTACGGCCTAGACAGGATCCAACCATACAACCGACTCAGAATATCAGTCCTACACGAACTTATGAACTTTCTGCAATCTAACTTATTTCATTAACAAACATTCCAGCAATTATTGTTCGATCACTGTAATTTTGACTTTGTTTCTCATAAGGAACTTTTCCATATTTGCTGCTTCTTCCTGACTAAACTAGCATATCAGATTTTCAGTCCTTGCCACTCAATAATCACGCCAAAAACTTAAGGGGGCGTATAGGATTGTAGTTTATTGGAGTGTTACCTAATGTCCCTTATTAGTAATCCATGTTTCTGTTTTGTTATTCAGGTTTACAAATGGACTAATCAGACATTGTAATTGACAAAGAGTAATTCATGCCGGCTCATTTAGTGTAGATATT
Organism: Sepiola atlantica; assembly: GCA_963556195.1. Taxonomy (NCBI): domain Eukaryota; kingdom Metazoa; phylum Mollusca; class Cephalopoda; order Sepiida; family Sepiolidae; genus Sepiola; species Sepiola atlantica. Next base: position 36,671,641 of record OY744539.1, read on the forward strand.
TTTTCTTTGTAAATATCAAGCCAAAGTGGCACCAAACTTTTTATAAGTAAAATTTTGTTGTTTTAATAAAAACTCTGCAAAGGCGAATGTGAATATTAAAACTTTAAAAAATTTAAACTCTGCATATAACAAAACGTGCTTGCAAATGAAACCATTCTGCGAAGGCAAGTTTGTGTATTGTTTCGTTTATAACTGAACTGGTAGTAAAAAAACAAAAAAAAAACGGTGTCAAGGCAAAATGTGTCTTTTTAGTGGTTGCTCATTCTCGGATGTCTCAAGTATAATTGATCCGTGGTGTTTAGAGACACACATATGTAAATTAGATTGTCATGCTGAAAAAAAGTCACTCCTAATGCTCACAGAGGCATTAAGAAATATTAGAGTGGTTGAATCAACATAGTTAGAGGGAGTGAGAGAATACGCAGATAGCTAAGAGAGAGATGGAAGACTTGTTCAGTTAATTATAAATTACGGCTAATTAGAATGATTAAAAAAGAAATTTCTTTTTAGACATAACTCAATCCCAGAACTAAGGTATATATTAGCATGTATTTTGTGTTATTAAAAATTATATAGCCTTAAGGAAACAAACGTTGATTAACCCACATTTAGTATAATAATAGATTATTATAGTGTTTTTCCAACACCGTGAGGTTCTATTCATCGGTTTGCATGTACCAATCAACTTGCTATAATTAATTTATTTTACTAAAACATGCTTTTAACAGGAATGTGAATTTTCCGCTTGTTTTAATCCAGAAACAGCGGGTTTCTCCTTAAATCACTAGAGCCTTCCATAGATGTGGGTTTCTCCTTAAATCACTAGAGCCTTCCATAGATGTGGGTTTCTCCTTAAATCACTAGAGCCTTCCATAGATGTGGGTTTCTCCTTAAATCACTAGAGCCTTCCATAGATGTGGGTTTCTCCTTAAATCACTAGAGCCTTCCATAGATGTGGGTTTCTCCGCTATTTGGTCAAAATCTGCTTTCTTCTTTTTGGTCCCCCGATTTATAAAATCGGGGACCTATGTTTTGAGGCATTTCCGTCCGTCCGTCCGTCCGAATTTTTCTCCGCAACCATCCATTGAAGATCTCTGAAATTTTGCATGAAGTTGTAACTTTGGTCAGGTTAGAAATTGACATTCTCCGATTTTTGAAAAAAATCTGGTTAGCCCCCCAGGGAGTCAAAACTCCCCGAAATGGCAAAAAATGATATTTTTTGCCCCATAACTTTTCATCCATCCATTCAATTTCTCTGAAACTTGGCCAAAATGTGGAGGCAATTGTTCCTAATAGAAAATAAGTATTGCTGACCTTGGAAAAAATCTGGTTCGTGCCCCCAGGGGGTCAAAAGCCTCCAAAATTGCAAAAAATGACCCTTTTCTCCCATAACGTTTGATCCATCCATTCAATTCTTTTGAAACTTGGCCAAAATGTAGAGGCAATTGTTCTGGATATAAAATGAGCATCTTTGACCTCAGAAAAATTTTGGTTCGCGCCCGCAGAGGGTCAAAGGGGGTTCAAAAATGCCCCAAATTGCCCAAATTTATTGCATTTTACACTCGCCACATCGAGTCACATACAGAGGGGGACCACGCACGCGCGGCTTGGTTTTTTTTATCTAAATAACAAAAAATAGTGATTTCTGCCAAATCCCTAGATCTTTTCCTGATTTTTTTTCTGTCGCTATTTGGCTGGATTTTATTTTTCTCTCTCTTGCTTTATCTCTTATGACTTCTCTCTGAAAATGTTAATTTTGCCATGAAGGCTAAGACTGCAAACTATTCATGAAAGGGGGGAAGGGTAGTTAGATGACTTTTGTTTCCTCAAAGACCGACTTTGTGTCTCCTTCTCCTGATATGCACACTCCATGTCTTGTTTTTCACTGCACTGATCTCTCTCCACACACACACACACACATGGAGCCGAGCCCTCCCCAGGTTGGGAATTCATCTGGGCTTGTTACTTTTACCACCTTCAAAACCAAGCTTCTCTCCTTTTGCCATCAAAACTCGGATCTTTCTTTCGCCTCATAGAATTAAATGGCTCTCTCCATAAGGAAGTCCCTTGTTTTGATAAGCTCCTAGGACTGACTTTCATTCCAGATTTAAAATGGAAGATGTATATCTAATCCGTTGCTAAGGTCGCTGGAAAAATTGTTGGTTCATTCTATCACTCCAGTATGTGCCGGATTCCTCTGCCTACATAAGAGGCAGATACATCCTATATAAGAGGCAGATACATCCTAAGATGGGAGTACTGCTGCCACATCTCGAGAGGTGCCGCTCAGCGCTCTCTTTCTTGCCTTGAGCGAATACAAAATTGATTTTCCAATCTAGTAGGGGGATGATCTATTATGTTCTTTACAGCCCGTTTCTCACAGGAGAGACGTTGCTAGTGAAAATAAGTTGAAAAAGGTTGATATTCTGTAAAACAGACAGACAAAAGAAATAACTTGACATTTTTACTCTCAAAAGTCACAATAGTAAATGACGACACTTGCGGCATATTGTATGAATGGGGAATATAGGGTAAATAAATTGGTTGGTGTAATGGCAGCTGGTGCGTTTTCTGTCATTTTGACTTGGTTTTTTTTTTTTGGTTATCAGGCATGTGTACGCAGTGTGATGTCTGAAAGTGAAATCTGACCAGTAAGCGAGTAACCACTTATCAAGGCTGAAAGGCCACTCGAGAATAAAGGTTAATGAGTGTCCGGTGGATGGTGAGACAACACTGTGATGATCGGTAATGGTGGTGGAAGTTTGGCAGAATTTGATTATTTAGGAGTACGGCTTGACAAGAATTTGTTTACATTGGACTTGAAACTGACAATGTTATAGTCAGCTGTGAATCAGCCCAGCGGTATTAAGTTCCACAAACAGGTTGTTCTAAGAAAGAAACATGCGATGCATGGAAAGAAATGATAAAGGAATGATGGATGAATAATGTAAGTCTTAAAGACAGGCTTAGTTCTGATGACCTCAGAGGAAGATTAAATCTGGACAGTATAGGGAGATGTGTGCGGAACAGATGACTTCAATGGTATGGCCACGTTGAAAGAATGAATGAGAGTTCTTGTTTTTCTTTTTTTGTGCCACCTTTTTTATTTCTACCTCATGACTGTCCCTAACCTCAATTGTTGACTAGATGCAGCAGCCTTGATTCTTTGTCATGTGAGGTTGTCGTGTCTTTTCACCCTGCAACAATGTCTTCCTGGAAACTCTTTCATTTTTTTTATACATTCCTCTTTACTTTATGGCCTTTTATGATTGTTTTACATCACAACTCCAAAACAAACGTGTTATTTTATTTCCTTAGCATAATCACGTTGACATGCCGGTTCTCATTAGATCACCAAAGTTAAGCGACGTTGAACCTGGTTAGTACCAGATGGGTGACCATTTGGGAATATCAGGCACCATATGTGGGAGTACAACGGCACCTCCCTTGCAAAACTATTAGTATCAGTATAGGGAGATGTGTGCAGAATAGTATGATTATATTGAAGAATAGATGCGAGTTCTTGGGTTAGTCGATGTAGAACAGTTGAGATAGCAGGGTCAGTTCATAGGAGAAGGCCAAGAAAAGCACGGAAGTTAGTAATAAGGATAGACTTGAGAGAAAAAGGATGAATAAAGACCTGGCCAAAGATAGGTTGGTTTGGAATTCAATTTCTAAAAGCCGTCCAACTCATGCCAGCATGTAAAACGGGCGTTAAGTTAAGTGACTCTATTTTTTTGCTGACTAATTTCATTTTATCTCATTACTTTGGAGAACAATTTAAAATTTAATATTCAGTTGATCTTGCAGCCCCCGAAGAGATGTATTAACGTTGAAACGCTGGTTAACTTGCATCGGCTGTTATAATATAAGTTTATATATATATTATATACTCACACACACGTGTTTTACCATCCTATGACTCATCAGTGTGGCTAGACGTAGCGAGATTCAAAATCGGGACCCAAAATGGTTGATGTTTGGTGATCTACTGACTATGAAACTGTGAGTGGCAATGGAGAAATTATATTGTATTTAAATGAAGCTATTCATTTATTTATATATTTTTTACAATATTGATAATCGGAAGTACTCTTTTTTTTTTTCTTTTTTTAGAGAAGAGTATTGCTTTATCGCTAAGTGGAAACCATCATTTCCTCCACCAGATATATAAGAGAGAGAGAAGACCTCAAATGTTTACACGCTGACGTTGGATTTATTTAACTTGTAACTCATCTCTTCACGTTGTATAACACTATAGTTGTTTTCAAGTCCAAAGTTGCTCCTAGGCTATAGAAAGGCGAGAAGAGAAGAGGTTGTAGTAGCCTGACTCTTTATAGGACATACACACATATTACCCACAAACATTTATTGGAAGAGTCTCACATGTGTATATCATATCAAGAATCTTATACAGTCAAACATATATTACTAGACTGTCTGGATCGGCAACAAAACAAAACAGAAAATACAAAAAACTTGAAAAATCAAAAGTACCTGTTTAAAGACACAAATCCACCTAAAATCTTAGACTTCATCAAAGAAGAAACATTTAATTTCAAATTTAAAAATTTTCTTTTTTTTTTTTTTGCAAAACAATATAAAATAATTATCCTACCTTGGGATTTCATTTGAGAACTTTATTTGACATTAAATAACCCATAGATGGTTGGAGGGAGGGCCTGTGGACGAGTGGTTATAGCACTTGTCTTTGGGCTGGACGGCCCGGGTTCGATCCCACTCACGGCATGCGAATTTTCGGGTCTGAAAACTTTCTCTGTCAGCAGTAAATGGGTACCTGACTAAAACTCAGGGAAGGTTCAAGGCAGCGGAAGGAGAGGGATGGGCTCCGCCTTCCATATGCTGTGCCCTAGACACGGTGATTCTTAACAAATCACCGCCGCTACGGCCATGGGCAGTGTGATGTCGGCAACGACACTCGTGCGCGTCCTGGCTATGCGACCGTTACCGTTAGATGGTTGATATGCCTCAAACCAAACCAACAAATTCTTGTCAAGCCGTCCTCTTAAGTAATCCAATTCCGCCCATCAATTCCAATCCTGTCATAGTATTGTTTATCAATCAAATTTACAATCTCGTTAACTCTTATCTACGAGTGGCTTTTTGATAAGTGGTGACTCATTAGTATAAAAAAAGATCCTGTTATTGGAAAAAAAAAAATTAAAGTTATGGCTAATTTTTTTCTTTTAGTTTTTCTTAAAACAATTTTGTCAATAATAAGACCCTTTTTATACTAATGAGTCATCACTTATACCAAGACCCAAAGGCCACTTGAGGATAGGTCGTTTTAATTTTTTATGAGAAAATATAAAAAAAAAAAAATTGGCATGACTTATTTAATTTTATTTTTCTTGCTGCATGATTTAAAATCTCTTTACGGTTGACGAGCAGGGTTATCTGGTGTTGCCTGGGGCAAAAGTGTAATATATTTCTATTAAAACTTTTATCCCCCCCCCCCCCCCACTCTTTCTTCTCTGCCCAGCCCATTCTTCTCTTTGGACATACATTTTACATAGATTACTCGAGTCTGCATAAGGGAAATTACTTTTTGAAAAAAACTCAGTTACTTCCCTTTAGTAAGTACATGAAAATTACCCCCCCCCCCCACTAAACGAAATCAGTTTAGGATCAAAGAGCAGCAGTTTAGGATCAAAGAATGAGTATTTTTTTCTGAATTTTCGATATTATTAATTCTGGGCAACGCTGATCAAGAAAATACCAACTGTGGGTGTTTCTTTGGTAGTTTGTGGACTTCCCAGTAATTATAGGAGCACCAGGACTAATGAAAAAGAATTTCAAAAGCTATCTGGCGAGTATACCCGGTGAACCGAGTGCAAGAGAAATACAAACAATTGCACTTAAAGGGACGGTTAGAATCTTAAAAAGATCTCAAGGCTGGAGTGTCTGAAATAGCTGGTGAATGTCTGGCATCCGGTAGGATGCCCCATCCCCAGCAAAAACAGAAAGATAAGAAAATTAAAAAAAAAAAAAGTGAGAAACACTTTAATAAAAGATAAGAGATTTAAAATTGTGCAGTTGAAATAAGTTTCTTTTAACTGTTGTCGCTGAGCGGATCTGCTGGTTTATGAATAATTCGGGAGAGGGTAGCGCCATTGCAATTGACATTTCAAAGGCGTTCAACAGAGTGGCATTCTGGTCTTCTACACAAACTTCAGAGTTATGGTATTGGTGGTGAGGTTCTTGACATTATTAGGTCTTTTCTTTCTGATCGAAGCCTGCAAGTAACTTTGGGGGGGGGGGTTCTCTTCATTCTCCTTTCCTATCAATACTGGTGTTCTTCAGGGCTCTATTCTAGGTCCAACACTGTTTCTTCTCTATATCAATGATTTTCCAGAAAATATTGTTCAGAAAATTAACATCTAGGCTGATGATAATACTCTCTATTCTGGTGTTGCTTCTCGTCCATCTCCCTCGGATCAGTTGAAATATGCAGCTGATCTAAAGGTTAACCTGGGTTCAGTTGTGGATTGGGGTACGAAATGGCTTGTTTTGTTTAATCCTGTTAAGACGCAGCTTGTCTTTCAATCATAGGCATGCCCCTTTTCTTCCTGAGATTCCGATGAATGGCACTGCTCTTGAGGAGAAATCGATTCTGAAGCTTCTTGGTCTTTCTTTCTCATCAAATCTTTCTTGGAGTTCATACATTAGATCCATTGCTCTTTCTGCTTCTCGTAAAGTCGGTTCTCTCTATCGCTTCAAACACTTTCTCACACCTGAAGCTATTCTCTATCTCTACAAATCTACTATCAGACCATGTATGGAGTACTGTTGTCATATTTGGGCTGGTGAATCTCTGTTCCATTTGAGGGTTCTTGATAAGGTGCAGAAACGTATCTATAATTTGATTGGTCCCCACCCTTTCTTCTTCTCTGCACTCTCTTTCACAGACATTATGTTGCTAGTCTCAGTCTTTTTTATAAGTACTATTATGGCATGTGTTCTTAAGAATTATGATCTATTCCCCGCTTCCTTTGTTTCAGCTCGTCTGACTCGTTGGTCTAGTGGTCTCCATCAATTCACTGTTTTGATACCTCATTGTAATACAGCTTCCTATTCTAGTAGCTTCTTTCCAAGAACTTCAGGCTTGTGGAACTCTCTTCTTGTTGACTGTTTTTCTCCTACCTATAACCTTGGTCTTTTCAAAACTAAGGCCAATAGGCATCTCGTGTCTTTGCAATAATCATTTTTCATTCTTGTTAGTTCCTTACATCAAGTGGCTTTACGCATTGTCTGTAGCAATTTCCATAAAAAAATAAAAAGTTATAGACAATTTTTCTCATTAAAAAGTAAAAAAAAAATCAAATTGTTTAGTTGTTCTATTCATTTATGGTCTGTCATTTTTGTGCCAACTTTTTTTTATTTCTACCTCATGACTGTCCCTAACCTCAATTGTTGACCAGACGCAGCAGCCTTGATTCTTTGTCATGTGAGGTTGTCGTGTCTTTTCGCCCTGCAACAATGTCTTCCTGGAAACTCTTTCATTTTTTTAATACATTCCTCTTTACTTTATGGCCTTTTATGATTGTTTTACATCACAACTCCAAAACAAACGTGTTATTTTATTTCCTTAGCATAATCACGTTGACATGCCGGTTCTCATTAGATCACCAAAGTTAAGCGACGTTGAACCTGGTTAGTACCAGATGGGTGACCATTTGGGAATATCAGGCACCATATGTGGGAGGACAACGGCACCTCCCTTGCAAAACTATTAGTATCAGTATAGGGAGATGTGTGCAGAATAGAACACTTTGATAGTATGACTATATTGAAGAATAGATGCGAGTTCTTGGGTTAGTCGATGTAGAACAGTTGAGATAGCAGGGTCAGTTCATAGGGGAAGGCAAAAGAAAGCATGGGAGTTAGTAATAAGGACAGTCCTGAGAGAAAAAAGGGTGAATAAAGACCTGGCCAAAGATAGGTTGGTTTGGAATTCAATTTCTAAAAGCCGTCCAACTCATGCTAGCATGTAAAACGGGCGTTAAATCGAGTATGATGATGATGATGATGATTTAAATGCTCCTCCTCAATATTTGTGTATTCATTTGATCTGACGAATAGGAGACAAATATTTCAGTGTATGTATGAGCAATAGTGATATGTAGATTCATATGTATGTATGGGTATATACACATGTTTGGTCTTGTGTGTGTATATATATGTATATCTGTGCCTGTATTTATGTGCATGAGTGTTTACGTCTCTCTCTCTCATATATATATATATATATATATATATATATATATATTAATATTTGTATTACAGAAGATTAGAACAACATCGGTGCCATCGGTTTCAAATCCTAACAAAGGGGACCTATAAAAGACCTCTTTACCAGACTCTCTTCAGCCCCTGTTTATGCCTATTTTCCCGGAAAATGGCAGCTCATGCATTATGTGATTCTCTGACGATATTTGGATTCTCCACTTAAATTTTATTTTCATAATTTTTACCAATTCAGTATTTCTACCTGCAAATTCTGTCAGTATTTTAGTCATGGACGAGCAAAAACCGTTTGTTTTTTCTTTTGATCTGTGAATAACGGAAAAAAAAAATTATGATTGTGGACTGATTTTTTTTCTTTGGTCATTGGAATGCAACCAACCAGTATTTTATATATATATATTTTTCAATTTCCTTATCTTTTTGTTATTGCGAGGGATGGGGCATCCAACTAGATGCCAGACATTCACCCGTTATTTCAGAGACTCCAACCGAGAGATCTTTTAAAGATTCTAACGGTCCCTTTAAGTGCAATTGTTTGTATCTCTCTTCTCTTGCACTTGGTTCACTGGGTATAATCGCCAGGTATTTTTTGAAATTCTTTTTTGTGAGCCCGGTTGCTCCTATAATTACTGGAATGATGGAGATCTTCCTAAGGTTGCAGTTTCTTTTCATGTCGTACATAAGCCTTTGGTATTTAGTTATCTTTTCTCTCTCAGCTCTATTTTAGGGACACTGACTTCAACTAGGGTTGCTACTTTTTCCCACTTATTCCATATTACTATGTCAGGTTTAATAGCCCCATTTTCTAGGTATGTAGCTGTAAGGATTGGATAGTTATAATGGATGGTGTATGACTTATTTCCAACAGTTCTTTCTAGTATATGTTCCCAAAACTTGCTGCTACACTGGATATTCAATTTTTTACAGATGGTCCAGTGGAGATATTTATGCACTCCATTGTGTCACATTGTATAGTAGCTGTCCCCCAGAAGAACCTTACAACTGAATATACGGTGGCTCACATACTCTACTTCTGTGTGGCAGAACCTGCACTTGTTGTAGTTGCTGAGACCACTCATTTTCTTAAAAGCATTGGTCACCAAGCCTTGATCTTGGGCAGCCATTATCATCCTCTCCTGATCATAGTGGAGCAGTCCTCTTTTAAGCCAGTTTACAGAGCTTTCCTTATCTATATATTCCTGGGAGAGCTCACCCAGAAAATATGTTATTGGTTGGCCCATTCTTCCAGTTTTCTATTATGGAAGGTTTTGGTGTTCTTCTGGTGGTTCTTATGGGCTATTTCTGTGGCTTGTTTGTTTGGTGTTTCTGTCTCATTTGTGAGACAGTCTTGTCTAAAATGTTTGCCCAGTTTTGTGATGGAGGTTGTTCTACTGGCTCTTGTTTCTTGATGTTGACATATCATCATAAGGTTTGAGTTCTGAGAGCTCATCAGATATTGGCCAGTGCTCACAATTGAGGCTCAATGTTGATGGTCAATCTCGGAGAGACTCATACCTCTTGCTCCTCTGGGCAAGTACAGCCTTGATAGACACTGATTCCTGTACATTACTCTGTACATGTCAACATTTTTTGTGTTTTAGTGTTTAGCCTGTTGATGTCCTTTTGTGGCCAATCAATAATGCCAAAGCTGTATGTTATCACTGGCATGGCAAGTTGATTAATGGCAGTTACTTTATTTTTGTTCGTGAGCTGTGTTTTACAGATTTTTCTTACACGCCGTATATATTCCCTGCCAATTTTTTTTTTTGCTCATCTTGTAGTGTTGGATTGAATCCTTTTCTTCAATTCCTAGGTATTTGTATTGTTCAAGCACTTGTAGGTCTTTGATATCAGTCTCTTCATGAAGCTGTATGTTTTCCGTTTGGATCTTCTTCCCAGCTCTGGTAGAGCACTTAACACATTTGTCCAGGCCAAACTTCATTCCAATATCTTTGGAGAAGGTATGTACAACCTGCAACAGTCGACTTAAGTCAGCATTTGAGCTGGCATACAGCTTGAGATCATCCATGAAGAGCAGGTAGTTGACTCTTTTGTTTCGATCTTGTTGGTGGCGTTGGCTCAGGTTGTAGGCCCTCTGGCATTTATTTAGTAGTTTACTTAGCGGATCAATCGCCAGGCAAAAGAACAAAGGAGATAAGCTATCTCCCTGGAAGATTCCTCTTCGAATGTTGACTTCAGGAACTTTTATAGTCCCATTGGTGTGGTTCAATGCCATGGTTGTTTGCCACATCTTTATATGGACAGCCATAGTTTTCTTGATGACCAAATGGATCTTATATAATTCAAGACAGCACAGTAGCCACGTGTTGGGCACGCTATCATATGCTTTTTGGTAATCGATCAAAGCCATGCTTAAGTTTCTCTGTCTCTTGCTACAAGTATGGTCTTATTAATCAGTAGTAACTGATCTTTGGTGGCAAAAAACTTCCCCCTGCATCATGCTCGTTCTTTTTCGAGGTATACTCCAGAAGAGAAGTGTTCATATATGCTATTTGCAACTGGGCCAGTGAAGAGCTTGTAGGTTGTAGTGAGGCAGCAGATAGGTCTGTACTTACTAGGGCGCTGTGTCTCTCTCGTTTTGGGTATGAGGATGGTATCACTTTTTACTAGCCATGCTGCTGTGGCCTTCTCACCCCTCAAGTCTTGTGAAGCAGCTACTCTAGTGACTATGAAGTGATGTTAATTGTTTAAGCCAGAAATTGGATAAGTTGTCTATGCCAGGTTTTTTGTGATTCTGGAATCGATTCAGCTTTTTCTTTATCATTCCAGATGTTATTTCTGACTCTGGCATTTCAGGTTTGTTTTCATTGCTTTGAGATATATCTAGGATCCACTTGGCCTCTTGGTTACATTGTCTCTCTTTCTCAAACAGAGGCCTCCCGTAGTCTTCTAGCTTTTGTTTTTTGGGTGTCTTTTCCACTGTGATTGTTTCTCTTATGAGATTACTGTAGTCTTGCATTCTTTTTGGATTGTTTGTTCTCGACTTTTGCTGTGTTATTATTGTCTTTTGTTTGTATTCTTTTGACAAGTGCTGGAGTCTTGCTTTCAGCCTCCTTTGCAACGTTGTTTATTCTCACTACATATGTCGTAGACTTCGAACTGAGCCTGCAGATGATGTTCATCAGCCGCCCCTGCACTGTAGGGGCTGCAAGGAATTGTTGGATCTGAGACGATTCCTTTCTGCATAGGTGAAGTTGCTTTTGTAGCTTCTGTTTCCAAGATGGTGTTGTGCTTGGTGCTCTGGACTTCCACATCTTTTGGAATTGAGGGAGTGTCTTCCTGACAATGTAGAGCCCTGCAGCATACATAATCTGGTTCAATTCTGTGAGGGATGCGCTGGCTGGAACAAGTCTCTGGAGGGCGATATTCATTCTTTTTATTACTGCCTTGGTAGCTTTTTTTTTTGGATGTATTGCTCCACTTGTCAAACTTTGAATAGTTGTAGCAATACATGAGCACTTTCTTTTGGGCAACAGACCATGGCTGGGATTTTAGACCTCTAATATTTCTTTTTGTTTTGGTTGTTGCACATGATGGAGTAAGGGGGCCAGGAGCTTTTTCATCAAGGTCTGACGGCTGTCCCTGATTTGCCTCTGTCATGGCTGGAGTGCCACTTTCAGAGGCAGGAAGGGTTACACCATTGCTTACCTCTTCCCGTTTGGTGTGTACATGAGTTGAGGGGCCCTTTTTATCCTAGGGGCCGGCTTGCCAGTATTTATTTTTATTGTTCATCAATTTATCAGTTCCTCATTGTCCACGGCTTCGTATTTTTTTTTTTTATTGAAAGCTGCCATCTATTACTAGAGAGGGTGCCCCCGTCAGCAACCCAGGGGATGCGGTGTATGACCCGAGGAGATGGCACGGCACTTTTCTTTCTTTTTTTTTATTTTAATAAATTGATCAAGGTTTACTCCATATGGAAAGTATCCTCATGTCAGGGTGGACTGACAAACCCCTGTACAGAGAGACCAAAGACACCCGAGGATGGTGTCTAGTAGGCATTCAATTTTCTCGCCTATATATATATATATATATATATATGTATGAGTGTATGTATTTATAATCATATTATTTTGATTGTATGAGTGTATTTATGTATATTTTCTGTATATATCAATTGTCGCTCCTCGAAAAAGTAGAGCACTGTAATGGTAGTATTAACACAGCATGACGTCACTTGCTTCATAATGCATCATTCCTTCCCTTAAAAGAAGTAGAATGCTTAGACGTTAAGCCGCCGATAAAGTGTTAAAATTATCACTGTTTATTCGCTATTTAAAATTGGCCGTGTGGTTAAGGTGTCCGATTTGAGTTGTAAAATACTCATAATCCGGGGTTTTGAATCGCATGACCGGTAGTGAATAGTCATATCTCTATGCTGATGAGTCCCGATTTAAAAAGGATGAAACGTATACGTACATAGATAATAAACAATAACAAATATTTATTATATATATATATATATATATATATTAGTATTTAATGTATCCACATAAAATATTATAAGGAGATATAATTTTTATGTATCAGTTTTCAGTATTTACTTCAACAGTGCTCGATACGTAAGTAGAGCTAGGTAGTAAGCAATGAAAATATATATGGCAATTAAGCTACACAGAGGCTCCCGCGTTTCATCCCGCGTTTCATATGCTGTTTAGTTATGTACATACTCTGGGGAACTTCACTGCATGCTTGAGAACAAGATTCCATCAACCCCTAGTCCCATGACCATGGAATGATTGTGTTGTAGTAATAAAAATAAATAAATAAAAACACAAGACAGGAATAGAAGGAATAAGAAATGTATTAAGAATACTTAATTGCAGACAATAAGTCAGTCACAAATACAGGCTCTAGGTAAACGTGCTATAAGCGGTTCCCCTTTGGTTAGGCAAAGGTGTCGACTTTATAGTGACTTGACGAATCCATCCTGTCAATATGGGTAAATCCGGATCAGTCAACAACAGATTTTTTTTTGTCATCGTTGCATATGGTTTAGCAGATTATACTAAAGTACTTGCTAAAGGCAACTTCAGGGCTGGATAAGTATACGGTTCGTCAAATCTATGCACTTTTAAGCTTCTCCGCTCACTGGAGCGGCGCACTTTCCTGTTGTTAAGAATGATCTATTTGTCGATGGTTGCAACAGGAACTACAATGACCTGTAAAGAATAGAGGGATTTTTGTTGAAGGTTTACTCCTCTAGATCCGCCGTGTTCTGCACATGCATTATAACGGGTGAACTTCGTGAAGGATATGTTTCTTTACCATGCACGGTAGGTCATTCAATATGGAGAGGCTGTATTTTGTGCATCACATATAGTGTTGGTATGCCACGAATTAGCCATCTTGGAAAGATACTGCTCCTCTGAAAACCGTTTAGCCTTTGTATATATCTATTTATATCATGTTAGGTATGTGTATATGTTCATAGATTTGTATGTACATGATTCACTCCTAAACTAATTAACTGATCATTATGAATTTTGGTACACAGCTGCTAAGCGTAAGGGTAGGTAATGTGGGCTATATTTAGTAGAGATGGGCGGTTTTACCGAAAAAACGCGGTTTTTCGGTTTCGTCTCCATACCGAATACCGAATCGGTTTTTTTTAAAAAACCGTAACCGTTCGGTATTGTGTTTTTACTACAGTAAGCCACCATATACAAGGAAACACGGTTGAAAAGATTTTCCGATTTGAATAAAATTGAATATTACCAAAAAATGTTATATTAGTAAGAGGACAGATTGAACAAATATATTACTGCAATTACTGCTATAAACACGAGGCGATTTTTGTTTATTTTCATTCTAGAACGAATTTTAAACATTTTAAAATATGAATATAGAAAATGTTGTTACATTTTTCGTACCCAACTAGTAAATAAATTAATCTTTCATTTTTTTTTATGCATTAAAATTATAATTGTACGTTGTTTTGTCTTTCGGTAATAGTAATTTTAAATTATCTTATCCTAAAAAATATTGTCCTTTTTTTGAGCGAAAGTCAACAATGGCTGCTAGTATTGCTGATATAACAATCAATCAGCAGCACCGATAAAAATACTTTTTGTGCTTAAAAAAGTTAATCCTATTTGGTTCTTTTATAAAAAAATACTTTAAAAAATACTGGTTTTCACTCAACTTTCGAACTTCTAGTAGTAATGAATTTCTAGTCGCCAATTAAAAAAAAAAAATTAAGATTCTACTTTTTTAGGCGATTACGTCTTAAAGTCTTGGCGAAAAAAAGAAAAAACAAAACAACAAAAAATAGTTTAGAATTTAGAGTGGGGGATCAGTTTCGCATATAAATTTAATGTAAAATGATCTCCGATTTCCCGGCCATTCTTGCCTTTTAGTGAAATTTATAAAATAAATAATTACTCTACCATTAACTCTAGGTACGACTAACAAGCCCACCTCCTAAAAATGCCATCTTGAACGTATCGTACCATTAACCTTAAATATGAGTGGCAAGCCACTCCTAAAAAACTCCCTTAACCCTAACACTAAGTCCGAATGGCAACCTCCATCCAAAACAAACCCCCTTCCTTAACCTTATCACTAACCCTAAGTCCGAGTAGGAAGCCCTAATCCTACAAAAAAGCCCATTAAACCCACACATAATCGTCTAAAAAAAAAAAAAAAAAAAAGCAGACGCCCATAAAAAAAAACGCACAGGATTTATTTGCCATAGAAAAAAATTGACTAATGCCCTAAAACGCTAGAATGGCCCGGAAATGGTGAATTATTCTGCATTAAATATATGTGAAACTAATCCCCCACTCGAAATTCTAAATGAATTGTTTTTTTTCTTTCTGCTAAGTTTTCAGGGTGTTCACACTTAATTGCCCCTAGCCCTACCACTAACCTGAAGTTCAAGTGGTAAGCACCCCTCCTCCCACAAAAACCCTTATAATCGTCTAAAAAAAAAGAAAAAAACAAAAAACAAGAAAAACGCACAGGATTTATCTCCCATAGAAAAAATAATTAACTGTCCTAAAACCGCTAGAATGGCCTTGAAATGGGGGATTATTTTATGTGAAACTGATCCCCACTTTAAATTCTAAAATAATTGTTTTTGTTTCTTTCTTTCTGCCAAGTTTTTCAGGGTGTTAACATGTAATTGCCTAAATAAAAAAAGTAGAATCTCATATTTTTGGGAGGTAAGAGGGTGAGTTAGCAGAAGGTGTAAATCTACAATAATGCTAAAGAAATCTTGCAATATATTCATTTTTAAACAGTCCTAGTATTAGATTTTAGTTTCTTGTACATAAAATGTATTACAATTCAACTTTGAGTTTTCTAACTTCTTTCTTTTAATGGATTCATGGTATTTTTAAGGTATTGCAGCATATTTATGTGCATTTAGTGCAGATTACTTGGAAACCATTAATTTCTGGAGATTTTCAGTGGCACATTCTGATTCCTTGTACAAAAATACACTTATATGGTAAATTTCATTGCTTAATCTTGTGTTTTAACAAAGATATAACATTTTTACTGAAAAATTAGTGTAAAAAATGTGACGAAACACATATGGTCTTAAAGAGGGGAAAATATCCAATTGTGCGAGGCACAAAAATAGTCATAACTTCCTTATTTTCAGTCAGATTTAAAAAATTTAAAAAGATTCTTTCTTAGATCATCAAGCTCTTTCTATATATGCCATTATTGAGATATTTTAAGCAATTTAAATTTTTTCATGTGTATTGCTACTTGTAGGAAGAAATCTTTGTTTAGAGTTTGTTTATCATTAACATTTTGAATTTTCAAATGAAAAAAAGAGAAATACGACAGACAACATGACATCGTATTTTTAGCATAAACTATTTTCAAATGAAAAAGAAAAAATCAAACGTGTTCCGTATGATGTCGAAAATCTATTTGATTCAACTCAAAATTGAAAAATAATTATTTGTTTGTTTCAGAGTTATCTAAAAAAATAAGTTATTAAAATGAAATTTAAAAAAAATACTTGTAAAAGTAAATAAACGAAAAGTAGTGAGTAAGTATAAACATTTAAAAAGAAAAAAAGTAGTTGCCAATGCTAGTGTCACTTTATTCGGATTTTTGAAATTATTTTAAACATTAGGCATTTCATTGTTTACTTTTGAAAAGCCACTTCATACATAAATTGTAATTTCTAGAGAACTACCTCTCAACTATACCGTTTTCTCTCCCAAAAATGGGTTATTCAAAAAGTAGACTATGCAACGATTTATATTTTACTAAATTGTTAATATGGTATTTATTTAGAGTTGACAATTTATTCGAAAGTTTAATTATTAAACTTTAATCCAAGTCATGAATTCTATGACTAAAATTACCTTAAAGCTTAAAAAATGACTTTAGGTGAATTAATAATCTCTACTTTTTTTTAACCATCCTTCCTTTTCCCTTGGCGCGGTTTTCGGGTGTACTACTAGTCTTTTACGCATGTCTATAAAGTTTTATTACCCTGTCTTAAAAACAAATATTAACCCCAACACGCACCAGTTGACAGAACTTCGAGCACACAAAATGACAGACATCCCAACAGTCAACACCGGCAATTCGAGAAGTATATGGTGTGTTTATTTTACGCGACAAGACACAACGTCTTGCAAACATTTTCACCTATTAAAAAATTAAAATTTTTATCTGTCAAATAATTTTGACAATATTTCATTTTCATCATCATTTTTGCTTAATTTTATTTGTAAAATTATTTTGTTTGTTTAAATAAATTTTCGTTTTTTAATTTCTTGCATTTCTGAGTTATATTTTAGCTTCTGATGGGTTAAAGAATTAGATAGAATGTATATTCAAACTCAGTTTTATTCTTCAGAAATCTTTCATGAATCTTTGGTCACTGTTTTAACGAGTTAACTGTTAAAAAGGTATCAGAACTTTGATTACAACAGTCAACACCTTAAAACTTATATGATTCATATCATGGAGAATGATTCAGTCACAAAATTATCGAAACAGTGGCATAATTCAACTAAACGTTGAATAATAACTAATCATCACACAAGAGAATGAATAGCTTCCATAGTAAAAAATTTTTTTTCAAAAAAAACGAAAAACCGAACCGTAAACCGAGGTTTTAAGGGAAAAAAACCGATACCGAAACCAAAATTTCAAAACCGCCCAACTCTAATATTTAGTTTAATTTAGTTTGCTGCAATGGATGCAAAGAGGGAGTGGAAGTCCTTCATGAAAATTCAGATACCACCGGTTTTTGTGAAATTTTAACAATGGGTATTTATACATCAAGTAATAAATATTCCCCAAATTTCAGTTTGTTTGTAGTATTTTAAATGTATTTTGGTGAATAATTTTGATACAACCTTCGTTTGAAAATTCAAATACTTTAGATTTGCACTGAAGTTGATCCATGGTGATTAGACATCAATTCAGCAAGATTCCCTGAATTTCAATTTCTTCTAATGGCCCCTTAAGCTTAAGCCTTAAATTTTAGACATTTTCTAGAATCAAAATCATGTAATGGATTTTGATCAAAATTGGAATAAGAATTCTAGACATAAGGTTTAGTAGCATTGTTTATTGACTTTAATCTTTCTAAGAGGACATAAAAGTGTTTCAAAACTGTTCTGTTCGAGGGAATTCACTTTTCTCATCCTGGGACGGGTATTCTTTTATACTAAAGTGAAAAGGTTAAACGTATAGATCAACGTCGGAAAACAATGCGATAAAAAAAATTATGTATAGGCGATAAAAATGATTTTACTTTGGTTTTTATAAAAATATTATTAAATGAGGAACCATTTTGAATTTAAATCTATTTAGGATTACAAATGTAATCGGAAGAAAAACACGTTTGAAATGTGTGAATATGCTAGAATAATGGAGATTTTAACAAGAGGGAACCGACGCCATGTTGTTTTTTGAATTGCTCATGACAAAAAAAAGTATTAAAACGTCTTTTTCCCCCCTATTACTATGTAATAATAAATTGATTTTAATGCCCAAACATTCTTAATGTCATAATCTTTATATATATATATATATATATATATATATATATATATATATATATATATATATATACAGGGTGATTCATAAATCACTTATCTATTTATTTTTGAAATTCTAAAGTTAAAAAATACGGTAATACAAAACAGAAAGTTTATTCAACAAATTCATTTATGGGAGTTTAAAATGACAGCAAATATTTAAAATGTCAACCTTCGTTTTGCATGCATAGCTCCATTCTTTTTTGACAAGGAATTTACGACTCTTTGTAGCATATTTGATTGATTATGGTGTTGTGCGAAGGAGGCTTTCTGTTCACATCACGTTTCCATTGCTTTTCAACAAGTGTGGGAGATTCATCAAATTTGGCCATATGAATAACAATAAAAATTCGCTCTTCAATTGTAAATGACATACTGCCTGAAAAAAAAAAGCACATATGATGATTTACACAAATTTAAATAAATAAAAATAAATATATATAGAAACAAATATATAAACGAACAAATTTAAAATAACAAATAGCAGTAATTAGAGAGTAAGATAACAATCATCAAAAGTTCATAGTATGTTTGTGCTTCATATGGTAATCATTTTAAATAGCTAAGTGACTTATGAATCACCCTGTATATATATATATTATCGCCTATACGTTAATTTTATTGATCTTTTTGAAGAAACTGTTTCTGACGTCCATCTATATAATTACCGTGAAGAGGCTCTCTAGTTATATGATGCATTATCTCATGAATATAGTCTGGTTAGGGTCAAGATCACCAACCAAGAAATACTGGAACGTGCAGACCTATTACCTTCTAGTACAGATTAATCTGAGGAAGTTTCAGACTAAAATTCAAAGATAAAGTGAAAAGAAACTTTAAATAGAAGAATATTGGCTGCAGCGATTAGCAATATCAAGCAAACGACAGTAGAGAAGTCTGATGATGGCGGCTCGGTTGCCTTGAAAAAGTCATTATTGCTTAAACTCTTATTCAGTTTGGGCCGCTGCACATGCATGGAACAGGTTGCCAGAAGCCATGGTCAGCTTACTGATGACCAAACAGTTCAAGGCAGCACTGGGTGCATCATGGCCGCTGACCTTTGGATAAATACCCCTCACTTGAGGATGTGTGCGGACGCGTTTCTGGTATTATGCATCAACTGGAATTTGAATGTACGTTTCAGGAAGTTTGTCACCCCAGAGCAAAGTCATGGTCTCCATGGAACGCAGCAAAGGATGTGCCATAGTAGCTTTCGTCGTGTTAGAAGAAAGGCGGCATTCTCTGTAACTCGTGCTTCGTGGAACAGCCTCTCAGAGGTGGTGATGTCTATCGTGTCCAGGATTGAAGACGCCTTCGACAAAACATTCAGACGGTGTTTAGATGTACACATCTTTTAACTGTCCATTTACATGGCTTGTTGCACTTCGACATTTTTTTGCCAATAAACTGCTTTGATTTGAACTCGAGTTTAAAGATACTTGAATCAGAGGAACATCAACAGCAGCGATTGATCAAGTAGAGAAAAGTATGATCATGGCTTTCATGAAACATTCGCCGAACAAATTGTCTCTACTTGTGTACAACTTATTGATCCCGTCACACGTATCAATAGATCCAGTGTCGATAGCAGAAGTGACGCTATTATGGACGTAAAAAGGAATCTGAAATATGAAGCCCTGCTGAATAGGTATGTTTTTGTCCCCATTTCCATAGAGACAGTGGTATTATTAAAGCAGCTGGGTGCAGCAGCCTTCGTGGAGAAACAAGTAAATAGGGACAGTGTTAATATTGATATTTAATCAACTGAGAACAGCTGTCGAGGCTGTAAATGGTGGCAAGTGAGAGATTGTCCAGACGATCTCTCGCGTCATACTCTGAGGAAATCACTTCTTCATTAATTTTGCCAGATATCTATGAAAACAATTTTTATTTTTTTATTTTTTACTTTAGTAAATTAAAGATTAGGTTCAGCTTTTAACAATAAAACTGTAACTTTTTACAAATGGGTTATCTTGAACTTTTCAGCTCTGTAATGGCTGCCAAATGTTTGCGATTATTAGTTTCGTCTCCCATTGCAACCGGTGTAAAGGCAAAAATAATATGCCGTATTATTTTGCCCCATTTGATTTTTGTGGTAACAAATAATAAAATCAAACAGTATTTATTAAACATGGAATCGAAAAAAGCATATCAAAAGAGTGCACCGGGATAATTTTCACGTTAAATTAATCTGCAAAAATCAGAAAACAAATTACTTTCTTTTTATGTACTAGCGAGTCATCGCTTATCAAGGCCCAAAGCCCACTCGAGGATAAGGGTTAATGAGTTTGTCCGGAGGATGCGTAACGATGGTTGGGATTGGGCAGAGTTTGATTATTACGGAGGAGAGCTCAACAAGAATTGGACTTAAAAACGACCTTGTTGTAGCCAGCTGGGAAGCAGCCCCATGGTATTGTGTTCCACAGACGGGTAGTTGTTGGAAAAAAATTTTTCTCATGAAAGTTCGGTTTAGTTTTGGGTACACAGAGGAAGAATGGAAAATTATTTTTAGTGGTTGTAACTAGACGAGTTCTTGCTGTGAATGTTTTACATGGGGGAAGATTATTACAAAATAAAACAGAAAAAAAAAATCTGCAATATTTGCAAAATAAAAAAAATCTAAAAAAATCGAACATGGCAAAAATAATATGGAGTATCATTTTTGCTCTTACACCGGTTGCAATGTTTGATGAAACTAATCACAAACAATTAAAGATAAGCTAAAATGTTTCCTGTTGATTTCGCATACCTTTCATGCAAGTATTCGATAGAACTTCGATTTTCGCTGTCCCGTGTGATCTCGTGTCGCTAACATTCACATTTATTCTCCACACCCTGTCATGTAGAAGGAGCGCCAAAAGATTCCCTAGATATAGCGCTCTGAACAATGTCGTCCGATATTGGCACCAGACATCGCTGGTTTCCCGTCAGTCCTTGGACTAGTTGGTATCAACAGAAGGGATGACAAACGGCCCGGTGGCTTGCCAGTGTTTCCCTTTTCAAACGACAAGCTGCTAATATGGGACGCGACTTGTGTTGACACTTTTACACCTCATCAATAATGAAATCAGCGACAAACCCTTGACATATAGCAGCGTCAGTGGAGGACCGCGATCAAAATATGTTTATTTGTTGTGTTTAATTGTTTTTCCTTTCTGTCTTTCATACATTCTGTCTCCACGACATTTCATTTTATGATATATCGCGTATTTGATTCTTATATATATTTTATAATCCACGCAAGAAGAAAAAAAGAACAAAACATAAAACGGTTGAGACCAATTTTTCAACAAATGCAACGTCAATCTTGCATGTGTTTTTAAAATAATGGCATTTCTCTACTGATTTTCATTTGGTTGCAAAAGACGACAGGAGTTGCAGAAAACTTCCAATCCCACAATGGAAAAAGAAAAAAGAAATAAAACTATTTAATAATATATATATATAAGACAAACGGAAAACGGATTTAAATTCAAGAGAAAATCAAGGAACGAGAGATATTTTCATGACATATCATGCATTTTACCATATATATATATATATATATATATATATATCTTATGGGAAAGGAAAAACCAAAAGATGTTTTTTTTGTTTTTGTTATGTATTCATCAACGTTTCGTCTTTATTTGTAAGACTTCCTCAGGATGATAATTTTAAGAAAAATGTCATGCAAGTACATAGAAATATTGGGTTGACATGATGGGTTCATGAGAAGAAGTAGTAGCCACTACTGAGAGCGCAGGACCAAGTTCCGGGCTGAGAGAAGTCGGTGGCAGGGAGTGAAATGAATGTGGATGGCTGTGAGTGAAAAGGGGGAGGGGTGGGAGTGTTAGTAAATTTATCTTAGGATGGGAGAGAGGGGAGGGGGTGCTGAGGTTTTTGTCGTGGTGAGGTGTAGCATGTATGCTGATTTATCTATTTAAATAACTTTTTTTATTGTAACAGATGTTTTGATTTTGCATTTTGATCTATTTTGAAAAACCTGTGAAATCTTTGACTTTATTTTTTTTGTGTGTTTACTTCTAAATGAAATCACTGTACGTTCGTTCTTTTTTTGTCTCTGTTTAAGTTTAATTCGATTTTTTTCTAAATAATAAACTTAGTGGAGTGAAAAAAACAAAACCCCAAGTCTACATTAAAAAAAAATGCCAGAAGTACTTTATGTAACATTACAAGTTATATATGTTTTCTTTTTAGCTAATTGTTATTTTAGGGGTAATGAGCTGTGTAAAAGATGCTCAAAACCGTTTGAAGTATGCAAATCGCATCGGTGGTTCAAAAGTCGGAGGAATTTAAAGTGCCGATATTTCTATTTTTCCGTGGGCATTTTTCATTAATAAATCCTTTAAATAAAAAACTGGGGCAAAATAGGGACCTCAGCATTTCAAGAAATTCAGTAATTTCTCCACCATTTATTTATTTTTGAGGCTATTCTTATGGAACTTGGTACAATTATGTAAGATTATCTGCTCTTTCTGATTATGCAGTGAGATTTTATGTATCTCTTTAAGCCAGTAAATTAAGATGTGTAAACTTCAAAGTTTTTAAAACTGGTGCATTATACATCATACAGATTGTGAGTCTATGCCGACGTTTAATGTTAAGCAGAAGAAATCTGAACAGATTTTGGGTTCAAAGTCATCAAATGACTGGGATTGGGGGAGGGCATTATTATTATTGAAAGATTTTTATTTTATTTGATATACCCTCCCTCTCCGCTATTGTTCTTTTCACACAAAACAGAAGTCAGAGTACAAAAATCTGAAACCTTGTTTCATTTTAGAATCAATAATATTTATCAAAGATTTTGAGATAGATAATCTCAAAGTATATTTATGCAGCAAACCTTCTCTTATACATGTCTTGTTAAATAAGACTGACAAGGACTGATTTTATTTTCCCCTTTTCTTTATTTCATTAAATAAAGAAAAGTTCCCAAATGACTAATGATGTATCTGAAAACGCTTGGACAAATGAAAATAAAACCATTAAAATATCAGTTGGGGATTTTATTTATCTCATCGGAAAAGAAAAAAAGAAGATAGCTACTTGTCAGAGCACAAAAAAAGACAAAAGAGTTCTTTATTGGTTTGATTTAAGGAAACATGTGTGTATATGTGTATAACATATAAAGTTATCCTGACAGATTTTTAAAGTCAGACCCAAATAGCATTTAAGCTGACAAATCAAACTTTGCTTCTGACAAGCCAATTTTCATTTGTTATTGTCGTACCGTGTTATTGGCAATATAATAATGCACTTCGCTACAATTTATTTTTAACATTACTGCTAATGTGAAACATTTTTTGGTTAAAAGGTAGTATAGAGTCCTGAACATAATGCGATAAAAAAAAATTGTGTATAGGCGATAAGTATTGTTTCCTGTTGTTTTTGTTAAATATTAGTAAACTTGGAACAATTTTGAGTTTAAATCTAATTCGTTTTACACATGTAGCTTAAGAAGAACACACTTGAAATATGTAAATAATCATCAAAGAAACGGAAGTTGAAGAAATGGTATATGCATGTACCATTTCTTAACCCATTTTTAATAATCACCTAAAAATAAAAATCAACAAAGGGAATAACTCATTTTAGATCTTGATCAAAATTGGAAAAAGGATTCTCGACATATGGTTTAGTAGCATTATATCTTGATTTTAATCTCGTAAGGGGGACATAAAAGTGGTGCAAAACTGTTCTGTTCAGTGAATTAATTTTACCAATCCTGGGACGGGTATTCTTCTAGTATATATATATATATATATATATATATATTGCTTATATATATATTTTAAAAAATTTTTTTGTCTTTTATATTGTATACAAGTTTATTTAAAACAATGAAAAACTTATATAATCAATTTTGCAAGGTTTTATTTTTGACGTCCATTTTCTGGGCTTCTTTCAAAAAAATAATTTTATTTAATACCCTTCAAAAAATTGTGCAGCACATCTACATGGTGTCCTTAAAATCAATTGGATATTTTTCATTTAATTAAATGAAAAAAAAGGTGTTTGTTTAGAATTCAACGTCATGAAAAAAAACAAAATAAGACAAACAGAAATATCTGTATGATTTATGTACATGTGACGGAATGAATATATATATATATATATATATATATATATTATATATCGTATACCGAAAATCACGTAAATTGATCAAGTAGATTTTATTTTATAAAAGAAAATCAAATTTTATCGATAAATGAGTAACGTTGATATATCGGCGCCATATTGGTCATAGTCAAGGGAGGTAAGTCCAACTTTTGCGAGCTAGATAGAGTTTGGAATTTTATCAATAAAATTTAATTTTCTTTTATAAAATAAAAACTACTTGATCAATTTACGTGATTTTTTGTGTACGATTCCGTAACGGGTACGTACATCATAAAGATATTTCTTAATTTTGTTTTTTTCCATGACGTTGCAATTCTAAACTAGCATAAAAAAAAAATATTCAATATTTTTTATTGATTTTTTTCTTACCTCCACACATTAAATATAACTTTGTCAAAGGAAAAAGAATTGAGCTGGGTGAAAATATTCGTTTCACAGAAGACTGTGTTTTGTTCAGCGACAAAGCTTTATTTTATGGTGAGATTACCGGACAAAATGTTTGATACTGATCATGACAAAATCTGCATTTTGTTGATTATTTCAAACAGCAAGATTCACATAAAAGTTATTGTTTGGTTTGATTTATACACATTTTGGGCTATTCAATTTTGATCATCATGTGAATAGTTACGCTTATTTGAAAGATGCTGAAAGATCGGTTCATGTCCCAACTTGAAAGTCTTGAAGAAGGACTTCCTGAGTGGTTCCAACAGGATAGCACCCCAGCCTACTTTCCCATGATAGCAAGAGATTGGTTGAATGGCAGTTTCTCTAATTTGATTAGAAG
The DNA here is from genome assembly GCA_963556195.1 of Sepiola atlantica. Lineage (NCBI taxonomy): Eukaryota > Metazoa > Mollusca > Cephalopoda > Sepiida > Sepiolidae > Sepiola > Sepiola atlantica. Next base: position 36,696,865 of record OY744539.1, read on the forward strand.
ATGTCGTCATGTGGAATGGTCTCCTTGTTCGCCAGATCTTAGTCCTCTTGATTTCTTTTTCTGAGATATGTTTAAGGAGAAAGTGTACTGTGATGTAATCCCCTAATTAGATTCTTAATTTAAATATATATAGCAATACGCAATTTAAGATATTATCCAGCGAAGGTATATTCTTTTACCTTTAAAATTTTATCCCGTCAGCTTGGGCAAGAGTGTAGGCCTGGCTGTCCCCTTTTCACTTTTGAGTCTTAAGAATGTGACCTGTGGAGGTCACTTATACTCCGCCAGCTGTATCCCCTACCCAACCTGTCTAATACCAACTGCTGAACAAATAAAAAAGAGGGAGAAAAGAAAGAACTGCTAAACACAATCTACCCCAAGGTTTGGGTGTAGAGGAAGCGAAATTCGTTGCTCCAAACCACGACAGAAAAAACGCAACAACCAAAAAAAACTTTGAAGAAGCATTTTGTGCAAACTTCCTACACCTTGGAAGCCATTAGATTGTCTGATACTGATAATCACACCAACAAAAAATCCCAAATCTTGTCAATGAAATAATCTGACACAAACGACGCCAACTCAATCTTTTCTCTCGCTCAGCATGGTCCCAACTCGTCACGTCAACTTTACAATTTCCCCCGGGGGGAAAGTACCTACTCTTTTTATTTCAACGAAAATTCACCCATGCAAAAGAATATTTGCATAAGTGAACTCTCATCATAGCACAAACATAACAATATAAGCAGAACACTCCGGGTTCAATCCACGATGGATGACACACGGCACGACCCTAGCTCTTTTTCCTCGTGGACCCGCATGATGGCTACTACACTTACCCACCTGAAATGTTAACGATTTCAATTTATTATTGTCTGAAAATACCGGATTCCTGACTTAAACTGCACCAAACATTGATGTTATTGTTTTTTCCTTTCCCTTTGCAAAACTCAATCATGTTCTGCAAAGTCAAAAACAAAAACAACAATTTTCCTCTACAAAACAACTAAACCAAACACCATGAATAAATATTTGAAGACATAAAGAACTTGAAGCATAAAAACTTTTACCAAAATGACCAGATTCAGCATTAAATAACCTGAAAAGGGTTGATATGCCGTAAAACAAAACAACCAAACCATCAATTTATTGTCATATATAAGTGTAATAGAGAACCTGTTCTCAAATGTGTACGATATAAAACTTTTCATTTTAATTCTTTTTTTATTTTTAGATAAGGCTACAAATCCGGCCAATCATGAGGAGGATTGGGAATACATAATGGTTTTCTGTGATAAAGTTAACAAGGATCCGGAAGGGCCAACTGTGGCAGTGCGTCTTCTTGCACATAAACTGCAGTCACCACAAGAGAGAGAGGCGCTCTTTGCGTTGTCGGTAAGTTTGTCAAACATTTTTTTCTTTCATTTAAAAAATGTTTTTTTTTCTTTTCAATTAAATTTTTTTTTTAATTAAAATTTTTTTTTTTTAATCTAATTTTTTAAAATGTTTGTTTTTCTAAGATTAGCTTCAGAAGATCTCCATATTTTCTGGTGCTTGCGGGTGGCCTGACAGGGTTCAAGGCAGATCTGTTATGTTTATTTTGGGAAGGTATGGACTCCCCCCCCCTCTATCTATGGTTAAACTAGCAGATGCTGTCCAATGAATCATGCGCGCGAGTGGGGAAGCACAAGTTGTTTACTGGATATCATTGTTTATTATAGGATTTGCTAACGAGAGTTCAAATCCAGTTGGATTCACATACATTGCCATATTGAGAAAGATATGAACCCATCTCTCCCCAGCCATGGGTAAATTAGCAACTTGTGTTCAATGAATTATTTACAATAGTTATATTTTAATGTTTTTCGTTTCAAGCAAATGTTTCAATTTCACACGGTTTCCGTTTACTTTTTGTCTGTACCATTTTTATCGAAATGCTTATTATTCTTTTTTTGTAAACTTGAATTCACCCCAGACAAGGCATACTGCCACTAAAAAGTAAGAGGCTACTCTGAGTTAGGTGGCAGAAATTAGAGGGGGCATCCTAAAGAGGAGTGGTGCATCGAGATGTTTGTTTACATTACATTTAAATTTCTGCATGTCGGTACAGTTGAGGGAGCAGGGAGGAAGTTCCAAAGGCTGGCAGCTTGAGGAAAGAAGCTATTAGAGTAGAAAGCTCTCCTGCATTTGGGGACCTCCACAGTGAATGGATGGGATTTAACCAAGGCGATCCATAATACAGGCCTGGCAAACATGCGACTTGGGTCCACGACTGGAGGCGGACATGTGAAGACCAAAATTACTACTAAATAATAATTACAGAGAAAAGTTTTAGTAAGAAATTTCTTAGTAATGTCCAGTAATTAGCAACTCTACATAGTATTAGGAAGCAGCTTACAATAATTGATTTATTTCCATAAAATCAAATGTAAAAAGTAAAAAAATATAAAAGAACTAAATTCACAAAAAAAGTCACTTTATTCACCATGATTTAGACACATTTTTGATATTTCAAAAATCATGAGTCAATTTGTTTATATTAATTACTTGATTACAGAAAATATAATTAAATAATACAATCAGAAAGCAAATTCAATATTTTGCAAAATCAAATACTTTGTGAACAAAATAATGTTCGGAGAAACAATTTTGATAATGTTTTACAAAACTTTTATTTCCTGAAGAAATTTCTTGTAATTTGTGCTCAAATGTAAATTTCCACACAGTTGCTGCTGTAAAAGCTATAAACAAAGCCCCCCCCCCCCCTGCATCGCGCAGGCAAATGAAAGGCAGCCATTTTATTCTTTTGTTAAATTGTAAATTAAAAATGGAGCCCACTCACGCACAGCTCCAACATGCACGCCCACCACAGCCAAGCAAACAAGTCAGTTAGTATCCCCCCCCCTCTATCTTACTTTATTACTATTCCATTTTAGCTGAAGAAAAGTCTTTCCGGTCCAATTAGTTCTGGGGGTTGCAATTCTTGGTTTACTCAATTTCCCCCGGGCAACGCTGTGACACTGGTCTTGCTAATTTATCAAGAATTTGTACCTTGAAATCCTTGTGCATTTTCAAGATGGCAGGGAGTTTATTGATCGTGTTTAATACAGTTGGTGAATAACTGCATTGTGCTTGTTTTGGAAAAAGTATTTTCATTGAAAACCATCATTACAGTTTTACTGCATTTTCCTAAACTTCCTTCCCCCCCCCCCCCCTTTCTCAACATTAATAGGTGTTTTTTATTAAGGGACAATTCTTCAAGAATTTTTTGTTTTTCTTATTAAGAGTATTTGAATAGATTTTTTTTTATTTGTGAACTTGGACGGATAATAGCATGAATCAATAGAAGTCCAATGTAAAATCATCTATTATTATTATGCTAAAATACATGCTGAAATATTCTTTAGTTCTTGGAATGAGCTATGTTTGAAAAAAAATTTTCATTTTAATTGTTCTAGTTAACTGTAAATTGTAATTAACTGAACAAGTCACCCAACTCTCAGTTATCTATGTATTTCTCTTGCCCCCTCTCATTCTGTTAATTCAACCACTCTCTAATATTTCTTAATGTCTCTGAGCATTTAAAGAAAAAGAGTGATTTTCTTTTTTCAGCATTGCCTGTATGTATCTGTTCACACTACAAACACATATGTAAATATAAGTATTTGCTTCTATATAATAGTAATAAAGAATAATAATACTTTTATATAATAATAAAAATAATATAGAAGTAAAGAGACTTATTATTTTTAGTTATGCAAAAAGAATGTGTGCTGTGTCGGCGGGGCCACAAATTCACCAAATGCAACCCATGAAGAGGGGTAAAACCCCCGTGAAAAAAGGGCCACCTGTAGACCGTGGTTGTCGACCCGTAATGCCTTAATTAAGACGGGATCTTGGTGGCTGAGCAGTCCGTGGCTTGGCTACATAAGTAGTCACTTGACTTGCAACACTCTACTTCGGCCCTTATTTCGGCAACACGGGATGTCAGAGAGGCGCGATCTAATCAATTGGCTGGTCACGTTCTGCCCTAGTATCTCTAACCATTTTATGTAATCTGGTCCTTCTAAAAATCAAAACCTTACTTCTGTTTACTTTCCTCCCAAATAGATACTGGAAGATGGTGGCTGAGGATAAATTGTGTTGAGAACAAAGAAAATTACCACTGACAAAAAGTAATGTTTTCTAAAAAGTAATGCTCTCGCTCTAGCTGTAAGATTTCCTTCTAGGCGTAATATTTTCTAAGATTAAGTTTTCTAAGAATATAAAATAATACTCCTATCTATAGGATTCTATTTGACAACTTTATTTGGCATTAAATAATCCGTAGATGGTTGATATGCTGTAAAACAAACCAAACAAAAGCAAAGAGAATGTCTTAAAAGATATGTCAGTCTATGAATTTTTGAATGAATTCAAAGTCGAATAAATAGTAGTAGTTGTGACCCTTACGGGTATGGCTAATAAGTATTTAATTATGAAATGCAATTAAGATACATTAGAGGTAAAAAGTCAACAGAATGTAGCAAGATTGGATGAATATTCAAAGCTGACTATTTTATCTATTGTAGTGAGGGCAAATGCAATTATTAGATGGATGGTTAGAAATGTTATTTCAATGGAGACAAACGTTGTTTGAAGATATATAAAGCTCTAATAAAGTCTCACGTAGCTGGAATGAATCTGAGTGTGTAAAAATAGTGTCAAAAACGGAATTTTTCACATAAGGCTAGAATAAGTAGAAAAGTAGAAAATTCCATTAGAAGTTAAATATTAGAATTGGTACTACGTGTCAGGATATGAGGTCATAAACAGGAAGTCTGAAAAAGTCTGAGATGTGGCGAAGAAAGCAAAGTCTTTTTCTTTGGCAGATGAGCTGACTGGGTTTGGATACCTTTTTCAGAGCCTTGTCTACCCCCCCCCCCGTCTCTTCTCCCCCACAGACGGGCAAGCAGGTAGGCAGGCTTATGCAATGTATAGAGCAAGTGTATTTCTTGCCATTGTTTCTATTTGTCACATAATTATAGCCATAAAGATAAACAGAAAAGGAAAAATTAAAAATCTCTACGATGACCAGGAGATAAAAAGTACCAATTCTACTGACTTGGTCTGGAACAGGTTCCAGTACTCTACTTTAATATCTGGGTTAGCATAATAGTCAAACCCGTAATGAACACGAGGTTCATCCGAATCCTCTACCAATTTATAATTTGATACAACGATCATGGGAAGTCAAGATCCCTCTCCCCCCAAAAATTGGGTCTGCTGGACGGAATAAGAAATAAACTTAATCGGATCCGTTGTCGTCTTGGGATTAGTAGTTATTAATACGTATATTGTTTTTCTTTGGACTATTGTCGGAATTGTCCTCACCAACGTGCAGACTTCTATTTCTATGTTTCCGACGTTGTACCTACGACCTTCTTTATGTACGTTTTTGTGAAGTCATACGGACAAAATACAATAAAAACAAGGACTATCCTCAATGTAAAGTAATAAGTATTTAATTACGAAATGCAATTAAGATACCTTATACAAACTGGTTACTTATCAGTTAGTGCACGTTCTGTGTAGAGTTACTAAGAAGTACTAAGTGTACTGAATCGTCTTGGATTAATACAATAGTCAAATGCATAATGAACATGCTAGTCTGTAGCACGGTATCTCTGTAAATGGAGATTGCACATTTCGTTATGAAACATGAAAAAGGGAAAACCGAAAATTGTTTATATGTTCATGGACGTTTCACTTTTATTGTTCAAAGAGTTATTCAAGATGGCTGATGTGAAGAAAAACGGTTAAAATTTGAAATATGTGATGCCTCTATGAATGATTTTGTTTTGTCGGTTTTTAAACACTCATTCCACTTCATCGACGTAGCACATATTTGGAATTTTAACATCTATGTTTTTCTTTACATCAGCCACCTGTCTTTAGACAGTAACAGCGAAATATCAAATGATAGGGCTATGATTCAGTGGATTTGTGGTGTGCGTCTTGACAACAATATTAATTCTGACGACCTTCTTTTGAAGTGAAGGTTCCCAACCTGGAGTCAGCTTTGCATGGTATGGACATGTTTAACAAAACTCTGGTTTGATAAATAGTTATGAAAAAATGAAAACCAAAAATTGTTTCGTCCTTATTGTTCAAAGGTTTTCTCAAGATGACCGATTTAAAAAAATATATAGTTAAAATTTGAAATACGTGACAGAAGTCTTTGAACATGAAAGACGGAATGTCGCTGAACATATAAACAATTTTCGGTTTTCCTTTTTTCCTCTTCACGTTGGAATGAATTCATAATTCCATAACTATAAGCACATTTCATTATCTAAAGATTCAAGAAGACAAAACTGACAGCGAAAGTAAAGAGAAAAATCTATACAATTAGCAGTTGAAAATTGAAAAAATATTGTCAGCGCCGTGTATAAAGTTTAAACATTCCTTGTATCAAAGTTGGAAAGATAAAGAAAAATATCATTATTTTAACTCTATTTTATTCTAATCAATTCACTAGTAAGTCAGTTTTTATCATCTACTATTACAGTGATGAAAATGTTCCGGGTTTTCCGATTTTAGCATATGGAAGATATAATCAAAGGCTTCAAGAAAAGAAGCTGAATAAAACAGGAAACTTGAAGATTAAAAAGACCTCCACAAAGTTAACTAAAATAACATTTCCCCTAGCACAAAAGATGAAAAAAAAAAAAAAATGATGATGAAAAAAAAAAAAAAAAAAAATGATGATGAAAAAAACCAAAAAGAAAACAAACTATCAGAAGTAGAGTTGGGTGGTTTCGAAATTTTGGTTTCGGTATCGGTATCGGTTTCGGTTTCGGTTTTTTTCCCTTAAAACCTCGGTTTACGGTTCGGTTTTTCGTTTTTTTTTAAACAAAATTTTTTACTATGGAAACTATTCATTCTCTTGTGTGATGATTAATTATTATTCAACGTTTAGTTAATTTTGTGACTGAATCATTCTCCATGATATGAATCATATAAGTTTTAAGGTGTTGAGTCAACACTGTTGACTGTTGTAATCAAAGTTCTGATACCTTTTTAACAATTAACTCGTTAAAACAGTGACCAAAGATTCATGAAAGATTTCTGAAGAATAAAACTGAGTTTGAATATACATTCTATCTAATTCTTTAACCCATCAGAAGCGGAAAAGACGGTGGGCCCTATAGTCAAAATATCTTGGCGGAATTGAAATTTATGACCCGCCCTTAAAAATAAATGGACCATTCCTCATTTTTTTTTTAAACCACCCAGCTTAATCCTTATTATGCCACAGAAATTAGTTTCAACAAAAACAAAAAAAATAATCAATTTTATAGCGTTTCTGTTTTGCAGACATGAGTTTTCTCCCTTTAATTTTCTATAAATAAATAATTAGCTTGGATGTACTGTTGGATTAATGGGACGCATTTGATCGATTTTGAAGAAAATTAATTTAAGTTGGGAATTAGTTCAAAACAACTTTTTACAACTTATTTTTTCTTAAACTCAAAATGCGTGAGGTGTTAAATTAAATCAGCAATGTTTTTACAATAATTCTATCATGTAGAAAAAAGTAGAGATTATTAATTCAACTAAAGTCATTTTTCTTAGATAACTCTGAAACAAACATAATTATTTTACAATTTTGAGTTGAATCAAATAGATTTTCGACATCATACGGAACGCGTTTGATTTTTTCTTTTTCATTTGAAAATAGTTTATGCTAAAAATACGATGTCATGTCTGTTGTATTTCTCTTTTTTTCATTTGAAAATTCAAAATGTTAATGATAAACAAACTGTAAACAAAGATTTCTTCCTACAAGTCAATTAAATGTTTTTATCATATATTTGTTCAATCTGTCCTCTTACTAATATAACATTTTTTGGTAATATTCAATTTTATTAAAATCGGAAAATCTTTTCAACCGTGTTTCCTTGTATATGGTGGCTTACTGTAGTAAAAACACAATACCGAACGGTTACGGTTTTTAAAAAAAAAACGATTCGGTATTTGGTATGGAGACGAAACCGAAAAACCGCGTTTTTTCGGTAAAACCGCCCATCTCTAATCAGAAGTATACTAACTGAAGAAGTTATAAAAGAGAAAAGGTCAAAAGTCAAACATGTTTAGTGTGAACTAAAACTGCATCTTTTCCAAAAATGTCATTTAATAAATAGAATTTTAAAAATATTTTATTTTGAGTCTTTTTAAAGTTATTTTACAGTTTCAACATAGATCATCATTTTACAAATGATCTTCATTTTTAGTTTGTTATAGATGTACTGATTTCACAAAAATATAGTTTTATTACTAAAAAAATTGTTTTTTCAATTGAAATTTATGTAAAATTTGAAATTTGGATATCACCAGAACCCACCACATCTTTCTATTTTATGTTAGTAAAAATAAAGTTTCACCTAATCACCACTTTAATATCAATACAAAATATTTTCAGTGTTTTTTGAAAATTATCACTTTCATCTCTGTTATTAGAATTTTTATCAAATTTATATCAAGATTTAACTCAGCAGATAGAAATTAGATTACATGCATAGTTCGTGTTTCAATCCAATCTTTCTTGCGTTCCAGCAATGATATGCTATTGCATATCATTGCTGGAACGCAAGAAAGATTGCTTGTATATAAAGCCTTGTCATCAGTATTTGCCTCGGACATCTAATGTAGTAAATCATAAAGATACAACCTGTAGTGGACATAAGAACTCTGATATTTTTAATCATCACCATTATCAGATTCCTTTTAGCGTCTAGTTGTACATGTTGGCATATTCTGAACAGCTTTTTGAAATTGACTTCTTCTCCCTCCTGATTCAGAAGCACCCTGGCTTCAGTGGAAAACACTCAACGAGAATGGGGCGATCAAAAGTTGCTATGAGTGGATGGGGCTACAAAACTGACCCAATCATCTGCGAATGTGGAGAGGAGGACCATACGATGCAACACTGCCTTGTCTGCCCTCTACTGCCCAACCGGTGAAGCTTGAAAGATCTTGTAGAGTAAAACAATAATGCAAAGGACTGTGTAAAAAAGTGTGAAACTGTTGTATGACCGCATGACGCTTCAAAGTCACGCAAAGAACTAGAACTGCATCAATGCGTACGAAAATGTATTCAGTTTTGAAGAAGATCCTTTCGGATATAAATTTCTTTTGTTTGTGTCTTAGTAGGTGTTAAAACTAAATTATTCATTCTTTGTTTGAAATGTTGTACAAAATTTGTAGTTGGCTGAAGTAATTTGTTTTTTCACAAAACTAGCCAGTCAATGTCGGTGATGTCCCGAAAACCCATTTCCAATTCTGTTCATCCTAAATCTTGTTTAATTACGTTCCTGATGGACAACATAAGCAAATGTATGATTTCTCACCAGAACAATTATTTGCTGTCAGAGCTTCTTTTAGTTGTCTCTAAAAGCGTTCAATCATTCCATTGGCACAGGGATGATATGTCGTTGTAGTTATAAGATTAAATTCCAAAAGTTTTGTGAATTCATCAAAGAGTACCGATTGAAATTGGGCACTACGATCTGTTGTTATTACTTAGGGACAACCAAAAATACTATCCAATCCTGAAAAAAACTTTTCACAATTGATTGTGCAGGTGTATCTTTCAGAGGAAATATCACCTTGTAAATCTGTCGATAATCGTCAATGAATATGCATGGCTGTTTGCTTCTGGTAATGATTTCGGAAGTCAGTCAGTCGGACCTTTTTAATATTGCGAGATAAATAAGTTACAATCTCAAAATAAATGGAGACTACAACCAGCAGGTGCAGTGTAAACAAATACATGGCGTGCTACACACACAGCCATCTGTTGGCCTTCCAGTAAACTAGTCTGGCGGCAACAGCTTTGCATATAAAAAAATGCGTTCACAGATGAATCTAGAAAAAAGAAATGGAGTTTTGAAAGTAATTGTAAAATGGTGGCTCTTTTTTTCGGGGTGGCTTGGTATGTAGGATGTTGGCTTTGATTTGATGAAATGATTTTGGCAAAAAAGAAAGAGAAACAAAATGTCTGCATGCTTATTGTTAATATTGGCAAAATCTGATTCGCAATTACTTACGTCTGTTCATGTAGAGATAATACTAAATGAACGTGAAAAAAAACGGAGGGTGGCGGAGTGTTGCATATTACTTTGCAGTAATATACTATTATGAGGATCATTTTTCCTTTTCTATATTAATAAAATTATAAGACAACTTCATGTGTGACTGTGTGTGTGTGTGTGTTTTTGTTTTTTGTGAAGTTTAGTGGAATTTCTGGTAGGCTGAGAGAGGATAACTTGAGGTGATGCCTACCAAGGCTATTCATATCAAATAATTTTATAGAGATTAAAACAACATTAACGTAAGAAAATTAATTATAGTTTTACAACAATTTGCTTCAATTACTAATTTAATGACTGAACGATACAGTACTAATTAAATTTAACTGTCAAAATCCAACTTAAAAACACATTAGTACTTCCCCCCCCCCTCCCCTACCCTAAAAACAAAACAAAAAAACTGTATAGCTAAAAAGAGAAAAAGTGAAACAAAAAAGAAAGTAAAAGAACTCCTTGGCAACGTTAGGTAGATACAGTCTCAGTGATGAAAGTGTTTCAGCTTTTCCTAGAATTCCGGTATTTCCGATTTTAACCTATACGAGATATAATCGAAGGCTTCAAATTAAAAGAGAAAAGAAGCTGAAGAAAATCAAGATCAAAGAAACGTCATCATCATCATCATCATCATTATCATCATCATCCTCATCATGATCATATTGGGTTTAACGTTCGTTTTACGTGTTGACATGCGTTTGACAAAATAACAATTCACCAATGAAGCAGCAAAAACGAAAATTATCGGAAGTATACTATTATTATTAAACGTTTTCTCTGTTAGCTGCAGAATACAAACTAACATGGCTGAGTGTCCTCCAAGCTTTATGATCTTCGACCAAGGTGTTCGCTTGGTTTATGTTCATGTTTGTCCATTCACAGCCGTTGTCTATCCATCATTTCTTTTGTCTACATTTCGACCGACATTCTTGTATTATGCCTTCAACGCGTATTTTGAATAGCCTCATACTGGAATGCTTATTGTGGCCAAATAATCTCAAGACTTGACAGTTGATGACAGAGGACATTGATTGGATGCCAGTGAGTTTTCGCAACTCTGCGATACTGATGTGATCAGATAGTTTATGATCAATAATGGAGCACATGATTTGACTTTGGAAAGTTTCTACTTTCTGATAGTTTTATAGTCCAGTTGACTTATTCAAGTCCATATAAGACTACAAGAAGTTCATATGCGTTATAGATTTTTGCCTTGATTTTGTATGATATGCGTTTTGAAGTTCGGGTGGTTTTCTTATGTATACTAGCTAAAGTTTAAAAAGAAATAAGTCAAAGGTCAAACTTGTATAGTGTGAACTAAAGTTGCATCCTTTCCAAAAAATCTAATTTCATTAACAGTTATTTAAATATTTTATTTTGCATCTTTTTGAAGTTATTTTATAGTTTCAACATAGATCATCATATTACAAATGATCTTCATTTTTAGTTTGTACTGATTTCGCAAGAATATAGTTTGATTACTAAGAAATATGTTTTTCCGATTGAAATTTATGTAAAATTTTAAGCTCAGAAACCACCACAGCTTTCTATTTCATGTCAAATTTTTAGTAAAGTTTCACATAATTGCCACTTTAATATCAATACGAAATGTTTTCAGTTTGTTTTAAAAATTTTTATCTTTCATCTATGATAAATTAAATGAATTTTTTTCGTAATTCTTACCTGGAATTTCTGCAAAATTTGAAACTCAGACATAACGAAAACCCACCACATCCTTCTCTTTTATGGCATATCCCGAGACCCCCCCTCCCCCCCGAGTAAAGTTTCACATAGTCACCACTTCAATTCTTTGTTCTTCTATTCGTTTAACGTCACTTTTCCCTTATTCATGCGTCAGACGTTTTATGATATTATGCAAGCTCAGTCTCCACTCCTCACAGTTCAACGGTCTCCAAATTCCATTCTGTGCGGTCTCGTCCAATCACTTGCTTCCAAGTTTTCCTTGGCCGGTTAATCTTCATGCGATTTATGACATTCATGCTTCTGCAACGGTTATCCAGGAGGATGAACATCCACATGACCATATAAGCGTATTTGATTCAACCTTGGATAACCTCCATACTGAGCAAGGTTTGGTCGGATTTCACATTGCAGATCCATCTGATCATGGATCTGTCATTGCACTGCAAACGGGCGAGAGAGGACTGGGCGAGGGCTCAGCATTCACTGCCATATATCAATGCAAAATATTTTCAGGGTTTTGGGAAAATTGTCTCGTTCATCTATAAGTTAAAAAAAAAATCTCCGATATAAAACATACTTTACAATATTAACACGTGTTTCTTTTCAATCCTCAAAATCTTTTCGAAAGCTAAAAGAATTGAACAAAGTAAACGTTCTATTTTCAGAAATGTTTGGAAATCTAAAAAATCGCACAACATATTTTCTGTTTAAACGTCTGTATATAAACGTCTTCCGTGAAAGAGTAAATCCCGACTTTTACTAAAGTTTAATTATGAATCTGGTAAGATTTTTATCATTCTTATTGACCGAGCTAAAACCACTTTAGCACTTGTTTTTCTTTTGCGTTGGTCCCAAGCTACGGAGGGGGGGGGGTATGGGGAGGAGTCGGCACAATGATGGACTTTTGTCTCCACTTGGCAAGATCAAAGGCTGGTTTTATGGAGCTCATTGTGCAGAGTGTCTGCCCATCTCATCATCAGCCTTTGTCTCTATCCCTTCCTGGCATCTTTAAAAGCGAGTTTTGCAACGGTATCGTCAACAACCCTCAACACATGTCCAAACCATCTGAGCCGCCATTCCCTCATCTTGCTCTCGATTGGAGCGATGCCGTAGCGCCTTCAGATGTTGTTATTAGAGATGTGATCGAGCAGTACATTTTGGTTTCCGTAACGGTGAATCTTCGCTCTGCCTTTGTCGGCAAACGCGCAAAGCTGTAGATCTTCGACTTTAGATGGTCGCTGATTTTGCGATCACCTAAAAATATTCATATTATAAACTTGCTCATTTTAATAAAATATCGGACATTTTTTTCTTTCGTCTTAAATTTAATTTTCCGCAGTCGAAGATGATTATTATGTATATACAAAATAAGAGAAATGAGATGTGAACAAAGTATATCTGAATGGCGAAGCTATTGAGGTTGTCGAAGTTTTGTTACCTTGGTGATACCATTGGAGCACAGGGTGGAGCAGGTGCTACTGTGACAGCAAGAGTTAGGAATGAATGGAGTAAGATCAGGGCACTCTTGCCATTACTAACCAGCAGAGCGTTACCACTTTTGACTAAGGAAAGAGTCTGTCAGGCATGTGTATGCAGTTTGATGATGTATGAAAGTGAAACCTAGTCAGTGAAGGTTGAGGACATGTGTTGCATGGAGAGAAATGATAGTAGAATGATACAATGGGTGTGTAATGTGAGTCTAAATGTCAGGCTTAGTTCTGATGACCTCAGAGGGAGATTAAATCTGGACAGTATAGGAAGATGTGTGCAGAACAGGAGATTTCAATGGTATGGCCACGTTGAAAGGTAGCTGGATGATAGTTCTTGGATTAGTAGATGTAGAACAGTTAATGTGGCAGAGATAGGCCAAGGGAGTGATAAAAATTGACTTGAGAGAAAGAGGGATAAATAAAGATCTGGCCAAAAATAGGTTAGATTGGAAGTCAAACAAAAGTTATACAAGGAGAATGTCTTAAAAATATGTTACAGTCTATAAATTTTTGAATGAAATCAAAGTAGAAAAAATAGTGGTTGTGATCTAACATGCATATCTCATATATATATATATATATATATATATATATATATATATATATATTAGCTGGCTTTTCCAGCTTGCTATCGTGTCACAAAATGTCTAGCTACTTGAAATACTTGAAACATAAATTTTAAATAATTTTATTTAAACGTTTTATTCATAAGTTTCTTGTAAACACGATAAAATTGTTTGCATTTATTCATATAAATAAGTAAATATGAACATTTTGATAATTTTTTTTATCTTTTCAATATAAGACTGTAAAAAAATCAAAAGAAAGAAGAAAACAATTCACCTGAGCGATGTTGTGTTGGTCTTTATTTATTTTTTTTTTTTTTTTTAAACATACAATTTAGAAATGGATAACAACTTGTTGAAGATCAAGTCAGTCTGCCCTAAGAAAAAGCCCGAAAAGGAACTTTTGAATACAAATAAGAAACGTTTGTCCATAGGATCAAAGCAATCATTGAATTTAAAAACAATAACAAAGAAAATATGGCCTCGGTAAGGGAGATAGAGAGCGAAAGAGCAAGCAAGCAAGCAAACAGTCAACCCCCCCCCTCTATGAACTCTTCTTACTTATCCATCCTCCATATATTCTAGCCAGCAACGTTAGTTTAATTAAAAGTATCTCCCTTTGAAAAGTAATGAACAAATATTTTAAGAACAGTTTTAGTAATTCATCCTTTTTTTTATTATTAAATCACTTTAATTAATTACTATTAATATTAATAAAACTATTTCATATATATATAGGAACAATAGGACAATAAAAATACAAATGGATAACACAAAACATTAATTTATCATTAAATGTTTAAAAATACTTATTCAAATTAGGCATTCAAAAAGCTGTATTTGGGTCTTTTGTCTATACTATATATACAATATTTTAAAGTATTATGTTGTCTTTTTGATTTAAATAACATTAACCCATTTTGATTTTATAGGAGTGATAAAGGAAAAACTTTCGCATTTATTCATTTTGATCTCTCTCTATCTATATATAGTAGTGGTTACCAAGGTTGCGGAGTCTGAAGGTAAGGAACGACTCCAACTCCTAGGATTCTAAAAAATCCGACTCTGACTCTTAGAATTCCAAAATATCCGACTTCTTATTTTAAAGTCTTCCAATATTCAGACTCTATTGATTCTTTAGAGGTTAAAAAATCTGACTCTGACTCCTTCCCAAACTCTGACTCCTTCCCAAACTCTGACTCCCTAGTGATTATGCATGTTAATATATACATTATATGTGATTATAAATGCTAATATGCCCTATCCCTAAAATATAATCTTAGCTCTCCACCTACATTTTTTTGAGGGGGAGGGGGTATTTGTTTTTTTCACTTTTTTTCTCCTAAAATATATATATATTTTTTTATTTCATCCTGATTGAGGTCTGCTAAAAAAAAAAAAAACCCAAAAAAAACTTAATTAAAAATGATACAAAAATAAATTAGCCGTTACAGACAAAACACTTGATTGGATTTTGCAGTTGTTAATCCCTCAGCAAATCAATTTAAAGATTGAGTGGAAGTCTCGTACCCTTTCGCTCGTCTATAAATGCTGATTGATGACTCAAATTAACCTGTCTTGCAGGACACCTCGACTATGGAAGACCAAAACTGACAAAAAGCTGAATATCATGCACAAATGCACAAGCCTAATCATAGTATATTTATTTACCTCCTCTCCAAGGGAGGCTAGACACAAGGTCAGATGTGGTTTTGAAAAGCCATCGCACTAGGATAAGTGCACTTTGGCCTACAAAAAATGCCTGAGCAGTCCCGTCATCATTCCCTGGTAGGGGCATATCAGGCGATTAGCAATAAGCTAACTCCTTCTCAGAGAGAAGGTAAAGCCTGGGAAAGCCAACCTGTTGGACTGAATGTCGAGGACATATCCCTGACTAGTACGGACACCTCAAGCTATGCTTCATAACTATTAGTTGGTGTGGGGTCGTGGTTACAAATTCGGACTGTGAGTGATCTTGGTGTGCGAGGTTAGGAGTGCACTAATACCTTTGGGAAAGGTATGAATCCATATGTCCTCCCTCAAGGTATGGATTAAATAGTAGGGTAGGCTAGACTTTCAAGCCTTGGTTGTGCAACTAGTCTGGGAGAAGGAAAACTCTGAAATGACACCAATCTTTCTCGGCTTATCCCGGCATTGTTTTCATTCGTCCTGAACTTCTCCTTGCCACTAGACTCAAGCACATGCCGGTTCAGGAGAGGTACAGTTGGTGATTGTGCAATCCTTGCTTCACTAGAGACTCACCATGCAGGCACCCTTTACAAGGAATATCCATTGTCTCATGAGACTGTAATAAAGCACCCCCCTTCCTTACATTTTTTTAAAATCATAATATTTTCTTAACACTTTGGCTGAAGTTTATGGAATTGGTAAACAGAGTTCAAATCAAGGTGGATTGATTACGTTCATTTAGCCATTAATACTGCGTGGGTAGGGAAGTATGAACCCCGAGTTTTTTTCTAGACACAGCTAATCTAGCAGTGTGTTCAATGAATCACCTGTATCTGTCTGCTAACTAAATTTTATCTAATAAACCTAGGAATATGAGATATAGTAGGAATGATTCTTTTACTTATCAGGGATGTGAGTTGTCCGCTTTTTAGCGGAATTACGCTAGCGGATTTTAGCTTAAATCCCTAGAGCTTCCCATGGATACGACTTCTCTGCCTTTTGATCAAAATCTATTTTTTGTTTTTTTAAATAAGAAAAAGCTGATTTCCCTTCTTATGACAGTTTTCTCTGAAAACTGAAAATGTTAATTTTGTCGTGAAGGCTAAGACTTCAAGCGATTCATGAAAGGGAGTTAAATGACTTTTGTTTCATCAAAGAATAACTTCCTGTCTCCTTACCCCCAGACGTGCACTTAGCGTCTTTCTCTGACTTTTGACTTTTTGTAGTTGAAACTGATTGGAGTTGTTTTGGAAAAAAATTTTTTATTTTTGTGCTGACCTCTGTCCAAACGCACGTGGGGCCGTGGCCCCTCAGGATGAGAAATTAATCTTGATTTCAGCTTTTTTTGCCATTGGCTACTCAAGTATCTGTTTCTTGGCCTTTTGGCTAAGATCAAAGTGTAGTATCTGTTCCGATGGATACTGCACCCCATAGACTGGCATTGTCTTGGCCTTTGGGGCTTGATTTACGCCTGTCTATGGGTCTGTCCTGTGCAGTTCTAGGAGGTCCACCCTCCCAGGCTTCGCCTCCCTTCTTTGGGGAGGAGTAAGTTTATTGCTTACTGCCTGAGGCGCCCCTACCGGGGAATGCCGATGGGGCTGCCCAGGCAATTTTTAAACCCCACTTTCCCGACCTTGGGTCACATCTTACTTGTGGGAGTAAGATAAAAACTGGCCTTGTGCCTAACTCCTGGAGAGGAGTAAATCAATACTCAAGTATCTGTTCCGATGGATACTACACCCCATACTGGTATTGTCTTGTCCTTCGGGGCTTGATTTACGCCGGTCAATGGGTCTGTCCTGTGTATTTCTAGGAGGTCCACCCTCCCAGGCTTTGCCTCCCCTCTTTGGGGGAGGAGTAAGTTTATTGCTTACTGTCTGAAGCGCCCCTACCGAGGAATGCCGACGGGGCTGCCCAGGCAATTTTTAAATGGCCAGAGTGCTCACCTCTCGGGCGCTGGCTTTTCAAACCCCACTTTCCCGACCCGACTTTGGGTCACATCTTACTTCTGGGAGTAGGATAAAAACTGGCCTTGTGCCTAACTCCTGGAGAGGAGTAAATCAATACTCAACTCCCGGACTTCTTGGCCTTTTGGCTAAGATCAATGTGTAGTATCTGTTCCGATGGATACTGCACCCCATAGACTGGTATTGTCTTGGCCTTCGGGGCTTGATTTACGCCGGTCTATGGGTCTGTCCTGTGCAGTTCTAGGAGGTCCACCTTCCCAGACTTTGCCTCCCCTCTTTTTGGAGGAGTAAGTTTATTGCTTACTGCCTGAGGCGCCCCTACCGGGGAATGCCGACGGGGCTGCCCAGGCAATTTTTAAACCCCACTTTCCCGACTCGACCTTGGGTCACATCTTACTTGTGGGAGTAAGATAAAAACTGGCCTTGTGCCTAACTCCTGGAGAGGAGTAAATCAATACTCAACTCCCTGACTTATGTATATTGGCCTAGAGCAGGGGCGGACAACCTTTTCAGAGTGATGGCCAAGATGAGACTTTTGGAAGGAGATCGTGGGCTGGAGTGAAAGACGAAATCTCATAATTACTATATTTTGTTTACATTAATAAATTGTACAAAAATTGCATTGAACACTCTACAAATCTGATATTTTTTGTCAAGAGACTTCTGTATGTGATGTTATAAAAGGCGCCGACGAAGAGTCATTTTGGAATTATAAAAAATAATGACGAGGGAAGTAGCAAGTTGATCCAGCATTCGTTTTGACACACCTCACATAAGTTCTAAGTTTCATGTTCTTTCCTCGTCTCTAGTTTCTTCTTTGCCTCTCTCCTTCTCTTTTCAAGAATTTGAAATTAATAGTTAATGAAAAATGAAATATACATGCATCATCGCGCGCTGATATTTAAACATTTTTATCCCACTGTAAATCTTAATTGAAAGTATTTTACGTCTATGTCACAAAATGATATGAGGTTTACTGGGAGGTCCACGGGGCGGATTGCATAATAAAACATAGCAGGGTGGCGGGCTGGACGCTAAGCCTTCGCGGGCCGGATGTGGCCGCCCCTGGCCTAGAGGGACGGAGATCATACAGGGTTAACCCCCCCCCCCTACCGCCCATGCAATTGTTAAAAAAATTTGCTGCAATCCAACCATATTTGGTACAAAAAAAACAAACTTACGTTTATGCCTAATTTGTCTTTCAGTTATAAATGTTTATAAATGTGTTTGTTTTTATCGCTTTTCAATGATCAGCACACCTGAAGATGACATGCACAATTATCAATAACACTTGACACACTTCTGCCTTGCCACTGCTCTGATTTTGACCGTGATGTCTCCTTTTCAGTTTAGTCTGTTTTTCAATAAAAGTCTGGGAATTGTTTTGATTGACATTATCTTTGATATAACCCCACAGATAATTTTTTGGGGGGTGGGGGAGGGGGTGAGTGTAAAGCCCATTCAAGATGACACGTTCTACTGATGAGACGGTCTACAAATTGTTCTTGCATATCATTGAATGGTGGTAAAACAAAGACTGTTGGACATTCATGACTGAAACTTGGTGGATAAGTCAGGCATAGACTGAAGTTTATTTGTGCTAAATATGGTTGCATTGCAGAAAGGATTGTGAATTTTATTAACGATTCCATGGGTGGCATTCTTTTGGGGTCACCCTATATTTTTCTTTGTTATGAGCAGATAACTACGTTCTCGAAATTTGTGTTTATAGATAACCAAACACAAACTTATACAGATTCTCAACATTTTACACAAATTGCAAATCTAAAAAACTAAACACAAAATTAAATCCATAACTTCAATTATGTAAGCCGTATTTTCAGTTTTTGCGATGACAGTATTAAAATTTTTATTTTATAGCTGAAAAGTATTTCAGGTTTTTACCGTTTTTATTTACAAGATCCAAGTATTAGTGTGTGTGTGTGCGCGCATCTATGCCTGCATATATCTATATATATATATATATATATATATAGATTTAGATTTTTCACTTATAAAATAGATCATTCAGTGAAGACCGGGGTTGTTCCAATAAAAAACAAGCTCGATGATACTCGATTACAGAGTACAGAGCATTTATATGTGATTTTATGAAGGCTTACCAAAGCATTCCTTTCAGGACACCAATTATCACCATTAAAGATATTTTTTCTTACAAATACTATTTATTCAAATTAAATGTTTTTTCCTACACGTGTTTCACTACCAAGCAGTTACTTGCTTGGCAGATCATCAGGGAAATTAAATGTCTGGAATACTGGTTTCAACTGCCGACAAAACACAATGTGGCGTTGTAATAGTTGAGGTCACTTAAGAAGAGAAGAGGAAAAAAATAAAAATAAAAGTCAAACTTAAAAAGCAAGGAAGAACAACGATAAAAAAAGAAAGTCCTAGAAAAGTCTTAGAAAAGTAGCTCGTGCATTATTTCTTCCAACAAGCCAACAAGCAAACAATCGGTCCCAAATACATTCAATAAAACCATAAAACCGGAACAATGTGCGATAATACACTTTCCCGTCGGTCGGTACAATGATGAATAAATCCCCCCCCCCCCCCCACAAGAATACAAAAGAACTAAATCATTCAAGATACCGCTCACAAGTTACCATTCCAATCCAATGATAGTATGGGAATTCTAAATCCAACTTCTCACAAAGAAAAGTCAACACAAATGTTCGTCTGAGTTCAAAGAGTCTTATTTCAATTGTTGATTTATTACCCTTCGAAACAAACACACGACGAGTTGAATGTCAATCCCGCAGAAAACTCCCTTACATTAAGAAAAAATCTTAATATAGAAACTATTTATTCAAAATACTGTTTCTAAAAATATTTATTATTAAACCTATTCCTTATAGAAATTAATTATCTAGTGTCTGGGACGTCATTTTACATTTTGGGAAAGTATCCTTCATTTAATTAACTGCCGAATTATTATCGTTTTGTTGTTTAACGAAGCGAAAAAAGCCTATCCCGCAGAATTTGTTTTTAAAAGATTATTCATATATCAAAAATAAACTGTTATTATAAAAAGGCCTTATACAAAAATCTAGTTATTATTTTAAATCATTTAAAATATTTCCTTAACGGCTGTGTCTGTTTGCAACTCTCTGTGGAGAATATTATTCTATATTCCATAAATAAATGCTACTACGGAATATCGTTATCAGAAATCTATTTTCTATTTTGAAAAAAAAACCTTTTTAATGGACCGGTTTATTTTTTTGTCAACTTTACGGGAAAATATCACTCTTACTCGTTAAATGACAGGAGACTTTATTATTACTAATTTAAAATCCCGTACAAAATACTTTTTATAAAAATCCAATTGTTTCTATTTTTAGAAATTAAGTCCGTGTCGGCATGCATGTTTTTAAAATTATTTTTTCCTTAATTATTTTTCCCCATTCCTGCCACCAAATTGTTTTATTTATTTTAATCTAATTAAAAACTAATTTAATTTAACCTAATTTAATTAAATAGTGATAGCATCCAGGTTGCTATTTCTTATTTTTCACTTAAAATTACTTGAAATTCCCAATGCATTTCGTATAATATATCTATTTCTGAGAATAAATTGTGATTTATTATTTATTATTCCACTATCTTTTTATATGTAACAAAATTTCCCCCCTCTATTCCGCTGAATAAGTATTTACTATAGTTGACTATCACTGGGCTTTATTCCGATAGAATATTCCTACCTTATCACCCCTAACCTAAGTCTCGAGTATCCGCTAATAATTGAATCAAGACATATCTTAGCATAAGTACGTGTTACTAATTCTCATCCTCCATATTATACACTAATTATTGCCCCAGATTGCCTCAGGAAGTGTCCATCCTGCCTATCTCTGCTGTAAGTTTATACTTCCCCCAATTCCCCTCTTATCCAGGTTTTAGGCTTGATAAAAGGTAACAGTTTCTATGCAGACAGCATTGTAGTATTTCCTGCCTAGCGTTCAGTAAATTATCTCTAGATGTCATGATGTGGTACGACTCCAATGCACATAGGTTGCATCTCTTCTTTTTGTTCGGTTTATATTTGTTAGCCCTCCCTAAAATTGACCATTTCAGTTCGAAAGGGTCTTGCCTGGCAATGAGGTTTCTCACAAAACGGCCAACAGAAGTGTTAGGCCTATCTATGTCTTCCCTTTGGCCTCCCCTGAAGGAACTCATGTGGTTTCTGAATCTATCTTTGAACTCACCCCCGGTTGAACCGATATATGATTTCCTACTACTCTCTGTTATCACATCGCATTTGTAGACAATGCTTGAAACTCTACAGTTCCCCCCCAGTGGACAGATGTTAGAAGCTCTGCAGTTACAGTTGTGTGCTGGGCCGTTGCTAGATGTTCTACTACTATGGTTATTTATAATGGAGGTTCTCACTGAACTGGTGTTACTGGGATCAACACCAGAAGAGAACATGGCTTCCCTTGTTTTAGTTATCTTAGAATTATTATATCCTATGATGGATGTGGCTATATTTCTACAGGTTGAATAAGACAGTTTTACAGTATTTTTGTTAATGATTCCCCCCCAATCTGCTATCCCTTGGAAAGTTTTTTTCCACTATGCTAACCTTCACCCCGGTTTGGGTAGCATGTGAGTTCAATTCGTTACTTCCAACTTCACGAATATTATCATCAACCGGTTCCCTCCCTACCTGGTTTACATTACCGTGGGATACATCAGGTCTCCTATATCTAGCCTTGCCCATTGCCCTATTATATGAAACCATATATATATATATATATATATATGTAGGTAATAAATAATTAATATTTATTTATAAATATTATTATATATCCCCCTTTACTAAGGTTGGGCACTCTAAGTGAATTTAATAACAAGCAATACTACTAGCTTCATTGCGAGATCCAACACAGTTTATTGTTGTTGATCACTTTCGCTGCTCGTTGTAAAATACCCACCGACTTGGTATTTACAAAGTTAAATTCCTCCTAACTTTCAAGCTAATTTGTGGTGGCCAATTGGTAAGTCTCTTGACTGCAAATCAGTGGCGATCTGTGATCGGAGTTCGCGCTCGTCGACTGTCGGGAATTAGCTTCCTGCACAAGCATGAAACATCGATGTCTGTAGGTAATAAATAATTAATATTTATTTATAAATATTATTATTATTTATATATATATATATATATATGTGTGTGTGTGTACTATCTGTACAGCTTAATTGCGTTGACACACCGGTTTTTGTTAGATCACCAAAGTTAAGCGACGTTGAGCCTGGTCAGTACCAGATGGGTGACCATTTCGGAATACTAGGCGCTGTATGTGAGAGGATGACAACAAATATGGGATCCTTTGATCGTCGAAGATGCAGTGCAAAAAAAGTAATTTAAAAAATTTCATCTAATGTCGCTGTTGTGTAAAATGTGAAACTCTCACTAAAATACATTTTTGTGACCTTCCATTTTATTTTAAAATAATTCATTTTGATGCCTACCATTTTATTTTAAAATAATTCATTTTGATGCCTACCATTTTCTTTCAAAATAATAATTCATTTTGATGCCTACCATTTTATTTCAAAATGATAATTCATTTTGATGCCTACCATTTTCTTTCAAAATGATAATTCATTTAGATGCCTACCATTTTATTTAAAAATGATAATTCATTTTGATGCCTACCATTTTCTTTCAAAATGATAATTCATTTTGATGCCTACCATTTTCTTTACAAATAATAATTCATTTTGATGCCTACCATTTTCTTTCAAAATGATAATTCATTTTGATGCCTACCATTTTCTTTCAAAATGATAATTCATTTAGATGCCTACCATTTTCTTTCAAAATGATAATTCATTTTGATGCCTACCATTTTCTTTACAAATAATAATTCATTTTGATGCCTACCATTTTCTTTCAAAATGATAATTCATTTTGATGCCTACCATTTTCTTTCAAAATGATAATTCATTTAGATGCCTACCATTTTCTTTCAAAATGATAATTCATTTTGATGCCTACCATTTTATTTCAAAATGATAATTCATTTTGATGCCTACCATTTTATTTCAAAATGATAATTCATTTTGATGCCTACCGTTTTCTTTCAAAATGATAATTCATTTTGATGCCTACCGTTTTCTTTCAAAATGATAATTCATTTAGATGCCGACCGTTTTCTTTCAAAATTCATTTCGATGCCTACCATTTTTTGTTTCAGACTCTAGAAGCATGCGTGAAAAACTGCGGGCGACGATTTCATGCAGAAATTGGGAAATTTAGGTTTTTAAATGAGATCATCAAAGTTGTATCTCCAAAGGTAAGAATTAAAATTTAATTAACAATTTAAAAAAAAAATTGTTTTGTGTTTGAAAATGTGAACAAGAATAAAAATCTGTCCGATTACTCAGACTACTCTCATCATCTGAGTTTTAATTTTTACAACGTTTCGGTCGATGTAACCTCCGACTTTCTTCGGGTACATCTTTTTGAACATGGGAATCTTTGTTGAACTCTGGAACCTGTTGTAAAAATAACAATTAAAATAAGAATAGTCTGAATAATTAAAATTAAAAAATTCTGAATTTTGTATTATTTGTATTATTCGGATTACTGTTCTCATCCTGGATGTTATTCTCATGACTTTTCGGATGATCTTACCTCCGACCTTTTTCAGGTGCGTTTGCAAGGACCCGTAGCACAACGGATATAAGTGCTAAGTAATAATCAGTTCTAAGTGACAATCTTCTGGAGGTCGAAGGTTCAATCCTCAGTACGGACGATACTAAGAATACAATTAAAAATTACTGAAGACTACTACCCGGTCATCGCTTACAGAAGGAGAGCAAGCTACCCCCGTGGATTAAATAAAAGGTTCTGTTTGAAATTCCGTATAGATTCCCAAGTTTGACGAGATGCACCTGAAGGTTGGAGGTTACATCAGCCGAAACGTTGTGTGTATAACATCCAAGATGAGAACAGTAGTCTGAATAATCCAAATAATCAATCCTCATCTCAAAAATGTTGAGATATAAAATCTGTCTGTTAATAAATAAAACATCTTGCATTTTCATAACTTTTCTTCAATAAAATTTAATTTAAAATTTAATTTTTAAATCGGAATGATTCTAAAATATTTAATGATTCTAAATAATTCACCAAAAACGTGTTGAAATTAAAAAAAAAGATGTTTTTATATATAAACTACAAAACTTTTCAAGTATTATGTACAGGGTTACCATCCCTCTCTGTTTCCTTCCCCTCCCCCAAGCAAAGTGGGGCCATTAATAAAATTCACAATTCATTTCTGCAATCCAATCATATTTGGTACAAATCAATTTCAATGTATGCCTGACTTGTCCACCAAGTTTTAGTCATGAATGTCTAACAGTCTTTTTTATCTTTTTTCACCTGGATGCAACATCCAACATTGTCAATAACTCTAACACACTTCTCTCTTAGCTAGGTCTGATTTTGGCTGCGATGACCATTCTCTTCAGTTCAGGAATATTCTGGGGATTGTTTTGATAGACATCATCTTTGAGATAACCTCCATGG
This sequence comes from Sepiola atlantica, assembly GCA_963556195.1. Classification (NCBI taxonomy): domain Eukaryota; kingdom Metazoa; phylum Mollusca; class Cephalopoda; order Sepiida; family Sepiolidae; genus Sepiola; species Sepiola atlantica. The sequence continues at coordinate 36,721,963 of OY744539.1, forward strand.
ATAAAAATCTGTGAGGCTAAAGTCCAGTGAGTGATCAAACCATCTATTGACGAGACGATGCACCAAAAAGTGTCTGCATGTATCATTGAATGGTAATAAAATAAAGACTGTTGGACATTCATGACTGAAACCTGGTGGACAAGTCAGACATAGACTGTAGTTTATTTGTACCAAATATGTATATATACACTGCAAATAAAAAGGGAATTTCTTTTTATCTGTTTTAATTGCATTCAGAAAGATGCACGTTTTTTTTAACTTGGAAAATTAAATATCAAAGTTTTGGCTTCGAAGTAAATATAGTTATGAATTAAATCAGTGAACAAAAAAAAATAAAAGTATGAAACTGTAGCGGAATTGATGATCTTGAGCCAGAATCGAGCGATGGAGGTGGCTCGGACTTAGTTCAACCCCGCAGTAAGAGGGTCTGCCTTTGCCTGGCTTGCAGATGGAAAGGGAAATAAGTTTGGCTTACTAGTTTTCTAGTGAGGATTGAACTCGCAACCTCAAAGTAACAAATCTACTGGTTGCTGCACAGTAATAATAGATTTAATTATAATGACAAATAGTGAGCCAGCGGATTGTTTTTTCTGATTGGTTAAACGGAATTAATTGAGGGAAAATCTGCTAATAAAAAGAGAAAGAAAAGGAGAATGGTGAGGAGAGAAAAGAGAGTGTCGAGTAAGATTCTGCGGCGAGCTGAATTATTTTTGTTCAGGGTTTTTTTGTGCTTCTACAGAAATTGAACCGAACTGAGATTTTTTTTTATTGTTAAAACGTTACCAATTATAGAAACACAAAATAAAGTATTGTGTTCAGGTAAACAAAAATGTATCCATCTTGTGAAAGACGTGACCAAGATTTTAACATGGAATACCACGACGTAGTACGAGGTTGATTTTGGTGCCTATACATTCAGCATGTCATAATCTTAAAAAAAAAATACAATTTTTGAGCTACTGCATATCGCCTTTTCGATAACATTACACAGATCGGAAAACGATGTGATTACCTTTTATACTTTAGAGTAGGAGTTGTATTTACGATATAAATTTAACGGTACTTTTTTTACAGTAGGACCCGCGCTAAAAGTCTCTCGGCGTCAGTGCTTTCCGGCGGTTTACATTAAACGCCAGAAAGCCCAGAAGCGAGACGAATAAGCAGACGACAGCTAAACTTTCAAACTGAATGAAACACAATTTCAACATGAATTTTTTCATGGTATTACTAGCTTCTTCTTCTTTGATGTCTGCAAACGAGCCTGCCCTAACCCTAATTCCTAACCCTACCCTAAACCCTAACATATTCAACAAAAAGTATCAGTAAAAAGACAGTAAAAAAAAAAAATAAAAAAATAAAAATTACGTAAAAAAATGTAAAGCAATACTTACTTGATGAACTTTTCACTGTTATTTATTTGTTATGTTATGTTTAATAAAAAAGAAACCTAAAAAAAAACTTTTTAATTAAAACACTTATTTGAATCTTCGTTAAGAAAATAAATATTTATTTCATATAAAATTTTTTGCTTGTTGTGTCCCACTTGTAAATCCAGCCTCGTTTCTGTTTTTTTTTTGGACGCAGGTAAGTAAACGGATTTTTCATTCGGCACTGCCCGGCGTTTAATGTAAACATCCTGCCGAGTCACTTTTAGCGCGAGTCCTACTGTAAAAAGTAGCAATTTAACGTAAAAATAAATAAATAAACCATCTTCATAAATAATAAAATTTTTTGTTTATTTCATTCATCATTTTCAATCCTCTTATAGTATTCTTCATCATTCAACTGACAATCCATCCATCTCTTTAACCCTTATCGAGTGGCTTTTCACCTTGATAAGTGGTGACTCCCTCCTTAACCCCCCCCCCCCCAAAAAAAAAGGTGAAAAACAAAACAAGAAAACCCTCAGTTATGTTTCATTTCATTCAATATTTAAACATTTTTTTTTTCCATTTCAGTATTTGGGCACTCGGACATCAGAAAAAGTGAAGAAACGCTGTATAGAATTAATGTATAGTTGGTCGAAAGGCCTGTCCCATGAGAACAAAATAAACGAGGCGTACGCCATGCTGAAAACCCAGGGTATTGTCAAAGAAGATCCTCTATATATTGACAAGGTGAGTTGATTCGCTTTGGGAGACGACACTGTTATAAAAAGCGTACAGTAGCAAGGAAAACATACGAGAATTTAGATTTAAACAACGTTTATTGATTATGAATCTGTCCAGTATGAGATGTGACTGGAATGTAGGTTGGTAGTAAGGGGGTGGTACGAGTTAGTCACAGTTTACGGTAGAAGTTGAAAGGACAGGTTTGTTGTTGAAAAGATCGGTTGTCAGGGTAACGAGGATAGATCATGTTAGTTTAATAGAGTTGGGTTGACACAAGATGACCTGCCGCTGGCTGGCTTCTGGTGAGCTATACTGAGTGCAACTGTCAAGTGACGGAATACCGGTATGACCCACGCCTGCTGCTTCGTCCAGTAGCGTGCACACATAGTTGTAGATATCCGGCTCCAAGAAGATAGGGCCAAAAAATGGCCATTAGATTTAGAAAACGGTTTCTTTTAAATTCAGCACATAATTTAAGAGAAGAGAAACCACCCAAGAAATGGGAAATATGTCTGGTTTGGCATTGACCACCCAGAATTTGATTTCTACACTACGAAAAGTTAGTGCTTCTTTAAACGAGTTTTCATGCTGAGATTTTAAACCACTTAAATCACTCAAAAAAGTAATGTCCACCCAGATACTGGACCCCTAGACAGTAGGTTATTATGTCCATAGATAAAACTGACCCATGATTTTCAAGTGGATGTTTTGGTGGTCTACCACAAAGGGCACCAATATCTATATATATTCTAGCAGAGAAGAGGGGTCCTTGAGCTCTAAGCTGAGGGATTGTGTTTGGTTGGGAGATATGTTTATCTTGATTTGCAAGTCTGTGGTTCAGTAGAAGAAAACGAGTATCATTGTAACATCCCTCAAAATAAAACTTTGTCATTTGTTTTAAACTGGAGTTGTAATTTTGTTTGGAGGGAGAATACTTCTGTTGCAGCACTGACAAATATCACACAATTGACACTGCAACTGGTGTCGGAATCAAGCACTGACCTCAGAACAGCACAGCAAGCAGACGGCCACCACCTGTGCAGTGAACGTACATGTTCACGTTCACAGAGTCCCCCCCCCCTCCAAATACCCCCATGGTATCGTTAATAAAATTCACAATCCATCCTGCAATCTAACCATATTTGGTACAAATAAACTTCAGCCTATGCCTGACTTGTCTACCGAGTTTCAATCATAAATATCCAACAGTCTTTATCTGGATATGGCGTGCAAAATTATCAATAACTCTGACATACTTCTCTCTTAACACTGCCTGATTTTGACTGTGATGACCCTCTTCAGTTCAGGAATAGTCTGGGAATTAGATTTATGTTTGAGATAACCCCATAGATAACAAAACTGGGGAGGGGCGGTGAGTTAGGGGCCGATGAATGTAAAGCCCATTCAGGAATCACGCCTCTTACTGATAAGATGATCACCAAAGTGTCCCTGCATATTAAACGGTGATAAAACAAAAACTGTTAAACATTAATGACTGAAACTTGGTGGACAAGTCAGGCATAGACTGAAGTTTATTTGTACCAAATATGGTTGGATTGCAGAATGGATTGTGGAGGGGCCATCAAATCTTTTGAATTCTCTAGACAGTATGGTGCCATGACAGTGGTTTGTTTGTTTTTGGATGGTTAGTTGAGAGCGGCTGAGAAAATGGATGGATATATTTAGTTCCGCTGATCAGCTTGGGGTGACTGAGAGAAAGATCAGATATTTAGGATTTCCAGTCGAAGGTAGATATATTTAGAAGACGATCAGATTGGACAGATTAGATTGGAGTAGACCCAGGGAGTGAGTCGTGGTAGATGACTTGAGATGAAGATGACAAGTTCAAAGGGTCCCTACAACAGAGTTAGTCTTCAGTTGAGATTCTGTATTTGAAAGACTGGAACTTAACTCAGATGTAGATGCTAGTGGCGACCCCTAAGGGCATACACATGTATGCCCATTACCAACAAGTCAAATACACACACTATATATATATATATATATATATATATATATATATCTGTGTTTGTATTTTTATTGTGTGAATCTGCGTTGCTTTTACTTTGAACCTAACCTGTAAACCAGTGCACGCGCCCTCAGCAGTCGCAAATACGAGAGACGACATGGCCAGAATAAGAAGACGAAAGAGAAAGAAACCCACACCAAAAACGTTGAGGGTCAACAGTTGTCGAAGCTTGGCATGGTTTTACACACATCATCCTTTCGATAAAATTATATGTTTACCAATTTAGCAGTAGCAGAAAATAGTAAGCAAATATTAGATTGAGGAAAAAGTTTGCGCACCGTGTTAAAAATAATTTACAAAGACAATTGTGAGTTTCATTTGGATCAATGAAGGAATCTTGCATTTTGAACTTGTGCTGAATAGTCATGCCATCAATTTACTGCAAGCAATTTAATCAAGTCTATGATATGCTAATTGTATTGTACTCAAGACTTGTTATTCAAAATTGCGATTTGTTTAAAAAAAACAAACAATGAAAAAGCCACATACTGCCAGAAAGAGCAGGCACATTATTGAAGAATCGGATGATGTGGAAATTCTACCGCATCCAGCCTATAGTCCAGATGTTGCTCCGTCTAACTATGGTCTATTTCAATCAATGTAACACTTTGTGAAGAGTCGCTGATTTGAATCATTCAATCTAGTTGAAGAAGCCTGTCATGAGTTTTTCGATTCAAAGCCGAAATATTGGTATATTGACCAAATCCGAAAGCTTGCAGATCATTGACAGAAGGTTTTGGAACTTGGCTCATTATGAAGTTTTGGAACTTGGCTCATTATGAAGTTTTGGAACTTGGCTCATTATGAAGTTTTGGAACTTGGCTCATTATGAAGTTTTGGAACTTGGCTCATTATGAAGTTTTGGAACTTGGCTCATTATGAAGTTTTGGAACTTGGCTCATTATGAAGTTTTGGAACTTGGCTCGTTATGAAGTTTTGGAACTTGGCTCGTTGTGAAGTTTTGGAACTTGGCTCATTATGAAGTTTTGGAACTTGGCTCATTATGAAGTTTTGGAACTTGGCTCATTATGAAGTTTTGGAACTTGGCTCGTTATGAAGTTTTGGAACTTGGCTCATTATGAAGTTTTGGAACTTGGCTCATTATGAAGTTTTGGAACTTGGCTCATTATGAAGTTTTGGAACTTGGCTCGTTATGAAGTTTTGGAACTTGGCTCGTTGTGAAGTTTCCCCAATTCTATGATGATGTTTAACAGTGGAACACACAAGATGAGAAAATTGGCAAAAGAAATACAGGTACAAGTAGTTAAAATGAACAAGCAAATTTAATATTATAACACAACGAACATATAATTCAATGTAAATAATAATGCAAACTGTTTCTTCCTAGAAAGATCGAACATCGTCCATAAAACGTAAAACACATTCATATTATCAACAGTTTTAAAGTTCACTTATCTGTATACATATGTCTCTTATCCAGCTCAGGACATTTTCCTTTGTTTTCTCTTAATCATATTTTTTATTGTCTTTTTTTTTCTCATTATATTCATTTTTCTTTGCCTCTGATCTCTGTCCAAAACCCCAAACTTGAAGTCGTCTAGATAAAACGTCATTAAGGATCTCTCTCCCTCACCCTTCCTAATTTGATGGATGGCATCATCATTTTTCTGACATCACTCATTGTGCACGGTTATTCCACATCTCTGTTTTAGTTGATGATTTCACAAAACGAGGACGTTACCTACTCTGCACAGGACCTACGAAATAATGCAACTTCATCTCGCCATGGTTCATTCTGCTACGCTCTTGTACCTGAAGTCTTTCTTTAATTATTGATGTTTTTAAATTTATTAACTCCTTCTCTCGACCATTGAAATGATGTGCTGAAGATTTTATTTTTTTACGTAGCGGCTTGAATCGGATGAAAGCTTGCACCTGGCTGAACCATTGACCAGCAAAAATCTTTTTGAGGAAAGCGAAGAAGTAGGTGGATGGTTTTAAATCTCCTCTTCGGGAGATTAGTATCTCTTTCTCTAACACCTAACGCTAACCCTAACTCTCTCCCTCTCTCACTCTGGTGCTTCATCAGTTTATGTGCACCAACACTCCATCCTCTTTTTGAAGCTTTTTCTTTTTTCCTCTTAACTTTCTTTTATTGTGTTTATAACAAACTTTTGTATCAAATTTTATTCTTCGGAATTAAAAAAAAAACAAACAAACAAAAAAAATCAATCACCAGGTGGAGGGGTGTAATGGACATCAATGCAGACTACAAAATTGGCTGAGTTCATATTTAATTGGATCTATCGCATTCACTCATTGTAATACCATTGGATAAGGTATTAACTCCTGTTTTCAGCTAAGCTTAAAATAGCAACTTATGTCTAAGAAAACATTTCTTATACTTATAACAGATCAACCAATCAATAAAAAACATATAAAATAAACAAACCAATTGACAAAAACCCATAAAATGGATAAACTAAGCCAATTGATGAAACAGATAAACCGAACCAATATATGTAACCCATAAAATGGACAAACCGAACCAATTGACGAAAACCCATAAAATGAACAAACCGAACCAATATATGAAAATCTATAAAACAGATAAACCAAACCAATCGATGAAACCCCATAAAATGGACAAACAAAAGCAAACCAATGTAAACCCATAAAACAGACAAACCAAACCATTCAATGAAAACCCATAAAATTGATAAACCAAACCATTCGATGAAAACCCATAAAATGGATAAACCAAACCAATCGATGAAACCTGTAAAACACACAAACTAAACCGATCAATTCATTGTTTGTAATAAGTATTCTGCTTTGGCATTAAATAACTCCAAAAATGTCTGGTGTGTCGTAAAACAAATAAAGTAATCATTTATTTATGAAAATCAAACTTTTCTTACTTACATAACACCCTGATAACCTATAATCTTCTATATTTCTCCAGCTCTTCTGGACACTATCCTAGTCTAATAATACTAAATCAGCAGTGACAATGCCCTCTGCATTTTCTCTTAATGACTTATCCACATATTTTTCACTCATTCCACTTTTGCATTGTTTTTCCACTTTGTTCCTTCTTTCGCTGGCTTTTCTTAATTCATTTTTTTTCTTTTTAGTTTTTGTTTAATTTCTTTCCAATTTTGTTCTTTTTGACACATTGTCTTTGTGTCATTTATTTAAATGTATGTTTTATATTCTATGCCTATACCCTCATTGTAACGGTTAGTTTAGCATTGAGACTGGGCTAGTCTTCAGAAGAGATGGAGAAATATTGTAGGTTATTTAAGCCATCTGTAAATATAAAGGCTTATGTTTCATGAATAAGTACTTGTAGACAATCAACGAATAGTTCATTTTTAAAAGGTAATGTTTTCGCATAGAATGACTCAAAAGGGTTGATATGCCGTAAAATATACAACCATACCCCTCCCTCCCCTACAACAGTAGTTTTGCTTTCTCTGTGGTTGAAATTCTTCTTCCATATTTGAAATTTTTTTAACTGAAATTCTGCAAAATTTGAACAATTGATTGCCTCATATAAAAGAATTCAAACTACTAAAAGTCAGCCATAACCTGAAGTTTATTTCGACCAAATATGGTCGGATTTCAGAAAGGATGGTGAATTTAGATCAATTAGAATTAAAACAATTTATTTTTAATTAAAAATGTCTGTATACCCATGAGTGTCGTGTCTATTCTGATATTACACTTCATCTTTCCTGTCCTCAGTCAGTGAAGGAAAAATCTTTCGAGAAAACAAGGTCATCTATCGGCTGTGGATGGCGGCCTGCGATGCCTTACGACGGGATCTTGGTCGCTGAGCCATTCTTCCACTTTAGTTAGACGGGAGGTCGGAGAGGACCGATTCGATTAATCGGCTGGTTATGTCATGCCCTAGTACCTATAAATTGATCCCCAACCGTATTATTCAATTTGATTCTTTAAAAAATCAAAACCTTATTTTGTCCTTTTTATTTTTCTCCCTAATTAAATATTAGAAGGTGGTTGCTGAGGGTCAATCGTGTTGAGAACAAAGAAGATTACCAATGCCAAAGAAGTAATATTTTCAAAGAAGTAATGTTTTCAAAAAAGTAATGTTTTCAAAAAAGTAATGTTTTCAAAGAAGTAATGTTTTCAAAGAAGTAATATTTTCAAAGAAGTAATATTTTCAAAGAAGTAATATTTTCAAAGAAGTAATGTTTTCAAAGAAGTAATGTTTTCAAAGAAGTAATATTTTCAAAGAAGTAATATTTTCAAAGAAGTAATGTTTTCAAAGAAGTAATGTTTTCAAAGAAGTAATGTTTTCAAAGAAGTAATGTTTTCAAAGAAGTAATATTTTCAAAGAAGTAATATTTTCAAAGAAGTAATGTTTTCAAAGAAGTAATGTTTTCAAAGAAGTAATATTTTCAAAGAAGTAATGTTTTCTGGGAGTAATTTTCTCACTGTCACTGAAATTTCCTTCTGTGAGCAATGTATTCTGTGAGCGATGTATTCTGGGAATACAAATAATTATCCTACTTATAGAATTATATTTGACAACTTTATTCAGCATTAAATAACTCATAGATGGTTGATATGCTGTAAAGCAAACCAAACCACACCAAACAAATGTTATAGGTCTGTGGTTTGGGGGATTGTCAGTCTTTTCCCAGCTTAGATGTGGGTATTTTCAAAGAGTAATGTTTTCTGGGAGTAATAACTTCTTTCTACTAATTTTTTAAATGCTAATATAGAAGATATCCACTTGGTCATGGCCACACTATCTAACATAAAAAATTGCAAAACCGGTGTTAATCAAAAGAAAAATCCTATATTATATTTTAAGACGGATTTTTTTTTTTCGCAAATAATTTCTTTCCACTAATTTGTTTAATTGTAATATAGAGGATATCAATATGCTTGTGGCCACCCTATCTGACATATGCGAAAAGAATTTGTTTAATAGTAATATAGAATATGTCCACTTGCTCATGGCTGCCCTATACGACCGTAGAGAGCATACTTTGCTAGGTCTATGGTATAAAGGAGAGTTGTGTGTATCTACTTATGTTTGTATGTCTGACAGAAATATCGAAAAATTAGAAAAAACGTTGATTCCTTCGTGCCGAATTAACACAGAACTTCTCAGGGGAGGGGGATACACAATTTCTTTGTTTTCCAGTCATTTGTACATTGTGCGCATGTGTGGTTTGCAAAAAAAAAATAAACACAACGTTAAAGTGTCCTATTTTCCTATAGATTTTGTTCTCTGCATCTGTAGCATCTTGGTTACTGATAAAGAACGACGACCCGGAGGTCAGCGTTAGAATCCCACTAACCCATAAGAATTTTCTTTTAATGATAACTTACATATACATCAAAGGGAGGTGAGGGCGAAGACAGAGGTGGTACTTTTAATAGAAAATGTGTCATACTTTTGCCCCGGGCAACGGAAGAGGAGGGTCGGAGGAGAGGAGGTGACCCGGGAAGAGACAGCTTTTGCTCCAGGCAACGGAGAGAGGGGGCGAAGGTGAGGCGGGCGACTGGGAAAGAGACAGCTTTTGCCCAAGATAAGGGGGGGTGAGACGGGGCGGTGAAATGGGGCTACCAGGGAAGAGAGAGCCCCGAGCAATGCCGGATACCCCTGCTAGTGTATTTTAAGAGCAATCTATTCTGGGAATAATAATAATTATCCTACCTGTAGAATTATATTTGACAACTTTATTTGGCATTAAATAACCCATAGATGGTTGATATGCCATAAACCAAACCTTTTCCACATGAGATGTAGGTTGTGCATTGGTCATGATGATACAAAATGATCCCCCACCCCCAATGAAATTCTTGTTACGGAAAAATACACTTAGAACAGTCAGTGAGAAATGAAGTAGGTTTTTACAGCTGGATGCCCTACCTGTTACAGATCAGGAATCTGTGTTTTATCGAAACACAACCTCCGATAATTCACTTAGAGGTTGCCTCGATAAAGCACAACGAGTGAGTTACCAGCCGCAGTCAACAGTCTTCACTTGACCAAGTCGGTCAATTAGGTTTTTAGCTGCCTAACACCTGTCCAAGTCCATTCTTTTACAACAGACATCTGGTGTATTTCATGGAGATATATCTGACGAGTATGAGTCCCACATCACACTCTAGCATGTACTAACAGTTGGTCTAGGCCTGTTTATTGTTGGTTATTCACAGATGGCCATCTAAAGGCTTTTTCTCAGTCCGACACCTGTGAATCTGGTGCATGAGAGATGGTTGTTCCACACCACAGTGGTGAATGTATTAGGTTGGCCAAAAAGTTTGTTCGTTTTTATAATGTAATTCATTTTCTACACTTAATTTGGAAATCTTGAGACTGTTTGCGATTTGTCTGGTTGTCAAATAGCAATCTTGTTCAACTACGGCATTCACTTGGTCACTGTCGATCATCTTTGGTTGGCCAGAGCGAGGAGCATCTCTCACTGAAAAATTTCCTTTTCGGAATTGAGCAAACCATTTCTGGCACACCCGTTCTGTAACAGCATTCTCCCCATACACATCACATATCTTTATGCAGGTTTCTGTAGCTTTTTTGTCTTTTTCTGTACTAAAAAGCATCAGATGCCGGTAGTGTTCTGCTTGATCTTCCATTTCAAGGCCTGAAATACAAGCAAAAATGTAATTTTAATTCCTGAACCATGTCGACGGCAACCAAAGCATACCGTCTAATGAAACGTTAATAGTTCTGTACAGGGTTGCTACTACTGGGTTTTTAAATCCAGATCTGTTTTTTTTTAAATTTTATTTTATTTTTTTAAAAATAATCTGTGTTTTTATTTTTTGAATTTGTGTTTTTTCTTAGGAATTATATTTTTAAATACCTAAAAGGTAGTTTATATATAAGAATTAATCTCTTTTATATTATTTTTAATGGTTAGATATGATTCGTTTTTTGAAGAATTCGGTTTTTGAACAGCTTTTCAGAACAAATTATGTTAAAAACTGTATCTTTATTTACCTCCTCTGCAATAGGTCAGACACAAGGTCAGGGGAGGTTCTGAAAAGCCAGCGCACTAGGTAAAGTGCACTCTGTTGACATTCCCCAGTAGGGGCACCTCATGCGGTTAGCGATAAACTAACCCCTTTCTCAAAGAGAGAAGGTAAAGCCTGGGAGGGTGTACCTTCTAGACTGAACAGAACAGCCACAAAGCCACTGTTGGACCGATTGTCGAGGACGTATCCTTGACTTCATATACAAAATAAAAGAACTTCAGATTTTTAATATAAGCAGCATGTCCATGCGATATATGTACTAGGCCTACCTAATTTGCATATTAATTTACAAAATTACATCTCATTAATTCATTATGCGTTATTAGTGTTTTCTAATTCAATGATTGTTTTCATTTTATTATTAAGAAAAAGTTCTATTCTGGCATATGTTTTACATCGTGGATAGAAAGTTAGCATTTTAAGTGAGAAGCGTTTTTTCCTCAACAAAAACACATGCACACAAATTGCGGCGATGAAAACAACAAGGTTTTATGATTTGCAAATTTTATACTTAAATTTTTTTTTTTTACTTTCCTGCTTGCTGTTTTGCATATATATCGTAGTGTCTGCGTTCGTGCCGGTCAACCATAAACAGCAAAAAATTCAATAGTCGATGGTTGGGGGCTAGTAGTTTCTTTGGTTACTCTACTTTCCCGGGCAACGCCAGGACATGGGGCTGCTAGTTTGTTATAAAAATAAGAGTAAATTCGTATGAATCAGCATGGTATGACTTTTTTTGACTCGCCTGATTCTGTTATTCGCATTGGTTTCCCTAATTCTGTGAGATACCTACAGGAGGGACCACGTGAAGGTTGCCAACTTCCATAAGTGAAAGTAGTGTGATGGAACTAGCTGAATTTGAACTTGGCACACTCGGGTTGTCAGTCTGCGTTGTTATCCACTTGACCACTGCTATCTCCCAATCTCTAGTTATATTACTGATACAATCACTTCAAATCTTTTCAATCTTTTCAATCACTTACAATCTTTTCTCGTAGACACCACAATTTTAGAACTAAATTTTAGTTATAAAAGAAATTGACAGTTTTTTGTTAACGTTATAATCTTACTTATTGAATTTCCAAGTCAATGAAAAAAAAATAAATTTAAATATATTACAAATAAAAAAAAAAATTTAAATATATTACAAATAAAAAAAAAAATTTAAATATATTACAAATAAAAAAAATAAATTTAAATATATTACAAATAAAAATTTTTTAAAAATATATTACAAATAAAAATTTTTTTAAAAAATGTATTACAAATAAAAAATTTTAAAAAATATATTACAAATAAAAAGAAATTTAAATATATTACAAATAAAAATTTTTTAAAAATATATTACAAATAAAAAAGAAATTTAAATATATTACAAATAAAAAAGAAATTTAAATATATTACAAATAAAAAAAGAAATTTAAATATATTACAAATAAAAAAAAGAAATTTAAATATATTACAAATAAAAAATTTTTTAAATATATTACAAATAAAAAAAGAAATTTAAATATATTACAAATAAAAAAAAAAAATTTAAATATATTACAAATCAAAAAAATTAATATAAAAGGGGAATATGTCCAACGTCAATAACATTTCAGGAATCTAATAACAAATAAAACTCAACTAATAAAATGTCCTTTTTTTAAACAAATAAAATTTTAGGGTAGATTAGATTCTTAAAATTTAGTATAGTAACTAGTCTAAGAGAAGGAAAACTAATATGACACTTGCGATCAGGTAGGTCTCTGTCACCTAGCATCTATTGTGCTCCCTGGATAATTAAGTTATAACTTATGTGGTCGAGAGTAGAGGTTGTGTTCTCCACAATGTATGGGTCACTTAAAACAAACAAACAACTTCTTTTTTTTTTATCTTTGGAGTCATAACTTATCAAGGTAAAAGAAACACCAGAGGATAATGAGTAATGAGATGGCTAAATTGACAGTTGAATGATGAAGAATATTATGAGAGGATTGAAAATAATGAATGGAAGGAATGTTAAACTACTGAGGATGGTGGTGAGTCACCACTTATTAAGGCTAAAAAGCTACTCAAATTAAATTTTTCTTTTTTGTTCAATTTTCTTTTTTTCTCAATTAGTTTAACAAGTTCTTTTGTAGAATGGTGCATTTTGAAAAATACAATTATTTTGCTTTTCGTTGTATTTTCTTCGTAAAACAGGTAATAATATTTAAAAAAAAAAAAATTTAAATATATTACAAATAAAAAAGAAATTAATATAAAAAGGGGAAAATGTCCAACGTCAATAACATTTCAGGAATCTAACAACAAATAATACTCAACTAATAAAATGTCCTTTTTCTTTTAAACCAATGAAATTTTAGGGTATCAGGAAGTTTCATTGGATGTCCTGCTGGCTTAGCCGACTGAGAGCAGACTCAAGGCATTTCCATGAATAGTGGCAATAGAGAGGCGCTTGTAGACCCAAGTCAATTCACGATGGTCACCGGTGTGGTGCGTCATTAACAGACCAAGGCTGTTGAGGAAGTCGCGCATGACGGGGCCTATTGCTCCACACGTCTCCACGGTGATCGGTTGGAACAGAAATCTGTTGAGAAGACTGGCATATTTCGATTGCTTGCGGTTCTCTGCTGATACTGATGCATGTCCAGGGTTTGTTGCCAATTCTGTCACTGACAAGGGTGCAAAAGTGTCGACACACGTCGCATCCCATATAAGTGACTTATAAAATAGTGATATATATGATGAAAGATTTTAAGTAATCGTCTCTGTAATATAATATCTAGTGGAGGGAAATCTTCATAACTTGGAGATACATTGCTTTTTCTATGTATTATGATTGTCTTTAGGAAATATTAAAATATTTTTATCTTGATATTTTTTATTTATTTTTTTCTTTTTGTGTAAAAGGATATTAATCTGTTCGATCTTTTAAAATTGATTGAGGATCCGCCTTTTCACGCACCCCTATTTCTCCTAAGGGTCTATGCTTGGAAAACAAAACTAAAAGATCTTTGTTATGGACGGGATTGAACTCCTGTATCCTGGTTACAATTTACTACAGTTTTCAACATTTCCACTCATAAGTGTTTAACTGCTGGCCATTCATGTTTTAGACGTTCTCTTTCAATTGTAATGACGAGAATGGCATCTGATTTTAATTTAAAAAATTTTTTTTGCAACAAAAAACTTTTGAATTTGCCACGTTACCTAATTTAGGTTTGGAGAATTAACGTTTTCAATTTTAAAGCAAAATATTTTAGTTATTATTTTTTGGTGCGTGTTCCCGGTTTCGGCCAAACGAAAAATTATTTATGTGTGAAAACAATATCGTGTTCTTACTCACTGGTATTTTATTGTTCAATGTTGAAAAAAGTAGGAAAAATTATCCAGTAGAACTTTAATTGCAAATATTTTTACATTTTTCGTAACGTACGAGTAACTTCGATGACTATGCCTCCATTGGCTACAGGTCGACAGAAGGCAAGGGCAGATAATTTGCGGTGGTAGGACAGAAGCCCACCGGACAAAATAATTTGCAATATTACAATAAATTGCGGAAAGAGACCCAGTTTCAATTTAATTACTTTAATTTTATTTACTTATTTACTTTCACATTATTACAATAAATTATGTTTTTTATCAATGTACTTGTTTTTTTTTGTTTTTTAAATGAATACTACCTGCCCTTGCAAATTATGACCCGGAAATGGGGGATCATTTTATGTTAAAATTATATGCAAAACTGATCCCCCAATTTCAAATGTATTTTTTGTTTTACCACACGGACTTGGGGTTAGTAGTAAAAAGGGTGCGTCATTTTTTTATGATGCAATCTTTAAAAGAATGCAGTATTTACAAAGTATGGGAAAATGTTTAAAAATGGAATGTAAATAGTAAATATAATAAATATCAAAATATTTAAAAAATTTTTTTAATAATTAATTTATTTTTAGTCCAGGTTTGACTTATTTTGGTGGGCTTCTGTCCTACCACCGCAAATTATCTGCCCTTGCCTTCTGCCGACCTGTAGCCAATGGAGGCATAGTCATCGAAGTTACTCGTACGTTACGAAAAATGTAAAAATATTTGTAATTAAAGTTCTACTGGATAATTTTTCCTACTTTTTTCAACATTGAATAATAAAATATCAGTGAGTAAGTACATGATATTGTTTTCACACATAAATAATTTTTCGTTTGGCCGAAACCGGGAACAAGCACCATTTTTTTTTTTTTTATGGAAGTCACTCCAGACAAGGCATGAAACCACTTGATGTAAGGAGCTAATCATATTAATAAAAAGGAAGAGGAAAGTAGAATCACTTTAAGAGAAACTAAGCCTGAAAGAGACCCCCACCACCAGCGTTCGATGCCCTGGACTCCAAACAGGCTAGCCAAAAAGTAAGCCCTTCAAGAGCCGAATAGGGAAAGAAGGGGTTACAAGGCTGGCTGACAAATGTCTACCCCTAAAATATGTTAACATCGAAGATGAGGAAAATTGTCAAAGCAAAATTCCATAGACTAGATTTGGTATCATTTGGATTATTCAGACTACTGTTCTCATCTTGGATGTTATTCTCACAACGTTTCAGCCGATGTATCTTCCGACCTTCTTCAGGTGCATTTTGTCGAACTCGGGAATCGGTACAGAATTTCGAACGGAATCCTTTTTAATCTACGGGAATAGACTGCTTTTGTTTTGTCGGCCATGAGCAGGTAGAAGTCTTAAGTAATTCTTAATGATATTCTTTGTATCGTCTGTACTGAGGATTGAACCGCCAAAAGAGTTTTACTTAGTATTGATTATTACTTAGCACTTTATCTGATGCGCCTCGGGTCCATGTGGATTTCCAAGTTCAACGAGACTCACCTGAAGAAAGTCGGAGGATACATTGGCCGAAACGTGAGAATAGCATTCAAGATAGAACAGTAGTCTGAATAATCCAAATAATATAAATGAGCAATTCTCTTTATTTTTGTCATCATTTAACTGTCAATTTATACATTTCATTAACTCTTATCCTTGAATGGTTTTTGGTCTTGATAAGTGGTGATTCTTTAGCCCCCCCCACCCCCTCAAAAAAACATAACAAAAAAGAAATTTTTTCCTCCAAGATTTCAAAATGTTTATTGAAATCATGTAGCTTTAGTCAGGCTAATTCTTTAATTCAGGAAGTTTAAAAAGGAAAAAAAACACTCAAAGTTTCAAGGTTTTTTTTTTCTTTTATGTCCCGTTGAGGTAATGAGAGTTGTCGACATTCTTTAATTGCGTAACCTTTTTGCTTTTTGTCCTCTTTCTCGTTCACTTGTCTTTAGGCAAAGTGGAACTTCTAACCGAAAAGTGTGTATGTGTGGCCTAATGGATGTCGCCGTGGATTATAGAATCGTTTATGTAGAGTTTGAGCCATTGGTAAACTAGCGACTTGTGTTCGATAAATTCCACACAATGAATCATTTTTGTGTTGTATTTTTTCACTATTAACCCGAAAAAAGGTTGATATGCCGTACCGCAACAAACGTGAAACATTTCTTTTCATCATCATCATATTCGATTTAACATCTGTTTTACATGCTGGCATGTGTTGGACGGCTTTAGGAATTGATATCCAACTAACCTATCTTTGACCAGGTCTTTATTTATCTTTCTTTCTCTCGAGTCCATTTTTATCACTTCTCTTGTATAATTTTTTTAATCATTGTTTCTCAGACTCTTAATTCAAGTCCAATGCCGCTGCCTCCCAGACCGAAAAATGCATTATTTGAAGATGACGAAAAAGCTAAGGTAAGTCGAACATAAAATACCTGAAATAGGAATCACAAAGTTGCGAACCAATGAAATTTACTCTTAGTTGTTGCATTATTACTTTGAAACTTTTATTTATATAAAGTTATGTATGTGTATATGCTTATATATTTGTATGTACAGGATTCACTCCAAAATTAATTAACTAATCACTATGAATTTTGGAACACATCTGCTATGTGTAAGGGTTGTAATGTGGGCTATATTTACCTTAATTTAGTTTTATAAAAAGGGGGTAAAATTCAGATATCTCAGATTTTTGTGAAATTTTAACAATAGGTATTAGATATCAATTAATAAATATTCTCCAAATTTCAGTTTCTTTGGAGTATTTTAAAGGGTTTTTAGGGGGAATAATATAGGCAGAACCTCTCATTTGAAAATTCAAATGATCCATAAACATTAGATACTAATTAGGCAAGATTCCCTGAATTTCAATATCTTCTAAGATCCCTGAAGCTTAACCTTGAATTTTAGACATTTTCTAGAATCAAAATCATGTAATGGATTTTGATCAAAATCCGAATAAGGATTCTAGACATAAATTTTAGTATCATTATATCTTGATTTTAATCTTCCTAAGGGGACATAAAAGTGGTGCAAAACTGTTTTGTTTGGGGGGGGGAGGGGGAATTAATTTTACCTGTCCTGGAACAGGTATTCTTCTAGTATATTTATTAAAAAATTTCTTTAGAAAACTTTTTATTATACTTTGAATTAAATTTTTGTAACCTTTGTTTTGTGTTTATTTTTGCCTTCCTAATTGTATTTGGTGTTGGAAATTTTTCAGCTTTTGTCTCGGTTACTCAAAAGTAAGAATCCAGAAGATCTCCAAGCAGCAAATCGGCTGATCAAAAATATGGTTCAGCAGGTTAGTATAGCACCTTTAAAACTTGAGGCCTTTGTACCCTTGTACTGTAATTAGACTTTCCATCATCCTCTCTCTATCACATATCCACTCAATGACTTGTGGTCCCTTTCCCTATAAAAAAAAACAATGCAAAATTGAATCTGCATTTTATTTAATGATAAAAAACCTCCCAGTACCGGGAGAAATACCAAAATACCCAGTCTTAATTGAGAAATACCCAAATACCCAGTCTTAATTGAGAAATACCCAAATACCCAGTCTTAATTGAGAAATACCCAAATACCCAGTCTTAATTTACTACTGATTGTGGGCTATTTTTATTTTTTTTATTTTAGAATTTATTTTTTGTAAAAATTTATTTTTTCATCATTATATTCAGTTTAAAATTCGTTTTACAGCAACCTTACAGCACAGTGTTAGTTACTTATATTTCTCATACCGTTCTCCTTCGACCCAGGACTGTACTCTGCTTAACTTTGTCTCTGAAAGCATAAATACAGCACTCTCACTTGACACAAGTGCCCAAATACATGTATTTGGGGATTTTAATGCACATCAGTGTAGCTGGCTTGGATTCTCCAGCTATACAGACACAGCTGGTAACTCCACGTATAGTTTCTCCATAACGTACTCCCTCTCACAGACTGTCACTTTCCTGACCCGCCTCCCTGATCCTGTGAACAAGCAAGCCTCACTTCTCGACCTCTTCTTGATCTCACTGCCCGAGGCTTGTGTGACGAATGCCCATAGCCTGCTTTGGAACGCTAATCACCTTGTAGTAATGATTGATATCATCCTAAAATCTTGTCCCAAAGCTGATGAGCCGTTTCTCAAAACGACGAGATACTACAAGAGGGCTGATTAGGAATCCATCAGAGACGCCCCATGGAGTAAAACTTTTTCTCTCCTTGCTGATTAGTGCACAAATGAGGTAACCAAATGAATCAAAGCAGTCATTGAAGCACATGTCCCCATGCGAAAATTCTACAGCAAGCCCCACTTTCCACAATGGTTCACCTCGAACTGTGCAGCTACTATTGCTCAGAAGCAGCAAGTATTCCGACAATTCAGCCGCCATAAGTCAACTACAAATCGACAGAAAATTATAGCGTCAAGAAATAATTGTAAGACTGTAATAGATGAAGCAAAGAGAAGGTATACAGAGATGACCAGAAAACGCATTCAGCCTCAAACTAGGTACTCGTGATTTCTGGAAAATCTTCACTAGTGTGGTGGACAATATGGAATCAACAATTCCTCCACTATCAAACCACAATAATGTCATTTGCACGGCAACTGATAAGGCTGAACTACTTGCCCAGCATTTCGCCTTAAACTCCACTTTGGACTCTGCAAACCACTCCCTCCCAAATTTATCATTGCGGACTGAAGCCACACTTGATGACCTGACTATCACCCCATCTCCAAAGCATGTGGGCCTGATCTTATACCAGTAACAGTGATAAAGAAATTCTCTGCTGAACTGGGCCCCTGTCCTCACCAAACTTTACAACAAATGCCTTTCCGAATCTTGCTTCCCTGATAGCTGGAAAATTGCCTCTGTGGTACCAGTCTTCAAGAATTCTGGAGATAGAACTGACCCTCAAAATTATCGCCCTATCAGTTTACTCCCGCTCTTTGCTATAATCTTTGAATCCTTAATCAATCTAGTGATAGTCCATCACCTCGTTAATGCTAAACTTTTTTCTGACCATCAGTATGGATTTAGGCAAGCACGGTCTACTTCGGATATCCTAACGGTCATCTCTGAACGCATATACCATACACTGGACGGCAAAGAAGGACGTTTGTTTTTGTTTTTTTTACTCGCGACCATCGCACGAGTATATTTCAAAAGGATTCTTTATTTTGATTAATTCAACAGAAGCGTTGTTTTCCTTCTTTCGCCAGGTAAAAAAAATATTTAACGACATTTCGGGCACATCTACTTCACTTATGTGTCACTATTTTGTTCATAGAAGTGGAATTCTTATTTTATACTTCACCAACAACATCTTGATAAGCAACTCACTGGTAATGTATGACATTTGTACATGCTTAAGTGGAAACGACATCAGCCCTAGTTAGATGGGAACGGTGGAGGTCTTGGACTGCCAAAAGTGTTCAAGTTGGTAAAGGATAGGCATCCAGCCGTAAAATTGCCTTAAATACAATGTCTAGTCGAAATACAGCAGGAAAAAAGAAAGGCAGTGCCAGTAGCACTAATGCTGCTGGTAATGTCTTCGGCTTCGTAGATCCCAGGATGCGTGGATCTTCAGGGCCTATGGATTCCATCAAGCCTTGCCAAAGACAGGAGTGGAGAGGAAGACTTAGATTTCGAGACTAGACAATCAGGCCCCACCCTCATCAGAGGATTAATTGTGGCCTGATTCAACAAATAAACCGGTTGATGATGATGATGGACAAGGCAGGTGAAGCTAGGGTGGTAGCGCTTGATATATCCAAAGCCTTCGACAAGGTCTGGCATAAAAATCTTTTCATAAAAATTAATTCATATGGTATTACTGGAAGAATATTTAATATAAATTATCCAAAATAAAGATCCAGGTTGTTTTTGATGGCTGTACATTCAAACAACATTCCATAAATGCAGGTATACCCCAGGGATCGATCCTTGGACCTTTATCGTTCCTGATTTTCATAAATGACCTTCCTGATGACATTGTGTCTGAGATGGGTATATTTGCTGATGACATCATGCTCTACTCTTGTCATGTGGACAAAAAGGATGCGCACATATCCGAGGCAATGACTGAATCCTTAGAAAGTGACCTTCCGTCTGTAGTGGAATAGGATCATAAATGGATAGTAACATTTAATGCTGTTAAGACAAAGCTCCTTTCCTTCAACAACTACAAGAACCCTTTTCAACAACCCAATGCCATGGCAAATAACACCCTACCTGAGATTCCAATGTTCAAACTCCTCAGCCTAACAATCGCAGGTAACATGAATTGGAACAAATACATAGAAAACATTGCTAAGGCTGCTGCAAAGAAAATGGGATCCCTCTACTGTGCTAGGAAACTTCTCACACCCGACAGTATCCTATATCTCTGCAAAGCCATCATCCGCCCATGCATGGAGTATTGTCACATCTGGGCTGGTGCACCACCCACCAGTCTCTCCCTCTTAGACAAGGTCCAAAAAAGAGTATCTAATCTAATAGGTATCTCACTATCCACCAAGCTCCATCCCCTGTCCCATCGCCACAATGTTGCATCCTTGTGCTTGTTTTACAAGTACTTCAATGGAATGTGCCCGATGAACTTGCTGCTCTGGTTTCCTCTCAACGTAAATACACTCGACTAACTCCACAATCAGCTAAATCCCATCCATTCACTGTGGATGCCCACTGATGCTGGAGAACCTTTTACTTCAATAGCTTCTTTCCTCGAGCCGCCTACTCCCTTTTTCCCTGACTGTATCGCCATGCAGAAATTTAAAACTAAAGTGAACAAGCATCTCGCTGCACAGCTTCCAATTTAGGATGACCCCCTAAACTTTCACCCCAATTCTCAGTAGCCCCTTATGTCTACAGTGGCAACTTGTCTTTTTTGGAGTGAACTAAGTTAAAAAAAACAAAAGAAAAAAAACATGCTGGCATCTGTTGGACGGCTTTTAGAAATTGACTTCCATAGTAACCCATCTCTGGCAGGTCTTTATTTATTCCTCTTTCTCTCAGGTCCATTTTAATTACTTCTTCCCATGTTTTCTTTAGCCTTCCCCGTGAACTGAACCAACTACCAACTGTTCTGCATCTACTAATCCAAGAAATCCCAGCCATTCTTTCAGCGTGGCCAAACCATCAAAGTCTCCTCTTCTGCACAGGCATCTCCCTATACTGTCCAGATTTAATCTTCCTCTGAGGTCATCAAATCTAAGCCTGTCTTTAAGACTCGCATTACACATCCATCATATCATTCTCATATCATTTCTCTCTATACAAATTATATCATCAACCCTCACTGACCAAGTTTCACTTCCATATATAATCATACTGCGTACACCTGCCTGATAGGCTCTTCAATTGGTCAACAGCGGTAATGCTCGGCTAGTTAGTAATGGCAGAAGTTTCCTGAACTTACTCCATTCACTTATAATTTTTGCAATCGCATTGGCACCTGCTCCACCTTGTGCTCCAATGGTATCACCAAGGTAACAAAACTTCCCGACAACCTCAATTAGCTTTGCCATTCAGATATACTTTGTCCACATCTGAGTTCTCATCCATCTCCATCGTCTTGCACTTCTTGCACAGAAATTATATATCCTCTCATAACCTACCAGTAATTCCACTGGTAACATTCACTCTCAGACCTTTACTTTCCGTAGTATTCCTTCTAATTTCGTTTTGCAAGAATTTACTTTTAACAAAAACAAATACTAAAAAAGACAGATAACTTAACTAATCTTTTAAGATATTTTAATATATGATTAAAAATTACCAATTTTGATTCACCTTAATGATACCGTTATAATGAAGTTTTAACAGAAAATAACATTTTTAAACTAATTTTTATTCTTTTATTATTTTATTTATCTGTAAAATAATCAAAATGGCCAATATACAAGTTTCCTGAAAACTGACAGCTTAGCTAGGAGATAGTGGTGATTTGAAAATATATCTGATCTGGACAAAGTATTTTCTGGGAGGAATTAAGAAAACAAAAATAACAACGGGGCAATGGCAGATAGCGCTGGTTCTAAATATGAACCAATTTGTAAAAAGTAAGACAAATTTTCTTATTTTAGGTTTCATCTTTTTCTTTCTTTTCCTGTAGGATGCAGATCGGATGGACAAAATCTCTAAGCGTATGTCAGAGTTAGAAACCATCAATAATAACGTTAGCGTCTTGTCTGAGATGCTGGAACATTACAGTTCAGAATCCGCTACACAAAGTGATACAGACACAATGAAGGTGAGTGCACATGATACACTTTTGTCTTTTTCTTTTACTTTCTTTCTCCTCCGCCCATGCATTGCAACATTTTTCTTGTCTCAAATCAGTTTTACTTGATTCAATAGTCTGTTTGGTGATTATGTAGTGTAGGTTCGAAAAAATAAATTTTTATCTTTAATTTTGAAGAGGCAAATAAGGGGGAGATAACTCAGTTTACAACCACTGTTTATCTTAAAATGGATTTTAACGCAAAATATTTTATATTTAACCAGAGATAATGCCAAACTAAAAGACTTCTTGCAAGCGCACAGATTAATTTCAGGTGCCATGACATGTTGACTTCTGCCAACATTAAAAAAAAAATGATGGGTTTATTTCTCTTGTTTCATGTTTTTTCCTTTCCATTTACATATTTTTTGTATTTTTTTCTTCTGCTTCTTTGATAATTAATAGATTTTAATAAATCATTTTATTTTTCATTGGTGCCGAATACCATAAAGCGTTGATTGTTTTATTCCTAAATTATCCTTTTACGTATACATTGTTTTAACTTCATGTTACATTAATTACAATAGTAAAATCCATTTCAAGATAAACCGTGATTGAAAACTTTCAGTTATCTCCCCCTTATTTGACTCTTCAAAATTAAATATAAAATTTTTTTTTTTCCGGCCCTACGATACATAATCAAAAAAAATTGAATAGAAATTCGTATATTCTTTTTTTGTTGTTTGAATTTTCATTTTGTTTTTATTCCATGTGTTTACAAAAAAAAAATGACGGTGAGGGAGTGTTTTTGTTTCGCGCATGAATTTTGCACAAAAGAAAGGAATGACGTCATGTAAATTATTTTGTTTGTTTGTTTGTTTGTGTGTGTTCGAATGTATTTGTCAGAAAGTTTGCATGTTTCAAAAGAACCGGAGTCACCATTGTGTGGTATCCGGGATCACTATTTTGGTAGCGATCAGGGTCGCCATTTATGTAGCAGCGTGGATCCTAGCTTGTTAAGATGTTGTATCTTAGAGAAAATGCTAAGATCCACGTTTGCATTAAAATTGTTATAAGAAATGTTTAAAACAGAAAAACAGATAAAAACATGCATTAAAGTTGAATGAAGGAAGAATGGAAAAAGGAAATATTATTTAAAGAAACACAATATTTATATATATATACAAAATACAAGATATTAATTGTTCATTTAAAAGTTCCGTTAGGGAAGTAATAAAATGTTTGTCTGTAATCTATGAGTGTATGCGTAGTTGTACGAATGTGTGTGTGTGCGCACGTGAGTTGAGATTTTGTCTGGGTGCGTAAGTGTAAGACTGTACGTAAGTGAGAATTGATAGGGTGTGTAGGTATTTGTGCGTGTGTGTGTCTTTGTCAGCACTATGTGTAAGCATGTGTGTGCGAGTTGAATGGGGAATGGTAGTCGCCCGAGGCGTCCCTCGCTCCCAAGGGCGAGGAGAGTCTAGAAATGCTGGCCTCCTGTTATGTGTAGAAGGAAGAAGAGAGAAATTCTGTCGTGGTGGTATGCTTTTATATTTTATGACCAGTGGTCGTGCAGATGTAGTTGGAGACGACCCATGCGACAGTCATTTTTGTTTGTTTGGCAACATTTGTTGTTGGAGCCACTTTAGTAATCAATATCTTATTTCGTTTTTAGCTGGTATTTGTGTGCGTGGCTTTTGTTCTTTTACTCACGCATTTGGTCAGTTAACTTTATAGGATTGGGATAAGTCTCAATCCTATACCCCCCCAACAGAACCCCTCTTAAAATTACACATAATCCTCTAAAGAAAGCAAATAACAAACAGGATTTATCTCACCTGGAAAAAAAACAAAAACTGGTCAATTACCCTAGAACGCTAGAATGGCCTGGAAATTTTAAGTTAAGTTTAAATGCGAAACTGATCTGCCACTCTAAATTCTAAAATAATTGTTTTTTTTTTTCTTTCTGCCAATTTTTTCAGGATGTTTACACGTAATTGCCTAAAAAAGTAGAATCTCATATTGAGGGTGGGTGGGGTAGTGGAAAGTGTGAATCTATAATACGAAAAACAACTTTTTATAGAATGACCTTGAAGTTTTCACTAGGAAGTGTTATGTACTTGTAAATTATATAGATTAAAATTGTGTATTTCTATATTTATTTTTACTCGGTGAACTTATTGAATTGAGCAATCAGAAAAATGAAAATGCAAAAAAAGTGAATCTTAGTAAAGTATATGAAAGATTGAAAGTAGTCCTGTCTGCCCCAACACTCATTTACCCATGTTTGTATATGTAAAAGTAATTGGATGTTCAAAATCTAAGCCGTAACATTTTCAAAATCGCCCAATAATTATGAAAGTTTAACTGTTTGTTTTAGAAATCTTGCAATAGCAATAGAATGTGCAGAATCTATAATTTATGCAAATTATTTGGAAAATCTCGTAATCTATTCATTTTAAGACAGTCCTAATATTAGCTTTCAGTTTTTCGTACATAAAGTATATTACAATCATTTTTTAAAGAGATATATGGTATTTTTAAGGTATTGCATCATATTTATGTGCATTCACTGCAGATTACTTGGAAACCATTACTTTCTGGAGATTTTAAGTGGCATATTCTGATTCCTTGTACAAAAATATACTTGTATGGCAAATTTCATTGTTTAATTGTGTGTTTTAACAAAGATATAACATTTTTACTGAAAAAATGTAATGAAGCATATATGGTCTTAAAGAGGGAAAAATATCCAACCGTGTGAGGCACAGAAATAGTCATAATTAGTCAGATTAAATTTATTTTAAAAATATTCTTTTTTTAGATCATAAAGCTCTTTCTATGTATGCTATTATTGAGACATTTTGAGTCATTTCAATTTATTCATGTGTATTACTACTTTATTCCCTTGATTCCTTGATTCCCTTATTCCTTGATTCCCTTATTCTTTGATTCCCTTAATACTTGATTCTCTTATTCCTTGATTCCTTTGGTTCATAGACAAAAAAATAAAAATTCATGTTTCATAAATTTTTTTATGACTTCTTTGATAAAAAAACAACTTTTTATTTCCTTTCAGGAATTGTATGAAACGTTAGAAAAACTTCGGCCAAATTTATTCCGCTTGGCCAGTGATACAGATGAACGTGATAATGACGGAATTAGTAAGGAAATTTCTGGCTTACTCATTCCTCGGCCTCCCCCCCCCCACTGTTCTTTTTCTTCTGTCATTCTTTTATGATTGATAATTTGGATTATTCATACTACTGTTCTTATCTTAGATAACGTTTCAGCCGATGTAACATCCAATCTTCTTCAGGTGTGTCTTGTCGAGCTCGGGAATCTTTATGTCGAACTCGGAACTGCAGAGGACAGTGCTAAGTAATAATCAGTTGTAAGTGACAGTTTTCTGGAGGTTGAAGGTTCAATCCTAAGTGCGGGCAATACTTAAAATATAGTTAAGAATTACTTAAGACGTCTACTTGGTTATGCCTGACGGAATGAGAATAATTTACCCTAACCGTGGATTAAATAAAGAGTTCTGTTTGAAATTCCATACGGATTGGCGATTTCAACAAGATGCACCTGAAAAAGGTCGGAGGTTACCTTGGCCGAAATGTTCAATTCAATTCATTTGGCAAAAGGTAAAACAAGCACGCTTCAGTTGCCATTTAGGGAAAGATTGGTAGAAATTTACACAGAAGAGGATACAGTAGCCCAGCACCTGTCGAAATTCACCTAGAAATTGTTGCGTTGTTGGTACATTTATTACCTCTCTTGGGAGTATAGTCCAGGGATCCTCAAAATCGGCGGTGAAATAGTTTCTTGTGGTCTCCGGACTCTAGGGTGGACAACACCAGGCAACGTCTCATGCCTGCTCTCCATGCAATCCGATCGATAGGGGTGATACCAGTCATGTTACAAGCGGTCAAGTCACTTTGTCTGCACTCAAACCAGGTTTTCCTTGGTCTGAGGTCTCCATGTGTGTTATTTACTTGATGCAGGAGGTGACATGCTGTGTATAGCCAAACCACGTGAGATGCTGAGCGTGTACGGCATCCAAAATCCTATGAATACCAAGTTACTTCTGATAGAGCATGGCTGAAGGGATTCTCTCCTCTAGTTTGCTGACGCAAATTTATTTTTAGAAGTACTTAGTCTGGCCAAGACAACTACTAATATGAAACATTTTAAAATAATCATCTAAAAATAAAAATCAACAAGGGGGATTACTCCTATTTCAGACTGAAGAATATAATAGGAGTTTTCTACCTTTTGTGGAAGCAAATGAAAATAAAAATCTAAAATAACTTTCCTGCATCTCACGTTCAGCTAGTATGTATATAAAGTTGAGTAAGCTTATTCAATTTGTTTTGTGGTATTTTCCCCTCAGTCTTTTCAAGACCAAATGCATGACCTACAATATTCCTTATACTGGAAAAGGTTGGGGGGGACATTGAGCGAAAAATGTTAGTGAGGGCGATAGTTAAAAAAACAAAACAATGTAAATAATATTTTCTCATGCAAAGAAAATAAAGCCCAAAAACTTGTATTGAGGAAATTCGACATATTTAAAGCCATTAATTGTAGTTCCAAAGGGTAAAAAATAATGTACAATAGTTCCAGATTGTCACATGACACCTCAAATTATGTAAAGATTTAAGTTTGAAATAGCCTTTTGATAGGCCTGTCAGTCTTAAGTTTGAAATAGCCTTTTGATAGGCCTGTCAGTCTTAAGTTTGAAATAGCCTTTTGATTGGCCTGTCAGTCTTAAGTTTGAAATAGCCTTTTGATTGGTCTGTCAGTCTTAAGTTTGAAATAGCCTTTTGATAGGGCTGTCAGTCTTAAGTTTGAAATAGCCTTTTGATTGGCCTGTCAGTCTTAAGTTTGAAATAGCCTTTTGATTGGTCTGTCAGTCTTAAGTTTGAAATAGCCTTTTGATAGGCCTGTCAGTCTTAAGTTTGAAATAGCCTTTTGATAGGCCTGTCAGTCTTAAGTTTGAAATAGCCTTTTGATAGGCCTGTCAGTCTTAAGTTTGAAATAGCCTTTTGATTGGCCTGTCAGTCTTAAGTTTGAAATAGCCTTTTGATAGGGCTGTCAGTCTTAAGTTTGAAATAGCCTTTTGATTGGCCTGTCAGTCTTAAGTTTGAAATAACATTTTCAGATGCGCCACACGGAAACTCTGTTCAACAGTCAGACACACTTAAGTTTGAAATATCATTTTTAACATTAAACATGCAGATTGACTAGGCACATCTAAAAATATACGCAACATAGAGCACGTGGTATACTTATTATTGTTTTTTATTTTAAATTTTTAAATGTAATGTCGGCATATTTATTTTGTTCTCACATTATTTTAGGCTAACTGTAAACTGTAAAAAGTTTTCAGAGTGTTGACTCTAAATCTGCATGCTTTTTCTGTTTTTCATTTTTTGTATTTTGCTTGTTTTTTGCTTTCTCCTCCCAGGTGATATTTTAAGAGCCAATGATGATGTCATGAAAGTTATGAACCAATACAAAATGAAGGTAGATGGATCGTCTGGTAAGTCTTAAGATCTTTTAAATGACAAATACACGCGTGACTCTACCCTTTCATTTTTATCTGTTTGTAATTTCTACTCGGATGAGTCTTGTCATAAAGGTGCTATGATCATTTCTGTTAGCTACTGCTTCCACATCTCCATCACAAAGTGTTATAGATAGATTTGACACTTTTTGAAAAAGAAAGAAAAAATCCTCATTTCTTGGGCAATAATTGATGTATTCTTAAAATTAAAAGTGCTCTCCTTAAAGGATCTTTTGCCGAATATAGCTCACTCAAAGAATCAACCCTGAACTTCTACCAGACAGGACATGAACCTGGGGCATGTTGCCTTCATGTTTTCTTTTAAGAGAAGCCTGGACACCAGTTTAATCTTGGCAATCAGCTCATCCTTGGTGTTGTAAGCAGTACGGTTGGTGTTTTTATCAAATGCGCCCTGCACATAATAGTCTGTGCGTTTGCAATGGCTTATATGTAAGACAGTTTTCTTGGGTCTTGACGGTGAGTAGTTGGCCCTTGTGTACGAAGAGTAGTGAAGGTCCTTGTTTAGAGCTTTCTTCATAATTGCCATTCCAATGCCCTTCTCTCTTACCAAGGTCTGCATTTCCCTGCCTGGATCTTGCCGCACTGTTTCTAGCTTCTTCATGAATTGCAGACACAGTTATTACACCTCCTATGATCCTCCTTCTAGCCACAGCTTCCACATCTCCATCGCAATTCTCCAGCTCACATCTCACAACCTTCAAGGTATTCAAGGAGCACTGAGCTGCATCTAAAATTTCTGAAATTTTTATCTGGTGCAAATCATCATGGTTCAAGTCATCATGGTTCAAGTCATCATGGTTCAAGTCATCATGGTTCAAATCATCATGGCTCAAATCATCATGGTTCAAGTCATCGTGGTTCAAGTCATCGGGGTTCAAGTCATCGTGGTTCAAGTCATCGTGGTTCAAGTCATCGTGGTTCAAGTCATTGTGGTTTAAGTCATTGTGGTTCAAGTCATCGTGGTTCAAGCCATCGTGGTTCAAGTCATCGTGGCTCAAGTCATCGTGGCTCAAGTCATCGTGGTTCAAGTCATCGTGGCTCAAGTCATCGTGGTTCAAGTCATCGTGGTTCAAGTCATCGTGGTTCAAGTCATCGTGGTTCAAGTCATCGTGGTTCAAGTCATCGTGGTTCAAGTCATCATGGTTCAAATCATCATGGTTCAAGTCACTCTCTTCCAATATTCTTATACTTTCTAGTCGCTCACAGTCTCCAGCTCTCAACCCGACCTCTATTACTCAGAAGCAGCTATCCGTTGCACTTTATCACTATTAAATACTTCAAATGGTTCTGAAGTGAAGTCATCATCATCATCATCATCTTCGGTTTAACATTCGTTTTACATGCTGCATTTTTATCACTTCTTCCCATGTTTATCTTGGCTTTCCTCTGTGAACTGCTATCTGTTGCACTTTACCATCAGTAAATACTTAAAATGGTTCTCAAATGAAAGAATATAAATAATTGTCAACTGTGGTGCATGTGGATGCAGATGCTTCCGCACGTGATGTTACAAACTACCTTCTACCTGGGTGACACGATGCGAATGTGCTATAACTGCTCGCTGTTAAGTTGCTTAGGGTAAAGTTCAGGAAGCTATTGCCAATCCTTACATCGAGGCACATTTCATTCGATTCAGGGTAAAGGTTTTTCAGCCTGTGTGCTCGCTCTGCCATCTTGCATGGCAGTGAGACATAGGTCCCAAACGCTATTGATCTGCAGCGGCTTCGGGGTAGTGAGCATGCCATCATCAGGTGGATGTGCAGCAGTAAACTGAACGAAAGGATCGCTTCAACTGTGCTTCATCAGAAACTTGGTATTGGTGGGATTTCGGGTGCCTTACACACTCGGTGACTTTGTCATGTACAGGGTGCAACCTTAATTAATTCCATAATACGCCTGGATACTTCAGGCACTATGTACACAAAGAAGACCTTGCTTGAGTGTGTAAGAAGTGATTTTATTGCATGCAACAGGACTAATATCAACCCTTTGAATGAGACTAGATGGAGAGTAGGTTTGAGACGTTGCCTGGTGTTGTTCACCTCAAAGTTCGGGACACTCGCAGAATCTTAAATACCTAAACCTGATGATAATGATGATTTCAAATTTATCCCACAAACCGAACGTATATGAATGTAAAAAATATTTTAAAAAATTTTCATTTTGTGATGTATCATCATGATCACATCTTAACATCCGTTTTACATGCTGGCTTTAAGAAATTTACTTATAAAGTAACCTGTTTATTTGCCCCTCTTTTCTGCAAGTCTATTTTCATTACTACTTCCACTGTTGTTTTTGGCTGTGAACCAAACCTGCTACTTCAACTGTTCTACTCTCCTCTATTCTTTCAACGTGGCCATACCATCAAAGTCTCCTGTTTTGCACACATCTTCCAATACTATCTAGATTTAATTTTTCTCTGAAGTTATCAGAACTAAGCCTGTCATTACACATCCATTGTATCATTCTCATATCATTTCTCTTCATGCAATGCATGTACTCAAACGTAACTGATCAGATTTCACTTTCATACATCATCACACTGCGTACACAGGCTTGATAAACTCTTCTCGTGGTCGACAGCTTCTGAGTAGTAATGGCAGAAGTTTGCTGAACTTACTCCATCTACTCCTAACTTTTGCAATCACACAAGCCCCTGCTCCACTCTGTGCTCTAATGGTATCACCAAAGTAACAGAACTTCTTGACAACCTCTTTGCCATCCAGATATATTTTCTCCATGTGTAAAGGAGCACAAAATGTCTTGTATGAAAAATGTGAAACTTCTTGTATAGTTACGTGATACTTTCAGATCCTGAAAAAATAAATCCCATGGAAAAACAAAAAAATTATTAATCTTTTAAATTGAAAAAATGTTTTTGCGTTTCTTATTTTGAAATGTTGTTGTTCATCTTTTTCAGACGTTAATCATTCATTGCTTGACCTCAGTTTTGACCAATGTACAAATTCTCCAAGCAAACAAGCATCACTAAACAGTGAATCGGGCATGGGAGCCTCCATTCTTGATGAACAACTTTTGGCTTTGGGTAAGTTTTTCTTGAAGACTTCCTTACTTTTATTTACTTACTAGCAAAAATATGCTACTTTAGGTTTTTGAATTTTTGCTGGCTTGAGCGGATAATATCATGGTAAACGAACATATATTACACTGAACCCCAAAAGTAGGAGGTAACGACTGAGAAAATAATATTATGGTGAACGAACATATATTACACTGAACCCCAAAAGTAGGAGGTAACGACTGAGAAAATAATATTATGGTGAACGAACATATATTACACTGAACCCCAAAAGTAGGAGGTAACAAATAAGAAAATAATATTATGACAACAAAATAAATAGTACCCCCCCCCCCCCCCCCCAAAAAAAAAGAAATAGGAGATAATAACCGAGAGGATCACTCCATAAAAGGATAAGATAATGCCTGTGAGTATGGTCCCATGACAAAAGAACGTTTCTCCCATGAAACGCATGTCCTCAATCCTCACTGACCAGGTTTCACTTCCATACAAAATCACACTGCATACACATATGCAGAGGAGAATGTAATACCTGGGAGGATTAATCTGACTCTCATAAAAACGGAAGAGGTAATTAATTGGCGGATGATCTTATGACAACGGAACCGATACCCCCCTCCCCCCCATCAATAGATAATACAGTAATAGATTAAATCGGGGTTTTTTTTTTCATTCATTTGGCAAGAAAGGGCATTCTCCTACCACGACCTCTGTATAACCAACACATTTTTTGTCACCAGGCCGCATCATCAAATATTCTGGCAGCACCCCAGATCCCATCACTGCCCCCAGCTGAATCTCATCATCACACGGAGACCCTCACTTAAATGCGTTCTCACTACACGTAATTACCACAGTGCTGACTGGACGGGAACCCACCAACCCGCACATTAATAAAAAAGAATCGCTGATGATGATGATGATGATGATGATGATAGTGATACTAGATTTACTATTTCATATATATGCACATATATTATAAAGTAATATAATTAACCTGATGATTTCCTTCGGGAATGAAGCACGAACATTTTGTGTAGCTTACTTGCCATAAATATATTTCGATACTACTATATATATATATATATACATATCAGTGTACACGCTCCATCAAAAATGACGAAAAAATGCTTCACCAGTGTTAACACTTGCTATTTATCTAGATATATTACTAAAATATTCATATAAAATCATAGATTATTATCATTTCTGATGACCTAAAAAAAAAAGTCATCCACCGTTGACTTTTTATTATAGAGTGGAGGATTTCTTTCCGAATTCATTTCAGGTGACGGGGTAAATCTGAGGTGGTTGTATGAGTTGCTGTTTTCTTTCCCGTTACCCCTCACCACTTGAAATGGTTTCGTCCGGGGGCTAGAAAAACTTGTATTTGTTAAGGGGTATAAAGGTTTCTGAGTACTTTGAACCCTTCCCTGAGATATATGGTTAATCTATCTACAGGGTACTCCCCGCCTCCCGCTGTTAAAAATGCCATCCATGGAATCATCAATAAAATTTACAATCCTTTCTGAAATTCCAACGTATATGGTATAAATAAACTTCAGTCTATGCTGACTTGTCCACCAAGTTTCAGTTCTGAATGGCCAACAGTCCCATCTGCCAGTATGTCTATAAATTTTTTACTGAAATTAATCATAGGTTTATAATATAACATCTGCCTTTTTTCTCTTCTTTTTTTTAGGTCTCTCTGATACTTCCGATGTGAAGCCAGTGTCGGCCCCGTCCATGACGAGTATGAACCCAGAGGGTAGCACGACCCTGGAGCAATTGAGTGATATCTTTGCAAGTGCCACAGTAAGTCAAAGTTATCAATATGTTATGGTTCGGAGGATTATTTTTTTCTTTTTATAGACGAATCTTAGGTTTTCCTTTTTACAGAAAAATATTAAAGTACTAGTTTGCACCTTCCATAAAAAATGACAGGAGGGAAAAAAAAATTTTGCTTCGTCAGTGTCTGCATATATTCTTATAAAATAACGTTTAAATCAGTGAAATTAAAAAAAAAAAGAAATAAGAGAGAAAGAAAAAAAAGAAAAGGTACTTTGTTAGATTGGGACCTGTGCTAAAAGTCCTTCGACGTCAATGCTTTCCGACATTTAACGTAAAACGCCGGAAAGCCCCGAAGCAGTTGGTCAATAAAACTGCGAGAAAATGAATAACTGATTAAAATGAAAACGCAGACGATATTTAAACTTGATAATTGAATTTCTGACGTCTGCAAACGAACCTACCGTAATTCCTAACCCTAACACTGCCCTAACCCTGCCCAAACCCTAACTTAACCCTCATTCCTAACCCTGTTTAAACCCTAACCCCAAGCCCTAACGAAAGCAACAACAATAATCAGTAAAAACAAAAAAAAAACAAATAATTTTCGTAAAATTAAAAAAAAAAACACTTGATTAACTTTTTAATTAAAACACTTATTTGGATACTTGCTATTTCTTCGTTAAAACATTTTCATCTAAACACTTATTTGAATACTTGCTATTTCTTTGTTAAAACATTTTCATCTAAACACTTATTTGAATACTTGCTATTTCTTCGTTAAAACATTTTCATCTAAACACTTATTTGAATACTTGCTATTTCTTCGTTAAAACATTTTCATCTAAACACTTATTTGAATACTTACTATTTCTTCGTTAAAACATTTTTATCTAAACACTTGTTTGAATCACTTATTTCTTTGTTAAAAAAATAAATATTTATTTCATACAAAATTTTTTGTTTGTTTTTCCCCCCGCTTGTAAATACTACCTCGTTTGTGCTTTTTTATACGCAGGTAAGTTAGCGGATTTTTCATTCGGCACCGTCCGGCATTTTACGTAAATATCGGAAGAGTACCGACGCTGATGCACTTTTAGCGCGGGTCTTAATGTAAAATAGCACCATAGGAAAAAACATAAACCTGTATAGAAAATAAAAGGAAATGTCTCTTTATGAAAGTTGATTGAAGGCGACGAGTTATGACTTTCTATTTGTTTTTTCAATTTTCCTAAATACTGGAAATGGATTTGCCCGACAGTTTTTACCCGTTAACTTTTGTATGACTGGACGAATATATATATATATATATATATATATATATATTTTTTTTTCTTCTATCTCTATATATATATTATACATACAAAATGACCGGTTGTCTATGAATGGAACTTCTAGTTCCTTTAGGGAACTGTATTCTCTTGGAAATGCATAAAAAGGTTTTTGATTCTTTTTTTGCTTGAGGATTTTTCTCTGGAATTGATCTGATGAGCTGCATGAAAGAAAGATTCTGGTAATTATGTTTATTCCTGGTTGTTCATTCTTGCGCAAAACAATTGTCAAGAGTTACATTAAATTTTTTGGAAATTCGGTAAGTGAAAATATGAATAAAGACTTGGTCATTGGAATTTAAAATACGATTGTTTACTTATATATATATAACCTTAGATCATATTTGGAAAGCTTTCCAAATATGATCTACGGTTAAGATCGGATTCTAACTCTGCCTGATGAGATCTCAGTTTATAATAGCTGTTGATCGATAACATCGACATGCCAGTGTCGCAGATTTTGTACATGTTAGTGCAAATAAAAATAATCATATATAAAAGCTCTATTTGATATTGAGCACTTTTTATAAACCCGGTTGAAATTCTTTGGATTACTACCCTGTGGATGTTTTACCTGGATTATTATTATTATTATATAAATATATATAAATACACACACACGCATTGCTTTTTATCATAGAGTAGATAATAATTAGTTATACTACACATCTAGACAAGATTACGTTTAAAGATCCCCAAATTTATATCAGAATTGTCCCCATGGACCCATGGCATAACAACATTAATGGTGTTGATTAACAATCAATTCTAAGTGACAGTCTTCTGGGGGTTGAAGGTTCAATCCTTAATGAAGGTGATAATAACTAAGAATAACATAATAATAATAATAATAATAATAATAATTAATGCTTCTACCTGATCATGTCTAACAACACAAGAACAATTTACCCCATGGATTAAATAAGGAGTTTGACATAAAAGTTTCCAGGTTCAAAAAGATGCATCTGAAGGTCAGAGGTCATATCAGCCACAATTTTGTGAAAATATCAACCCAGATAGACTAATTTTGGATTTTGTCTTATTATTTTAAAAAGTTTAATTAACTTTTTGCTAATTCAAACAATCTAACCCAAGCTCAATGGATGACCAACGGGTTACATTTTTTCTAGTCATTTACAACTATAAAGTTTACACGCATTTTATTTCCATCATTTGAATTCGTTTTCTACTTTATCTTTCATGTTTCCAAATATATTGACTTGATTATCTCCCTTGAATAGAGTGAAAGTATTTTAGGAAAATTCTTCAATGTTCATGTATTTTGTTGTTGATTACTACCAGTTAAGCACCACATTTTTATATAAAGTTTTTAACAAAAAAAAAAAAAAGAAACGAATTGTTCAATTTTTAGGAGAGGGTTAAGTTTTCTAAATGGATCTCCCTGATATTAATGTTCCTCTAACACAGCGTTTCTCAACCTTTTTACTTTTGTGGAACCCTTAAAATGAATTACATGTCTCAAGGAACTCCTGCGCAAAAACAAAATCATATATCTTTCTCATTTTATTTTCATCATAGTTTACGGGATAAATGTCATAGTATATATTTTTGAATAACTGGTTGAAGGAAAAAGTAATACTTCTTGGTCAAATTTTCCGTTAACGCTAAATAAAATTCATTCGTTTCGTTTATTATACTTCATCAGGGAACTTTCATTCACATAAAATAATTTTTGTTTTAATTCAAACATAAAAAAAATAAGCATACGCAATATCATACACCTATAATATAATTGTAAACAGAATAATAAAAAACAAACAAATAATTGCTGCATCAGTTTATTATTTATTGGCAATATTCTTTTTCTTCTTTCGTGTGAATCGGATGATTCTGGTGTTAGCATTAGTTTCCCCAATGTTTTTCTAGTTAGAAATCTTTCTGGAAAGACATCGGGTACTTACGGGAAGGACCACGAGAAGATTGCCAACATTTCTAAGTGACAGTGGTACTGTGGAACCGACTGGATTCGAACTTGGAACACCCAGGTCTTCAGTCCGTGTTGATATCCACTTAACCACCGTCACCTCCCATTGGCAATGATGAAAAGACATAAGGTAAATAAGGGGGGCAAAATATCCTATGAACATATAAATGGGCTAAAAAACTGTTACTTTCAGAGCTATTTGATAAAGTGAAACATCTATATAATAATAGGTTAAGGCATTTCATGTTCGTGTCGCTAAGGTAAAAGAATTCTGACTTTACCCATTTTAAAATAAATTGTTCCAAAATCAAATTGGCGTCCCATTGACTAAAACGGTATAAACTAAATGTCTTGTGATGTTTGTGTGTTCCCTATGAGAAGAAAGGTTAGAGAATCTACATAAGATCTAAAAGTGTATTCTTATGTAAAATTTACCGGGGAAGACAATGGAAGTGTTCCCAAATCTTTAAGTGCACCACCCCTAAGGGAGCTATGAGGGCATAACTCCCTTAAAACTTAAAATATATTCTATTTTAATGAAATTTATATCGTATGTATAAAATTTGCTCGAGAAGACAATGAAAGTGGTCCCGAATCGCTGTTACATTCTATGTGCCGAATATCTATGTGGCCCCACCTCGAAGTGACCCATGGGTACAGAACTCCCTTAAAACTTCAAATACGTATACCCGATTTTAATGAAACTTAAACCATATGTATAAGACACTAATTAAGAGTTATTCAACGTTTTAGCTTCTTCCAACTATATTAAAGGCGACACGGGCCGAGAGGGAAAGTATAAACAAAGAAAGTAATATGATGTTATGAGCATAGTGAAAAAGTACATAGTAGTGATCCTCATTTCATCCCGAGCAACGTCGGGTCTTCCTGCTAGTTTTAAATAAGTGCATTTCAAAAAGTGACATTCGTTTTATTGATTTGGAGAATATTTAGCTGACAATTATTTTTATGGTGACAAGACAGAATATTTGTTTTAAAAAGAATTAAATTGCTACAATTTTAAATAAGAAAATAAAGAAAAGTCATTCATTTTATTATTTGAAGAAGATTTAGCAGACAATGACAATTATTTTTACGGAAGAAGAAAAAGTAATTTTTTTTTCTTAATATTATTAACCCTGATAGACATTTATTATTTTCAAAGTAATATTATTATTAACAGTAAATTGTACAGATTAATGTAGAAAGCACCGTGGAATTTCCACGGGTTCTGCTAGTGCTTCTCTAATTTGAAACCTGTGTCTTTTGTTACACAAATATTTAATTTGAGGTTGAACTTTAGATGCACATATGTGAACGTGCGTCTGTGTGCGTTTACTGCACAGGCCGTGATTGTCCGCTCGTTGTGCTGGTCCAATGTCTTTGTTCGATTCCGACATTGGTCACTGTCAATTGTGTGATCTCAGTTGGTGCTGTAACAGAAGGATTCTCTCTCCAAATAAAATTACAACTCCAGTTTAAAACAAGTAGCAAAGGTCTATTTTTTTGGAGATTACAATGATACTTCTTTTCTTGTACCGAACAACAGACTTGCACTCAGAATTCTTAGCCCAACCAAATCAAAACACAACTCCAACCGAACACAAACAGACCAGTTGTTCCTGATAACCACTGAAAGCCAACTGACTTCCCTTGCCCCTCTGCTGGAATATAAGTATTGGAGTACTTTGTGGTAGGCAGCCAAGTTATACACTTGAAAATAATGACCAACCTTATTTATGGGTCTTGTATCTGATTGGACATTTTTTTTTTTTTTTAAGTTTAGGGTTGACCATCCATAATTCGATTTGTTCACTTGAAAAAAATTAGTGTCTCTTTAAACGGGAGTTCATGCTGAGAGATAAAGCCCTCCAAAAGTAATGGTTTTACAGATATGAGGTTCACTGTTGTGGTTATGACCTACTTGAGTTTCTGCCAAAATAATGGCCAGCTAGATATGGGACCCCGTAAACAGTAAATTTTTTATGTTCATAGATAAGCAGCTGATTATCTCAAGTAGTCTTTTCTGGGGTAGTTCCTTAGGGGCCGTTTGTAGAACCCGGTTGAGAAACGCTACTTTAATGACTTCTTCACTATCCTCTAAAAGTTTTGTTACTTAATTTTATTTTGAAATCTTCAGAGCTTCAATCTCTGGTTTCTTCTTGTGAAACTTTCACAACAAAACTCGTCTTTCTACCACAACTGTAAAGAACTTTCTTCTTTTGTGTGCCTAACATCGCATGGAATTTCCATGAGCAGAGTTTCTTTCCAAGAGTTTCCCATCTGTGGAACACGTTGCCATAAGATTGTTTCACTGAGGGCTACAACATAGTCATCTTTAAATCTAATGTCAATTAACACTTGTCATATACCATCCTCATAAGGCATAACATTTTATCCATTCCATTCATTATTTTCAATCCTCTCATAATATTCATCATTATTTAGACGCTTGTGTAATATCAGAAAACGCCTGACCCTTGAACAAGGGAAAAGTGACATTAGATGAATAGAAGAAGAAATTAAACTGTCAATATATCCATCTCATTAACCCTTACCCTCGAGTGGCTTTTACCCTTACTAAGTAGTGACTCATTAGTAAAGAAAAATGTTCTCTTTTTAAAATTGACTGTTCAATTTTTGGTTGGTGTTCAGTTTATTATGTAAGTTTAACATAAAATGCCCCCTTCCCCATCTCCAAATTCTCAAAAGGTGTTTGTAAACAGAATTTTTTAGCAAAAGACTGGTTGAAAAATCAGGTAGGGGGAGGGGTTCATTTTACATTTTCCTAGTATAAAAAAGTGACCTCTTCTCCCTCATTGCTAAAAATTGAACAAGTAATTTAATTTTTTTTTTTCTTTTCATAGTCTAAAAAAAATTGGTGTGTAGCTAATGAATTAACAAAAAAAAAAGAAGTCAGTAAATATTTTTAGAAGGTGGTGGTGCATCATATTGCTTTAATGTTTGTTTTACACACTGGCATGTGTTAGGCTTTTAGAAATTGACTTCCAAACTAACCTATCTCTGACCAGGTCTTTATTTCTACCCCATTTAAAGCCATCCTTATCACTTCCTCCCAAATTTTCCGTGATCTTCTCATGCCAACTAACTCTGCTACCTAAACTAACTAACCTACCTAAGTGCTCCCCCCCATTCTTTAAATGTGACCAACCCAACAAAGTCTCCTGTTCTACACTCATCTCCCTATACTGTCCAGATTTAATCTTCCTCTGCGGTCATCAGATTTAAGCCTGTCTTAAAGACTCACATTACACATCCATCATATCATTCTCATATTTCTCTCCATGCAACACATATCCTCAACTTGCCAGCGTTCACTTCCATACGACATCACACTGTTTGGCCCCTCCTTGTTAAAGGTGCTGTGGAGCATATATTCATGCCAATTTTTAGTATGAGAAACTACCGTCAGCTATCATGATATGTTTGAGGACATTTCTTCCTACTGTGTTGCTCTCGTTGCACAAAAAAGCCTATTTTCTGAATGACATTTAGGTTTTGATCTCGAAAAAGAGAGAAAAACAATTATTTCAGCTGTTTATACATTTTTTTTATGTAAAAAAAAAATATTATAAAATCTACTATAATAACGCATTTTATAGTGCATTATCATAGTAGCCCCACCATACAACATCATTATAACTCCACCTTCTAACAAGGCACATAAACATCTCTCGAAAGAGAAAAACATGACTAGGCACAGCTGCAATAATAATCAGTGGCACTGTTGCGTTTTCTCGTAGCAGATGTAGATGGACACTAATCAGCCAGATGTAGATGGACACTAATCAGCCAGATGTAGATGGACACTAATCAGCCAGATGTAGATGGACACTAATCAGCCAGATGTAGATGGACACTAATCAGCCAGATGTAGATGGACACTAATCAGCCAGATGTAGATGGACACTAATCAGCCAGATGTAGATGGACACTAATCAGCCAGATGTAGATGGACACTAATCAGCCAGATGTAGATGGACACTAATCAGCCAGATGTAGATGGACACTAATCAGCCAGATGTAAATGGACACTAATCAGCCAGATGTAGATGGACACTAATCAGCCACATCGCATGATGAAACAGCTGTTCCTGGAGTTATCTTTGGTTCACGTTTTTGTGCTATTTTCTCCTTTGCTGAAATATAGTCCTTAAGAATATTGGCAACTGCATTTCCAAAGAACTTCTTGCCAGTGCAAGAAGTTCTTTGGAAATGCAATTGCCATTGGCAGAAAACATAAAGTATGTTACAGTTGTAGCATACATTTATTATAGCCCAGTTTTAGTGGCCAAACAAATAAAAGTTGATTAGTTAAGTGAAAAATACAGGTTGACATGGGATTATCATAGTAGCCCTGATTGACGGTATTCTTTATATTTCAAATTTTTAATGAATCGAATGAATAAAATTTGATGACTTATGAGGAAGGTATATGACAAGTGTTTATTAACATGAGATTTGAAGAGGACCAGTTGTAGCCCTTAAGGAAGCAATTCTACGACAATCTGTTCCATAGATGGGAAAATCTTGAATTTTGATGAATGTGATGTTCTTAAAATGGAATTTTCTTTTCTTTCAGGCGTTTGCGAATGTTGCTCCTTCAAGTACCCTACTCCCCACCAGTGGAAGCCAGCCCCCTGCATATAACATCGGGAGCACCAATGCTATGCCCAATATGGTCATTCCATCATCAACTACAGTCTTTACAGGGTTGACACAAACCATGTCCAGTACGACTAACAGCGGACTCCTTATGTCAGGTTAGTAAGAGATATTTTCAGTTGTGTTCGAGTTGACATAATATTTCCTAGAGATTCTCCAAGAAGCCCCCCCCCCCCCCTATTTATTTTACGCCCAGCTTCAAGAATTGTACTTATCTTCAAAGGACATCATCCACTCCCCAATTCCAACCCACTTTTTCTTTTCTTGCCTTTTAAAACCCCACTTCCACTTAAGGATCCACTTGCTTGTTTCCGGCCCTGACAAACTGGAAAACAGTGGAAGTTCTTACTAACCCACACTTTATCACTTTTTATTTGGTTTTTTAGTTCCCTTGTTTTTTGGGTGTTTTAGTCATCCCACTCCTCATCATTTTCACATCTACATATATCTCCGTAAATGAAATTCACAAAAAATGCTGGAGATATTTTAAATAGTTAAACCCATAGCGCGAATGTGGTATTGTGGTAGAAGTGCCTAGTTTATGAGTATTTCACAGACCAACATGACACTGGCCACCTTCACTTCCATCCCCAAACCCACGGGCCTTCTGCCTAATTTGTTATATTTTAAAATTTATGGCATATAAATAACATCTCCTCTTGACCTTTTGGCTCGAAGCAAAGTTACGACTATTTATCCAGCGGGCTTCAGTACGGGTGGTTACCGACAGTTAGTGGTGGATCAGCTTGAAAACTGAGGTCAGAAGCTTCTCCGTCAAATACGCTTAGAGTCTCGCACTAGATAAGGCCAAGATGGACGTACCCTAGAATCAACTCTGGAGATTTGCGAGGAATTTTGGGTGCATTTCGAAGAGCGCTTCATTCAAGCACAAGGTTTTGGCTGCGTTGAACCAGATTGGCTGCAATAAATCGCCAGGACTTGATGGTCTGCCCTACGAATTGTATTTGAGACTGCTGCACATGTTTGTACCGATTCTGATAGGTGTTTAACCATTAGTTTGATGAGGGTTCTATCCCAGGTCAAGTCACTAAGGGAGTGATCACATTGCTGAAGAGGCGGGACAGGCATGGTAGGGAGGAACTAGACGATTACAGGCCCATAACTCTACTAAGCAAAGAGTTAAACGATTTTGGCCAAGATCTTATCGAACCGGTTGCAAAGTGTTATTTGAGAATTGATTGAACTTTAGCAGAACTACGCTGTGAAGGGGAGATCCATTTAGAACAACTTGCATCTAATTCGTATGATCCTAGAGAGGATAGACGACGACATGGAAGCCACGCTGATCAACTTGGATCAGTCCAAAGCTTTTGACAGGGTCGACCATCCCTTCTTGGCATCTGTTTAGAGACCGTCCATTTTAAACCGGACTTCTGCAAATGGATCTCCGTTTTGTATTGCTCTTCGTCAGCAGTAGTGCAGGTAAATGGATAGCTTTCGCTATCCCTCGGTCAGGGCTGTCCGCTGTCGCCCCTGCTCTACATCCTTGCATTCGAGTTGGTACTGCTCAAGATAAGGAGCTGGGAGGCAAGTTCAGTCCCATGCGGTATCGTTTTGCCTGGCAGGGAATGAGCCAGGGTTTTACGCATTCGCCGATGATATCACTGTCTTTGTGTTGTGTTTCCGAGACATCAAGACATTGATAGAAGCACTCACACGTTACAAAACAATCACAGAGGCCAAAATCAATCACAGCAAGTCCATCGGCTTGTGGTTGGGTGCCTGGAGCAGTAACGCTATGTAGCTCCTTTCTGCTGGACAGATGGCCCGGTTTGAATCCTCGGCATGTGGTTCAGACCAGGCCTACAGCTCGAGAGGCAATGGTCGGAGGTACAGTCAAAAGTCGAAGTGTCGGTTAAGACTTGGCTTTGAGAGAAACTCTCTTTAAAGGGTAGAGCCGAAGCGTGCATCACTTATGTTTTTCCTCTCATCATTTACCGACTGGTCGTTCTTCCCCTGCCTGCAAACCGCATAAAGGTCCTCCGGCACCTTCTGTTCTCACTTCTCTGGGACAGCGGGAGGCACTGGTTTCGCAGACAGGTCCGTATTCAACGTCAATGTGAAGAAGGCTTGGGGATGCCTGACTGGACGTGTCATTGACATGCCGAAAGACTGGCTTTCCTGAGTTGAACTTTGACATAGGAATCTGCGTAAACCCCTGCGATCGAGAGTGCCTTTCCCGACCTCATTCTCGAC
This sequence comes from Sepiola atlantica, assembly GCA_963556195.1. NCBI lineage: Eukaryota > Metazoa > Mollusca > Cephalopoda > Sepiida > Sepiolidae > Sepiola > Sepiola atlantica. The sequence continues at coordinate 36,765,282 of OY744539.1, forward strand.
ACGCTCGAAGAAGAAACGTCTGATCACGCTTTCTTTCAATGCCATGAACTCTAGGCGATTTTGAGTGACTGTAGGCGAAGTGACAGCTCATATCGATCTTGTGCATTCTCTCCCACTAAACGTATCCTACGTAATCGACAAAGTCTGACCGCCATGTGTATAGCGCAGAAGTATCCGCCATCGACTCGGCACTAAGTATCATAGCATCGAAAAAACACAAAAAATACCTCATACTTACAGACTCTTTATCAGCGTTCATATCAATAAAGGAAAAAAAATGACAAACCCCTTGATTACAAAGCTGCTGAATATTTATTTATCTACCTCCACAGCGGTAAGATGTGACACAAGGTCGGAAAGTGGGAACAAAGCTGCTGAATAGAATAAATGCTCTAACAGTAAATAAAGAAATAATCTTCTGCTGGATTCCACATGAATGAAAAAGCTAATAAAGCTGCAAAAATGTCATTACAATTAAATCCCACAACAGAAAAAATCCCTTATACGGACTTCAAACCAAAAACTAATACATATATTCTCAAAAAGTGGCAGGAATCATGGAACTCTTGTATAGAAAATAAAATATACCAAGTGACACAGACCATCGGAATAAGAGACACCAATACAAGGATGTCAAGAAGAGGTGACAATAACTAGATTTAGAATAGGACACACCTATGCCACCCACTCGTACTTGCTGAAAAGAGAAGAAGCACCAATCAGCATATCGTGCCAAGAACCCTACACAGTGCATCATATACTGGTAAGCTGTATAGACTTTAAACAGATCCGACTTAGACACTACCAAGAAAATAATCTGAAGGAAATCTTCAACTGAATAAAATTTTTAAATTTCTAAAAGAAACAAAGTTATATAACAAGATATAGTCGAAATGTTCCTCTGAAACGTTTGTAACATTCAACTCTCATACTACAACTAATGTTTCGGCATTAAATGACCTATAAGAGGTTGATATGCCGTCAATCAAACCAATCAATCAATCTGACCGCCATAGGACAGGGAGATGAATGGTGTTTCTCACAATTCTGGTCGTAGCGTGAATGATGGTGTGGGTATCGTATCTGAGAGAAGCTCAAGGGGTTGAATCTTTTGCTGATCATGGATCTGATCGCGTTCTTCAAGCACCAGCTGAAGGTCGAGATCAGATGTGATAGAAAAAATGATTACATTCTTGTGGATACAAGTAGTGAGTTTGTGTGTACGAAAAGAAGTCAAGTATGAATGTGTGTTTCTGCCTGATAAAACTAATTGTTACATCTGTTTCACAACCACAACACTTTCCCGAAGACTCACCTTAAATCTATCTGACACTAGCTCCATTTGTCAACACCTAAATAAACATTACTGCCCCCCCCACCCTCAATATAGACACATCCTGTTAACAATACTAAAATAATACACCACGATACCAACATCAAAAGATTAAAAATTCTTGAAGCCCTCTACATAAGAAACTAAATATCCCACAATCAATAATGTGAATTACGAGACTAGTCACATTTTAAGGTGTCTAGCATAGTAATTAACGTTACCAAATTCTTAGCTGTTAAGCAATCATACTTTCGAATCTTGCACGCTCTTAGAGCGTAATCACGTTCGCATGTAACATCTCAATATTATAAACACTCTTTTTAAAGTTATAAATTATTAGCTGTTAAAAAAAAAACTCAACTGTAAAGACACCAAAACTAACACTGCCTGAAGATGATTTGACGAATCTAATCGAAAGTACTCGCGAAAAAGGAAAGAAAAATGCAACGAGAAACCCACAGAACTTACATACAACAATTTGACCGAAATACTAAATAAACTATTCGGAAAATTGAAAACATAAAAAGAAGTCTTATCAAGCAAAACCACTCCATTTTATTTAGTAATGTTTTCCTAAATCTATCTATCTATCTATCTATCTATCTATCTATCTATCTATATATATATATATGATTTTTTGAAGGCTTACCAAAGCATTCCGTTCAGGATATCATTCATCACCACAAAAGACTGTTTATTTCAAAGATTATTTATTTATCATATATATCCAAATTGAAGAGTCTTTTCCTACAGTCTTCCTTGGCAGATCATCAGGGGAATTAAGTACTTGGAGTAAGAGTTTCAACAACTGACAATACACAATGTTGTGTTGCCTTAATTGAGGTCACTTAAGAAGAAGACAGAATTAAAAAAGAAAAAGAAAAAATAGAAAATGTCTTAAAAAAGCAGCTCGTAAGATTTTCGCAGTATTGTTGCTACTAAGCAAAACAGCAAAGAATTAGTCCCAAATGCATTCAAAAGAAACAGGAACAATGTGTGAGAATACACCTTCTCGTCGGGCGGCATAACGATGAAATATATATATATCTGTTTTTCTTCTTTGCTTATTGGGGAGTATGAATTTTTTGGCGATTCTCTCACCTTCGTCAGCCAATTGCAAAAAGTGAAAATACTTATATTATTTTAAAAGTGATAAGAAATGTTTTGCGTAATCCTGGATGGAATAAGGGTACAATCTGAGAAGAAGGAATACATTTCAAATATGGATAAATACTTAAAAGTGGGATAGAAAGTTAAAAACACTCCCCTCGTTTCTAAAGATAAAAGGGGACACAGCGATAAACAATGTCCATCTATTATATAAAGGAAAGTTGTCTGTCTGTGTGCCCGCCTAAAAGTCAGAAACTACGCAAGACACCCCTACAAAGCTGATATATTCTTTTTCGGTATTGCCTTCGACAGAATATAGGCACATTTTGTTTTCTTTAATATTCATTCTTTTGAGGGTCAACATGAACAAAATTAGGGAGGGGGGGGTCGTCAACTTAAAAAAAAAATGTTATTATGTAGTAATTTGTCAACAATTTTTTTTTTTTCCAGTGGTCAGAGAAAGTTAGAGAGGAGGTGATAGAGAGGTGGAGGGGAAAGGAGGGGGATATATAGAGAAAAAAGTTAAAGAAGTTAAAAAAAAAAGATGCTGCACACACTTTTGAACTCCTCTATTTTGTTGTCCATGCCCCTCCCGGGCAACACCGGGTAACCATGCCAGTTATCTCATAAATTGAATGATACTTTTCGTATATTTATTGATATGTCATGTAATTTTTTTCCCTTTCCTTTCTTTCCCCATCCGTCAGGTCCAATGGTTAAACCTCAGGTTTTCAGCAGTCCCATCTCGTCGTCAGGCCACGCCATTTCACCCCTGAGTGCAGACTCTCTGGCATCAAAATCACATCACACCGGCACCAATGCGACTTGCCAGAATGCAATCACAGACTCTCAGAAGAAAGCTATGGAGGAGTTGGACATCCTGGGACAAACGTTGATGCAACAATCACTTTCTAAGGATAAAACTAATTTAGTAGCGGCTACGTAAGTGCCATTTTGTTCGTTCTTTTAAATTTAATTTTTTGATTTATTTATCGTCCCTTAGTGACCCATTTTTTTCCCTTTAGTTTATTACCAAAAATCCTTTGTAAATACAATATTATATTTGAGCAAAATTACTTTCAAAGATTTACTTGACTTTATAGGATAGTTAGAGCATTAACTTATATGATATATGAGGCGCTTAGATGAGTAACGTGTCAAGCACCACTTTGAAAAAAAAAAAAAATGAGTAAACCGCGTGTGAAGTTTCTCTACATTAAAACTGCCATAACTATCGAAATAATAAAGATATTTTAATGTTTTTTTTTTTTTTTTTAATGGAGCAGAAAGCATGTACTTTCATGTTGTTTTACTGACATGGCCAAAAATAAATGACAGTTTAAAGAAAATAAATCATAAACGCGATACCCTTGCGTCTATTGCCCACATTGCAAAACACTCCCATCTTTATGACTAACTATAGATATTTTTAGATAATGCAGATGTTGCTAAAATATGGTTAATTATCCTTCTGGTCCTAAAAAAAAGGACCATGGGTTAAAAATCAAAATCTGCAGTTTATGAGATTTCAGTATAGAAGGAACCTTGATGTATACAAATAATCAAGAAAAATTATATTTAAATACGGGAAACAACATTATTATAAAGAAAAGATACATGTGAAAGTGGCCAGAGCACACATTGGCTGAAATGTTGATGCGGACAATAGTCAAGAAAAAATAAAACATAAATAACTCTTCATCTATTTAATAAAGGACAGTTGTCTGTTTGTGTGTAATTCACCCAAGTCATAGATTACGTTTTGTGCTCCTTTTTTTTTTAAAAATCTGGATGCAGTTTTGTGCTACTTTTTCTTCTTATCCGAATGGAGTTTTGTGCACCTTTTTTTACCCAGATGGAGCTTTGTGCACACATTACTGCATGTAAAACTATCTAACAAAAATAATTTTCTATTTGACAATTTGTAGAATAGATGTTGACCCATTTATCATTGTCCCGTATAACATTTTCTTTCTTTTTTTTCAGTTTTATCATTGTTGCTTTTTGATCATTGGCATTCTTCAAATTTTGTTATGATTACTTTCTCGCCATTTTCATAAAAGCGGCGAGCTGCCATGGCTAGTACACTGTATTTAGTGCCATTGCTTTTAATCAATTTCTTGTTTTTCAGTTAAAAGAGGTTCAATTCACAGGTTCCCAAAGAACAAATATAGCCAACACATCAAAAATACCTTTTGTGAACAATTATTATCACTATTTGTATTTTCTTATCCAATGTGCTGACAGTTTAATCGTAATTTTGCCGTTTCAAAGGTTTTTTTTTTTGAGCTGTGTAAAATATTTCTGAAAAAGTATTCCCCCCCCTTTGCCTTTACTTTCCATTCAAAATTGATTATATCCAAGAAAATATGATACATCATTAATTGGTCTATTTCAGATCTTCATCAAGCCCGCCGCCGCCAGTGGTCAGTAGCACGCATACCACCTCGGCCACTTCTACGATCACTGCTGACAGCACGTTTACTGATCTCTTCAATGGAACCGCTGCCCCCACCACCGTTGGTTCTGTTGGAAGTATTTTGTCTTTGAGTCCGACGCCTCTGGTGCCAACCTCCCAAGAGTCCTGTGCCGACACGCTCAGCATTGGCTCTGATTCCCCAACCATCCTGCCTAAGGAACCAATTTCACTCTCGGATGTCTTTGTACCTTTGGATACTGTTGAACCAGGTAAGACGAAGATGAAGAATGGCACATATACCTCCTCTTTTTTCATTTTTTGCCACCAGTCTGCCGCCTCATCAGATTTCAAACTGCCAACTTTTCACATGAAAAAAAAAACAGAATGTTTTCTTTTGTTTTTTTTCAATAAAATAACAAATTAGTTGAATCACCCATCTTTGCTGAGGGAAAGATTATCTTATATAGAAAAAGCAGATTTTTCCCCGTATTTTTGACTTAAATAGCCTTTTGAATACAATGTACAAAGTTAAATCGTTTTCATCAGTAATATAATTCAAATATTGGTTTGTGTTTTCAAAAAATAAAATTTTTATTTTCGATCGATTTTTAATATTTAATCCTGATCACTATTTTATTTTTGACTAATCAAAAATAAAGGAAAGTAAAGGAGTTAACCCTCCTACAGGCACTCATGAACAGTGGAAAGAGACATTTTCCACATTCACTGGTTAAGAAAGGGATACTTATGACATTAATAAAAAAACATTTTAAAAAAAAGTCGAACTTTGATCTCTGTCAGCTTTCAGATAAACAATTATATTTGTTTGAAAGAAATATTAAATTATTTATTTCTTAATTTTACTTGTTATAACTAAAATTGTAAAAGAAGTTACATCCTTTATATTTCGTTATGTATCGAGTTATGAAAGTTTTTCGGGTTTTTCGATTTTAGCATATGAGAGATGTAATCGAAAGCTTCAAATTGAAAGAGAAAAGAAGCTGAAGAAAGTGGTAGATTTGAAAATCAAGGAACCTCCACAAAGTCAACTAAAATAACAATTCCCCAACTAGCACAAAAGATGAAATAGAAAATGATGAAGTAGCAAAAATGAAAACTTTAGAATACTAGCTCAAGAAGTTAAAAAAAAGAAGAAAAGTAAAATGTGTGTAGTGTTACATATTTAAAAAAAATGTAATTTAATAAACAGTTTTTAAAATATTTTATTTTCAATCTTTTTGAAGTTATTTCAACATAGATCATTATTTTTGTTAGTTATACATGTACTGATTTCACAAAAATATAATTTTGTTACTAAAAAAATTGTTTTTCCCTAAAATTTGAAACTCATATATCACCACCACAGCCTTCTATTTTATGTCATTTTTTTCGGGGTTTAATGCCTCCGGACTCTCACATAATCACCACTTTAATTTCAAAACAAAATATTTTTAAGGGCTTTTGAAAATTGTCACTTTCATCTATCTATACCTTTTACTAAACTAAGAATTAACCCATGTTTTGAGGAGTTTTTTGATTTAAAAAAAAACCAAAACTGTAAAAAAATTTTTTTAAATTTTTTTTATTTGTTTTAAATTTTATTTCTCATTTTTAAATTTTTTACTCCCTAACTTTGGATATTTAGTCATTTATTTCTCGACCTTTTGGTCGGGATCAAAGTGTAGTATCTGTTCGATGGATACTACACCCCATAGACTGGTATTGTCTTGGTCTTTGGGGCTTGATTTACGCCGGTCTATGGGTTTGTCCTGTGCAGTTCTAGGAGGTCCACCCTCCCAGGCTTGGCCTTCTCACCCTTTGAGAAGGGATTAGTTTATTGCTAATCGCCTGAGGCGCCCCTACAGGGGAATGCCGACGGGGCTGCCCAGGCAATTTTTCAAGGTCAAAGTGCTCTTCCTCTAGGGTGCTGACTTATCAAATCCCACTTTCCGATCTTGTGTCACATCTTACCGCTGTGGGAGATAGATAAATAAATAGTCATTTATTTTAATTAAATTTATACATGGTAACCAACTTGTTTTTTTTTTCCAGGCACTTTACCATCGCTAAATGCATACGACAAAGAAGGGCTGAAGATAATCTTTCATTTTGCCAAGAACAAACCGCGACCTGATGTCCTTGTGATGGTTGTGTCGGTGATGAGTACAAATCTGTTTCCAGTTAAAAGTTTTCTCTTTCAAGCGGCTGTTCCGAAGGTAAGCAACTTGTATCTCCTAGAAATCCAATTCTAGAGACAGAAGGCATGGTGGTAACAAAATGACACCTTGGTGTGTGTGATTTGATTCTGTTTAGGAACAAGTAGGTAGGAGGATTTTAGAAGTAACTTATCGTTACAATTTTAATACATAATTATGAATAAGTTTTAAATGTAAGCTATGTATATGCATAGTTTGCTGTTAAATGGGTTCCACCATTATTCCGAAACAAATCATAATTCTATACAGTTTGTCCTTTTCTAAAAAAAAAAAACAATAAAAACACTTAACACATTAACTTATACTGATTCTTACTATAAAGAAGTTAGAACACCAAATAATGTTATTATTTTTTTAAATGAATAAAATCATTTATTTAAACAAATATCTGAAACTTTTGACATAAAACGTCTTTTTCAAAGAAGACTTTCCTTTTCCTTTTTTTTATTTTTTTTCCCATTCTGCTAGCAACAGGAGGGCCACCTATGAAGGGTGGCTCTCCTATGGAGAAAGCAAAATATATGCTCGTTATTGGTGACAAGAGTGTTAAAATGTAGAGTACAATGTGTTTTGTGTGGTTATCGCTTTTTTAGAATGAAAGGAATTGGTCACATCATGGAAAACATTATTTTCGTAAAATTATTTAAAGAAGTTAGAACATCAAATAATGTTATTTTTTTTTAAAATGAATAAAATAATTGTAATTAAACATAGTGGCTGTTTTTCTTTATCAAAATTACATAGGGGGCATATAACTCTAGTTACTTCCAGCTTCAAAACTTATCTATCACTTGTCGATCGTGAATTATTTATGCACATAAACTAGGAAATTATCCTGAGAGATGGATATTTTTCAAAACTCGAAAGTACCTAGAGTTATCTGCCCCTATGTAATTTTGATGAAGAAGAACGGCTCCCATCTTTGATTTCAATGTTTTTCATACGCTAATAACCAATATCAGTTAAAGTGTGTTTTTAAGTGTTTTTACTCTAGAAACTGACATAAATCATTATTTAATACAAAATATTTACACTTTTCTTGAAATATATTAACAAATGAAGAAGAGAAGACTATATTATTTATCATCTCTTTTTACATTTTTTTGCTTGTATGTTGGGACTTATTTTAGATACAAAATTAAATTTGCTAAAAATAGAACTATCATCTCCTTAATATATTCTCGGATGCTAGCAAGTACCCGTTACTCAATTAAATGCCATATACTGCCTAATTTAATAATAATCTATATTTTAATATACATGTATTTTATTCGTTCTTTCGTTTGTACATAACACTTTAGTTAGCAGCAACAGCATCAAAACAGGAGGAGGTCCCGATATGCTGTCTAGGAACCAGGTAACTGGAAGAGTTGCATGACATGCACCACATAGGAGTAGATAGAACATTGTATTTGGTGCGAAAAGTTTATCCACTTATAAAACGGAACGAATTTCAGAAGATGGTTAAGAATTGTCAATCAACAATCCTGCCCTGGTGAAATTTGGACTGCAAACAATTGGACAAGATTAGCTATTGATATAACAATTACTATCGTGGGGCGCATTCTTGTCAATGATTGCTTGTGGACCTGAGAGATTAGCAATATGGAGAGAGCTACATGTGGAGTCTGCAGTTGCAGAGGAATTAGAGAAGGTGATGCACGAGGTCCAGTAATGGAAGTGATAATGGACAATGGTACAGTTTTTTGCTAACTTCTCCAGACGATGTTAAAAAAATGGAAGATACGAAGGTATTACAGAGCAGCCTATAGGCCCGGGGGAAATGGAATAGTGGAGCAACATCAGCGGACAGTAAAAGCAATAGCTGAAAAGGGAGGGATATCACCTGAAGAGGTCACATTCTGGTACAACATGGCACCCAAGGTCGGACAGAGAGTGGAGACAGTGTTGCATAGATCAACTTTTTGGAGGCACCCAAAAGATACATCTCCAGAAATCGATGAGCAAGGGCCAGACAGAATCCAAATAGAAGAGGTTTGGGTGAAGCTACGGACTGAACGAATGTATGATGCAATGGAGCAGAGGAGTAATTACTGGAGTGCAATCCCCTAACAATGTGAGCGTCGATGGGATGGCACATTTTCGATTTAAGGCGCGTGGTTCATGTAAATGATGGAGATGTAAGCGCTGAACATGAGGACAATGAAGGTGAGGCGGTTGCAATGCAAAGACCGCAAAGAGAACGTAATGTGCTGATTTGGGCACAGGATTATTTGATGTGAAAGAATAAATGTTGCCTACTGTAAAAATGGAAAGAAAATGAAGGGTTACTAGATTTGAAGTGTGTGGACCGTTTAGCATATATCTAGTTATAGGGGTCCATCTCCAAAATCCTTGTAGAAGTTTGTAATATATTTCCATTCTCTGGACGTCCAACTCAAATGCAGACCCCATAATATTATTGTACCATTTTTGGACAGAACAGATATTACATTTTGATCCTAGCCTGAAGGTCAATAAATAATTTTAGTAAAAATTTCACATTCAACACAACAACTGAACCGATAAAATTTAGGCAATCCCATCTTTTAATAAAGGGTTAGAGGGTGATAACGTATGTACGGACATG
>OY744539.1:36782449-36797449 GCA_963556195.1 Sepiola atlantica
TAGGATTAATGTAAAAAAAAAAAAAAAAAATTAATCTTGTATTGCTAATTTGGCTTATATTTCAATTTTATTAACTTTCCATGCAATACTTTGAAACTTGAACGATAACCACACACTTTATATATATATATATATATATATATATACTAGCTGATTGTCAGCTGAAAAACTATTTGTTGCTATGTTTCTTTTCAGTTAATTCATACTTTTCCATCATCCAACCAAGTTATTACAATTATATCTTGAATTATTCTGATTTCTTACACACAATAATACTTTTTTATTCAAAAAGTAGTGTTTCACTTTTTATTTGTTTATACAAACTATTGTAGTTGTTCTCTCTATATTTCAGTCAGTATTAACATTAGAATATGCTATTTTAAAGTCCACTCTTGGTAAAATTAAATGATCTTGTACCGATATTTGCATCTACATGTTGATAAATGTTATCGTAGCAGTACGTTAAATGTTTCTTGGAAATCCATATTTTGTATTCGATGATATCCTTTCATAAAATATCTAGCTTTAAATTGTTCATCAGTGTTTGGTTCTAACTAGCGATGGAGCGATTACAGTATTTTACCGAATCCTAATCCTAACCGATTGTCAGCTGAAAGATGAGGAAAACTATGGGAGTACTAAGATTGATCACTGGTATGAAGTTATTACTTACAGGGCGTTTTTAACAAGTATCTGTTAACATTGGACTTGAAGATGACCAAATTGTAATCAGCAGATGAGAAGTTTTGCAGCAATGCATTCCACGGGCAGGACCTCCTTGTGAAAAAGCTCTATGAAAATTCGGCCTGACTCTAGGCACATGGAGGGAGAAAGGAAAGTCTTTTTTCGGTGTGGTAGAAAAATGAGTTTCTGCTGTGAATCTCTTACAAGGAGGAACCAAAGATTGGAGCTCAGTCGAGCATCTTCCATGGAAATAAGGATAGAGTAGAGAGAAACTAGCAACGTCTCTTCTGTGAACAAAAGGTTGCAAGGAAAAAAATAAGATCACTCGTTACCAGATTTCGAAAACAAGACAGGAAAGGGTGATCTGTGGAACTCCTCCCCAGATGTGGCAGAACTATTCCACCTTTGGATGTATCCGACTCATATGTAGAGGATCGCATCGGGTTCTGGAGCGGTAGAATGATCCAACTATTTCTTCAGTGACCTTAGGAACGGACTGCATATACGTCTTCCATTTTAGATCTGGAGTGAACCTCTAACCTAGGAACTTATCAAAATAAGGGGCTTCTTCAAGGGGAGAGCCATCCATTTCAACTGGGGCAAAACAGGGATCTGGGTGTTGGTGCTAAAAGGAGAGAAACTTAGTTTTAGTAGCAATATCTACCGACCATAAAACGGTTTGGATAATCACAGATTTCAGGGTAGTTCTACTAAAATAGTCATATTTTAAAACCCAAAGCACTTTAAGTCCTTAAAATACCACCATTTTGTTCGGAAATGAATATCCTTTCACATGTATTAATAAATAATTATCTACATGATATATTTGAAGAGTTTTCAGCAAATAAAGTCATAAAAATGTTAACACCATTTTCGGCCACTTTTTTTTTTTTTTTTAACCTTCCGTTCTCTTAAAAATGCCATACCATTCGACTATGGGGAATTTTGTCATGAAATTTGGAAATTTCAATTATTGTCAGGGTACAGAATTAATTGATCCATTATTTTTTATAATCTTAAAAATAAAACTTCAACATAACGTGTATCGAACATTTAAAAACAATTTTTTTTTCGTACCCCAACTAGAAAAAAAAAGTTCAATCAATCTTTTATCTTTTTTCATGCATTAAAATTATAATTGTATGTTGGTTTGTCTTTCGGTAGTAGTAATTTCGAATTATCCTATCTGAAAAAATATTGTCCTCTTTTCAGTGAAAGTCAACAATGGCTGCTAGTATTGCTGATATAACAATCAATCAGCAGCAGTAGCTAGTTATAAACTGTTAGCTTCGTAAAGTTTATTTACGACTTCTTTTGAAGAAAAAAAGACAAAAATACTTTTTGTGCTTAAAAAAGTTAATGCTGTTTGTGGTTCTTTCATAAAAAAATACTTCAAGAAATACTGGTTTTCAAATATACTCAACTTTCAAACTTGAATTCTGATAATAATTATTTTCTAGCTGCCAATTAAAAAAATAAATAAAATTCTACTTTCTTTTGGCGATTACATGTGAATACCCTAAAAGTCTTGTCAGAAAAAAGACAAAAAGTAATTTAGAATTTAGAGTGGAGGTATCAGTTCACATATAAATTTAGCATAAAATGGTCTCCCATTTCTTGTCTTTTAGTTCAATTTAAAAAATATTTTTTCAAGCTGAAAACTTGATATAAAATAAATAATTACTCTACCACTAACTCTATGTTCGAGTGCCAAGCTCACCTCCTAAAAATGCCTTCTCTTGAATGTGTCATACCATTAACCTTAAATCTGAGCGACAAGCCATCCCCTTAAAAAACTCTGTGGCTTACGTAATATAGTAAACTAGTTTACTATTACGATGGCCACGCCTTAACTCTAACAGTAAGTCCGAATGGCAACCTTCATCCAAAACAAAACCTCTTCCTTAACCTTATCAGTAACCCTATATACGAGTGGCAAGCCCCATCCTACAAAAAGCCCATTAAAACTATACATAATCATCTAAAGAAAAAGCAGACCCTCCCATAAAGAAAAACGCACAAGATTTATTTCCCATAGAAAAAAATTTATTAACTGCCCTAAAACGCTAGAATGGCTCTGAAATGGAGAATTATTTTACATTAAATTCATGTGAAACTAATCCCCCACTCTAAATTCTAAAATAATAGTTTTTGTTTGTTTCTTTCTGCTAATATTTCAGAATGTTCACATGTAATTGCCCCTAGCCCTACCAATAACCTAAAGTCCGAAAGACCCTCTTAAAACTGCATATAATTGTCTAAAAAAAAAGAAAAGAAAAAAAGGAGACCCCCCCCCCCCCACCAAAGAAAAGAAAAACAAAAAAAAACTAACAAGAAAAAACAAAAAAAAACAAAAAAAAACAAAAACAAAATAAAACAAGAAAAAACGCACAGGATTTATATTCCATAAAAAATGGTTACTAGCCTAAAACGCTAGAATGGCCTTAAAAATGAAGGATTAGTTTACATTAAATTTATAAGTGAAACTAATCCCCACTCTAAATTCTAAAATAATTGTTCTTTTCTTCTCTCTTTCTGCCAAGTTTTCAGAGTGTTAACATGTAATTGCCTAAAAAAAAATAGAATCTCATATTTTGGGGAGGCAAGGCGGTGATTTAGTAGAAGGTGTTAATCTACAATAATACCAAAGAAATCTTGTAATATATTCATTTTTAAACAGTCTTAGTATTAGATTTCTTTTTCTTGTACATAAAATGTATTACAATTCAACTTTGAGTTCTCTAACTTTTTTTTAATAGATACATGGTATTTTTTTAAGGTATTGCAGCATATTTATGTGCATTTACTGCAGATTACTTGGAAACCATTAATTTCTGGAAAATTTCATTGGCATATTCTGATTCCTTGCACAAAAATACACTTATATGGCATATTTCATTGCTTAATCTTGTGTTTTAACAAAGATATAACATTTTTACTGAAAAGTTGGTGTAAAAAAATGTGACGAAACACATATGGTTTTAAAGAGGGGAAAATATCCAATCGTGTGAGGCACAAAAATAGTCATAACTTCCTTATTTTTAGTCAGATTTAAAAAATAAAAAAATATTCTTTCTTAAACCATCAAGCTCTTTCTATCTATGCTATTATTGAGATATTTTAAGCAATTTAAATTTTTTCATGTTTATTGAGGTGTTAAAATTAACAAGCCACTTTTCCCAAGTACTCTACATGCGTCAGTTACGAGGCGAGAGAATCATAGCTGTCAACAAATGATTTAAGGATTTGGAAGATCATTAATGAAGATAGGAAGAGTGTTGGCCCCAGAATAAATCCTGCGTTGAGGTTGTGTGTTTCAGAACTCTGCTCATTAACACTTTCTTTTTATAAAGGATTTGATGGTTGTGAAGACATCGCCAGATATTCCATAGTTGGCAATTTTGTGAAGCAACCCTTTGTGCCAGGACATTTTATTAATTAACTAACTTCTCGCACCTGACATTATCCTGTATCTCTACAAAGCCACCATCCGCCCATGCATGGAGTATTGTTGCCACATCTGGGCTGGTGCATACATCTACTAGTCTCTCCCTCCTTGACAAGGTCCAAAAAAGAATCACCAACCTAATAGGTTCCTCACTGTCAACCAAGCTCCAGTCCCTGTCCCATCGCCACAATGTAGCATCCTTATGTTTGTTTTACAAGTACTTCAATGGATTATGCTCCGATGAATTGGCTACTCTGGTGCCCCCTCAACGTAAATTCACTAGACCAACTCGACAATCAACTAAATCCCATTCATTCACTGTGGAGGTCCCCAGATGCCGGAGAGCCTTCTACTCAAATAGCTTCTTTCCTCGTACTGCTGGCCTCTGGAACTCCCTCCCTGCCCCCTGTTTCCCTGACAGGCAGAAATTTAAAACTAATGTAAACAGACATCTCGCTTCGCAGATCCCAACCATCACCTCTTTTCTTTATTGTCAGTAGCCCCTTACGTCTACAGTGGCAGCCTGCCTTGTTTGCGGGTGAACTATGTTAAAAAAAATAAAAGATAAATAAAAAAAATTATTTTTTATTGTACTTTAATTCAATGATTGTTTTTATTTTAATATAACAAAATATTTCTGTTTCGCAATATTATTTTATTTCTTGGACAAATATTTAGCATTTGTGTTCAAATGTTTCTTTCTTTAGAGGAACCGATTTGAATTTCAACAAGTTGTGATCTATTTCTAAATTGCAAGTGAAAAGGCAAATTGATTACTTATTTCTTGTCCTTTCTTTACGGTTGCATTCAAAAGTTTTTTAAAGTTTATCGAAATTACCAAAATGTTAATGTTTATCTATATGAATAAATAAGAAAGATTTTGTACCGTGTTTACAGCACAGTTATGAATGAAATGTTTATTATTTTAAATTAATGTTTCAAGTATTTCAAGTAGTGAACTTTGCAAAGCGATAGCAGGCTGGCAAAGCTTCAATGTCTGTTATTTAAATACCATTTCACTGTTGATATGATTCGGTCATTGTTCGTGAATGGAATCCCCTGTCTGATCAGTGATTTAAAAAAAAATGTGTATTCATGTGACGATGCATGTGTTATTGTTGATATTTGATGTTAATAAACTTTTCTTTCTGTTTATTTAACAGGAAAAAATCCGATTAAAATTCAAGATCACATATGTCAAGAACTCCGACACAGTCTCTGATGTTGGTGAAATTGATGACTTTATCACAAATTGATTGGCACTGCAGAGAATCGCTGTATGACTTCAATCTTGAAATGGACATTTAGAATTTTCCGGATGCATTTGGGTGGGATCTGATCGAAAAGAACCAATTGAATAGGTTGTTGATGATGATGATGTTGATGATGATGATGATGATGAGTGGCCTCAGTTCCCTCTCGTTAATAAAGTAGAGAATCCGCCAGCAACTTTACCACTAGACCTCCTCCTTCTCTCCCTTCTCCCCTTGATCGACAAGAAAACACTGGTTCTTCTCATCGACGACCATCATCACTATTGTGTCCTTGCCATAACATTCTAAGTTTTATTTTGAATTGGCGCAAAAATGTTCCAATATGTACATATATATCAGACTATCTTGGCCCGTCACCGTCTTGGCGTAATTCCCTGACGATTCCTTCGGCTTGTTTCTTTTTAGGCATCTTTCCTTCCCCCTTTCAAAAATGCCTTCTTTTCCTCTCTTCTCTTCCTCCTGTGTCTGATCCTCGTCCTTCCCCTCTTCCTGTCTTCGCCTCCTTCCCCTCTTACTGTCTCCTCCTCCTCCTCCTCCTCCTCATGTCTCCTCCTCCTCTTCCTGTCTCCTCCTCCTCCTCCTCTCTTTGTCTCTTCTCCTTCTTCAAGTTTCTCCTCACTTCCTGTTCCCCTCTCCTTCTCTTCCTGTTTCCTCCTTCTTCCCTCATCCTGTTTCCTCCTTCTTCCCCTCTTCCTGTTTCCTCTCCTTTTCCCTTCTTCCTACCTTTTCTCCCTCTTCCTGTTTCCATCCTCCTTCCCCCTGTTCCCATTTCCTCCTCCTGTTTATGTCTCTAAAAACAAAAAAAAACAACAATAATAATAATAAAAAGATAACTAAATCCCACACAACTGCTGCTTCCCAGCCTTTCCTCCCCAATTCCCCCTTCCTCCCCAAATCTCCTTTCACCGCCAGGTAACAAAACTCCGCACCTGCCTTAAATACGAATGACTGCAGCACCTCTTCTCCCTTTCCCTTATATTTCCTTTCCTCTCTCACCTGCTTCCCCCCCCCCCCCAAAAAAAAACCCATCGGGGTCACTCACATCACAATCATCCCTGTCAGGCCTTGTCAACTCTGGCCACTCCATCCTCCTCTTGTTCACTCTGCCATTTTGTCCATGACAAGGTGAGGTCGGTGACACGGGGGTCAAGACACCCCCCTCCCCCACACACACTCACAATTAAAAAAAAATATATATATTATTTGGTTCCTTCTTCAGCCTTGCAGAATAAAAGAAGTATTGGTTTCTTTGGGTTTTGACAAGAGGAAACCAAAAACGAAATAAAAAAATTTTAAAAAATGGTCAGAATTCCCAGTGGGAGAGCAGCACCTCCCCTCTATTATGATTATTGTTATTATTTACTCTGACTGCAAGGAAGCAAAAAAGAAAATCTCGAAAGAACTCTTAACACGGTCAATAAAAGATTTTTTTAGTAAAGTTGTATTCAATTAGTTTTTTTATTTTATATTTTTCCAACTCTTGCGTAAACATCTAAATAGTGATGGGACGATTAATCTGAATTGGAAATATCGGAACTTTTTGAGGTATCGGAATCGAAAAAATGTTAGCTTATGTTCCAATTCCAAAAACGATTCTTTTATTTTTTTAAACTTTTTTTGTTTTGTTTAAAACTTAATCTTCCATTGCTGATCCCAATGCTGAAATGATAAATCTTTATTGATTTGAAACGACCAGTAAAACTAAAATCTATCGATCATAATAACGTCTAAATACGATGTAAAATTACTACCAAGGCGCAAGTTATGTTTTCGGTTGCGTTTGTTAATTATGCCAAGGCGGAGGTTTTGTATTCAGTCAAGTTTATTTGTCACTATATATTTAGAAATTTTAAAAAGAATCGGAATCAGCAATTTACAACAGAATCTGTAATTGTATCGGGATCGTTGAAAAAATTTGGAATCGTTTCATCGCTAATCTCAACTGCATGTCCGTTCCTGTTCGATATGGTGCTTCTCAGATGTGGAATAGAAGTTTCGAATTAGGATTGCTTTATGGAGGTCAGCAGTTTTATAGAATTAGTAGAGACTAGCAGATGGACACGGCGTTGTCTGGGTGAATCTGGAACAGCAAAGACTCAAGTAGATTATCGGTTGGTAAGGAAAAAGGACAGAAAGCTCTCGAGTGAAAGTAATAGTTATTTGTAACTTTAAAAAGAGATTTCGATGGTTATGTTAGAAAGACCTGTGGTGGTCTTTGAGGGTGTGCATTGAGGAAATGGATATGGTGATAGGAATACAGAAGGAGAAAGAATTTTAGAATTTGGTCATTCAGTGGACATGTTGGTTGCAAATACCGTTTTTAATAAAAAGAAAAGCCATCTCATTGGGTCAGAATCTTGAACAGCAAAAACTCAAGTAGATTATCTGTTAGGAAAAAGGACAAAAAACTCTTGAATGATGTGAAAGTAATTTATTTTTTGGTTAGAAAATTGTGACACAACATAAGTCAGTTATTTTGACTTTAAGTTAAAGAAAACTCATGAGGTAAAGAAAAAGTTTATCTCCAGGAGAAAAGTGCGGACGTTGAATGAAGACCACGTGAAATGCAAGTGAATGAGTGTTCAGTTACCAGATTTGCTTCAGGAAGTGTGGAAGAAGATGAAGGATACATTGTTGAAAGTTACAGACAAGACTTGTGGGTGGACGAAACAGCCTCCAAGACATAGGGTGACATGATAATGGAGTGAGGAAGCTGAGAAGTGTATCAAAGAAAAGTAGAAACGATGGAGTGAATAGAGAAAAGGTTTAGTGAACAAGGATTTGTATCTGGTGACAAATAGGAGAGCTATGGAAAGTATAGGTCTGAGAGTGAATGTTACCAAAGTGGTGATTAGTGGTTGTCTTCCACCTTCACTCCTCCCACCTTTCAGGGCATCATCCCACCCTTGGCACCCTGCTATCTAACACCAGAACACAGAAAGGAATTGTGCAAAAGCAACTTTGTCACTCTCACTCCTTGGTGCCAAACCTGTCCACCGTGGGTTGGTCTGACACTATTAAGTTGCCACCGCGCCTACGAAAGTGAGAAATTGTTGGACTTTAAGTGTTGGTGGTGTTGTTGTTGCCATTATTATCTTTTAATTAAATTTTGTCATTCGTTTTGTTCTTATTTGCTTGCCTCTCCACGGGGGGGAAAAGTTAGATACAAGGTCGGTTTTTAATGTGGGGAAAATCCACCTACCCAAAAAGGGGCTTTCTGGATTGGAACAAAAATAAAAATCGCCTCAGTCTAGATGGATTTCTCTTTCATTGACCGAGGACAAAAAAAGATTAAATCTAGTATCATCGGAACAGATACTACACTTTGCTCCTAGTTAAAAAAAACAAGGTGTTTATTTTGGTGTAAAAAGCTGAAACAGCATAGCTAAGACAAAGAAAGTGATATGGAAATTGTTTAGTTAAATAAAAAACAAAAACATGTGTACTTAATTTATTTGTTTGTATAAGTTGAAGTAATAACAAAGGTCCAAAGAAACGCAAATCACTCTGGAGTAAAAAACGAAGGTCCAAAGAACCGCAAATCACTCTGTCCGTAGATCACAAAGTCCTCTGTCAGCTTCCAAAGCAGATCTCTACGTTCGTCACAGGTGCACTTACTTCGCACCGTTTCGTTGAAGACGGTAAGAGACCCGCTTTTATTATACTGAGGCACACCTAATTTGCATGCGTGCAATGTGACTTTGTGAGACTCTGCGTGAACCGTACGTAATAAAGGTTCACGGACGCCATGTTGAATTCTTTTCCTTCATCCGCAGCGCACAGGACAGACAAACACGAGGACGTTTCGCAGGTAAGCCCCCTTCACGTTCCCCACATGAGTTTGTAGTGTAAGTTAATTAACAACTTGATGGCTATTTCGAAAACCGAAATATCGCTTACGATGCAGAGCAGAGCTATCTGGCATCCCCCGAAAGTCTATAGAATAGAAAGACAGTCTCATTCTAACATTTAAAACTATTGAGTCATCTTCGTTAACATGTACATAAAAACGGTAAGTTTTCTTTGTTTTCTAACCTTTAATATCTAAAAAAACAAACTAATCCTCCCCCAAAATAAAGACATTTATATCTTTACGTTTTGGGGGTATTTTGTTTTGAAAATCTTCAAACTTTCCAATTTTTTGTTGTTGCTTTTATACGATTTCTTTATAACATGATTTTGCCACAACACATGCAAAAAAGAAAGAAAAAGAAAAAAAGAAAAAATAGAAAAAAAGAGAGAAAAAAAAGAAACAAAGAGAAAAAAAAAGGAACAAAGTAAAAAAAAAGAAAAAAAAGAAAAAAAGAAAAGAAACGTAACCCCCCCCCCCCCCCACCGCCCCTGGAAAACATGCATCTTCTTAGTATGTGTAAAATCTAATATGTGCACCTGTCTATGGTCTTATTCTTATCAAAGAATACACCAAAAATACATTTTCTGATAGTCGCATCCAAAACTTAGACAAAATATATCAATTGAAAAACAAGAAAAAAGCCATTTCATTCGATGACTTCCATTACGTCCCTCCCCAGAATAATTCTACGGCTTTAACCACGCCAGCAGCGTAACACGATAAAATGACTCCACGTGCTTCTGTTCCAGGTCTGGCCAGCATCGTGATCGGGCGTTGCCTACGAACAATAATTTCAAATTTGAAAGTTTGTGTCTATTTTTATCAGAGATTTTTTATTTTGCTTAATGAAATTTCTCTTGTGATTCATTGTTTTAGTAGATTTAAAAAACTTAGGGTTGTGCTTTTATATATTGTGTCGCGTTGAAGTACTGCATCGCTTTTCACTAATACGTTTATGGTAGGAATGTATTTATACATCTTCCCTGAAGTTATGGGTTCAATAGTAGGGTAGACGAGACTTTTAAGACTTGGTTAGGAAACTAGAAGGAAATCGTCGAAACAACAACCAGTCTTTCTCTGCTTATCCAAAAATTGTTTCCAGTTGTCCTGGGCTTAAGTAGTTCAAGTTCAAGAAAAGGTGGTTTTAGGAATATATATATATAAAATATATATATATAAAATATATAAAAGGTGGTTTTAGGAATATATATATATGTATAGGGAGAGAGAGAGAGACGGAGAGAGAGAATGGTAGTTTGCTTGAAGCATTGCTGGGAATTGGCTGTGTCTATTTTTGACAAAGGGAAGATTTTCCCGAAATATCAAATGAATCTTAATCATTATCCGGACAACACACACAGCTGACACGGCACTTGCTGTTTATGTAAGATTGTAAAGAAAAATAAATAGTAAGTTCTCTCCTTCGATTTATTATTTTCGTTCTTTCCAGATTCTCATCAATCCGGCCCTCTGCATTGCTTCCATCCTTCTTAATACATTTATTATTATTATTAATATATATATATATATATATATATATCCAATCTTCTATTATATTAAGAGAAGTTGTATGTGTGTGTGTGTGTGTGTGTTAATGTCCAGATAAAACTAGGAACCAGAGAGGAATGGACTGGGCAGAGAAGAAAGAGAGGGTTAGGGAGAGGAAGGTGGAAAACGGGGGAAAGAAAGATAGAATTTTTAATAGAAATATGTTACACTTTTGCCCCGAGCAACGCCCGGTAGCCCTGCCAGTATTATATATATATATATATATATATATATATATATATATATATATGCATAATAGTGTATACTCTCCATCAAAAATGACGAAAAAAAATTATTCGCTAGTGTTCACACTTGCTATAATATAGATATATTACTAAACTATTCATATAAAATCACAGAATTATGTCGTAATTTAATTGTTCACATATAAATTATTATAATGTCTGAATACCCATCTAAAACACACACACACACAGTTACTTTATTTGGGATTTCTATCACACGCGCAATATGTGTACGCACACACACACACACACACACACACACATATATATATATATATGTAAGTTTTAAATTTTAAAGATGCTTAAAAAAATGAACTTTCCCAAATTTATACCTACCAGCGACCATGCGCGATTTAAGTTCAAATTTAAAAGAGACATTTACACCGTTAGTCCACACAACATCTGACGTCACTTCTACAAGACCAGAAAGGATTCTTACGAAAAATAAAATAAGGTTAATACCTTTTATTTGTTTACATCTCTGATGAAGCTTGTTATATCGAGCGAAATTATTAGAAAAAAGTCAAGATGAAAAACAAAAAAAATAGTATTTAGATTTTAATTAAAATATCTGCATCTAACACATGTTTTTTTAAAGGCATTTTTCTTCTTTCTTTAAGTTTATATATATATATATATATATATATATATATATATATTAGTACATGTATGAAAAGGGAAAACAATAAGAAGGCAGGTAATAAAAAAAGAATAAAAAAGATAGAAAGAGTTAACAAGTAAAGTGTGTAATCCGATACTAATTAATAAAAAATAACCAATCCCCAAAAAGATTTATTTAAAGGAAAATTTTTCCAAATCCATCCCACTTCTCTGGAGTCTGAAGAGGTTCACTCTCTGCGAAGAGTACAACCGAAACATGTATGCACATATGTAACCAATAATGTTTGTATAAATAAAAATTTATACTTATATATATATATATATAACAAACAAAAAATAATAAACAAAATAATGAAGAAAAAATAATAAACAAAATGGATTTAACCACAAAATAAGAAACAAAATAATAAGCAATAAAATGGATTTAAAAAACAAAATAATAAAAACAAATGGATTTAAAAACTTAAAAAATAAGAAATAAATAGTAACAAACAAAATTGATTTAAAAATTTTGAATACTAAAAATAAAATTGATTTTAAAATAAATCATTAGAAACAAAATAACTCGAAACAAAATAATTTAGACGAAACTGATTTAAAAACTAATTAATAAGAAACAAAATAAAGCAATAAAAAATGAACAAAATAACAAGAAAAAACATCGATTTTAAAACTAAATACAAAGAAACAACATTATGAGCAATATAATAAGGAACAAAATGGATTTACAAACAAAATAATAAGAAACTAAATAATAAAAACAAAGTGGATTTGGAAACTTAATAATAAGATGATGATGTATAGTCGAATAATCCAAATTATACAAATTATCAATCCTCATCTAAAAAAATTCAGAAATATATTATAAGAATAACAGAACTCGTCTGTCTAGTTATAGCTTTTTAATCCTTTCAATTCTCAAAAACACAACTGATGGTATTTACCTGCACTCCGGATCTGGCGGTAGTCTTATCAACATCGCCAGGCTCCGCTCCAAGACCAAGACCAGGTCAGTCCAGATCAAGGACATGCTGTTTGCTGATGATCCAGCCATAGCTTCACATCAAGAAGATGGTCTCCAAAGACTTATGGACAGATTTTCTGATGCTTGCAGCCTGTTCGGTAACACCATCAGCCAGAAGAAACCCCAAGTTATGGGACAAGCAACCGCCTGCCAACCCAGCATTTCAATCGAAGGCATACAACTGGAGGTTGTTCACCAGTTCCAGTACCTATGTTCCACTGCTTCAGACACCATTTCATTGGACGTACAGCTCAACAATAAGATTGCTAAGGAACCCCAGCCCTCTTTAAACTAATCAAAGAGTCTAGGAAAACAGCCACCTTACCACTTCTACCAAGATGACCGTCGACTGAGTGTGCGTTGTCAGTATTCTACTGTATCAGAGTGAGAACTGGAACACATACTCAACACAGGATAGGAAACTCCAGGTCTTCCATATTAGGTGCCTACGTAGGATACTTGGTATCACATGGCAGGACAGAGTGGGCAACTATGATGTTCTGCAAAGAGCAGGCATTCCATCCATCTACTCCCTACTGCGTGAGCGACGTCTTCGTTGGCTGGGCCATGTGTGCAGGATGGATGATGGGTGCATCGCTAAAGACCTTCTGTATGGTGAGCTTGCCTCAGGCTCAAGAAAAAGGGGTCGTCCTCGTCTCCGCTTCAAGGATGTCTGCAAGTGTGATGTGAAGGTTTGTCGGTGGACATCAATACATGAGAAGCCTTTGCAGCTTACACACCGCCAGGGAATGATCATCAGTGAGAATGCTGCGAAGAGAGCTAGGAGAAAAGTAAGCAGCCGAATTAACGCAACATTCAACAGCCTTTGTATGGCCAGGCTGTAGTAGAGCATGTAAATCCAGAATTGGCCTCTATTGTCATACAATAAGATGCTCACGAACAACATTCCAGGATGACGCTGCTCCATAGTCGTTGCGAATGACGGATATCAAAGAAGAAGAAAGAAGATATCTCTATATATAAAATAGTAACTTTGTCTGTGTGTGTGTATTCGCCTGATCTTTGTGTCTTATGTTCATCCAAACCACTGGACAGAATTGCTTGAAAATTAGCATGTGGACTACTGACCTCTCAGTGAAGGTCATAGGCTATATAAAAATATATGACTTCAACGTTGGGGGTCCCCGGGGAGCATAACCCCACTGAAAACTGTTTTCTCTTAGATTCAAATGAAATTTAAACCATAGGTAAATGACCAAAAATGATGGAGGCACAACCCCTCCACTGAAAACTGTTTTCCCTTTGATTCAAGGATAGCTATGCTAATATATATATATATTGTGCGTATTTAGGCAGCATTTTTTAATTCATGCACACATTATAAAACTAACAGAACTCGTCTGTCTATTTACACCTTTTTAAATCTTTTCGATCTATGTAATGATTTTTTTTTGTGTTAAAATTAAAAAAAATTGATAAAAGTTCCGTATGTGTCGCTAACGTTTTCAGTTCCTCTTCGAATCATCTTCATGTGTTGATGGCAAAATGGACCAAAAAGCTGTTGAAAGAATAGAATTTGTAAAATACACCGGAGAGATAGACGCGCACGTGAAAGAACGCCATACATTGTTCCAAGAAAGACGTTGACAAAGTAAATCTTTAAAAAAATTATTCATTTATTTATTTATTAAAGTAATTAAAGCTGAATTTATTTGGTGTAATCGAATAAATATGAAGAGGGAAATGGGGAGGTAAGCAATAATTAATTTAATAAAAATGTCCCCTTTTTCCGAATTTGAATTCAGCGACGCTGGGGTGGCGTCACTAAAATAAACTAAACTATGCTAAGCATTTTAAAATGGTTCTATAAGTCTCATACGCGATATTATTAATTGTATGTTTCGGGGTTCTCATGTAGATGACTTCAAGTATTTTAATTTTTTTCAAATTATTCTCGATGTGTTTTATCTTAGTGTTGTTGACTAAAGTTTGTCTTACATCGGATGTTTTTGTAGATGTCTGTAGATTAAACTAGAGTTCACGAGATGCATGGTGAGGCGGTGGGATAGGGTAGTTCTTGTAAAACCAAGTTAGCTATCATCATCATCATCATCATCATCATCATCATCCATCCATCCATCCATCCATCCATCCATCATCATCATTCATTCATCCATCATCATCCATCCATCCATCATCATCATCATCATCCATCCATCATCATCATCATCATCATCATCATCATCATCCATCCATCCATCCATCCATCCATCCATCCATCCATCCATCCATCCATCATTATCATTATCATTATTATCGTTATTGTTACATTTTCCGAAACG
>OY744539.1:36802449-36804949 GCA_963556195.1 Sepiola atlantica
TTTAATCCAATTATCCCCATCGTTTGCCAAAATGGACCTCCGACAGGCCAAAATAATGTTGATTTGTTCGTCTGAAATGTCAACGAAATTTTTGGCATAGTTTATGCTGTTAATTAGCAATTCCTTCGAAATGGAAGGGTAAAACTCCATTATATCGAATTGGATAAAAGAGGCTCTTTTTTATGTTCTATTTCCCTAAACCATTTAATTGTGTCAGCAGAATCTTTCCATAGATTGAACTGTGTCGCTGTTAGAGTCTCGTTGATTATGTTCTGTAGTATCTTTTTGGATACATGTCCCAACCAAATTGGCCTATATAGAGATGACGGACTGATCATCGTACCTAATATCTAGGATGCATAAAAAACTAAATAAGGCTTTTAAATATTTAGGTTTGAAGATTGAAGTGACCCCCAATTGCAACGAGGTAAATTTCCTAGACATTACGCTAAACTTAAACGAGGGAACTTTTCAACCTTTCCATAAAGATAATCATACCCCATTATACATTAACACTAAATCCAATCACCCCAAATGTATTATAAAACAAATTCCTACAACTATTAACACCAGAATTAACAAACTCTCATCAAATAAAAATATCTTTGAGACTAGCAAACACATATACGATAACGCATTAAGTAATAGTGGGTACAACGAAAAACTAATATATACGGAAAATATAAAGAAAAATAAACCCAAAAACAGAGGACGCAAAATTATTTGGTTCAACCCACCATATTGCCAGCTTTCTAGTCTTAATATCGGGAGAATATTTTTAAACCTAATAGATAAACATTTTAAAATGACTAATCCTTTAAGCAAAATTTTCAATAGGAAAACGGTGAAAATTAGTTATTCTTGCACCAAAAATATGGAGAACATTATAAATACACATAACAAAAAAATATTGAGTACACCGAGTAAGAAAACTAAAAAGGGGGAAAAATGTAATTGCTAAATTAAAAATAACTGCCCCCTCAAAGGTAACTGTAACGTCGAAAGCGTTGTATATAAGGCTACGATTTATCCTAAAGAAAATACTAACAATAAAAAAGTATACATAGGAATATCCGCCGGGAGTTGGAAACAAAGATTCTACGTACACAAACACTCATTTTTAAACCCGAACGTCACTAATAAGATGGAATTAGCCAAACACTGGTTGTTTTTAAAAAATAACAAATTATCACCAACTATTTCGTGGTCCATACTATGTCATTCGAACACTCCTAAAGGATTTAGACATAGATACAATTTGTGCCTAGAGGAAAAAATTAGAATACTAAAATATGAAGATAAGAACATTTTAAATAGACGAGACGAACTGATGGCTAAATGTAGACACAGGCACAGGTTTAAAATCAACAGCACGTTTTAAAGTTCTTTGAAAATAACAATTCTTTTTAAGTATAGTTACAATAAGAGTTATAACTGTAAAGGTAAATGTTAACAAATTAGTAACTTTTTTTTTTTTTTTTTTTTTTTTTTTTAGTAAAACTCTAGTTTGTAAATTAATCGTGCTTAAATTTCGCCAAACTTTAATTCCGTATTGACGTTATAACCAATTAAGTTTTCTTATAATTTCCTATATAAATCGAAATCTTCGTCCTGAATTTTCGTCTTTTTATTTCTAATCATAAATAATTAATCGTGAACGCCCGAATCTTTACTAATTTTGTAAATAAACCGTTTTTAAATTGTCGCTAAACTTTAATTCCATAGTGTAAATCATCTCGAATCTTGACGCTATACAACTTAAATTTTTAATATGTTCTAATCTAAACCGAAATCTTCGTCCTACATTTTCGTCTTCTAATTTTTAATCGTAAATAATTAAACGTAGTTTTTAATCGTGAACGCTCGAATATTTCATCATATATTTTTACCCATAAAAGCTCACATTCGAAATTTTAAATGAGATGATTTATTTGTTTAAATAGCAAAAAAGAATTCTTTTATATATATTTTTATATTTTTATATTTCTGCATATATTAAAAAAAATTAATCTTACTTCTGTCACCCCTCCTCGATTATTTTAACATTTACCTCCTTTTTACATAGACCAATCACAAAAGTGAATTTATCTTTTTAAGACGATCAATTTCTCTCATTATTCGTTTTTTTTTTTTTTTTTTTTTTTTTTTGACATGGTTGTCTATACATCTGAGGAGACCTAATTAAAGGGGTCGAAATAAGTTATTATGTGGACAACCTTAATGTGTGTATAGTTTTTCTTTTTATAATTCTATATATATATATATATTACAGAATTGATGTTTATTATCCGTGTTAGAAAATCATGTGTAATGATTGGGTGTGTTAGCGGGGATTATGTTTTCAAACTACTTTTTATATGTGGTGTGGGTAGAGAGAAAATTCTGGTTACGATAAATAGGTCGTATGATTTTTATGCGATGCCTGTTATTTATTATTTAATTGATTACTCATTTATTGTTAAATGGTTAGTCTGTATAAGTTATAGTGAATATAATTACA
>OY744539.1:36809949-36844949 GCA_963556195.1 Sepiola atlantica
TGGTCAGTTTCCATTGTTTAGGACAGGTGACTCAGATAAGAATACCGGACACGACATTTAGGAATGACAACGTTTTACGACAGTTTTACGACAGTAAGGTTAATGGCAAAAAGTTAACGAGTTTGGGGTTTCGGGGAGAAGCCGGGCAGTTAGGATCGAACCTCCTGAGAGAGCGGATCGGATCGGGAAAACGATGAGATGAGCTGACGACTTGAGCAACGACAATGGGGGTCTCGACAGTCCGCGACGGTGTCACACACACTCATAGTTTCAACTAAATTATACACAACGTATATGTGTTTGTGTTCTTTCTCGAGAGTTGTGTTTCTTTTATTTAACTTGTGGACCAGTGCTGTGCCCTCGACGATTCGCCAGTGGATAGACGACTCGGCTAGACGATGAAGACAAGAAGAAGGCCACGGACACACGACGTTGGGGCTGACGGTCGTTGGTGGGTCAACATGGTTCTACAATTCTTTTCTTTTCTTGCGCAGCGATTTTTGCTAAGACGCTTCTTAAGTTCTTCAGTTTTGAGTCTGAACTTATTGACCTTTAAGATCCATTGTTTAAGAGTTCAATCCGAGGAAACAGTAATCATAGCCATGCAAATCCACCCGTGTCCACCTCGACGTATACACCGCAAACTCGCATGATTTTGATACCGTGATAAAGTTTTGTCGATATTTGCTTGACAGAAAATCGATATTCAACATACGAGACTAAAAACGGTGGCGTAAATTGATTTAATTCTTAAAGTTATGAGTCAGCCCACAGATCGAACGTCTGTCGGATGGATTGCAATTTTAAGAATTGTATAAGTTCTGTTATTTAGTTATTTAAATTTAAACCATTCACCATTCTATAAAATAACATTTAAATGAATACCATAGCATTGTTTTTTAAACATATTCTGACAACGTTCGTTGAACATTCGCCAGACAGTCCTTTTATATGTGCCCGCTACGCATAAATAGAACTTAAATTCCCTTTATTGACGTGGTAATGTCTCGTGGTCATTTGGTTATGACGTTTGCTTGCGGAGTCCAGGGTGAACCTTTTGGCCAAGATCAAAGTGTAGTATCCGTTCCGATGGTTACTACACCCTACAGACCGGTACCGTCTTGGCCTTCGGGCTTGATTTCGCCGGTCTGTGAGTTTATCCTGTGCAGTTCTGCGAGGTCCACCCTCCCAGGCTTTACCTTCTCACCTTTTGAGAAATGGTAAGTTTATTGCTATCGCCTGAGGCGCTCCTACCGGGGAATGCCGACGGGCGCTGGCTTTAAATGTCACAAAGACCCTCGACCCCCACATTTCCCCCTTCCACAACGGGCGTTATGTCTAAAGTGTGGTGCCTTCCAAAGAATGTAATTTTCATTTAATATAGAAATGAATGTTTTCGAGGAATGCACCAGCCTAAATAAATTGTTGGCCTTTTGGCCAGGAACAAAGTGTAGTATCTGTTCCGATGGACACTGCACCCCATAGACCGGTGTCGTCTTGGCCTTCGGGGCTTGATTTCGCCTGTCTGTGGGTTTGTTCTGTGCAGTTCTAGGAGGAGGTCCACCCTCCCAGGCTTTGCCCCCCCCTCAAGTTAATTTGTAGGATTTGCGATCCAGTCTAGATTTTGAATTCAAAACAAAGTCGTCCACCCACACACACCGCGGCCAAACAAAGAAAACAAACCAGTGAAAATAACCCACCCAATATTAATTTCATTACGAAATTAAATTTCATCATAATGCATTTCGGTTTATTTTTAAATAACTCAGCTATTTATTTTTGTCTTAAATTGTAACTTAAAAACAATGTTACACACAGTGGCCAAGCTGACAAATCTATTAGTATCCCCCAAACTCATTTTATTACGAGAAATTAAATTCCACCATAATGCATTTCGGTTCAGCTGTAAAAAAATCAGTCATTTTATTCTTTTGTTAAATTGTAAATTAAAAGCAAAAGCTCACACACACATAGACACATACCCCCCCTCCCCCCACACACGTCGACCAAGCAAACACAGCGATCGGCCTTGGACTAAACTTGGGGCTGAGGGAGATAGCATGTTTTTTTTCAACCAGAATACCGCTTCAAACCTGATTTAAAGGCTCCTCGCCGTTGTGGCATAGTAAGCTGCCAATCAGACCTTCTGCACTCTCTCCGGAGAAGAGTCAGCCGTGTTGTCAAAATAACTCAGAGATTTACCGGAAAGTTAAAGGTCAAATCATCTGCAGGTTGGCAACTAGTGGTGACGACGACCGACTAGAGGTGCGGCCGGTGAACTGAACAGTCACGGGTGGCTTTCGTTCTTTTATTTGTTTCTTTTGTTAATCTCTCTTTCTTTTTTTTGTCGTCACGAGAAAGATAGGGCAGTTTTGTTAAAATTGCCACGGAACGCAAACGCGCTTTTGAGAGCGTCGACGATTTTGGAGTTTTCTTAATTTTGGAAACGCAGTAAGAAAATAAATACTTTTTATAAAAACAGCAGAGAATGTTTTGTCGACTTTTTTTTTATCAAGTATTCCATATTAAGTTTCAATGTTTCCTCGTCCCCAAAGTCAAGATACTTAATTCTCTGCAGGGAATTAACAACTTATACTTAATGCGGCCGATTACACCTTATTCGGACATAGGACGCAAACCACAAGTTCTTGACGGTCTTAAATATACGTGGGCTCAAGACAATGGGCAACCGTTGGCTGAAAGAGAAAATGTGATTATCGACGTCCAGTATCTTATGGCACCGTGCTAGTGCGATAAATTCCATCCTGTTATATCTCCAGGGCGCGGCCACACCAAGATACCCTCCTCGGGTCACGACAGTACCACACACAGGGGTCCCCATCTATCTCAGGGAAATGCTGGGAATGACTTGAACGGATTAAAATGTTACTGTACATACATCCCCGTCCCAACCATCAATACTACATATATCCTCGGACTACACGTTGAAACTTGCATATTGTAAAATGTAAAAAATAAGAATAAAAAAAGTAATATAGTGTTATAGACTGGTGTTAAGGAGGTACGCAATGTTAATGTAGTCAGCAGTCCGAAGGGAGTTAATATATACCAGTTACCAAAATTAATACTGTAATCTTACAATTTTTGATTCTAGACAAAGTGATGTTCGAACTTCGAATAGCAGTACGATTAGGAAATGATTTTCTATTTAGACAATAAATAGATTTTATGAATCTGTTATAAGTTCTTTACAAAGCAATAAATCTTAGTAAAAACTAATATATTTTCTTGTATTAATCTTTGTAAAAACTATATATTTTCACGCGAGGTAGATTCTCAGTACTTGACGAAGGTCGAAAGAGGTTGGATAGACGAACGGGGTTGACCCGATTGAACCAACCATGTGTATATCACTCATGAATGTCCGTTTCTGAGGTTAATTGGCTGAAAGGTGCTCATAGTTTCTTCAGGGTCGAGGGTTAAGGGTTGAGGGTTAAGGGTTGAGAAAGACAGACACATACTATAAACCGTTATGCATGGGTGACGCGAATGGTCAGAGAAAGTAAGGACGAATGAAATTGCGATACCTCTATTTTATCATGCTCCATTCCATTAGAAATATATTTGAATAAAAAACACGAAGTCAGTAGAGAGAGAGAGAGAGAAAGAGAAAGAAAGAGAAAGAGAGAGAGAAAGAGAGAGAAAGTGAGAGAGAGGAAAAGAGAGAGAAAGAGAGAGGAAGCGAGAGAGAAAAAGAGAGAGAAAGAGAGAGATAGAAAGAAAGAGAGAAAGAGAGTGAAGGAGAGATAGATAGATAGATAGATAGATAGATAGAGAGAGAGAGAAAGAGATAGATAGATATAGAGAGAGGGGGGAGGGTAGGCAAGTTCAATTGTTGCTTGTCGAAGTCTGCTAACTGCTGTTATAATCCATCTTCAAGAGGAAAAGCAAAGTGACGGACTTGTATAAGTCATAGTACCGACTAAATTAATACAATCTTGAATCGTTTACATCCATATATTTAACCTCTTCTATTAAAATGTATATTAACCGCTTTCGCCTCAGTATACGAGAATAAATAAATTATTAACCGGAAACAAATAGTTTTTTTTTTATGATCTTGAAATTATACCATACTTCGCAAAGACGTCAAATCGAACAGAGTTTGCCACGACACATTTTCACCCGGAGGTAACTTCAGAGGAGCGTGAAACACAGCGAACTTCTAATGGTTACCTCTCCTGCTCATAATGTGCATTGCTGATAGAAGTTGTCAGATTTTTGTTTTCCTGTATTTTTGTAGTTGATTACATCAGAAAACAATGAACGCATATGGCTCAGAGAATAGGGCGGAGACCGTTAAAAGGGAACAATGAGTCGATCGAAGGAGTAGAAAGAAAAAGCCAATGATTTTAGGAGGAATATAGACGAGACCCAGAAAGTTTACAGGGATTATTTGTGGCCAGCCAATAAAAAGAGATTGATTTATGGGTTGAATTTAAGAGAGACGCTCCTGATGTTGAATATCCGAGCCGGAGGCATCTGAAATTTGGCCTGGCAGGAATAAAACGTACTTGACACAGACACTAACCTGGCCGGAAGAAACAAAACACGGTTGATTGTCGGAAATAAAATAATTGTTGATTGATTGAAAACCACTCGCAAAAGGTTAGCTGCAGACTGGAATACCTCGTCGCTAAATAAACGCTCAAGGGGCGTGGCTACATTGAAAAATCCCAGAATGGGCGTTTACAGGTGGATGCGTTGGTATTACAAATTACAAATTGTTACATAACCGAACCTGAAATTGAAATTGAGAGTCGATTGGAGTCCAAGAAAAACAAAACGTCAATTCCTTGCGCCATTCTTCCCCACTAACCCGCACTCGTTCACCGCCACCGACAATAAAGATGTATCAGTATATTTTTATACATCAGTGTTTATCGTCATTCTTTTATGCACAGCAGAAATACAACACCTATAAATATGGCCCCTATCAAAGTAGCACATTACGCTTCAGTGGCAATATGCCTTGGTTGAAGTGAATATAGGTAAAACAAATTAGTTCCAGCTATCAACCCGCACTCGTTCATCGCTATCGACAATCAAGATGTATCAGTATGTTTTTATACATCAGTGGTTGTCGTCACATCAGAAATAGAACACAACGAATTTAGTGTGATACTATAGGACAACCCCCATCCCTCGAGATCTGTTTGATCTAAATTTACTAAATCCTATACAACAATACACGAGATGATGCTGTGTAGTGACATCAGATTTACTGAGAGAATTTCTGGCTTTCAAAAAGCTGATATTCTTTTTTGTATCCGTGCAGTCTCTCTTTTGTCGGGTGTCAGTTACTTCTTTGTGCTGTTTACTAATTTTATATTTGACACCACTAAACTGCTGCATAACTTGATTTAGTTCAAAACAAACTAGACAGATTTAATCCACATGATTCGCTACTTTTCTATCTCTTGTGAGTCTGCCAGTGGATTTGATACTTCGAATAAACAATAATATCAGTGAAAAGTCCTGCCCAGTATAACTATGGCAAACAACATGTAAGTATTTTTAAAAACAGAATACAAATCAGGATGGTCTCTTGATATAAAATATTGTCTTAGTATCCAAATTGTGACCTGCAGTAACAAATAATGGTAGCATGTCATACAATGAAACAAGATGGAGACTCTAATTTCCTGTTCTTTCAGTCCAGAGAAAATGCGTCGAAATGTCTATCATTTTCATATATTGCAATCACTGCAGTAAGTACAATTATTCACATTTTTCTTTTTTTCTGTTCCAACTCTTCATGAATAGCCATAGCTGCTATCATAGATTCTTCTATCTACCATCGTATCTGGTTTAGCAATGAGTTTTTCAAATAGTTTTTAACTGACATTCAATTTACTGCTAAATTAGTATATCTCACTTGAATTATATTAGATTTCTCTGTTCATGTGTGAGTCTTTTCTTCACTTTGAGTTTCAGTGTCAGGTACAGAAGTATGTGGCACAGTGAGTTCCAATGTGTCTGCAAGAAGTAATATATTAAGTTCACCATCTATCAAGAAACGACATCTTCATACTTTAGAAAGGGCATTTCCACTAAGCATATTTGACACTGAGTTGTGGCCATATATCTTTCCCAGTACTTCTGACAATCCTTCTTTCCAGTCCATGTGTAATCCTCCAATTTTCAGCACTACAGATTTCAGACGGCTACTAGATGGCTTATTAACTATAATAGTTTGAGCCTTTCGATACAGTTGATGGTCAAATGTGGTAACACGAGTTGTGTTATAATTTTACTTATTCAACAAGGAATATCAATGTAGAATAGGTACATGACATATTTGATGAATCTAAGTCAATGAAAGACTAATTCACAACAGTTGCCTTTCCCGGATGATTTACTTTGTATACCATTTGCATGAATTCTGACAACTCTGGGCATGGCCATTGCAGAAACAGGGGAAACTGTCAACAGAATATCAAGTAAATATAGGGATTTAGGAAAATGATCACAAGGCTTAAGATGGGTAAGTTCACCAAAATGATATAGATTATCTTTGTGATAATGGTAACAATGAATTGTTATTTGTCCAAGCCTAAGGATCCCATTAGTTGTTACTTCATGCTGGGAAATCACATGTGTGACAAATTTACCTGGTGTTAATATGGCAACCATACCCATCTGATGAAAGGTGGCATATCCATCAAGGGTTTTTATATTGTGGTCAATAGTGTTTGCCGCATATCGCATAAATTGACCTTCTGTAACAGTGACATAACAGTTACAGAAGCATTTCGTTCAAATGTTTGGACTTCGTCATATGAGCTACAAAACCCATGTTGGTGTAATTAATCTATCAACAACCTAAAACCAAAATGGTGATGCATTTTTATGACTAACGATAATTGTAAAAGAGCAATCACCATACTTGGTGAAATAGCTTAAATGATAGCATGTTCCAGGGATGCCTGCTTCTTCTCTGTATTTTTCCTGTTGCAATAATCTGCCTAATATAAGCAACACTATCAGGGAGAAATTCCAAGGTTTTCTCTCAAGTAAGTTCATCTGTGGATGGATAATTTGAGCTTGGAGTCATATATTTATTTCATTGTTTACCTGTCCTAAAGTTGGTACTGCACCAACGGCGATAGACTGCATCCTTGGCATGTAAATCATTTGCAGAAGATAATCTTTCTAATACTTTATCACTCCACTCAGTATTCCAGGATTTACATATTTTGTATAGTGTTATTAATGTTTATGTTTTAACAGGATGACACCCTTGCCTTCCTTGGTATCTGATTGATGTACCACAAAAAAGGCAGTAATTCTTGAAATCAAAAGTTCTTATTCGAGATTGTAACCTACAATTAAATGCTGATATATCGACCCATTCCTTGTTTTTCATCTGCTTTTTTAATGTTAGGGTTACACTATCGTTTTATACAGCTCTTATGAACACATTGACCTGCACATATACGAAAACCACTTGCATATTTCCCATGTGCTGTGTTGATGCTATCACTTCCATTTTGGGTAATTGTCACTGTATCCCTAAGATTGTTACCCATAATCGTTCTTTACAAAGTATGCACATGTCTCTGGTACTTGTATTATACGTCATTTAATGGTAACAAAAAAAGAAATTGACAGTAAAACCCAGCAGTGTATAATAGACTAGAAATTTATTTCAGTAAGTTATTCTAAACTTTCGACCTATGATATATATTCTAAGCAATTCTTGAAACATCGACCAATACGTTTTAGTTTTAACCTCTTCATATTGTTTTAAACAAGTTTTTAAAAAAAATGTTCAAATTTTATTTTGTACCAAAAACTTTGTTTTCTTTTGTATGTAATAAAATTTTTACGTTGTAAACATATTTTGGTGCATGGAAAAACAATATGGCCACCAGCGATTAAAACATTGAATTAAAGTTCGATTCTCAAAACTTTACAAAGTAAATTAGAACTTTATTTCAGGACAAGAAATACATTTAAGACCAGCAATCAATTTTATCAAAAATTTTAGAAAAAAAGGCAAAATGTAAACGAGGTTGTTTACATTTCTTTGTCATAAACACGCGCTATTACCGCAGATCGATAATTGTAAAATTTTCACATTTCGCATCGGTAGATTTGTCTAGACTTTTAATATATTCATATAGACACTTCATAGAAATGCATTGTGCAAAAAACTTGTGTTGCAATTAGTTTGACCTTTTTCACTGATTTGACTGGACTAATTGCAATCGGTGGTTGAAAAGGTTTCTCATAATTGTTAAAGGAAAGAAGCTTTGTCTTAGCCGTATTAAATGTTACAATCCATCTATGTTCCCACTACAGACTTAAGGTAATTTGCTAAGGATTCAGCCATTTTGTTTTCCCACATGTCGAGAATAGAGCATTGTGTTGTCAGAAAATATACCTATCTCAGACACAATTGCATCAGAGAGGTCGTTTATAAAAATTAGAAATAATAACGGTCTTAGGATCGACTCCTGGGGCACACCCACATTATACCATGTTGTTTAGATGCACGAACATCCATGGCTATCCAGGACAACCTGGATCTTTCTTTTCGCTAAGAAGGATATGATTATATTAAATATTCGTCCCGTAATACCGTACAAATTAATTATATCGATTTCTCATTTGGTCAAATTTATTTCTTGTTTAGTAATATCGAGAGATTTATTTAATAGTGATGGGAAAGTTGAGGGGAAACATGAGTCTATATCAAACATGATAAGTTTTTGTTCTTTTACTTTGCGGTAATTTGTTAAACCATTTCAATACGTCTTTAGAGGAATACTATATAATATGGTATGCTTTCGATTTTATTTTAGGTAAAATCCTATCTAAAATTCCCTTGCTAGTAATTTCAATGTCGGATACACATGGTGAAATTAATCTTATATTGAAATCTACTTTATGGTCTTTAAGGGTAAATCTATGAATTTTTGGAGTGTACACTTCAGTATCTTTATCAATATTTATCCCAGAAAATATTTCTGTAGTTGCTAAGGTAATTTTTGTTTGTTATTCTATAATTTTGAAGTAGTTCCTTTAGAATTAAATTATTGTATGTTTCAAAATCCATGCTACATGTTCATTTTTTTAATCTACAGGAACTATAATAGTGGTGTCATTTTTCATTTTATTTAAAGTTTGATTAATTTTAGTGATGGTTGCCTTTCTATATTTACTTAGTTTTTAACTTTAATGCTTTTAACCATATTAATCATATTATGATCAAATGCGTCCAGTACAGTCTTTTGTGTGATTTAATTCTGTAGAATCTTGCATACGAAATTTTAGAGTTGATATCGTCTGTAGATGGAAAACACTTTAATATTTAAATAAGTATTTATTGTCAAAATCCCCTTTAAAGGTGTAATAGTCTTAAAAGTAGAGCCCTGCTTGAAATTGAAAAGTTTGTTCTCATTTCTGCGAGCGTCGAACACTGTAAGTGACAATGACACTTCCCCCGGGTAAGTGTGTCTTAATTTCTATTACTGTCTGTGTAAATTTCTCGCGACTACGTGCTCCTGAGCGTTTGTCTCGTTATTCTAGACTGAATCTTCGAACGGCGTCTGAGCCCATGCGACTCACCTAAAACCACCACTCCTGCACTGATGAGGGTAAAAACACCGAAACGATATCGTCTTTAGGTGAAAACCACTTTAATATTTAAATATAAATATATATATATTTTTTTCTCGCTTTTTTATTTTACTTCAGTGTAAAATCTTAGAAATCAAGTGGTCCTTTCATGGAGTCAACACTTGATTTTTACATGAGATACAGAGATATCCGAGTGTTCAACGAAAGTTCTCCGTTACCTCTCAAACGTTGAGTTAGTAAAAAAGTGAAGAACATTAATTTTTCCTCTCCCCAATTGACCAGTTAATTATGTTATAATAAACCTTTATTGTGGTCTCTTGGTCTTAACGGATTCCAGGACAAGAATTCATCTAGTCTGGTGGAGTATCCAGCTAAGTGTTGTTACTTGAGGTATCAACACTAGGAGGTGCACCATTCATCGTATGAGGCAGTGTATAGCCGTGGATCAGAGAGGATCTTATTTTGGCTTCGGATACGACGTTATTTTAAATATGTGGTCAGGTTTTAATTGTACAGTGAAGTATTCTCATGTCAGCTTGTCCTGACAAACCCTTGTACAGAGAGACCGAAGACATTCAAGGATGGTGTCTAGTAGGTAATTCAAACTCTGTGTGTGTATAACGCTGATCTGTTTTGGGGGTAGGGGGAATGCGTGTTTGCGTCGATACATAAATGAAAAGTTTAATTTATCTCAAGGACTGAGAACGTAGACAATTTACAAAAAGGAAAACGAAAACTGAACAGGATGCGAAACTGTGCCCACGAATAAGGACTACCTCAAGCCGGCGTCGGCATAAGCTATCCCCCATCGGACATACAGTTAATTTAAAGACGAATCGTGCACAGAGAAGAAATAATATCTCGTGCTTTTTATTTATTTCGAACCATTTCTCATCGATCTGAACCAGCGGCTAAAAAAATACACTGAGCTTGTAATTAAGATTATAAAAGAGGCATTTTGCATGAAAGATAATGACGAAAGATCTGACAATAATTGAAGTGAAAATATTTCAAGACAACAAGAACTCGCAGACATTGAGGAACGATGCCGATTCTAATGTATATTTTGGCATTAATAGAAAGAAGTGTTAAAGTTCACGAATTTCAAAGTTTTTGCCAATTTTTATTTCTGCTTTTAACGAATAGGAAAATAAAAAGAAACTAACAATTCATAATCGAGTGTGTCTAAGAATGTGACGTTGGAACCCAAGACTGGGATTATTCATATTATCTTCACACTAAGACACTTGACAAAGGCGATTCCAATGTTACACACTGCTATATCTATTAGCAACCATTGTTAAAAATGATAGAATTAATCTATTGAATTATCCTTTTTTTATTTTTTTCATTCTTCTGATGGTCTTTTTTGTATTAAGATCAAAAACATTTATAAATGTTTCATAGGTTTCACGAACGTTTTCGATTCTTCGTCAAATTATCTTCAGGTGTCAAAGCAAATTCACAAAAAAGAGAAAGAAGAGAATTGTTTAAAAGACGGCGGAGAAATGCGCAGAGAACGTTCTTTTTGCATTGTTCCAGGAAGTCGTTGACGATTTAAATTCAGTAACGTTGGATGGCATTACAGAACAAAATCGCATGCATATATATATATATATATATATATATATATATATATATATATATATATATATATATATATAACGAAAAATACGTCCTATAAAGTTAAGGGCGACTAATAATGTAATTTTGTGCATCTTAATTACTTAGGAAGTGAGACAATCGAAATAGTAGTAATCAAAATAACAACGAACGCTGCAATCACAAATAAAATTAACTACATAAAAATACACTTTATATATATATATATATATATGTATATATGTATATATATATATATATATATATATATATATATATATATATATATATATATATATATATATGAAAAAGGAAAACCAAAAAATGGATGTTTTTTATGTGTACATCAACGTTTCGTCTTTATTTATAAGACTTCATCAGGATGATAAAATAGAGAAAAAATGTCATGCAAGCACAGATACATGTAGGGTACCCCTGCTCATCCCCCACCTCTTTCTCTCACCACCAGCTACAGTAGTTCTGGCTCACTCCATCCTTCCATTTTTTCCCCACTCATTTTTTTTCTACATTCATTTCTATCTCTCCAACAAATACGGACGTCCACCCAGTAGTTGGCCACTATTTCATTCTATTTTTCCCAATATGTCTACCCTACATGTATCTGTGCTTGCATGACATTTTTTCTCTATTTTATCATCCTGATGAAGTCTTATAAATAAAGACGAAACGTTGATGTACACATAAAAAACATCCAGTTTTTGGTTTTCCTTTTTCCTTTTCCCATCACGTCGGATTACTTTCATCCTTCTCTTCCCATATATATATATATATATATATATAATCAAAATTATGTAATGGATTTTACTTGAAAAGTGGTGCAAAACTCTTACGTTCGGGGAATTAATTTCAACAGTCCTGGGATGAGTATTATTTTAGTTTCTCTTTCTCTCTCTCTCTGTATATATATATATATATATATATATATATATATATATATATATATATATATATATATATATATATATATATATATATATATGTATGAATATATATATGAATATATATATACACACATTATAATATAAACATTTAAAATGGCGACTGAATCGTCTAAGCGGCTGCTGCTGACTAGAGATTGTAGTTATCTGAAATTTTTAATTCTGACTCTTTTGAATAAATTGTTTTCATTACCATCATTTGGCCCCGACGTGGTACAAGTAGTACTGAAACGTCATTGCATTTATACAGGTCATTTTAAATGTATATTTATAAAGCTATACCCTGTATTGAAAAATATTGGTTTTAAGTCTATTTTATCAATATATTTGAAATTGTTTAATTTATATATATATATATATATATATATATATATATATATATATATATATATATATATATATATATATATATATATGAGAAAGGAAGGATGAAGGTAATCTGACGTGATGGGAAATAAAAAAGGAAAAACCAAATAGGATGTTTTTTTTATATATTCATAAACGTTTCGTCTTTATTTTTAAGACTTCTTCAGGATGATAATATTAAGAAAAATGTCATGCAAGTACGTGAAAATATTGGGTTTACATGATGGGTTGATGGGAAGAAGTAGTAGCCACTGCTGGGAGCAGTAGGACCGGTGTCCGGGCTTAGTAAAGTAGCATGGAATAAAATAAATGTGGATGGTTCTGAGTGAAAAAAGTGGAGGGGTGGGAATGAGCGGGAATAATGTGGATGGCAGTGAGTAAAGAAAGTGGAGGGTGGGGGGAGGCTCTGTGATTTTGGTGAGCGTGTAATGTCATGGCTTTAGAGAAGATTTGAAAAATGAGGTGGTTTGAGAGTGGAAGGGATGGGTGGGTAAGAGTGCGAGAGAAGTGTTAGAGAGGATGAAATGGGCGAGGAGGGAGAGAGAGGGGAGATTTTGTTGTAGTAGGTCTGAAATATTTGAAAAGTGGGAATGTTTCACCAGGTGGCTATGTCAAGAATGTGAGGAATGAGTGAGTTGGAATGTTAGGATTCGTGGTGAAAGAAGATGTATGTGTGTGTGTGGGAGGAGGTGTATATGTGGAGAAGTGGAGAAGTGAGGGAAGAGGAGGGGGAGGCTCTGTGATTTTAGTGAGTGGGTAATGTCACGGTATTGGAAAAGATTTGAAATAATGAGGTGGTTTGAGAGTGGGAGGATGGGTGGTGAGAGTGTGAGAGAAGTAGTCGAAATGGTGAAATGGGTGAGGGGGGAGAGGGGATATTTTGTTGTAAGAGAGAGCGAGAGAGAGAGATAGATAAAAGAAAAGTGATAAACATGTACGAATGACAAATTTATTTCAACTTCGATTGTTCAATGCAAGGTGTACTCGGTAAAAAATATGTTTATTATTCTTTCCTTAAGCCAAGGCTTTTCAAAGATTAAACTCTTATCATCAGAGGAATTACATAGATAGATAAGTTGTTTATCCCTCTTCTTTCAGCTATATTTATAATTGCTCTATCTCGTATATTGAGCTTAAACCATTTCACTATAGGTTCTATTTACTAAAAGTATACTTTTAGTTTCATATTTTATATATATATATATATATATATATATATATATATATATATATATATATACATCTGTGTGTGTGTGGTCTAATATATAAACAGCAATTTCATCTTAAGTACTACGCGACACGGTCAACATTTACCGTGATAAAAGAAACTAAAATTTATTAATTACGATTAATTACTTAATGAAATGAGATAAAAACGTTTAGTGGAGAGAGAGAGAAAGAGAGAGAGAAAGAGAGAGAGACAGAAAGAGAGAGACAGAAAGAGAGAGAGAGAGAAAGAGAGAGAGAGAGCGAGAAAGAAAGAGAGAGAGAGAGGTAAAACATTATTTAATTAGTAGAATGTATGGACGAATGAAAATATTTCTAAAAATGCGAAACACATTAACACAAAACTGCACACGTTCATAACACTTGTGTGTTCAGCTGATGTAACTTCTGACCATCTTCAGGTGCATCTAGTAGAACTCGGGAATCTTCATGTCAAACTCGGGAATTTTTTCGGAATATCAAATGGAACCCTTCTTTTAATCCACAGAGGTAGATTGTTCTCGTCCCGTCAGCCATGACTAGGTAGAAGTCTTACATAATTATTTTGTCCTTTAATCCCCACATTCCATGAGCGATGTCTGTTTCCTGTGTCAGAATCTATCAATTTAAAACTTATTTAAAACTTATCGCTGTTTAGTTTTTGACCTTGAAGTGGTATTTTATTTGAGCTCCTTACACCAAGTGACTTCATACCTTGTCTGGAGCGATTTCCATAAAAAATTACATTTTTAGTATCGCCTGTACTGAATATTGAACTTTCAACCTCTAGACGACTGTCACTTAGAAACGGTTATAACTTAATACTTTATCCGTTGCGCCACGGGTCATCGAAGTTGAGTACAGTAGTTCGAATAAACCAAATAATAAAATTCATAAAACTTGTTCTTTTTTTGTTGTTGTTTTTTTTACTTATTCTTTCCGTCTTTGAATACTAGCAGAAGAACTCTGTCTACGCCGGGTGAGAGATAACATCTTAGATGAAAAAGATTTACCAACTGTGCTTTTCTACCGTATTTCACCACACACGATGGTGAAGCCACCGTTAGGGAGACACCCCTTTGTTGCCATTACCCCCAAGTGCACTCTGACCCAGAGTGATAGTACTTGTCGTCAGGGTCCATTTCTATGCTTTAAATACAATCTGTCCTCAGTGTTACATGGAAATTCATCCAATGGTGAGATACCAATTTGGACATTTTAGGAAGTGTGGAGTTATTCGTTTGTTACCGTTAATCCCAGATCCACTTTAAACTGCAGTGGTAGTACCTCTCAGAGCCCCATTTGTGGGTCAAATATAATCTGTCCTGGGTATGACATGAAGCCAAACCCGTGTTTTAAAAGTACCTAAGCTTACTAAGGCCGGCAAATAGTAATTTTATTTTTGTGGTAAAAAATAATATATTACAAAATTTTTATTTTTTCATTTTTATTGTGAAAATAAAATCAGTGTTTTTTTTATCAATGGATTTGAAATATAAACAAACAGAATCCCCCTCGCTGTATGTTAGCTCAGACGATAAAACATCATATACCGCTGATAACGATTGAAAGTGGTCTGGCGTCCGGGTTTCGACTATCGGGGTTAATGCACGTACTACGTCTGGCCACACTGATGAGCCAGAAAACTAATTCGAAGATTTTCCCGGAAAAGTAGATAACCATTTTAAAGGGTAGTTTTACTTACATACAACTCCAACATATATCTTTTAGTTTTATTTATCAATAATAACCCGAAGCATTTTAATAAAACATTAACAAATATTTAGAGGAAATAGAGTTGTACGTATTTGAGCCACAGCACAAAATAAATTGTACAAATATTGTATGTTGAGATGTATGCGAGGAGACTGTTCACCTCTTCCGTTTCTGTTTTTAATTTCTTTCACTCTTCGTTCCTTATCCCAAAAGGAATACAAAATATAGACATGACTGGTTTGGGAAGATAGTTCACTGGGAACAGTTCAAACGACGGCACGTTGAACATGCGGACAAATGCTAGAAACGCAAATCAGAGTTAGTATTGGAAAATGAAATACATAAAATCCTGTGCGACATCGAAATATTTACGGACAACCTCACCCAAGCAAGAAGAACCGAAATGATAATAGTCAATGAAAAGGAAAAATACTTGCCAATCAGTAGATTTAGCCTGCTAGCTTTTTACAGGGTGAAGATTAAAAACGTAAATACATGGAGCTGGCCAGAGAGTTGAAGGGAATATGAAACACTAAGAAACCACAGCAATACCAATAATTGTAGGAGCACTAGGAACAGTTCTGAAAAATTTGAACAAAAATAAGACTCAGAGAAATTGGAATCAAAGGGAGCTTTGGCACCATACCACTCCATAAAACTGATAAAGAACAGCCGAAATATAACAAAAAATAATAATCTTGTACGGAAACCAATCCACTTAGCCAGGTGATGTTGACCAACCACATGTAAGTTGAAATAGAATGGAACTTCGTAAACACAATAGAACATACTTAGACGAAACCGAGGGAACTGAGACAACCAGGGTAGATATATAAGAAAAATACTATATTTTAATGACCCCCTCTTCAATATAAACGTAGTGGTACCAACGTCAGTGAGTACCACAGAAAATGGCCGTAGAGCGTCTGAGAAGATGGAAAGATCTAGGATGAAAAACGGCATCTAGAAATAGATGTTTTTTTTTCTTTTTTTTTCTTACTAATGGATCACCACTTATGAAGGTCCAGGGGTCACCTGAGGATAGGAGGCAAAAAGAATCGTCAGTTGACTATGATCACCCCCACGAAAGGCCAAGGGTTAAAGAGATCGTCATTTAGACGATGGTCGCCACCACGAGAGGATTGGATACAATTACTTAAGTATTTGTTCACATTAAACTTGAAGACAACCATGCTGTAGTCAGTTCAGAAGCAGACTCATGGTATCATGTTCCACGGATGGGATGTTCACGAAAATAAACTTTGTTTATGGAAGTTGCGTTTGTTTGTTTTTTTTTTGTATAGAGAGGGATAGAAAGGACAGTTCTTTGTTATTATTGTATCTAGACAAGCTACCGCTGTGAATGTTTTATAAGGGGGGTAACTGGGATTAGAGCTCGATCGAACACCTACCGTGAGCATAACGATAGAGTGGAGAGGGACTAGCAACATATGTTTTGTGTGAAA
Organism: Sepiola atlantica; assembly: GCA_963556195.1. Taxonomy (NCBI): domain Eukaryota; kingdom Metazoa; phylum Mollusca; class Cephalopoda; order Sepiida; family Sepiolidae; genus Sepiola; species Sepiola atlantica. The sequence goes on from OY744539.1 coordinate 36,826,874, forward strand.
GAGTCTGAATAAACGAGTAGAGATCATCCCCGACTGCGAAGTCGATTTTGTACCCTGTCAAGGCAGGAAATGTTGCTCCGAGTGCCCCCCCCCCGACATGACAGAAGCACTCCATATCTTGTAACTCAGATTACAGAGAAATTCACCAGTCGTTATCAACAGGGAATTAACGGTAAACAGCTGGTGCGAGAACGCAAAGTAAGTTTCAATTGTGAGCGAAAGAAACGGAGACTACTGGAAATCTGAGGTGATTTATTGTCACTCAGACGCCAGGGAACACCAACTGCTTTTACCAGTAAGTTATCACCGGAATCGACTTGTGTGAGAGCTTCTACCGAGTGAGAAATAATCATAAATAGAACAGAAAGAATGTTATTCTCACGACGTTTCGGCCGATGTACCCTCCGACCTTCTTCAGGTGCACGCGTCGAACTCATAATACACATTTTTAGTCCTGATCTTAAAAAGAAATTCAGAAAAAAAAAACCCAGAAAGAATACCAAAAATGTTCATATGGTTGCAAAGATCAACTACTGAGAACTAAAATGATCCACGAAAACTGCAAGAAATAAAGTAGAAAGGCCTTTTGGCTAGGAGCGAAGTGCAGTATCTGTTCTGATGCTGCACTTAGTCTATTCCGTCCTCGGTCACTGAAGGAGAAGTCCTTCTTAACTGAGGCAATTTTAAATTTTGTTCCAATCCAGGGTGTCCCTTTTGAAGGTTGGATGGTCCCTACATTAAAAACCGACATTGTGTCTAACTTTGTCCTCGTGGAACCTAAGAAGTCCCTCCCTGCTATTAATAAATACAATGATCCTAGAATGTTTAAAGGTCAAGGGTCTTCAGAGCGGAAGTCACGAAACCACGTGATTTCCGGCACTTGGCACTAGATTTAATTGTAACCAGTGGAATAAAAGAACACATTTTTACAGACAGGAAGTTAGAATTAACTATACTGCGAAATAGAAAAAAAAAACCGATTGGCAAGAAATATATCAAACAGGATCGAAATAAGGAAGTGGTCTTTGGTACGCGCCTATATTCGTGTACATGGAGACCACAAAACCGACCAGGCGGCAAAACACGCACTAAAATTGGAACCCCAAAACACAAAATTCCCGCCACAGATTTAAAACCAACAATTAACACATATCAAATAAATAAGTGGCGGGAAATGTGGAACTCTTGCATCAACAATAAATTACAGGCAATAAAAGAACAACTTGAAGAAAAGAAATGATGATCCTACAAAAATGACTAAAAAAGAACAAATGATATTATCAAATATCACTAATTTTTACTACCTTGGGAGAGAAGTAGCTCCAATTTGCACACCATGTCAGGATGCCTATACGATACGTCATGTATTGACGAATTGTCAGGACCTAGAACAAACTCGACAAAAATATTATAAAGGAAGGTACTTCTACAGGTAAATCCAGGTAAAATATTTGAATATTTAAAAGAATCTGGTGTTTACAACAGAATCTAACAGAAGGTGTAATTTCTACAAACTTTCAACAGGTTGATATGCCGTAAAATAAAACAAACAAACCAAAACATAGATAAATATTTTAAGAGACTAAGAACTTGAAGCACCATTTTTTTTACCAGAATGACTGGATTCAACATTAAATGACCGTAAAGGGTTGATATGCTGTAAAACAAAACAAATAAACAAACTTATAGCGGACTTTTTAATAACATTTTATCATATTTTCAAAATATATTATACTTACTGTCGCTAATATAAGATATCTAAAATCCATACTTTTTAGGATGCATTGTTCTATATGTTACTAGGATTTCCGCATTCGTGTCATCTGTTCGTGAATTTTCGGAAATAGCCGATGGCCTTTGCCGAAGATTCCAGATAACAGCTCTCTTAAAAAAATTGGCTCTATTTCATTATACAAAATACATAATTCGGTACAAGGTGATGAATTGGAGTAGTGGTGGCACTATTTTGCGTTCAATGTTTGTTCTATTGTTGCCTTTCAACTACTGTGTCATACATGCAGAAAACCAAGTTTCCGTCATTATTACAGAAACACATTCAAGTTCAAAAATTGTATCCATACATTGGTAACGGCTTGTTCTTGCACGCGCCCCTGTGTGATCTTTCCAGACCGAGAGCATGCTGCTTGAAATCAAAGCTTCTTATTTATATTTTCAAAGAGGAGAAAGTCGACCTAAGACTGACGGAAGACATAAGAAGTTTATTCAATTTGATCGTCGTTTCAAATCACTGACCAGGGGGGGGGGGTGGTGGATGGGGTAAGACAGAGAAAGATCGATAATCAATGTTTAATTATATTTTGCCAGCCCATTTCATGTTGACACGTTGTGTGTTCCCAACGAACTGACTTCGCTCTCTCACTCTCTCTTTGATCCACATAACGTCATTTTTGTTTCTATTAATTCGGATTCAGCAGGTTGATCTCGGCTGACCTTTCATTTCCTGTTATTCTCAACTAGCCGTTTCATATACTTGTGGGTTTACTCATCCAATATCTAACAGTATTTATTTACTCGTCACATGTATTCGAACAATTTCTTTTTACTACAACAACGTTATCCATCACCCTGGCAATGCCAATCGCCATGATTATTCACTCTATAGGCTTTACCATATTTAAAATTATCTGCAATGATTATAAACGTCTTTGCAACGACTAGAATACGATTAAATTGCTAGCACTCGTTACGAATAGGAACAGGCAGTTCTTGGCAAAAGGTCGTAGACGACTTTTTGTCGAATAAAATAGAACAATGTGTTCGAACAAAAAGAAATTCACGCTTCAGAGAATGGAAAAAAAATCATCCGACAAAATTGGGTCTCTGTGCAGTCAGGCTCCACTTATTGCATTTAATTTTGATCACAAAACAATTATATTGAATGAATAAAGTAATGAACCAATCAGAACGCTTCCTGTGGGAATAAGACATATGTTGTATTATTTGGCTTATTGGGACTACTGTTATCATCTTGGATGCTATTTTCACAATGTTTCGGCCGATGTAACCTCCGACCTCCTTCAAGTGCGTCTTGTCAAACTAGGATTTTTTTAATGTCCAACGCGGGAATCTGTACACAATTTCGAATAGAAACCTTTATTTAATCCACAAGGGTAGCTTGTTCTTGTTCTGTCGGCCATGACAAAGTTGAAGTCTTAACTACTTCTTAATTATATTCTTAATATCGCCTGTACTGAGTATTTCACTTTCAACATCGCGAAGACTGCAACTTAGAATTGATTATAACTTAGCACTTTTACTCGTTGCGCCACAGGTCCACGTGGAAAGGTATGTGTGATTTGGATTCACTTCTTAAAAAAGAATATAAATATAAATAGAGACAAAATACAACAGTCAACAATCCACGAGAGTAGATTGCTCTCGTTCCGTCAGTCATGACAAGGTAGAAGTTTATGCGCACGTATGTATTTTGAATATATCCTTGCTTGAAAGTCGATCTGTGTGTGTATCCATGTTTAGATGTGTATGTATATTTATGTCTGTTTATTTATTCGTACTTATGTATCTATTAAATTTGTTTACATGTGTGTATTTTTTATATATAGATAAGATATTTATACCTAAATAGGTTTGTAAAACTTGGAAGGTTAAATAGAGTTGAAAGGAATCCAAACTAAGTAGGTAATAAAACAAAGAAAAAGGGGATAGGCAGGTCATAAAAAGAATGAAAAAGATAGGAACTGACTGTAAGAGTCAACAAGTAAAATAGGTAATCCGATACTAATTCATGAGAAATAGAAAATAACCAATCCCAAACATAGATTTATTTAGAGGAGAAAGGTCTACAAATCCATCCCACTTCTCTGGAATTCTTGGTCTGATGAGGCTGACTTTCTGTGAAAAGTGCAACCGAAACATGTTTGCACATATGTAACCAATAATGTTTGTATCCATAAAAATGTATACCTATGAACAGCTCTACTTTTTATTGAGCACTTTTTATAAACACTTGAGTTTGAACAATACATGTACAATATATATATATATATATATATATATATATATATATATATATATGTATGTGTGTGTTTGTGTGGTACATGTGTTATATTAGTTTCTGTAGATATTAATCCGTAGAAGATCTAGTAATTATAAAAAGTGCCCAATAACAAGTCGAGCTATATCTCTCGTCTCTTTTTATTAGTTATTACCTTTTTATTTATTACTTTTCTCATTATGTTAATTGTATTGTTTTAACTTACAAAAATATGCGACCCGAGCTCGCATATTTTTTACTTGTATATTAGTTTCCTCTACAAGAAAAGGGGTAGGTAATCCATTGGGCGATGGTTTCATTACAAACGGATACTACACTAACTCCCAAGGAGGAGGTAATGCCTGGGAGGATTGTATCATGACCAACGATCATACACTACACTAACCCCTCCCCAAAGGAAGAGGTAATGCCTAGGAGGATTTTATGACAACTGAACAGATACTACACTAACCTACAGAATTAAGGATTGGAAGATAGTACATTCGTCTGAAATGGTATACTAAACTGAATTGAGCATTAAAAATAGTAATAGCATAGTTTTGGCTAAATCTCCATTATTATTACCAACATAGAATGGTATAGTTTCGACTTGAGACAGAGAGATACCAAATCTCCATTTGTAATAGATATAAAACTAATCTGGTGTTGAACTACTGAGGATGAACCTTCGCATGCATCTACATTTTGATACGAGTTCGTCTTTTTTAAATGAATTATTGATATCAGGGTATTGTAATGTGGCAAGTTTTTCTTATAGGCATAGCTTGCATATTCCTATATTTATAAATCAGCAAGAAAATACCGGTCACATGATGGATTAAATTAATTCTCCAAGCAAAACAGTTTTGCACCACTTTTATGCCACTTTATACTAGAAGATAGTGTTCGGCCGGGAGAAAGGTGTGCGGATAGTGGGGATGTAGTTTGGGGAAATGTGGTGTGTAGGTTAGGAGGACTTTTATGTAATGTTTGTCTTTAATTTTTATTATATGTTAAGTTCTTTAAATTTATAAAACGCACATTCAGTTGAAAAATCCTTTAGACTTACGTGCGATACAAGCTCAGGTATTGACATCGTAAAAAACTACTACCTTAGTAATGTGTACTCTGCCTATTCCTTTTTTTGTCAACCAATCACATGTTTCTATTTACATACGAACAAACTAAAAACCAATAAGACTTTTAAATAGTATATGAATTTATTCACTTATTGCGTGATTAAAAAAAAACAATAACAAATTACAATTATACTTAATACACCACTCAATAAGTTCCGGGCCTGAAATATGATTTTTATAAATTACTGACCTTCAAATAACACGTGTCAGTTATTTAAGTGAAGCCACTGTTCCAACATTTCAAAACAATTAAAAAATCCGTACTTCAAGTGTTTATAAGTCATTTCTTTTTGATAAGAAAAATATCGTTCAAGCAAAGCAATACCTTTATAAATGCTATTCGAACTAGTCTCAGTTGAAAACAATAGTTAAGAGGTGGTATGCTAACTTTAAACACGGGCGTACAGACACTAATAATGTTGAACGCTCAGGTCACCCACATTTAGCAGTTGTCTCGGAAAACATAAAAAAAGGTCCACAAACTTGTTTTGGCCGATCATAAATTGAAGTTGCATGAGATAGCAGGGGAGTTTAAAATAACAGAAGGTTGTGTATTCGCCATTTTGTTAATCAGAAAGCTGTGTTGAAAGTGGGTGCAGCGTTTGCTCACAGTCGATCAAAAACAACAACGCGTCGACGATTCAGAGCGTTATTTGCAGATATTTTAACGCAACAAAAATGAGTTATTGCGTGAATATGTGACAATGGATCCACCAATTCACTCCGGAGTCAATTCGGCAATCAGTTGAGTGAACAGCATAGGTGAAATGCTACAAAAGCGAGCAAAGCCGCAAACATCAGCAGGCAAGGTTTTGGCCTCCGTATTTTGGTAATGCAAGTTATTTGTTCCTCAATTACCCTTAGGAAGAAAGCGAATATCATATAGCATTATTGATTTAAAGGAATAAATCAGCAGAAAAACGGCCACAAATGAGAAAGGAAAAAGTGCTATTTCACTAAGACAATGAACCGTGTCACTAGTTGATCGCAACGATAGCAAAACTACATGAATTGCCCTTCAAATTGCTTCCGCACCCACCCTATTCTCCAGATCTCGCCCCCAGTGACTACTAGCTGTGGCAGACTTCAAAAAAATGCGACAGGGAAAGAGATTTGGTTTCAATGAAGAAGTAATATTGGAAACTGAGACGTATTTTCAGTTCAAAAACAAACCGTTCCACAAAAAAGACATCGAATTGTTAGAGGAGTGTATCACACTAGAAGGAGACTATGTTGATGAATAAAGTCGAATTTTGCCTAAAAGTTGTTGTTTTATTAGTTGGGTCCGGGGCATAATTGGTGATGTGTTAATTATAGTTTTATGTGAATTTACATCCTCGATTGTTGTTTTGACAAATTACGACTGAATTTAAAGAATGCAGAATTCAATTATTTCTGTAAAACACGATTAAAATATTTTAATCAATAGAAGTTGTTAACAACGAAATTTTAGTAACAGTTTTTTACATCTAAATATTTGGAGGAAAATTGTTCTTTCATTGTTAACGGTTTCTATTTTAAAAAATGATTTCAAATATGAAAATAAAGTTTCTTAAAAGAAAAAGTATTTTAATTCTTAATCATACAGCAAGCCGACGCACGACCAACGTAATAACTCAGGCCTGTTAACTGAGTCAAGTTTTTCTGGTGACGTCATTGATAGTGGGTAGTACTATCAATGGGGACCGGAAGTGGCGAAGACGCTAACGCGCATGCGCCCATCTGTTTTCAGAAAGTAATCAGAGCATGCAGACGCACGACCATAGGATTATTCATTCACTTGGAAATCATTGTTAACTTGTTCCTGCTATTGTGACTTTATTTCCCTGCCCAGAACACGGCAACCCCCTTATAAAACATACAATTTAAGACTAATTAATAAGTTTCATCCAAAATGTGTGCGAAAATCCAAAGAAATAAGCGAGATATTCAAATAAAAACATGACTGTTTTAATTTATTACAAATTTTTACTATATTGTAAATAAACTGTTCGTTTTACAAACAAAAAAAAACCCACCAGAAACACACATTTTAATTTATTTCAATAAATGTTCTATTAATTAATTATTTTTAATTATTGATTTTGGGTTACTTTACTGAATTCGTAATCTTTAATGTTTGATTTACTTTTCATGTTTGATTTACTTTTAAATTAAAAATATCAAGAAACATCATTTACTTTTTTCGGAAATGAGAGCAACTCCTATCAAAATATTCTGCTAAAACTAATGGTGATAAAATGTTCATATAAAGAATAAAACTGCCTAAGAATAGGGATTTTTCTTCTTCTTGTGTTTATAAACCAAAAGATATTTCCATGCAGTATAACTGATACTAGTCTTTTCATTCGATGTAGACCAGCAAAAAAGGCACTTATTTAAATAATGAATATTAAATCAGACAAATTATTTTTCAAAGAAAAATTTTCATGTTTTAAAAATTCAAAAAATTATGACAACACCATTTTATTATTAAGTATAAATTTAATGTTTACACAAAATAATACATTTGCACTAAGATTTATAATAAAGTAATGGATTAATTATATTCCGTGATCGTTAATTCATAAATGCTGAAAATTTCATTAAAATTGATTGATTTCTTGAATTTTGATGAATTTTTAAGTGAAAGGAGGGGTCAAAATGCCCATAGTCTGACTGTTCGACAGCTCTCGTTTGTTACTTTAGAGCATGACGTCATTTTCCAGTGCTCTGGCCTGATTATATTACGTTGGTCATGGCCGACGCCACGTCGAAAAAAAAACTAGAAGCATACGTCAAAACCTCGTGGACAACAATAACAGATAAAAAAAAATGAAGAAATTCTTAATACGTGATCTGTCTAAAACGTCTCCGACCTATCTGTGACGTTGTTGGGACCCTAATCCCCTTCAAAGCAGGCCCCTTGTACTTGCACACACTTAGCCCATCGATACATCCACGCTGGTCACTCTCCGCGGAGGTGCGGCCATTTTTGAATCTGTTGAACACCCCTTTAATTTGTGTTACACATCGCATTTTCTCCAAACACATGCTGAATCTAATGCAACGGCGGAGATGAACACTATTCCAAAAGAAGACTTCCAGAAGTGTATCCGACAGTGGATGGATCGGTGGGCTAAGTGTGTGCAAGCACAATGGCCCTACTTTGAAGGGGATTAGCGTCCTAACGCCGTCACGTATTTGAAATATTTTTCCGGCCTAAGGTCGGATACTTTAGACAGGCCTCGTATATCTCTGAAGAAGAAAAACTTTCCCGGAAATTTGGATAAGAAAGTGCTATTAAAATTGCATTGTTTACTGCTTCTATTACTGAAAATAATTTCAAATACGAAAATAAGGCTTCTTAAAAGAACAGCTTTTTAAAAATGTATTTCTTAACTATACGATGCACCGACACAATGTTCTTATGTTTAAATGAATAAAATAATAACTCGATGTCATGATAAAAGTTTAGTTGTCTAGAAAAACACAAAAAACAGACATTAATTTGTTTCATAATTTTATAAATTAATCGAACAATTAATTAATTAACAATTAACAATTAATTAATTAACCCGAAATACATTTCAGCTGCTGATATTTTTTCACAACCGGATTCATACCATGTTTTCTTTTCTTTTATTCATTTTTCAATGTTCCATGTTGTTGTTTTTTCAATTAATCAAGAAAAATTACATCTATGAGCAAATCGCCAGCTTTCCTTAGCCCCCAATTAGTCTATTTTGGTGCAAATGGGTCTCTTTTCCATTAGCAGCAAAATCCCACCTCTTCTTCGTTGTAGAGATTTCTAGATGCTGGAAGATTTCTTACTCAAATAGCTTCGTACTTGAGACCTCTGGCCTTTAAAATTTCCTCTGTGCTACCCGCTTCCCCGACCGTACTGACATGCAGAAATTTAAATGTAATGTGAACAAACATCTTGCTGCTGAACTCCCTACAAAGGGTGCACACCTATAAATCTGACCCATATAACACAGTAACCCCTTACGCTTTAGTAACAACATGCGTTGTTTGGGATAAATAAAAGTAATAAAAAAGCAGACTCCAAATTCAAATATTTGATTAGTTTATTTGTTTGACCAACCAGAAAACGTTTAGAAAACGCAGTTTACCAAGTCAGTTAGAAATATAGCGGAATTTTCGCTGAAACAACCGCGTCAAAAGAAAAGCGTAAACTTATAGCAACTGGACCAGCTGTTAGTTGGCCGTCTTCGACCCATAGTAAGCAGATGCATTATACCAAATTCGCGGGCCAGTCGCTCACTAGCCTACAGGAACCACGATCTACGTTAAGAAGGCCTGGTCAATGAGTTGAGTTTATCTACTGACGTCACAGTAGTTGGTTGATGCTAAGCAGATAAACAAGACGCTTCGAAAAGAAAGGTTGCTACACACCAACACGTGGACATATGACTATGGTCATTTCTGTCTGAAATTATTTAATCTTTGATGTAGTGATTGTTTGGATACTGATGGTTTTGGTCAAGTCGTTTTCAAGGTGAAAGTCTGATAGTGATTTGAAGGTAAAACTATATAAACAAACTCATAGACTAAGATGGTTGACAAACCTGTCATGATAGAAAAAAGCTTAAATAAAAAACATATACTTGTGTGAGATAATGAAGAGTGGCAAAAAATGAATTTTGGACGAGTCCGTTGTAGGTAGGACGTGGAGAAAGAAAAAAAGCGACTTGATAACTGTTAAAAAAGAGAAGGTTCCGCAGTGCAAGCGAGACTTGAAAAGCGGCGGTTTCAGAAACACGAAGAGCCGGAGCGCTTGGTGATCGGAGTATTGAAGTACCGGAAGAATGGGAGTTTACTAATTATTTATGGCACCGATGAAGTTTTATTGGCTATGGTACCCAAGCCCGTCTTGCTGTTAGACTTTCGTACCCGCTGACTATTAATGCGACTGATAAGCAAGTTGGTACCGTGAAGAAATCCCCTGACTTGTATTTCAACAAACAGACAATTGGAAGTGCTTGTGGAACAATTAGTTCAGTTCACGCTCGGACAATGCAGAGCAAATTGCTTTCCAATCGGATGTATATATGAACGAGTTTCTAGCGGAAACCAAGTCTGTGACCTCAGCAAGAAAAAAAACTTTCATGAGCCAAAATGATGTCAAGAGATTTTTTTATATGTGTGCGTAGCCGTCGTAAACGATCTGGTGATGGGAAATAAAGAAAACCAAAGTTTTTCCATATACGTTCTGTTCTTTGTCATTCTTGTTGGATCTTACCGTGTACCTCGAAAGAACGGGTAATGCAACACTTGCCTTTCTCTAACATTTGGAATATTTTTTTTTTACTCAAAAAGTCTGCATAACATAAAACGTTTCGTTTGCCCTGATACACAATTCTAATTTATGTTTGAACGTATATACGATTGAACATTTATGCTCACCTGTTGACTGTCATGAAATAATATCGACTAGAAATTCGGTTAAAACTTGTTTATTTTTGTGTAAAAGTTTATTTTTTGTGTCAAAATGTTTTTGATGTGTGTCATAAAATTCTAAAACAGCTCAAATATGTTTAGTGCGATGAAAAATATAATGATTAAAACATTGAATTAAAGTTACATTCTGAACACTTCAAAAAGAATTTTATTTCAGGACAAGGAATACAATTTAAACTAAGAGAAACGAACAAAAATAACTATGTATATTTATTTTCAAATAGTTTTACATATTTTATAAAACTTACAAAATTCATTATTTAATCAGATTTTGATTCTTCATCGTTTGTATTTGTTTAAAAAATATTCATCATTCGTTTATAATTTGTTTGTTTATTTAATTACTGTTTGTTCCCTAAATTAATAATTGTAGCTCCTTGGCGTTTTGGCGTTTTGGCTAAGATCAAATTAAAGACACCACCTATTCCCAAATTCCATCCATACCTTTTTTTCTCCTACGCAAGTCAACTCGCACTTAGATATCTACCTGCTTGTATTCGGTCCTAAACAAACCGGAAAACAGTGGACGGTCTGTTATTTTTTTGTTGTTGTTTGTTGCCCCACTGCCCACTTCCATTGAATTTGCACACACACACACACACACAGCCCCCCCCCCCCCCTCCCCCACACCCACCCACAGACACCCACCCACACACACAGACACACACACAGACACCCACCCACACACACAGACACACACACACACACACACACACACACACACACACACACACACACACACACACACACACACACACACACACACACACACACACACACACACACACACACACACACACACCCACACACAGACACACATAGACACACACACGCACACGCACACACACACACATATGTATATTTATAAATAAAATTAACATTTTTAACAAATGGGTATATTTTAGGTAGGATGACTGCTGGAGTAAATGTGGTATTTTGGTGAATAATGGTTCTAATTCTAGCTAAGGGTAGGATAGACAGAGGATTACCAACGACGCCCACACTCCGCACACTTTTTATGGGCGTGTGCCTAATTTGGTTAAAATTTTAAATTGTACTTTTATATTTTTTGCAAATAAATATTCAAAGTGTAGTATCTGTTCTGATATTAAACTTTATCTTTTCTGTACTCGGTCAGTCTAGGAGATATCCTTCTTGATTGAGACCATTAACATTTTTTATTCCAAATCAGTGTGACCCTTTTTGTGAGCTGGATTTTCCTCACATGAAACACCGATCTTGTGCCGAACTCTGCCCTCGTCAGGAGATAGCTAAATAGGAACACACTTAATCACATACATCGTACCCAACAATATTTGTTCTACAAATAGGTTGATATTCTAACTTAAAAAAAACTATAATCGGCATTGCTTGATTTTGTATGTTTTGATGTGAATAAATATGTAAAGAAAATTGTTTTCAAATTGTTCACTATCAAAACAATAAACGAATTTTAGTCTTTAAAATTAATGAAACAACACGCAACTTAACTCTTCTTTTTAAATTAATTATTTTTATTTTTTTAAAACTAACTTAAATGAATAAACGCGAAAGTTTTTTTTCCACCTATTCTAACTGTATTAATATCAAAACGGGTTATGCTTATTGAATTCGGTGACACAGCCTGCGATTGAAATACCGTATATAGTAATCTGAAAACACCCACAAACAGTTTTAGATATTACTAATTTGCATATTTTTTAACCGTTTCTAATAAATAATAATTCTGTAATATCCATTTGTAATTTGCATTGTCATATTTTCTTATATATACGCAATAGTTTCGTTAATAGTAAAACGTTTGATGTCGCTGGGATGCTGAGAACAGATACTACAATTTGAATTATTTATTTGCACAAAATATTAAAAAAATTACATTCGAAACAAATTAGGCACAAGGTCATCAAAAGTGTGGATGTCGTTTGTTATCATTTGTCTAACGTTATAAAAGTGTCTATCCTACTCTTAACTAGAATCATTTCAATCACCTCAATACCACATTTACATTCGGGTCGTCCTAGTTAAGATATCCCCAAACTGATTTGAAAATTTTATAGTTCATAAATAGACATATAGACAAGAATTTCATACTACACTTTGATCTTAGCCCCAAAGTCAAGAAACCATAAAAATAATCTATTAGCCCAGTTTCACCATAAATCGGATTTGTTCCTTTCTTTTCTTTTTAAACATTCTATTTATAATCGACAGCCTGATTTTTCGGCATGTCTCACTTGTCCCAAAGTGTATGACGTCATTTTCGATCGAACAGGCCGTCTAAACGCAGGTCGTATTATTTATCTCCTCTTCAGGAGGTTAGGCACAAGACCATTTTTATCTTACTCCAACAAGGTAAGATGTGACCCAAGGTCGGGTCGAAAAGTGGGGCTTGAAAAGCCAGCACCCGAGAAGGTGAGCACTCTGGCCATTAAAAATTGCCTGGGCAGCCCCGTCGGCATTCCCGGGTAGGGGCGCCTCAGGCAGTAAGCAATAAACTACTCCTCCCCAATGAGGGGAGGTGAAGCCTGGGAGGGTGATCTCCTAGAACTACACAGGACAAACCCACAGACCGACGTAAATCAAGCCCCGAAGGCCAAGACGATACCAGTCTATGGGGTGCAGTATCCATCGGAACAGATACTACACTTTGATCTCGACCAAACGCAGGTCGTTTTATTTATCTACCTCCCACAAGGTAAGATGTGACACAAGGTCTGGAAAGTGGGATTAGAAAAACCAGCACTCGAGAAGTTGAGCACTCTGGTCATTAAAAACTGCCTGGGCAGCCCCGTCGGCATTCCCCGGTAGGGGCGCCTCAGACAGTAAGCAATAAACTTACTCCTCTCCAAAGAGGGGAGGCGAAGCCTGGGAGGGTGGACCTCCTAGAACTGCACAGGACAGCCCCATAGACTGGCGTAAATCAAGCCGCGAAAGCCAAGACGATACCAGTCTATGGGGTGCAGTATCCATCGGAACAGATACTACACTTTGATCTCGACCAAACGCAGGTCGTGTCAGGAACCCACTCGTTAACCGGATAACAACATATTGTACCAGCATCATCAACGCACCTGCCATAAATTTGTGGCAGAAAATACGAAAAGTGAGACAAACTAAAACACACACACAAACCTCTTCGATCAGCGTCATAACTACTGTCTGACTGTTGTAGTTAGAAGGAAACTCTACCCTCTTTCTTTTAGAAACATTAAAATGAAATCAACTTATATTCATTAACAGTTTTATATATATATCAATAAAACTTTTGATTTTCGTAGTGCTGTGTTTTTGTTTTCTTATACTAATGAGTCACCACTGACCAAGGCCAAATGCCGCTCGAGGATAAGTTGGATGATGACCACAATTATAAAAGAATTGTTGGAAACAATGGGTAGAATGGGCGAAAATGTATTACTTAGGAGGACAGCTGAACAAGAATTTGTTAACATTGGACTTTAAAACGATCATGTTGTAGTCAGCTGGGAAGCAGCTCCGAGATATTGTGTTAGATAGGTGGGAAGTTATTGGAAAGAAACTTTGTTCATGGAAGTTCCGTTTTGTTTTAGACACACAGAGGAAGAAAAGAAAGTTCTTTGCAGTATTCTGTGAATGTTTTATAACGTGGGAGATACAAAAAAATTAGAGATCATTCAAACACGTAGCATGAAAATAACGATCGAGCAGAGAAAGACTAGAGACGTATCTTCGGCGAGAAAGGGACTGTTGTTTTGGTTGTTTTGTTTTACGGCACATCAACACTTTTTTGGTTGTTTGATGTCAAATAAGTTCATTTTTATAAAAGTTTTCATGCTTAAAATTCTTTATATCTTCAAATATTTGTTCATGGTGTTTGGTTTGATTGTTTTGTTTTACGGCATATCGACCCTTTTCGGGTTATTAAATGTCGAATCAGGTTATTTTGGTAAGAGTTTTTATGCTTCGAGTTCTTTATATCTTCAAATATTTATTCATGGTGTTTGGTTTGGTTGTTTTGTAGAGGAAGATGTTGTTTTTGTTTTAAGCTTTGCAGAACATGATTGAGTTGTGCAAAGGGAAAGGAAAAAACAATGACATCAATATTTGGTGCATTTTAAGTCAGGAAGCCGGTATTTTCAGACACACCAATTATTATTATTATTATTATTATTATTATTATTATTATTATTATTATTATTATTATTATTATTATTATTATTATTATTATTATTATTATTATTATTATTATTATTATTATTATTATTATTATTATTATTATTATTATTATTATTATTATTATTATTATTATTATTATTATTATTATTATTATTATTATTATTATTATTATTATTATTATTATTATTATTATTATTATTATTATTATTATTATTATTATTATTATTATTATTATTATTATTATTATTATTATTATTATTATTATTATTATAATGATAGTGATAATAATAATAATAATAGTCATCATCATCATCATCATCATCATCATCATCATCATCATCATCATCATCATCATCATCATCATCATCATCATCATCATCATCATCATCATCATCATCATCATCATCATCTACTAAGCCAATAAGCCATTCCATAGTCGTACTACTTCACGCACGTTTCACACATTAAAAAAATATGATCGTCTGCTCAGCAACATTGTGATTGGTAATTAGTCTGATGTCGCTAAAATTTAAAAAAATCCGACTTTACCCATTTTAAATTGCGTCGTCCACGTTTTATTGAATTGAGGAATATTTAGCTGACAGTTATTTTTACTGTAAGAAGACAGAATATTTATTGTTTTAAAAAGAATGAAATGGCTACAATTTTAAATAAATAAACAAATAAATCTAGAAGAGGTACATTCGTTTTATTTATTCAACGAATAAATGACATTGACAATTATTTTTACGGGAGAAGAAAGAGTCATTTTTCTGAATAGCATGGAGCGCGACATACATTTATTATTTCGAAAGGAATATTGTTATTAACAGTAAATTATACATATGAATATAAAAAAAACACATTGGAATTTCCACGGTGTCCTGCTAGTGTTATATTATGAGGGCCCCTGTATTCTGAAAACGTGTAAAGTCAGCTAGTATGGATTATGAACTGGGTGAAAGAAAAAGGATGGAGTGCAAAATAGGTGCATATATAATAAATAATTTGGGACAAACAAAAATGTTCCCACGGTGATTCATTCTGAGAATCATAACACACTGGATGTGAGTTGGCCGAGATGAAACACTCGGATCAAAAAGGTTAGACAAAAAGCAATATTGAGTTCTGTTATGACATTGGTTGAAGGGTCAAAGGGCTCTGACGTCACAGATAATTGGTGAGAAATTAGCTTTCTAGACAGTTCACCATGGTGGCGTGAGATGGACAGACGTCCATTAACTGAGCTCTGCTATGCATAGAGTCCGGGTGACATCGCCAGATATGGGCTAAGACGCAGAGTAAGATCACAAGGGCGGAACAAGAATATAGCCGATTGCATCCGTCACATTCCACAAACAGTATGAAAGTAAAAGAGGGTATGAATGAAGGAACCGACAAGTGGAAATCTCTCCGATTGAAGTGTGAAATAAAAGGATAGAATCTCTCTCAAAAGTCTTGCCTTCGAGCGTTTTTGTCTCCCGTGCATGAAAAAAGAGTTTGCCCACAAGACAGGTACGCCACTACGATCATGAGCCAGCAACGGAGATGAGTGTGCAAGCAAACCCACGACCAACAGTGAGGTAGAAATCTGTAAGGTAACTTTGAATACTGATTTAAAACGTAAGAACAATTTGAAACATGTTAAGGACATTATAAGTTTAAAGCCAGTTTAAAGGCTTAGGAACTATTGTTAAAATGTTGAGATAAAACTCTGTTAATGATTCTGCATTTAAATGAACGCTAAATTTTCTGAGTGGCCCGGTCAACGCTTCTAACTTTCGCAGTGAGTTTCGTGTTGTTTCGATTTTTGGTGGTGCCTCGAGAAACGTTGACCCCGGGCCTTCGCCATTACGAACTATAAAAATATATAGAATAAGAGTTGTAAAGTATTCTTACAATATAATAGAAAATAAAAACGCCATAATATTATACTAGTTCTTCTTCTTCTTCTTCTTCTTCTTCTTCTTCTTCTTCTTCTTCTTCTTCTTCTTATTATTATTATTCTTCTTCTTCTTCTTCTTCTTCTTCTTCTTCTTCTTCTTCTTCTTCTTCTTCTTCTTCTTCTTCTTATTATTATTGTTGTTGTTGTTCTTCTTATTATTTGTACTCACTAGGAGTTCTCACACAGATCATCGTCAGTGATTGCTCACCGACAACAACCAGTGGTATTTCCCTGAGTCTGAGTGACAACAAGCCTTCCCAGATTTCCAGTATTCTTTACCTCTTTTCGATAACGATGCGGTATCGCAACAGCCGCTTACCATCGATTTCTCGCTGGTAAGGACAATTGGTCTTCTCTGGGATTTGGGTCCCAGCATTCTCCGCAATTTTCCAATGGAGGTCTGGTTTGTGCTGTCCCTCCTCGGTCTTCTCATCCTCCTCGACCCTTTACAAATATTTTGTCTGGTGTCAGCCTAAGCCGACACCACTTAAATTAAAAAATTTAAAAAATTTTTATTTTAAAATTATTATTATTATTATTATTATTATTATTATTATTATTATTATTATTATTATTATTATTATTATTATTATTATTATTATTATTATTATTATTATTATTATTATTATTTACTCACTAGGAGTTATCACACTGGTCATCATCAGTGATCACCCACTGCCAACAACCTGTGGTATTCCCTGGAGTCTGAGTGACAACAAGTCTCCTCAGACTTCCAGTATGCTCCACCTCTTTTCGTTCATCACTGCTGATGACCTTGCGGTATCGCAACAGCCACCTACCACCGATTTCACGGTGATAAGGGCCATTGGTCTCCTCTGGGGCCCGGGTGGCAACAAGTCTCCCCACGGTCCCAGAGCTGTCCGCGCTCTTCCAGTGGAGGTCTGGTTTGCGCTTTCCCTCCTCGACCCTCTGTCCATAATTTACGTGGTGTCAGCCTATGCTTGCGCCTCTCTCTCGCGGTTGTATTTTCCCCGGTTCTGTTGTCTTGTGCTTCCATGTGTTTGTACTCCATTCGTTGCTTATGTGGGTTAATTTCCGCATTCGAGGACATTTCTCAGGATTGTAGCTGTTTTGATCATTATTGTCCTTTGTATGGTCTCAGTTATCCCTTTGATTCCTATTTCTCCTAGTCTTTTCTCCATGTTTTGGGGGACTGTTCCTAGTGCTGCTATGATTATTGGTGTTATACTGACTTTCTTCATGTTCCATATTCCTTTCAATTCTCTGGCAAGTTCAGTATATTTGCTTCTTTTTTCCGTCTCTTTGATCTTCACTCTGTGGTCCGCTGGAACAGCAAAGTCTACGATTTTGCAGGATTTTTCTTCCTTGTTGATTATTATC
>OY744539.1:36849949-36852449 GCA_963556195.1 Sepiola atlantica
CCGTCTAAATACTTGGGGTCTAGAATATTGCTAAAAAATATGGATCTTGCTAATCTGTTTGGTTACTTGTCCCTGAGCAGTGAGAATGGCGTCTTTCTTTTCGTTTATTCATTTTCTTTTGTTTCTTTCCTCGCTCTTCTTTATTTTATTTTTTCTTTACTTTTCATTTGTTATCTTTTCTTTCCTTCGTTATTTTTGTCTTCTATATTTCATTCTTTTCTACGCTTTTCATTTATTCATTTTATTTCTTTCGTTTCTTCATTCTTTCTGAATTTCCTTCTTTCTTTTGTCTCTTTTCCCTTCTTTTCCTTCTGGCTTTTCCCTTGTATTCTTTCTTTCTTTCCTTTTCATTTGTTCATTTTCTTTCCCCTTTTCCTATTTTTTGTTTCTTTAGTCCTTCTTTTCTTTTCTTTCTTTTTTTTTCTTTTTCTCCCGTTCTTGCTTTCTCTCTTTCTCTCCTTTTCATTTGTTCATTTCCATTTTTACCTTTTTTCTTTCTTTCTTTCTTTCTTTCTTTCTCATTTTAGTTTCTTCATTCTGTCTGTATTTCCTTCTTTTTTTGTTTGTTCTATGATTTTTATTCGTTCTATTTTTCTTTATTTTCTTCTTCTTTATAACTTTCTTTTTTTTCTTTCTGACTAACAAACCTGCGAAGCGCCTTGTTTCTTTCCATTTGTTCGCGATACAATTACTTACCCCTGCAGACATTCCTCACTTCGCACCCTCTATCACCCAATTCCCCACTAACAAACGTCGACCTCCGCTCGATCAGAACCCGGACGAGCGTCAAACCACCAGAGAGACGACAAGTGCCCGGTCTGGAACACTTGAAGATCCAGCGAGAATCGTTAAAAGTTTTTTCACTAATGAGAAAAAAAGAATGATTAAAAAACACAACTTTTATACCGCAGTTTCTTCATAGCAGCGGCCATTTTTAATACATGGCCCGTCCTCTCTCTGCGAATACCGATGCAAAAGACACACACGAAAGTTAATATATATATATATATATATATATATATATATATATATGACAACAGAAGCTGAAGAGAGCCGGATGGCTAAGTCCTTCTGTGTTTGAAACCGACGGTACGAATGTTGTACTATTTTTTCTGGACCCAAATAAATAAATATTACACTCTTAATTTTTAATTTTTAACTTTAATTCTCAATTAATCGAGCACTCTGCTGGGATTTTTCCTGCTACATCACAAAGAAGTTATATATATATATATATATATATATATATATATATATATATATATATATATATATATATATATATATATATATTATTTATCTTAAATTTTTTACAAAGAGTTCACAGTATAGCAAATTTTCTTTATAAAGTAAGATGTTGCGCATGGCAGAAATTGTCAGCTGTCATCCTCTTCATCTATTCTTCAAACTAGTTTCAGTCACCAAAATACCACATTCACTCTATGGGTAAAACCTACTTAACTTTATTCCCAATGATTTGACGATTTTTATTTACAAAAAATATATGTACAAATTTATTGGTTGGGGTGGGGGTGCTAAAAACAACATAGATTGCTAAAAAATAAAATCCTAAGTGTGGTTATTAGTAGGACCCCCCCCCCCTAAATCTATCTAGATGTGAGCTGCTCACTGTTTTCCGGGGTATTTCAAGAGCCGAAAACAAGCAAGATTGTTTCTAAGTGGACAAGCTGAGATACTTTGCTAACTGAGATGGTATCGGATAAAACCTCAGGTCGGTGCGCACCATGCCTAGGCAGGAAACACGTACTCAAACACACATAAACTAGCGGTGTGTATCCACCTTCTTTTAAACAGCGAAGCGTGTAGTCTCCTCCTATCACATCTGATTTTGACTTTAAGCTGATGTTTAAAGTGAGAAATCAGAACGTAATCAGAAGGCGACTCGTTCTATATGTCTAAGAGTGAGGTGCACACTACAACTCTAACTACGGCTATGATCGTGAGAAACACCATTCGTTTCTCCCTGGGCCACGAAGGCATCACATTGTACACTACAGATGTTACACCCAGGCAGCGCAAGCAACAAGGTTTAGGTGGGGTTTAACTTTGCAGAGTTTATCATTAAGGGGTAGCGCACTCCCAACCTATCGCCAGGTCAGAGAGAACTCAAAGTTATTGAGATGACTCCTGCCTGGCGCCCAACTCCAGGTGAGAGCGGATCTCCTACGCCGATCATCCCAGCCGCTCCCCAACGCTTACAGAAAGGTGAAGGGTGCATCTCAAGCTCGAGGGGGACAGGAGGACTGACAACAGTGGGTCGGGTTGGGGTTAGGGTGCTGCTGACAACAAAAAGGGAGAATAAAGTGTCACTGTCTTTCCCGGCTCGTGAGAAGGTAAGGTCAAGAAAAAACCCCAGAACGAAACATCTTTTAGTGAGAGAATTGTGGAAAAGATACTACACTAATCTTGCCAAAAAGCTGCGCATTGTACACCCCCCCCCCACACACATATATATATATATATATATATATATATATAT
>OY744539.1:36857449-36882449 GCA_963556195.1 Sepiola atlantica
GTTTTCCTACTCTAGACAATCTTTGAAAGCTTTAACCACTTTTCTGATTCTCTTTAGTATTCACGGGAAAATTAAATTGGAGATATTTTCTTGACATGTACAGTCATGGATTTTGATGAAAATTAGAATAACGATACTAGACATAAGATTTAGTAGCATCATATCTTAATTTGAATCTTCATAAGGGGACATACAAGTCAGGGAATTAATTTTACCCGCTCTGAGACAGATATTATTCTAGTATATATATATATATATATATATATATATATATATATATATATATATATATATATATATATATATATATATATATATATATATATATCAAGATCCTAGAAACAATTAATATTAAGTCCTTGAGACCTTCTCTTTGCAAACAAAGAGAAAATCTCCTCGGGCTTAATGTTGTTTCTATTTGATTGAACTTTTTTCTTTTTTTTTTTTACCACTTTCCCTCGCTATAATTCTTATAGCATCTTTTTATATTTTTTATACATTACCTCGATATTTGGCTCTGTTGAGCGAGGTACGAAACCGGTCAGCTGCCCTTTCATCTTTTTAATTTCTTAAATTCATTATGAATAATAAATATTGTCTCTTCAATGCCATTTTAAAGTTTTGTACGACAAAGAAAATATTTAAATATATATATATATATATATATATATATATATATATATATATATATATATATATATATATATATATATATATGTTGTGGGGTACAAATCACCCCTATTGAAGAACTAATAGAAACAACCATCTATAATAAATACCATGGTTGCAAAGACTCAACAGAGTACATTCCTATCATGTTTTACCGCATGGTAAAAATCCGGTCATCTCCTACCACATTTAGTGGCGTTACTGTATTGCTATGAATAAATACATTGTATATTTTAACCTGTCACAATTTGTGGTTGTTATCTTTGTGACCCCTAGCACGGGTCTACAACAGTATCATATATATATATATACATGTATTATATATATATATATATATATATATATGATACATGTATATATATATACATATATATATACACACACATGTATCATATATATATACACACACATGTATCATATAAATATATATATATATATATACATGTATCATATATATATATATATATATATATATATATATATATATATATATATATATATATATATACATGTATCATATATATATATATATATATATATACATGTACCATATATATATATATATATATATATATATATATATATATATATATATATATAATGAAGAAGAATGGAAAGGAATTAGAGAAAGCAAAAGCCAAATCAAAATTCAATTCAAAAGTTCAAAGCAAGGTATATTCCGCAAAAAGGCAATTTATTCAAGTTAAATTTTCCGTAAGCCAGGCTTTTCAAAGATCAATATCTTATGATCAGAGGAAGTCGCTGGGATAGATAAGTTGGCAATGGCCAAGATTTAAAATTTGAAAAAATGAAATAAAAGTTGTAGGGAAAGAAACGCAGGGCAAAACTGTGCCAGGGTGTAAGCAAATGTCCGATTGCCAAAAAGTCCGGTGTCGAAGAGTCCAGCGGAGAGAATAAGATGTAGATAGGTAGGTCGTTAGAGGCACGAGAAGTAATGAGAGAGGTTTCAAAGTTAAATTCCAAGAAGCCACAACTTCAGGTACGGCGAAAATAGAAAATCCAAAAAGGGTAAAAAGTCCAATAAGAGGTACATTCGATGATGCAGGCAGGCGTCAGAGGAGATTAAGGTGGAAAATATTCGCCATTAAAGATACTTCCCGGGCAGAGATGACAAAGGAAAGTGTTTTAAAGTGGGAAAAAGGGGCAGCGAGAATATTTAAAGCCTGCCCAGTTGAGAAAGCCGGCTATAAATGAAGAAAAGCAAAGACAGTGAAAACAAGAATATAATATGCGACCAGTAGGCAGGGGAGGAACGGGTAAGGGGTGTGTGGGAGGAGAAAGGGACGGGTACGAGGAAAGAGAGGGGGGAGGAGAAAGGGAGCGATGCGGTGAAGGAATGCGGATAAAACTAAGAGTGTGAAAGTGGGGGGTGAAACATAAAGTTGAAATTGGAAGTTAGCGCGAATTAGGATTCAACTAGAAAAGGGGAAGAAAGGAGTGGGGGTAAGTTAACGAATGTTAGGATAAGGGGGTAAAATATCAGAATATGTATAAGAACAGAGTTCGGGGTTTAGATGTTTAATCAAAAGACCTTAGATATAAACAATGAGGCAAAATATATATGAAGGGTAGAACTAGAAAAATGAGTTAAAAATTAAAAGAGTAAAGATAAAAAATAAAGATAAAAATAGTATAAAAAGTAGAAATAAGAAAATAAAAAATAAAGAATGAAAAATAGATAATAAGATTAGTCTTAAGCTCGCAGGGAAAATTAAGGATTGACCGAAAGAATAAAAAATAAAAAATAATAAAAATAAGATACTAATAATAGAATGAGGGAAAATACGATAAGATTGGAGCTCAAGAATGAAAATTAGAATAAGGAAAATGAAAAAGGAAAACAAGACCTTGAGAGGATATCCGGAATGGGAATCTCCAAGGTGGAAAAAATTATGGGTTGAAGTGAAATAAGCAGTTACGGGATGCTAGTTCAAATAGATATGGGAAAATATAAACTTTGAAATTTTATTCAAAAAAGTTATATGGAGGTTAATTAAGAAAATTGTTAAATAGGTTAGTGAAGGCCGGAAGAAGTAAGAGATATACAAGGTTAAAGAAGTGACAAAAGATTAAGCCAGAGGGAGAGTGGAGATCGCAGTTAAAAGTAAATACTATGGGGGTTAAAAGATGTAGAGCGAGGGCGGGTTGGGGGTTGAGTAGTCTGAGAGAGATGTGCGAAGGGCGAGGTAAAACAAGGGGGGATTAATCGAGGCTATTAAAAGAGTGAGAAGAATTATTTAGAAGTAAAAACAGGAGGGGAAGAATAATTAGAGTGCACAGTGGAAACAGTAAGGAGTTCGATATCGAAGTGTGCAAAGGGGATATGGAGTAGATAAGGCTAATCATCAAGTAAATAAAAGGGCTAGGATATAATATGAATAGAGTGGGTTAGTTATCAAGTTGAAAGGGAAAAGAGTGAAGAATGGAAGTGTTGAAGGGAAGCGGACGAATGTATTAAAAGAAGTTAAACGGGAAAGAAAATGGAAAGCCAAATAAAGTTATACAGTTAAGGAGGTTAAGTGGAAAGATTTAGGGGGTAATGGAAGAAAGGTGTTAAAACTAAGGGAAATGTGAAGCTAACGGAGTTTATGGGTAATTTTATTAAGTTAAGAGAAGGTTAAAGGGATGAGGGAGATATAAGTAGAGATTATAGAACAACAGGAATTAGAACTATCAGAAAGGAGATTCGAGATGTAAGGAGGGAAAATCCGAGATGAAGGGAGCGTATTTAATCAAATGGGGGAGGGGTGTCTGGGGGATTATTATGGTTGCTATACCTGAATTTACGTTTATGCCTGCAACTGGAGATACACACATATATTGGGGCGTCCTCTTTCCCCATTAAGACCCGGATCTCTAACCATATCTATTCCTTTAAAAATAGCAGCGATAACAGCACAGGCATTTCACTTTCCAATCTAATTAGAAACCTCAATCTTAAAAATACTCCCTATTCACTTCACTGGTCAATACTTAAAAAGTCCAAATCATATACCCCTGGAGCATCCCATTGCCAACTTTGTACTCTGGAAACCTTTATGATAGCTACTGCTACTAAATCTAAAAATATTATTAATTCTAAGAATGAACTTATCGACCCGAATATGGCAGCTTAAAGAAGAAAATACACCCTTCACCATCAAATGGAAAATAATTGAGAGAAAACCATCCTTCTCTCCAGCCATAAACAGATGTCCTCTATGTGACGCTGAAAAATACCACATTTCAAAGGCCATCATCGATCCGAATACAGCCTGTTTAAATATCCGCGATGAAATATTTAGGGGGTGTATCCACAAGAGACAAGCATTACTTATAAACTGGTCTGACCGATTCACATAATGTCTAACTACCCCCCTCTACTAATATAAACACAATAAAAACGAACAAACACCTCATCAACCTATATACACTTAAATTTCAAGAGCAAAAACTCCGACCTTCACAAAAATACAAAAATATTTAATTTATTTATCAGTCACTAGATTACTCTACAAATCCATTTAAACAAACTATATCCACATAAATTCCAAGAGCAAAAACTTCGACTTTCACCAAAATACAAAAATGCAAAAATATTTAATTTATTTATCAGCCACTAGATTAATCTACAAACCCATTTTAACAAACTCAAACATTTCATATTTCCAACTAAGTTACCTCCCTTAGATCCGAATTTCTTCATTAAAATCACTCCAATCTGGGGAAAAGATTTTTAACACATTAACGATTTTTTAGAACGCATACCTTCAAAAATATAACGGCTAATGATACAAATTCATAATTTGGCTCACGGGAATTTCAGAGAAACCCTTTCTTTATTTTTGTTTTTAATTTTTAAATTTAAATTTTTAATTTTTAATTTTTAATTTTTAATTTTTAATTTTATTTCTTCTTCTTCTTATTTTTTAATCTTTAAATTTATTTTTAATTTATTTTTATTCATTATGTTTTTATTCTTTCTTTCTTTCTCTCTCACTCTTTTTTATTCTCTACATTTTTTATTCTCTATATTTTTTTATTATTTTTTTATAATTTTTTTATTCTTCTTCTTTTTTATACTCTTTCTCTTTTTTATTCTTTTATTCTTAGTATTGAAATGTTTTTATATATATATGTTTTTTATATTTATTTATATATATATATTTTTATATATTATTTTATATATTTTTTATTTTTTTATTCCCTTTTTTATTCCCTTTAATCTTGAATTCCCTCGTGTTTTAAATCTCAACGGTCTTATTACACTAAATTTAAATTTAAACAAACACACACAACACACTGAGCAAATAACGCGTCCCAACAAGAGTGTCATGTGACCTCACATTTCCAAAACAGATGACAACAGAAGCTGAAGAGAGCCGGATGGGTAAGACCTTCCGTGCTTGAAACCGACGGTACGAATGTTGTACTAATTTTTCTGTACCAGAATAAATAAATATTATGCTCTTAATTTTTAGCTTTAATTCTTAATTAATCGAGCACTCTGCTGGGATTTTTCCTACCATTTTACAAAGAAGTTATATATATATATATATATATATATATATATATATATATATATATATAAATTACATAAACTATATTATAGCCTTAATCATGATTTTGAATTTATTTTAGCTCTGCCTTTGACAAGATGCGGTAATACGCATTGAAACGTTGATTGATTGACGTAAGGCTATAATATTGTTTCTGTAATTTTATAAATGCTCTACTTGGTATTGAGCACTCTTGAAAAACTTGGTTTTATGTTCACTTTACTAACACATTATAACTTGATCAATTAATATATATATATATATATATATATATATATATATGTATGTGTGTGTTTGTGTGTGTGTGTGTGTATGTGTGTGTTTGTGTGTGTGTGTGTGTGTGTGTGTGTGTGTAAATAGCCTATAGTTACAATACTCGGGATTATAATAACAGGATGAATTTCAAACCATATAACTTCGAAAATATTGTTAATTTTAACAAAACTATTTTCAAATTCACTGAAGCAAATAAAAACCCAGCCTCGTTTTGGACGGATAAAAAGTGAAAAGGAAAGTGGTAGGCCCCGCCACGTGCGATTTCCTCAACCACCTTGGTCTATTAATGACGCGCCACACTGGGAATCATCGTGAATTGACTTGGCTTTACGAGCGCCTCTCCATCACCGCTATTATTCGTGGAAACACATTGATCCTGATCTCGGCCTGACAGGCGAGCCGGACATTCGATAAAACTTCCTGATGAGTGCATGTTGGTTTCGAAAAGGGACATTTTATTAATTAATTTTTTGTCACTACATTTTCCTTCTCAATATTTTATTATTAATTAACTATTATTTAATGTGTTACATTCCCGTAATGTTATTGATGTCAGACATTTTACCATTATATATATATATCTAATGTGTAATATGAAGATAGGGAGCACACGGTGTAATACAAAATAGTGACTCTGAAAAAAAAAATGAAAAAATGGAGATATTTTTATTTTACAAAACAAATTTTGTACATTTTTTTTCAGAGGGATTTCATTGCATCCCTTTCAAATTATATATCTTTAAAAATATAATACTAATTAAAGCTGTTTTATTGCAGGTAGCGGTTCGTATTTATTATTTATATATTTTAAAATATTTAAATGAATCAGCTCTTGTTATATTTTTAGCATTTCTTCTTACACTCCTACATTATTTTGTAATCTCTTATGCTTTCATTTTATGATTCGATCCCATGTGACCGCGTGCAACCACCACTCCTGCACTAATGAGGGTAAAAAAACCGAAACGAGTTCGTCTGTAGGTTCAAAAACACTTTAACACTTAAAAATATGGACAGTTAATATATGTATAGATACTAGTAGAATTCCTGTCCCAGGACGGGTATAAGCAATACATATAGCATTAGTTTTATTTATTTTTCTATCTTTGTGGGTATGATACGGTTTCGGTAAAAAAGTTTACAAAAACATGATAATAATGTGATCGCGTTTCTAACCCCTTTGCCTAGAATACTTACTCCATCAGTCATAACGATCAGTTCAATAGTTTAGTATTTTACCAATTATATACACATTAGTGACGCTTATGCGCCCGCGCTGATCCATTTAAAAACGTATTACTTAATATAACTCAAAATTTGATGTAGAGCAATTCTTTTCTCTATTAAATTTTTTGTACTTATTTAAAAAGCTTTTTTTTTGGCAGGTTCAAGTTTGTGTGGGACATCCCCTTAATGGTAAAGTTTACAGAAATCTAATGTGTGCATGTGACTCACTGGGTTGCCTAGATATATATTCCAAAATTCAGAATGAGGAGATTATCTTGCACACACACACACACACACACACACACACACACACACACACACACACACACACACACACACACACACACACACACACACACACACACACACACACACACACACACACCACACACACACACACACACACACACACACAACCACACACACACACATATATATATATATATATATATATATATATATATATGAGAAAGGAAGAATGAGAGTAATCCGATGTAATGGGAAATTAAAAAGGAAAAACCAAGAGATATTTTTTTTATATATTCATGAACGTTTCTGTCTTTAGTGTAAGACATCCTCAGGATGATAATTTTAAGAAAAATGTCATGCAAGTACATCGAAATATTGGGTTGACATGATGGGTTGATACGGAAAAGTAGTAGCCGTGGCTACTGACTTCTCTCAACCTGGACCCTCGTCCAGCGCTCTTAGTAGCCACGGATACTACTTTTCGTTGATGAATATATAAAAAATATCTCTTGGTTTTTTTTTTAATTTCCTTTCTCATATATATATATATATATATAATTATTTCCACAATCAGACAACGCCGCAGCCAACAACCTATGAAAGAAACAAACCGGAAGTCCTAGACTCGAGTTTCGCCCTCCTTTGGGCTCATCAGTAGAACACATCCGAACTCAGGATTCGAAACCCGAGTCACTTGCATGGTAAGCGAGTACTCTGCCACTGAGCTACCTCGCCACATACAAGAATGTCTATTAATTTACACAGATTAAGCAAACCGCGGCGATGACCGACTGTGGAATATACCTACTCTTTTCAACAAGGGGTGTAGTCATCCAACTACTATGAACCCAGGCCGATGTCTCACAAGTAGGATTTTATACTCGCTAGGACGATGTCATCCAACAAGCTAACCAAGCGAGCAAATAAATATTAGATTTCTTGAATGTGAGATGATATATATAATTATTTCCACAATCAGACAACGCCGCAGCCAACAACCTATGAAAGAAACAAACCGGAAGTCCTAGACTCGAGTTTCGCCCTCCTTTGGGCTCATCAGTAGAACACATCCGAACTCAGGATTCGAAACCCGAGTCACTTGCATGGTAAGCGAGTACTCTGCCACTGAGCTACCTCGCCACATACGCTTGGTTAGCTTGTTGGATGACATCGTCCTAGCGAGTATAAAATCCTACTTGTGAGACATCGGCCTGGGTTCATAGTAGTTGGATGACTACACCCCTTGTTGAAAAGAGTAGGTATATTCCACAGTCGGTCATCGCCGCGGTTTGCTTAATCTGTGTAAATTAATAGACATTCTTGTATGTGGCGAGGTAGCTCAGTGGCAGAGTACTCGCTTACCATGCAAGTGACTCGGGTTTCGAATCCTGAGTTCGGATGTGTTCTACTGATGAGCCCAAAGGAGGGCGAAACTCGAGTCTAGGACTTCCGGTTTGTTTCTTTCATAGGTTGTTGGCTGCGGCGTTGTCTGATTGTGGAAATAATTATATATATCATCTCACATTCAAGAAATCTAATATATATATATATATATATTTCACTATCACAGCGCTTCAATACGGCTTGACTAACATCCATCCCAAGCCAGGGATAGAACCTTTTTCATTTCCCATATATATATATATATATATATATATATATATATATATATATATATATATATATATATATATCCCTAACTTTATGTATGTATGCATGTATGTATGTATGTATGTATGTATGTATGTATGTATGTATGTATAGATAGATGGATAGATAGATATACCAGCCAGGCCTATGCTCGGTATTACCCTGGGAAATGAAATTTCACAGCTTTTTAACTCCTGAATCCTATATTCTCTTACGTACTTTTATCTGAAATTTCACAGCTTTTTAACTTTTGGAAGAGTTGAAAATGGAATCTAAATTAAATCAATTAACTGCTGACGACCAAATTTCATGTATAATGGTTGTTTTCAGCGTCCAAATTTCATGTATAATGGTTGTTTTCAGCGTCCAAATTTCATGTATAATGGTTGTTTTCAGCGTCCAAATTTCATGTATAATGGTTGTTTTCAGCGTCCAAATTTCATGTATAATGGTTGTTTTCAGCGTCCAAATTTCATGTATAATGGTTGTTTTCAGCGTCCAAATTTCATGTATAATGGTTGTTTTCAGCGTCCAAATTTCATGTATAATGGTTGTTTTCAGCGTCCAAATTTCATGTATAATGGTTGTTTTCAGCGTCCAAATTTCATGTATAATAGTTGTTTTTAGCGTCCAAATTTCATGTATAATGGTTGTTTTCAGCGTCCAAATTTCATGTATAATGGTTGTTTTCAGCGTCCAAATTTAATGTATAATGGTTGTTTTCAGCGTCCAAATTGATATGACAAAAAGATGTATTTGAACCGCCCGCTTCTTTTCTTTTTCTAACATCAGAGAAACACACCAACCAACTGACTTTATCTGTGTAAAATGACTGTCTTCACGTACGGATAAGAAAAGCAGTTGAAGTGTTGAATTATGTGGTTTTATCGATTCTAGATTACGACGTGTAAAAATGTACATGAAATATATTTATTTAAAGGAAATAACGATAAATTCAAATTGATAAATCTTTTGTTTCGATGAAAGTTTCGATTCGATGCTGAATTTCACTTCTGGTTTCTCTCTATGTAAATAATTACTTTCTAAATAATAACGTTATAATTTAGAAAGCCATTCTTAACATGGGGAGGCGGGGGCTTTGTTTTAACTATTCTGTAATTTCTCTTAATAATTTAATAAACGAAAGATATCGTAAAAATTCAATGATAAACGAGCCGGAAGTGAAATTCAGCATCAAATCATTGTTCCTAACATTGAAATAGGAAATATCTGACGAAAGAGAATGTCAATTGTCAGTAAAGTTATCGGATAAAAGAATTACAAAATATATATTTGCAATGACGGAATCACTTCTGGTTCGAAAAATCTTCAATATTTACCACGCCGCATTTAGTCGTTTTCACCATTTTTTTTATCCCTGACCAGAGATACAACACAGAGTACACCAAATGGCAACATTATATTAGGTCGTTACAAAAATAATAGCCGATTTCAGAAACATACATTTATTCATGAAACTATTTCACCTTTCCAATACTCTGTAAATGACATGAAACTGTTGCAATGCTGACAGCAAGTGTCTGAGACATTTTTTGACACTTTCACATGGATTTTGCTCAACAAGTGCTTGCAGTTGTTCATTGTCAAAATTACACGGCCGTCCTCTACCTTCTTCATCTTAAAATGTCTCATCTTGACTACAGAATTTCTGGAACCACCTTCGTACTGTCTGATCGCTTGTGGATCAATCTTCCAATGGTCTATTGATATTTGCAGAGGTTTCGGAGACAATGTGCCCAAGTTTAAACTCATGCAACATAAAAAGCCGAAAGTCATGTTTTGACATGTTCATCATTGACGTTATTCTATGCTTCAAAAGTATTTTCTATCTGAAGAAGTTACAAATTATTATTGAGAACACATTAATTATTATATATGTTACAATTTACCAAAAATAAACTACAAATTCTGTGTTAAAATGACTTTTTAAAATGCAGCGTTTAAGACGGCCATTATTTTTGCAACGACACAATAGAAAAAGAAGAGAGAGGGGGAGAAAGAAAAGACAATAAGAAAAGGGAATGAGAGTGAGAATGTCTATAAACACGCTGATATTTTCATCTGTGGAAGCAAAGTTCATTTCACACCTATATACTAAAGTAACAGAGGCATCAGAATGAAGGGAGTTATAGCTACCTCTCTTTGCCCTCTTTTCATAAAACTGAATTAAACTAAATAAAACCCAAACTACCAACTCTTACGCCCAGAAGCTGTGAAAAAAATCTTAATGATCGGTTAATTAGTTTAAGAGTGAATCCCATACATAGAAATATATAAACATATATACATATCTAACTTCGACAGTGTTCGCATTCGCTATTTGTCCAGGAATATTACAAAAATATTCATGTAAAAACGCACCCAGCGTTGAGTTTTTATTGTAGAGTGTTTAAGATTTTTCGAATTCATTTCAGGCGGCGGGGTTTAAAACATCTTCATCGATGTACGATTGGCGTCTAGACATAGACTTATCTTCCAAGCTCCATGCTCCGGAACGAAACTTTTAAAACCAATTTCTTAATTGTCGATGCCTCATATATGGCCAAGATGTCATAACAATGACATCTTGGCCATACATGTTGCATATTTTCTTCGCTGATAGCACCGTTTTCTTGTTTAAACTCTCACAACATCACATGTAGGTCATAACTTATAATTTTACTACAATGCAAGCGATAAAATAGCTCTAAAACTAAAAGGAGATGTTTCATAAAATTTAAACTAGTAGGCGACTTAATGCAATATTCTTTACCGCTTAGGAAATGGACAGTACTAAAAGAGCAGCAGCGCTGTTTCTATCGCCAGTACAAAAACTGCGTAATACACACACATATATATATATATATATATATATATATATATATTAATACGCTAAGGTGTACGTACGTGTGTCACGCTTCCGGCAAACGCTCTGCGCATGCGTGCCGCACCTAGATTATTAACAACCTTTAATAAGTGTAATTTTTGCATCATATTTTAATTATTTCCCTTTAGCGCAACGGTAAGCGACGTAGTAATTTTGTCTTTGGCCCGACTGGTTTATAGTTCGATCCCAACCAACCGCTACGATTTTTTTTCTACATTTCGAGGGGATGGGGAAGAAATAATACATTTTTTTTAATCACCTGGTCAAAAAGTACTTTTTTGTGTTGCTTAAAACTTAAAACTATTTTTTGTTTTTTATTTTGGCGTTTTTAGGGCATGTCTATTATTATTTTTTTGTTTTTTGTTTTTTGAACGGACGTTAAGCAATGTTTTTTTTTTCAATGATAGTTTGAACTAAGTATTTATTTTTTATTTGCACCACTTCTTAAAGTGTAAAAACATTTATTTATTATTTTTGGATGGTAAGGGATCAGTATTTATTTTTTTAAATGTTTTGAACGGACAATAAGTAATGTTTTCTTTTTTTTGTTTTTTTTTCTCAGTGAAACACCGAGAGCGTAGTCGAAAGAAAGAGAGAGTGTGTGTTCGTAAGAGAGGGAGGGGGGGGGGATAGAGAAAGAGTGAAAACGCAATAAAAACAAATAAATAAATCGCAAAAAGTAAACTTACTAACAAATAGAAGGTGCTTTGTTACATTAGGACCCGCGCTAACTTTGACCCCGTCGTTAGGGTTAGGGCCAGTGAGGGGTTAGAGTTAGCTATAAAGTTCAGGGTCATTGGGGGTTAGGGTAAAAGTTAGGGTCAGGGCCAAAGTTAGCCCAGGTCCCAATGTAACAAACTACCAAATAGAGACGTAAAAAATAAGACAATGACAATGATATTGTATAGTTAACATCTGAGAAGTTAAGTTTCTTATTTTGTGTCACGATCTGACACTCCCATTTAATAAGATTTAGTATTTACTTTTGCCCCTGACAACGGGGGAGGGGAGTCGCGACCGATAGTGATTGCTGAAGAGACAGCTTTTACCCCGACAACCGAGTAATATAATAAATATATATACTTCCATCCCGTCACGCAAAATTTTGGTGAGTAAGATATGTGCATATTTCTAGCCACCGGATAATATTATTAACAGTAAATTATACAGATTGATGTAGAAAACACTGTGGAATTCCTTTTTTTTTCAGTGAAACACAGAGAGCGCGTACGAAAGAAAGAGAAAGTTTGTGTTCGTAAGAGAGAGATAGAGGGAGAAGATAGAGAAAGAGAGAGAGAGAGAGAGAGAGAGAGAGAGAGAGAGAGAGAGAGAGAGAGAGAGAGAGAGAGAATAACCGTAATTGAAAAGTGAAAACGCAATAAAAACAAATAAATAAATCGCAAAAAGTAAAAATTTTTTTTAACAAAAACGAAAGTGAGGAAAGTCGTGATTCAAAGCAAAATAAAAAAGAAAATCTAATCGAAAAAAAAAGTAACAAGCATTATTTCGTTTTATTTCGGAAGCCTGCCAGTTTTTACGGTATATCAACCCTTTTTAGTAGAGTGTCCATCGTACACGCGTTATTTGAATGCAAATTATTAATTTTTTAAAAATATTTCACTCTTATCCGAGGGGTGCTCATAATAAAACAAGCGTAACTTACTAACAAATAGATGGTGCTTTGTTAGATTGGGACCCGCGCTAACTTTGACCCCGTCGTTAGGGTTAGGGTTAGGGTCAGGGAGGGGGGGTAGGGTTACCTATAAAGTTCAGGGTCATTGGGGGTTAGGGTTAAAGTTAGGGTCAGGGTCAAAGTTAGCCCGGGTCCCAATGTAACAAAGTACCAAATAGATACGTAAAAATAAGACAAGGGCAATGATATTGTATAGTTAACATCTGATAAATTAATTTTTTTTATTTCAAATATTTATTTAGTTATATTGTCAAATTCGTCAAACAAAAATGGCGTTCGCTTATTTTAGGTGAGGTGGTCGCTAATTTCAGACTTTATAAAAGGCTAAATTGTCCGATTACAGTAGAGGATCTCTTTACATAAGCGGCTAACCCGAGATGTAGGGGAGGGCGCCACTCTTTTCCCAGGACTGCTTCATTGTCCTTGATCCTGACCTTAAAATACTGAGAGTTTTAGCAATGTTTGTTTTAGTCTTTGCTATGACTCAACCGAGGATAGAACTCTGGTATCCCGTTTCATTAGCGGAAACGCTTACCAAATGGGCCGGTTTCAGGCTTACGGTATTTATTTATTTATTTATTTTATTTTTTAATATTTAAAATTTCTTCTTCTTCTTCTTCTTCTTCTTCTTCTTCTTCTTCTTATTATTATTATTATTGTTCTTCTTCTTCTTCTTCTTCTTCTTCTTCTTCTTCTTCTTCTTCTTCTTCTTATTATTATTATTATTATTATTATTATTATTATTATTATTTATATATTAATACGATAGAGTGTGTGTTATTTATTTTGTGTGTCACGATCTGACACTCCTATTTAAGAAGATTTAGTGAAGAGACAGCTTTTGCCCCGGCAACCGAGTAATATAAATAAATATATATACTTTCATTCCGTCACGCAAAATTTTTGTGAGTAAAATATGTGCATATTTCTAGCCACCGGATAATATTATTAACAGTAAATTATACAGATTGATGTAGAAAACACTGTGGAATTTCCACAGGGTCCCGCTAGTATATATTAATACGCTAAAATGTACGTACGTGTGTCACGCTCTTCAGCGTGGAAGGCGGAGGAGACGCAGAACCGCTTATAAAATATTTATTTATTATTATTTTTTCATATTTAAAATTTCTTCTTCTTCTTCTTCTTCTTCTTCTTCTTCTTCTTATTATTATTATTATTATTTATATATTAATACGATAGAGTGTGTGTTATTTATTTTGTGTCACGATCTGACACTCCCATTTAAGATTTGCCCCTGACAACGGGGGGGGGGGGGGGAGAGGGGAGAGAGGGTGCAAGTTAGAGTGGAGTCGCGACCGATGGTGACTGCAACCGAGTAATATAAATAAATATATATACTTCTATCCCGTCACGCAAAATTTTGGTGAGTAAAATATGTGCATATTTCTAGCCACCGGATAATATAATTAACAGTAAATTATACAGATTGATGTAGAAAACACTGTGGAATTTCCACAGGGCCCCGCTAGTATATATAAATATGAAGAGTTCGAATGCAAAACGCGATAAACGCCATTTTCCATATCACGAAACTATCATTATAAAACGTGTTGCATTTAAATATTCAAGCACACCTTAAAATCATATTCAATGATACCGGCATCATTTCATTTTGCTTTTAATTAAAATACGTTTTTGATCAAAGTTTAGATGTAATATAATCGTTCTTTTAGTTTTAAAGATCTCAATGAAAATAAAATGGATTTATCGCGTTTTGCATTCGAACTCTTCATATATATATATATATATATATATATATATATATATATATATATCATTTGGCTCTCTTCAACTGACACAGCCAATCCAACGTTTGTTTTCTTTTTGAAAAAGAAAGGTTGTTACTCTCGAAATGATTAAAGTCTCTACCATTCCGGACCTTTAAATATTTAACAGTAAGCACATCAATTTTACAAGTTACTGTCTTTATATTTAAATTTTGAAATATAAATGAATTGATCTGAGATTTACCGTCTCTTGCCATTTTTTTTTGTTCATTCTTATTCCACCTTCCGGTTTTTCAACATTGTATTTGCTTCTGCCTAGGAATTCTCACGTTCATATATATATATATATATATATATATATATATATATATATATATATATATACATGGACGGCGGCACCGGGGGGGGGGGGGAGGGGGGCTCAAACCCCTCCACTTTTTTAATTGCCCCCCCCCCCACTTTACGGTCATCAATAACGAAGGTATATATGCATGTGTTTAACCGGCTCCCCTATTTTTTAGGAGATCCCCCCACCCCCACTTTTATAACTGTCCCGCCGGTCCTGATATATATATATATATACATATATATATATATATATATATATATATATACATATATATATATATATATATATATATATATATATATATATATATATATATATATATATATAAAGGCTCCCTTATAGGTGGATCAATCTAGTAAAGGGAATAATGGTTTAAACTTAGCATGGGGGTAATGCTCTTTCGTAAAAAATAATTGAATACTTTTCAGTGATGAGAATTATAAATAATAAAAAAAGATAAATAAATAAATAAAAAAAAAAAAAAAAATTAAAAAAAAAAAAAAATTAAATAAATAAAAAAAAAGATAAATAAATAAATAAAAAAATAAAAAATAAATAAATAACATCATTTATGATGCGATACAATTTCTCACACTGCCACGAAACACGTGTCTGTAGATAACTCCCTCTATATTCTGTTTACGCCTTTTGCTTTTTAGTATTGTTTCCGCTGCTTCGAACTGGTACTGTATAATTGAATTGTCAGATCGATTAAAAGAAACAATCCTGGAGACACTCCAGCGTGTTTAGGAATAAATTCTTTGCAGATAAGATAAGGTAGTAAAAAAATGAAAAGTAAAAAAACAATCAATTAAAATTGAAAAAAATCTCATGGTTTCTGCACCGACAGATACTGAAATATTGTTTTACTCGAGTTGCCGTCGGCTATTTTTGAATAAAACACGAATTCGCAATTTGAATACTTCAGATGAGAGATTAAGTATTTGCACCTTCGAAACTGGTTTACCGGAAAGAACAGTTTTTCTTTATACGGAGAAATAATATTTAAGTGTTTATCATAAAAAATAGCCATCTATCTATCTATCTATCTATCTATCTATCTATCTATCTATCTATCTATCTATCTATCTATCACAGTCTGTTCATTTCCCTTCTTCTCTCACTTTTTATCTATCTATCTATCTATCTATCTATCTATCTATCTATCTATCTATCTATCTATCTATCTATCTGTTACACCGGCCGTTCTTACACAGGAGAAACTACACCGGTTTTCACTATAAATAGTGCGAGTCACCAGAGACACTGAAGACAAAGCACAGTCTTGTAACTGTCTAGCCAAGAGCTAGTCACTTTCTTACTTTGTTAATACACTTGTTAAACCAACCCTCGACTTGACTTCCTTTATTTATTATTTACTGTGGAACAACTTCACAACAGATTGGCGACGAGGATGAGATCATGGATGCAGTGTTTGATACTTTTCAGGTGCCCATACCAGAGACTGCTCCTGAGATTAGGAGATCAAATAGAAAACGGAAATCGACTGAGTTGATGATGGTGATTCCCAAACAAAAACGTTATTAATCCCCAGAGGGGATATTTTCAAAGGGGGGGTGTTACACCGGCCGTTCTTACACAGGAGAAACTACACCGGTTGTTACTATAAATAGTGCGAGTCACCAGAGACACAAAGAAGACAAAGCACAGTCTTGTAACTGTCTAGCCAAGAGCTAGTCACTTTCTTACTTTGTTAATACACTTGTTAAACCAACCCTCGACTTGACTTCCTTTATTTATTATTTACTGTGGAACAACTTCACAACACTATCTATCTAGTTTCTTCATATCTATCTATCTATCTATCTATCTATCTATCTATCTATCTATCTATCTATCTATCTATCTATCTATCTATCTATCTATCTATCTATCACAGTCTGTTCATATCTATCTATCTATCTATCTATCTATCTATCTATCTATCTATCTATCTATCTATTGCAGTCTGTTCATATCTATCTATTCTATGTATATATTCATATCTATATCCATTTATACCTTATTAATCTCTCAGCATGTTTATAGAATCTATCCACCTTTCTTTCTTTCTTTCTTTCTCTCTCTCTCTCTATATATATATATAAATATATATATATATTGTGTATTATGCGTTTACTTTGTCTGAGATTGATCAGAATAAATCTGTGGCACACATCTAAAAATATTGTCAAAAGAAACTTATACATGCAGTGATGAAGTAGTCGTCCATATTGTTTACAACTTTGTGTATCATAACACAATGATAGCCACTTCCGGTACGCAATCAACTTAAAGTTATCTGTTCTTGATTTCAGACATATCTATTAAAAAAAAACCAACTTTATTATAACTCGTGTTTGGTTGTCCCGCTTTTTGGGGGAGGGGTGGGGGCGGTGGGTTTAAATTTCTGTTGTGGAGCATATTTTTGTTTACTATGACTTAAATTGTTATCGATAACTGATTATTATTTGTTTACATCGTATATCTATATTTCTGAGGGGTTTGTCATGCCGTACACACTTTTATTCAATTTGGCATAAAGTTAGGTTATAAATTGGCTTTTATGAAATTACATTTACTTAAACTTTGCTTCTGATGTGTCTTAAACTTTTAAGATATGCCCCTGCTTACATGTCTATCCACGAGGACAAGTTCAGACTCCGGTTCTGTTTTTTAAAAAAGATTATATGTGCGGTTTTCCCTGACTGAGTACAGAACAAGTACTACACTTTGATCCTAACCTGAAGGCAAACGAGCGACTTTTTGTAGTTTATTTAGAAAGAGTCCGTTAGTTTTGCTTTTTATGTCATTACTTTGTTCCTAGTAAGTCATTAATATTGAACCAATTCCTTTCCTCGGCCTTATCTAAACTTAAATTTAAACTGAGTCACAGTAAAGTCTATTTTTTGTGTATCCCATTTTAATTAGTGTTCTATAAGTTTTGAGTATATTTTTTCAAGCTGCGTCGTTGATTTTAGTTCGACGCGTTGTTTAACAACGGGTTTTGCCATTATGTAGATCATTGGACCCTTCGGCTAAGATTACGTTCTGCGATTTATGGGGGCTTACATTTTGTATGTATGAATTTTATTATATGCAGACGATTTTGAATTATTTCAGATTTCTTATTAATCATATTTTCCTTTGTAGTTATTATAAATAATGATTCAGTAAGGCATAAGATTTCTTAAATTTACTAGGTTTATATTTCCTTGCTTTTTTATGTTACTATCCACTAGTCCCCTGATATGTTTAGTTAATGCTTGATCCCACCTGAGGGATATAGCGATAATTCGATATCCGACTTTCTTCAAGTGCATCTAGTCAAACTCGGGAATCTATACGGAATTTCTAACTGAACCCGTGGATTAAATAAACGACTTAGTTCGAAATTCCGTATAGATTCCCGAGTTCTACATAAAGATGTACGAGTTCGACAAGAAGCAACTTAAGAAGGTCGGAAGTTACAGCGGCCGAAACGTTGTGAGAATAACATCTAAGGTAAAAGCAGTAGTCTGAATAATCCAAATAATATAGCATAGTTGCTAAAAAATCGGAAATGATCACTCTAACTCGTAATCCTTATATTAGACCGTTTATAAAATTGTTAGGGTGGGGGTGGAAAGGTAACCAAGTGACTCATTCAGATTATGGGGGTGGGCCACCGTAGAATTGCCACTGCTTTTTTGTCCATTGTTAAATTGTTTGGTTTAATAATCGACAAATCTTATTATTTATTTATTAAAAAAGTTCTTTTGATATATTTCTCTAATTAATCGTATGCGTTCATATCATTTCTGTCGGGACGGACATGGATCGGAGTCGGGAAAGAAAAATATATTTGATAAGTTGTTTAGAGAAAAGGAAAGAAGGAAAGGATCGGTGGCTTCCAGACTTTCTACCATTAACGAAAGTTTGAAACTTTCGACCAATTCCCTTCATAATATAAAAGTCTAGAAGAATACTTCACCGGACATTTTTTGATGGGTTTGAATTAATGAGGAAGATGTCGTCTGCTCGCGATTAACGCCATTATTATCGCGAAGATGACTAGATACGAGACAGACATAAAAATCATAGAGTAAGATAAAAAAAAAGATGTCGGACTTTTTTTTTTTAAATAAAGAAAACTTAGCAAGGAAAAACAACAACAAAAATTAAAAAAACGAGACAAGAAAGAAAAACAAGTTATTAATTTAAAATCTTTTTTGATAAAAGACGCGCTACGTTTTTAAACAGATTAAAAAGCAACAACTAAAAAAAACGGACATCAAATACCAATGTATACATAATTGTGCGCACAGACAACGGTATGTGGTCTGCCAACAAACTTCATGTCATTTGTAGAAGAAGCCCGCCACAAATAGGAAAAATGAGTGTGCCCCCCCCCAATAGCCCAGTCAGTCATACAGAGTGCTTAAGATTAGAGTTAGGGTTAGGGTTAGGGTTAGGGTTAGGGTTATTACCCCTTTTTTTGCAACAACATCCATTTTGTGTATTTTTGGATAGCTGGGGTATCTACAAAAGATCCAAAACTTCTTGTTTCATATGCGGTCTACCATCAATCAAAATGTCTACTAACTTCCGGTTAAGGCTAGTCAGTCTAAAGTCCAAATCCATTCTCCGGAAGTACTGCCTAACATTCAACATTTGTACTAAAAACTAAACAAGGCACAATAAAAACTATTTTTTAATTTTTATTTCGAAGGTTTTTAATTATGAACAATTGATATGTCTTTAACTACTACAATATTTTTTATGTTATTCGTACTGTAGACGCTATGTGGGTGTAAAGACAAGAGTCTGGGGACCATAGTTATCTTCCTTTTAGGGAGAAATTATTTTATAGTCCCTTAGTAAAAAAGTGAATCCCCACATCTCATAGAAACGCATGTATCAGCACGTGGTCGAGAATTAAGAATATGATTCTTCCTTATTTGCTTGATAGACGCCAAACAGACAGGACGCCATGGCGAAATGCAAGATTCTTAACATGGAGAGAGGGCCTTTGTTAGCTATTTTCTACTTTTACCTAACAATTTAATAAACAAAAGATACCATAACAATTGAATGTCCTATTTAAAAGTAGCACCGTCCGTAAACTGCAGAAGTAGCCAGAATTTATTTTCCGTTATTTACGAAATGTGTTTTTCACAACTATACAATCTCCATAATATTGTCCTAAAAAAATGTTTATTTTATTTCTTTGTTCAATCATCAAGCTGATTTTTTTTTGTAAAAATACTCTAATTAACTTAAAGTTATCTGTTCCTGATTTCAGATATATTATCTATTCAAAAAATCTTAATTGTGTTAGTTATAGATGTGAAATTCAATATTCTAAGTGAGATAATGCTTCTTAAAACTCGTGTTTGGTTATCCCCTTTTTTGTTTTGAGATAGTTTCAATTTCTGAGGCGGAGCATATTTTTGGTGGCTATGATATGGCTTAAATTGTTATCGATAACCGAATATTATTTGTTTAAATCGTATCAGTTTGGGTCCCCATGGACCAATTTAATGCATATAGGGGAGATTACTTTCTTTTATTCTTACTAGTAAATGTTGTAAAAACAACACTGAAACTAGGTAAAACAGTCAGCTGCTGATTAGCTTTTTATTTTCTTTCCTTCTATTATATATAATTTTGAACATCTATGATTGAAACTTGGTGGACAAGTCAGGCATACACTGAAGTTTATTTGTACCAAATATGATCGGACAATAGAAGGAATTATGACTTTTATTAACGATTTCATGAGTGAGGTATTTTTGTAGGGGGTGGGTGGGTAACGCTGTATTTAAACAGACGAAGCGACCGCCATGCTGACCTATCACCTGATCGATGGACGGACAGAACTTTTCGAATAAACGCACGACCGATTATAAAAAAAGCTTGGGGACCCCTGATTAAAGCGATTAGGAAATCCGATGGGTAATAAAAGTCGAAAAATGACAACTTTGATTAGACGTTGTCGCCACCTTTGTTTTGTATTTTCTATTCAATATCTAACCTGATTCCATTGACCTTACCGTCTCTCCATCGCTTATCTCACCTGGTTGTCCGGAACAGGAGAAGCATCAGCATCCCCCCCCCACCATCGACCTCTCTTTCCGGCTGTCTAACCTAAATGATGTTGGTCACAAGCATTACATCCTTGTCAATCTTCCTTCTTCGTGGATGTAATCTTATTAACACGGCGATGACGGGCTGAAACCGGCTTTCAAGGGATTAACGCTAATCGCGCCTATTAGGACGTGGCGTCAAAGTGTGTGCGGCTGTATAAACGTATCGAGTGTGTGTTAGAGAGAAAGACAAAGAGGGAGAGAGCGAGTAGGAGGGAGCGATAGAAAGGGGGAGGGAGAGGCAGGGAGAGAGAAAGAGGGGGAGGGAGAGAGAGAAGGAGAGATAGAGATAGATAGATAGATAGATAGATAGAGAGAGAGAGAGAGAGAGAGAGAGAGAGAGAGAGAGAGAGGGGGGTGGGGCGAGAGATGTAAAGGGGAGAAAGAACTTTTGATCTGATTTTCCATTTCCGTTTCAAATTGTCTCCATTCGGCTCCAACCGAAATTCATTCATTTCTTTCTTTCTTTCTTTCTTTCTTTCTTTCTTCCATTAATTACATTCTCTGTGTTTTTCATCTATTTTTCGTTCTTTTATTTATTCGTACGTTATTATTATTTACTCACTAGGAGTAATCACACTGGTCATCGTCAGTGATCGCCCACTGCCGACAACCTGTGGTATTCCCTGGAGTCTGAATGACAACAAGTCTCCCCAGATTTCCAGTATTCTCCACCTCTTTTTGATAGCCATCGCAAATAAACTTGCAGCATCACAACAGCCGTTTACCATTGATTTCTCACTGGTAAGGACCATTGGTTTTTCTCTGGAATTTGGGTGGCAATAAGCCTCCCCAAGGTCCCAGCAGTCTCTGCACTTCCAGTGGAGGTCTGGTCTGTGCTGTCCCTCCTCGATCTTCTCATCCTCCTTGACCCGATGCAAATATTTTGTGTGGTATCAATCTAGGCTGGTACCATTTTTTTTTAATTAAAAATTAAAAAAAATATGTTTTATTTATTTATTTATTTTTTTTTTTTTTGGGGGGGGGAGCTGATTATTTTTTTTTGTGGGGGGGGGGGGAGAGCTGATGGTGTTTCTTGCTATTTCTGTTCATTGGTTCATTTTTGTGTCGTGTCAGTTGAGGCCGGTGTAATTTATGCGGGCGGGGAGTGAGCTTATAAAGCGATGTTTCTTGCATTTTCTGTTTGTGATGTGTGGTTTCTGTGGGTTTGTCTTCTTCCTGTAGTAGATTCCGTGTGACCCTTCGTAGCTTATGCGGGTTGGTTTCCGCATTCAATGATTTTTCTTAAGATTGTAGCTGTTTTGATCATTGCTGTCCTTTTTATAGTTCCAATGATCCCTTTGATTCCAATTTCTGTCAGTCTTTTTTCCAGGTTTTTGGGGATTGTCCCTAGTGCTCCTACGATTATTGGTATTATACTGACTTTCTTCATACTCCATATTTCTTTCAGTTCTCTGGCTAGTTCCGTGTATTTGCTTCGTTTTTCCGTTTCTTTGATTTTCACTTATTATTATTATTATTATTATTATTATTATTATTATTATTATTATTATTATTATTATTATTATTATTATTATTATTATTATTATTCCATTCTTTATGTGACAAAGTAGCCGGGTCCGACGGGGATCGAGTACCCTAGTTACGCGCTAGTATGCATCTTAGTGATGATGCTCGACCCTGCGTAGAAACGAAGTGGTGATATAAAACTAGTACATATATTCAACGTGAATCGGTTATCCAAACGGGATTGAATCAGGCGTCGAAATGTCTACGAAAAGTCATGTATATGTCAAAATGGATAATGGTTTCAACAGCAGTTATAAACCAGATGTACCGAGGATTTGGGAAAAATCTTTTATCACCAAAAAAAAAAAACTAATAAAAAGTCAACACTTAAGAGATCGCGAGCGGGGGCAAGATAATCATCTAACCCCGTCTTCCTTAATTGAGGTAGATGAATGATGACCACACAACGAAAGAATTGTTTTTATGATAGCGATAAAATCAGAAAGGGAAATCCCATTTATCTGTGTCATTGAAAAGGGGCCGCCCCCTCCAAACCCCTGAGAGAGGAAGAAACGCAGAGAGGAATATGTTCGAGGGAGGGAGGAGTGTGACCATACACCTTTTCAGTAAGAGAAAGGACCTTGAGTTAGAACGAGAAAACATATCAAACATAGGCGGCGAAGACGCCAGTCGAAAACCAGGCACTTGTATCGGTTCGACGACGAACAGAGAGCCGGAAAACTCCCATCGTTTTCTTTAG
Source organism: Sepiola atlantica (assembly GCA_963556195.1). NCBI lineage: Eukaryota > Metazoa > Mollusca > Cephalopoda > Sepiida > Sepiolidae > Sepiola > Sepiola atlantica. The sequence goes on from OY744539.1 coordinate 36,881,118, forward strand.
ATAAGTTAGTTAAACTTGTGACTAAATACGATCGTAAATGGAGCCGCACACACGCGCAGAGAGACAGGGAAATAGCTTAGCACCAAAGACATTTACCATACGATAGACATTAATTCAATGTAACATCAATTCTTTTCTTTTACCTTGTTTAATAATTACTTTTCCTACAAAAAGACCCTGCCGAGTTGTTAATTTGTTCTGCTAGAATAACCTTTGCCTTCACAGAATCAACGAAGCCATCATCCTCATCGTCGTCATCCCGGCCTGGAGGAATTTCGATCGACATATTCTTTTTTATTGCCACTACGACGATCGGCCAGAGAGTGTTCACGGCCTGGCAAGATCTCTGTGTAGAGAACTAGAGGCGTGAGCAGCGAGACAGAGACACGAGTGGGGTACCATATTATAAGTGGTTCCGTGACGCAGGATCGAGTAGGGTACCTGTTATAAGTGGCACCGCGACCAGGATATCAAACACCTGTGCGTGAGTGGCCAACGATACCCACGGTGTGAGAAGAGTGTAGGGTCCTAGGTTATATTTATTTATTTATTTATTCATCCGTTATCATCATTCTTTCTTTCGTTTTTTCTTTTCTCTCCTTCTTTCAATCGTTAATTATATAATTCATCTCATTGTTTGGTTTTTATTTCCTTTTATTTCTTTTTTGTATCTTTCATTTGCAAATATAATTCTTTCTTTTCTTTCATTTATTTATCTGTTGTTGTTATGTTTTCTTCCTTCTTTCCGCTATTTATATTATTTCTTTTCTTTCGTTTGTTCATCTGTATTCCGTTCGTTCTTTCAGTCGTTGTTATTTTTCTTCTTTTCCCTATTTTTTCTTTCTCTTTTCATTCTTCTTGTTTTTCTTTTCTTTCTGTTTTGTTTTCTTTCATTCATCCGTTATTCATAATTTTTCTTTCTTTAATTTTTCTTTGCTCTTTTTCATTGGCGTCGCTTATTCTTTCTTTCTTTCTTTCTTTCTTTCTTTCTTTCTTTCTTTCTTTCTTTCTTCTATTCACTATTTTATTCTCATCTCCTTTCTTTCATTTGTTGTTCTACTTATTTCTCCCTTTCTTTCCCCTGACTTTGATCATCATATTTTCTGTTGTTGCTGCTTTTGTTGTTAAGCGAGTCGTTCTTCTGCATATAGCTCACGAAGATTGTGCCTCAGGATTGTCTGGTCTGCATGAAGTTCTCCTTGTTAGTCGCAGCTATTCCTTAACTTGCAAGAGTGCAAGTTTTTACTCCAGACACTGAGAGAAACAATGCTCAACGGTTACATGCGAAGTCGGGGAAAGTTTGTCCCAGAACACACAAAACAATGGCGAAGA
>OY744539.1:36887449-36972449 GCA_963556195.1 Sepiola atlantica
TGTATTAAGTTCGACAAGCTGGAGTCAGATTTGATAGACGACACACTTTTCAATGGCTGCAGTAGCGACATTTAATAAGACAACACCATTTTCTCGATTTACTTATCTCCCCACGAAGGAAAAGTAGGTGCAAGGCGTTCAATGTAGAGAATTCAAGCTCGAACAAAAGGGGCACCCGTCGCTGTACCACAGATAAGTGTTTCAGGGGGTTACGGCTTATCAGCGTTTCTGATTCTGTCTGTCTGTCTGTCTGTCTTTTTGACTTTCAATCTCGCCTTGAAGCACTAGTTCGTCTAGGCACACTGAAGTGCTGTGATACAGCTAAACAGCATGTATGTGAATATATATATATATATATATATATATATATATATATATATATATAGAGAGAGAGAGAGAGAGAGAGAAAGAGAGAGAGAGAGAGTAAGAGAGATGAAGTGTGTCTGAAAATTGGACTAATCTTGATCTGTGCTGTGTAAGCTAGGGTCGAAAGAGGAATTAATATTTAAAATAGCTTACATAAATGCAATTACGTTTAAGTACGGCTTGTAGCGCATCAGGGCCGAAGTTTGTAATCTCTCTCTCTCTCTTTCTCTCTCTCTCTCTCTCTCTCTCTCTCTATATATATATATATATATATATATATATATATATATATATATAGTAAGCTATGAAAATATATTTATGGCAATTAAACAACACAGAGGCTCCCGCGTTTCATCCCCGGGGGAATCTTCAGGTTAAAATGCATGGAGTTATTTTTGCCGGGTGTTTTATATATACGGCTGACTAGTTAACCAATCAGATTCTTTGTTGTTCTCTCAGCCAATCGTTGGACTTCTCACGAACAAAGGTGTGGTTAGTGCTCCTTCCTTTCTATATTCTGTTCTATTGTTCTTTTTCTATAGGTTGGTCTATATCCTGTTTCCTTTGTTGTGTCAATATAATGGGTGAATTTATTTTATTTTATTTCAACACGTGGTTCCTTGTATTTCTATTTTAGTTTTGTATTGTTAAGTTTTTGTTTAGTTTAGTTTTTGTTTATTTATTTATTTATCGTTAGCCTAAGGTAAATTTATTTCTGTGTGGGCAGCTGTTTGCTATCTCACTTCTACAGTTTAATAGATGTCGAGCGTCTTTAAAATTTAGGATTTCGTTCTCTGTTTTTAAATGTGCTTTTGTGGTCATAATATCTAGTTTTAAAATCTAGGGAGGTCATACCCACGTAGTACTTCTTGTTATTCGGTTTTTCCTTGGCAAATATTGTGGCTTGGTATACAATACTTTTGATAATGCATTTATTTTGTAGTGGACAAAGTGTACGATTTATCCAGTTACATCGTTGCTAACTTTTTCATTTCTATTCAGGTGGTTACTATTAGTGTTTTGTTCATTTCTATTTGTATTGTTTATATCTTTGTTCTTCTTAGTGTTATTTTTGTTATATTTCTCACTTTTGTATGTAATTTGTTATTTTTCTTCCTCTCTACTGTTCTCGTTTAGTATTTTGTTATTGTGTGTCTTAATTATCATTTCTAGGTTTTCGCAGCAGCTGTAGGATTATATATATATATATATATATATATATATATATATATATAAATATAAGTAAACATTGTTAAACATAACATAATTCATCGCTTGATTATTGATGATACCTTTTTATCTTTTCGATTTTCCTAATAATCTTTTAGCTTCAAACTTAAAAAGGATTAATAAATATTGCATCGAATCACGAGTCAAAATAAGTAGATGGGTCATATGAATCATCTCTAGGTGACAAAAACAATGAACAAAAATTTGGAGTAAAAAGAAGAAAATTAAAAAAAACAACCGAACGCCGTATGCAGTTGTTTTTTTTAAATCCCCTTTTTTACAACCTTTTGATATGAAAAAAAAGTTTGATTAAAAAAAAATAATTGTGTCTTTACGCTAATGTATTCTTAGTACACCACTGTCAAAATGTTGCAAATAGACAGTGTTTTCAAAGGACAAACATTGAAAATAGACATTGAAATATAAGATTTAAATGAATTTATATCTTAAAAACAAAAAAAAACTTAATCTCAGCAAATCTCAAAATATTAGCAAAATTTTGTCAAATATTGCTATATTTATGAGATCCTTTGACGCCTACGTCCATATGTTGATCAGTCTTAGGTAAAAAAGAACGTTTATGAAGGAAGGTACATTTTCGCCATGGTACGATGTAAAAGAGCTGCTCATTTTATTTTTTACAGAAATTGGAGCTGGAACGGCTGGCTCTTTTCTTGAAGATGGAGAGCGTGATAAAAACTCAAATTTTAAGTGTGTGAGCATAGGGTGGGGCAAATCAAAAGTGATGGAGCGCGTATATATATATATATATATATATATATATATATATATGAACCTTCCTGCTAGCTGACGTTCTAAATAACATATACGAGTCTTCAATCACAGACGATTTGCTTAAAAAACAGCCGTGCGCTAGAATTGCAACATTTACTTATGTACCATCATGAGTCATGCTCACTCACTATATAATCTTGGAGATCATTCACGTTCGTGTAAAGCGTCCATCCCGTTGTAAAGCCACCCCAAGACCTTTCCAATTATTATCAAATTTATTCCTTAATGCCATATAACATTCCCTCCCTCGCATATACTATACTATACTTATCACATCCACATCTCCCTTACCAACCCAAATACAACCTACGCTCACACCCTTGTAATCCGTACCTATCACAAATAACATAAATTATTAGATACCTCATCATATTCAAATTTATTTTTAAACATTTAAATATATTAAATATATTAAGTCTTACTAGCTAAATATCTAGAAGTATATTCATCGAACATTCTTAAATGAAAGTAAAAAAAATATATGACCAAGATCTTAACCTTACTGATTCACACAGACCCCTGATAGGCTCATAAACGTTATTAGATATCAGCTAACAGAGTTAATTAAACACAAGTATCTAACACGAACAAATACACACATGACGATAGCAAGCTTATATGACCCATCTACTTATTTTAATATCACTTAAGAAACTTTTTTTTATAGAAAAAGATACCCTTTCCATTAACTTCAAGCCTCCACAATGAACTATAATTATAACAATAGTTTTACACTCATATATAAAGTAATATAAATATAAAACTTAAACCCTTTAATAACAGGAATACTACCTCACTCTAAATATAACCCACTCACTGACAAATAAACTACCACACCCACTATCCCCCTAAATATGAATGCATCATTGAAGCAGAAAAACATACAACATCCATTATCAACAATTAATTTATTCTAAATAATACTAAGTTACGATTAAGGCTCATATATATATATATATATATATATATATATATATATATATATATATATATATATATATATATATATATATATATATATATATATTAGGTCAGTCAAAGTTCTCAGAAATCTATACGAGATACATAGTTATTCACATATTCTGTGTAAGTACTGTCAAACGTTAAGTTAGTATAGAAGTTAAGAACATTAATCTTCCTCTCCCCAATTGACCAGTTAATATGTTATAGTATATATTTCTTGTGGTCTATTGGTCTTACCGGATTCCAAGACAAGGATTCATCTAGTCTGGTGGAGTATCCAGCTAAGTGCTCTTACTTGATGGAAACATTACTTGGAGAAGATGCACCACTACTCGTATGGGCCAGTGTATAGCTCTGTCGAGGGGATCTTATTTGGGTTTCGAATACTATGTTATTTTGAATATTGTGTCAGGGTTTACTTATAGGATGAAGTGTCCTCATGTCAGGTTTTCCTGACAAACCTTTGTACAGAGAGACCGAAAACACTCAAGGATGGAGTCTAGTAGGTAATTCAAACTATTCAAACTATATATATATATATATATATATATATATATATATATATATATATATATAGTAAGTTATGAAAATATATTCATGGGTATTAAGCTACACAGAGGCTTCCGAGTGTCATCCTCGTAAGGAATTGTCAGGTTAAAATGCATTGAGTTTGTGTTACCGGGTGTTTTTATATATACATATATACAATCAAATTCAATGTTACTCTCCCCACGGGTTAATGTTTCCATTGCTATAAATATATTTTCATAACTTACTACCTAGTTCTACTCAAGTATAAATACGGAAAATCGATACATAAAATATTATATCACCTTTTAACATTTTATGTGGATACGCTAAATAATATATATATATATATATATATATATATATATATATATATATATATATATATATATATATGATTATTTTTATTTACACAGACATGTACAAAATCTGCGACACTGGATTACTACCCTGTGAATGTTTTACCTGGATTATTATATATATATATATATATATATATATATATATATATATATATATATATATATATATATATATATATATATATATGTGTGTGTATGTGTGTGTGTGTGTATGTATGTATGTGTGTGTGTGTATAAATATGTATTTATTTTTCTAATATTTAATTGCGTTGATATAAGAGTTTTTGTTATGGTATCTAATCATTTGTATTTTCTCTTTCATGCAAAGTGGGCATTATTTTTGAAGTGGAAGACAGACGTAAAAACTAATAAATACAGTCCACCCTGGATGCTTCTTGATCATCCGCCGATTTTGTTTATATTGGTACGTGGAATTGTCGCATTTACAGCGTGTGCCCATCTGTTAGCGTCCATACCCTGTTGCAGTTACATAACGTGTTACCCGCTACTGTCTAATAAATAAAATGTTCTAGTGGGTGCGTTTGAATAGCGCTTGCAGTTGCGTAACGTATTATTTAATCTTGATTAGTAATCAAAGTTGTTTTTAGTGCGTGGTTCTGAATCATTTAACAATTATTTTCGTCTATGAGTATGTTAGTGACAGCTTTTTAATATTCATATTTTTACATCAATATTATTCATATAGTTTCATCTAAACAACAGCCATTTACAATTTTTTTTATCATAGTTCACCCCAAACAAGGCAGGCCGCCACTGTAGACGTAAGGGGCTACTGAGAATAAGGGAGTAAGTTTAGGGGGTCAACCTAAATCGGGAGCTGTGCAGTGAGATGTCTGTTTACATTAGTCTTAAATTTCTGCATGTCAGTAGAGTCGGGGAAGCAGGGAGCAGGGAGGGGGTTCCAAAGGCCGGCAGCACGAGGAAATAAGCTATTGGAGTATAAGGCTCTCTGGCATCTGGGGACATCCACAGTGAATGGATGGGACTTAGCTGATTGTCGGGTTCATCTAGTGTATTTACGTCGAGGGGCCACCAGGGCACATCGGTGCACATTCCATTGAAGTACTTGTAAAACAGGCACAAGGATGCAATATTGCGGCGATGGGACAGGGGCTGGAATTTGATCGATAGTGAGGGACCCATTAAGTTGGCGACTTTTTATTGTGACTTTGTCTAAGATGAAGAGACTAGTGGCTGATGCACCAATACTCCATGCAACAATACTCTATGCATGGTCGGATGGTGGCTTTGAAGAGATATAGGATAATGTCAGGTGTGAGAAGTTTACTAGCTCGGTAGAGGGAGACCACCTGCTTTGCAGCAGCCTTGGCGATGTCTTCAATGTATTTGTTCCAATTCGTGTTACCTGTGAATGTTAGGCCAAGGAGTTTGAACGTTGGACTCTCAGGTAGGATGTTATTTGCCATGGCAATCGGTGGTTGAAGAGTTTTCTGGTAGTTATTGTACGAAAAGGAGCATTGTTTTTGCGGCATTAAATGTTACCATAAATTTATGACTCTATTCCACTACAGACTGAACGTCACTTTCTAAGGATGTAGCCATTGCCTCAGATATGTGTGCGTCCGTTTTACCCACATGACGAGAGTAGAGCGTGGTGTCGTCAGCAAATATACCCATGGTCGTGAAAGAGTTACGCAAACAAGAATATGTTGAGTCAGTAGATATGCATATACTATAAAAGTGAGTTTGAATCTTGGTCTTTCATCGAGATTAGCTCAAGTCGTGACTAAAGGGCGAGTCAGGAATACGTCTTGTCAACTTGACGTTTTAACACTGCTACAAAAAAGACACAAAATCACTAATTTGGAGAGAATTGATGCTTGATTAATTGTTCTTCTGATTCCTTGATAAAATATCACCACATATGGATATTCTAATTGTTAACGTGTCTTTAAATTGAATTGACAAAAGGGGTTCGAAAGTCTTGAATGCTAATTTTTTTTATGGTAGGTCAAAAAGAAAAGAGTTAATGATCGAGAAGGGAGGCCGCTTGTGGCTCGATCATTTTATTATTATCATTATTATTATTATTATTATTATTATTATTATTATTATTATTATTATTATTATTATTATTATTATTATTATTATTATTATTATTATTATTATTATTATTATTATTAATAATAATAATAATAATAATAATAATAATAATAATAATAACTATTATAATAAAGTCCTTTAATCTTGTATTTGTCCTGTTATAATGGTCGATTAAAAAACACCTGCTAGCGTTGCACAGTCTAATGAAGTCACTTGTTAAGAAACGATGACTACCAGGTTTTATACAACTATTATCCCACCATTTTTCTCTTTCACACACGCAATCACAAACACATACTAACACGCATATGCATATAGCGTTACGATATATATATATATATATATATATTTATTATACACATGAATATAAAATGTTCTTTGATATATTTTAATGTGTGAAGGCGTTCGAAGTTCTGTGTCTTATCAACAACTTCCCCTCTCTTTCTTTCTCTATCTGTTACTATCATAACACACACTGCCTCTACCTTTCACTCATAGGAACACCCCCCCCCCACACGCCCCCCCCCCATATATATATATATATAAGATGAATATTTTTATTAGATATTAAAGTGTATTTACCTACAGACAACGTCCTCATCAGTGCAGGAAGTGGCGGTTTCAGGCGGCCAGACAGGTTCGAACGCAGTTTGTAGATTCAAAAGAAAATCTCAACCCTACGCCTTAATCCATTAGGGCAACAGAAATCGACCCAGGCATTACTGAATTTAAGATACATTTAAAGCCAACGGCAGGGTTCAAATTTTTCGAGATCGAAGATTGATTAAACATGCGGGCATATAAGCTTTGCTTCCATAGCTTAACGACCTTAAGTTTTTATAATTTCAGACAGTGCTTGACAATTAGGATTTATTTATCTTAAATGAGTCCATTACTATGAATATTTCTTTAATTGAATATTAAAGTGAATTTACCTACAGACACCGCGTTTCATCCCCGGGGGGATCTTCAGGCTATAATGCATTTTAGCCTGAAGATTCCCCGGAGGTGAAACGCGGAAGCCTCTGGGTAGCTTAATAGCCATAAATATATTCTCATAGCTTACTACCTAGCTCTACTTACGTATCGAGCACTGTTGAAGTAAATACTGAAAATTGATACATAAAAAATTATATCTCCTTATAAAATTTTATGTGGATACATGAAATAGTAATATATATATATATATATATATATATATATATATATATATATATATATATATATATATGTGTTCATAGCATGTATATATATTTGTTTATACATCATTTAATCTTTTAACTTTGATTGCAATATGTTCGTCTGTCTGTCTGTCTGTTTCGAAAATGTATCTAGAAATTATATGTCAATTATAAAACATCAAGTATTTTGAAATTAATTTGAAAACATTTTAATATAAGTGTTTATATCTACTTTATTTAAAATGTTTTACTGATATGCAAAGTCATAGAGCATTGGCAGTGTTGTTATTTGAAAAATATTATGCGATTAATAAAATTAACAATTTCACTATTTTATCGGCAGCTGATGTTAAATTTGCTATTGAAGAAACTGATAAGTTACTTGCAGTAATTTTTACTGCTACTCACAGTTCATAATTGTCATAATTGTCATAATTGTCATAATTGTCATACTTGTCATAAGTGTCATAATTGTCATACTTGTCATAAGTGTCATAATTGTCATACTTGTCATAATTGTACTACTTGTGATACTTGTCATACTTGTCATAATTGTCATACTTGTCATAATTGTCATACTTGTCATAATTGTCATAATTGTCATACTTGTCAGAATTGTCATAATTGTCATACTTGTCATAATTGTCATAATTGTCTATCACTGGAATAAATATCTCCCTTAACGGTACTTCACAGGTGCTCACAGCTATTAGGTGGCCAGTTAATGTACGAATCCCTAAAACTAACTTTTCTTATAATCAGGGTTTGGTGAACGTTGCAGCGTGACTTCGTGTGTTGTCTTGCATAAATACAAACGATTTACACTTGGCTAAAGGTAGATTTTCCAACCACTCAAAGAGATTTAGCTCTAGAAACCGACAGTAACTTTTAGAGTTCATTGTCATTTCGTCATCGACTTTAAAATACTCATAAGCGTACTACCAACAATACTAGTCGATATCATTATCCCATCGCAACATTGTTGCCGTTTACCAAATTGTTTTGAATAATGTTGCTTACAGATCCAACCTTGCGCCGATCCTTCAGGCCCGTCAAGGGTGAACCTGGACTTTGTAAATAAGACTTTCTTGAAATCAGTTTTCATATATTTCTTAGGCCACTGAACTCGATTTTCCTTATGTTTCTTAGTTAATATTGGTTTATGGATTCGATTCTTTACATCAGCAAACTTTCTTTATGTATTTCATCTTGTTTCTCTTGAAACCATAGAAGCTTTAGCGGCCCGAAATAGGAATGAACTATTGGCAAGCGAATTTCTTATAATTTCTCATCAGATATGTGACTCATCTCTATTTGCGAAAGTCTTGAATTCAGTTGGGACTTCTTTTTTTCTCAGTTGAATTCCATTCTGAGACACTTTTTTGATTGTTCGATGACCCCTTCGCAAGCCTCAGTCAGACGACGCGACTTTGCTCGCGGCTACTTGTAGCAGCGAGTCGACTACTCGCCTAGCAGTTCCGTGCCTTCGTTTACAGCGCAGACATGTCGCGGGTCAGGTGCCAGATTTTTTTGTTTCAAACCAAACCAGCTTTTGTTTAGAAACATCGTTAGTTCCTGCTCCACTTTATTAATTCCATTCCTATATGAATCTTTCAAGTTCTTTATTTTCTTTTTCAAATTATCTTCGCATGAATCTCAAAACACGCTTTAATTAGCTCATTCATTAAATATATAAAATTGTACTCCCTCGTATTTTTTTTCATATACTGTATGTTTGTCTGTATCCCACAAACCTTCGTAGTTTCTGTAAATATCCAGAAATCTACTGATTTCATTTACTGACAACTTCAAACTTTATTTTTCTGGCAACAGACGGCATGACTGTGAGGTCACAGAAGCGAATCTCGATTCGTAGCATCCGCTATTAGGTCTTCAAATAATCATACAATCGCGCAATACCAGGTCACGTGAGCATGAAATCACGCGCTACTTGCGACTAAAGTTGAACATGTTCAACCTTAGTCGTGGCGAATAAACTAGGCGCAAGTTGGATGTGTTACTTGTGACTGGGGGTCACACGATGCGACTAGGCTGCTGCTACTCACTGCTACTGCAGCGAAATCGCCTCGTGTGACCGGGGCTTTAGATCCTTTGAAATTTGAAGCGAGGACTTTTCTTTATGATGTAGTTTTTTTCATTCCTTGTTAGTCCCTTTTTTGCGAGTCATTAAGCACATATTCTTTATCAATTTCAATTTAGGCAATTTCTAATGAAATTTCTGGAGCGTCATTAGAAAATATTCAGTGTGTCATAAATTTTGTATTCTACTGTATTCTACTGAATTAAAAACACATACATACATACATACATACATACATGCATGATGATTGCCACTTCTTTACAGAAGAAGGCAATTCCTACAAAGATTGCAAAGAATAATTGTGGTCGCACATATTGTTCAGCAGGCCCGATTTATTGTTACAGGTCTTCGTCGCCGTGGGTCTTGTAGGGATATCTGTATATGTAGATGGCGTTTGTACGAAACGCAACGCACGCTCTCCTTCTACAAAGTCTGGTTTCAGTGACAAGCCGAAGCAAGATAACTGAGAGACGATGTAGAGCGCAGGTTGTACATACATACATACATACATACATACATACATACATACATACATACATACATACATACATATATTATAATGATTCACTACCGATAATTGTCCTCTCATCAGGTTTTTCTCAATGTCATCCTTACTCTGTTCGTGAATTTTTAAACCAGATGCACATCTGCATGACATGGAGTAGTTGTTCTGTTTATGTGCAGATTGTAACTGTGTGCCTTAATGAGGGTATATCTGTACACTTTACCACTTCTGAATCGCCATAAGACATTTAGTATGTTTGTGTGACAGATGAGATCAAAGAGAGACATCTGTACATTGTTCGATTATTGAGTAAAATGCTAATACAATACAGTACCAATGTGTGAACCTCCATGATTATAATTCGGTGAACTCCCAAGCTAGGATTACCAATAATTACTTTGGCCGAAAGTGTTACATCAAAATATCCGTCATAGATATCTTGCTATAGATCTGGCTGAGAAGCTCATCTACAGATAAATTCGGCTGAGGTGTCCATCAACGGCTCGACCTGGCTGAGGAGTCCATCTACGGATAGACGTTGCTGAGTAGCCCATCTACGGATAGATCTAGCTAAGGAGCTCATCTACGGATAGACATGGCTGAGGAGCCTCTCTACGGACAGATTTTACCGAAGAGCCCATAAATAGCTAGACCTGGCTAGCAGCCCATCTATAGATAAACCTGGCTGAGAATCCCATCTACAAATAGACGTTGCCGAGGAGCCCATTTATGGATAGACGTTGCGGAGGAGCCCATTTATATATAGACGTTGCAGATGAGCCCATAGACGGATAGACCTGGCTAAGCAGTCATCTACAGATAAACCTGGCTGGTGAACCATCTACGGATAGATCTGGCTGAGAAGCCTATCTACGGATAGACGTTGCTGAAGAGCCCATCTACGGATAGACGTTGCTGGGGAGCCCATTTATAGATAGACGTTTTCGAAGAGCCCATTTATGGATAGACGTTGCTGTAATCTACAGATAAACCTGGCTGACGAGCCCATCTACGGATAGACATGGCTGAGAAGCCCATCAAAGTTGAGACGTGGCTAAGCAGCCAATCTACAGGTAGACGTGGCTTAGGAGCCCATCTATGATAATACCTGGCCGAGGAGCCTTTCTATGGACAGATTTTACCGAAAAGCCATCAATAGCTAGACGTGGCTGAGAAGCCCATCTACTGATAGACGTTGCTGACGAGCCCATTTATCGATAGACGTTACGGAGGAGCTCATTAACGGATATACCTGGCTAAGCAGTCATCTACATATAAACCTTGCTGATGAGCTACTCTACGGATAGACCTGGCTGAGAGGCTCATCAAAGGTTAGACGTTGCTAAGCAGTAAATCTACAGAGACGTGGCTTAGAAGCCCATCAATAGCTAGACCTGGCTTAGCAGCCCATCTATAGATAAACGTGGCTGAGGAGCCCATTTATGCATAGACGTTGCGGAGAAGCCCATTAACGGATAGACCTAGCTAAGCATTTATTACAGATACACCTGGTAGATGAGCCCATCTAGGGATAGACCTGGCTGAGAAGCCCATCTATAGATAGACGTGGCTTAGGTGCCCATTTTCGGATAGACGTTGCGAAGGAACCCATTTATGGATAGAGGTTGCCGAGAAGCCCATTTATGGATAGACGTTGCGGAGGAACCTATTTATGGATAGACGTTGCGGAGGAGCCCATTTATTGATAGACGTTTCTGAGGAGCCCATTTATGGATATAAGTTGCGGGGGAGCCCATTTATGGATAGACGTTGCGGAGGAACCCATTTATGGATAGACGTTGCGTATGGCCCATTACTGGATAGACGTTGCTAAGGAGCCCATTTATGGATAGAGGTTGCTGACTAGCCCCTTTATGGATAGACGTTGCGGAAGAGCCCATTTATGGATAGACGTTGCAGATAAGCCTATTTATGGATAGACGTTGCGGAGGATCACATTTATGAATAGACGTTGTGGAGGATCACATTTATGAATAGACGTTGCGGAGGAGCACTTTTATGGATAGTCGTTGCGGAGGACTCGTTTATGGATAGACGTTGCTGAGGAGCCCGTTTATGGATAGACGTTGCTGAGGAGCCCATTTATGGGAAGACGTTGCTGAGGAGCCTATGTATAGATAGACGTTGCTGAGGAACCCATTTTTAGATGGACGTTGCGGAGGAGCCCGTTTATTGATAGACGTTTCTGAGGAATCCATTAATGGATAGCAGTTGCTGAGGAGCCTATTTATAGATAGACTTTGCTACGGAGCCCATTTATGAATAGACGTTGCTGAGGAGCCCATTTATGGATAGACGTTGCTGAGGAGGCCATTTGTGGATAGACGTTTCTGAGAAGCCCATTAATGGATAGACGTTTCTGAAAGGACTGTTTATGGGTAGACGTTGCGGTGGAGCCAATTTATGAATAGACGTTGCGGAGGAACCCATCAATAGCTAGACCTGGCTGAGCAGCCGATCTATAGATGGACGTTGCTGAGAATCCCATTCATGGATAGACGTTGCGGAGAAGCCCATTTATGGATGGACGCTGCGGGGGAGCCCATTAACGCATAGATCTTACTAAGCATTTATTAAAAATAAACCTGGCTGATGAGCCCATCTACAGATAGACATGGCTGAAGAGGCCTATCTATAGATAGACGTTGCTTAGTAGCCTATTTTTGTATAGACGTTGCGGAGAAGTCCATTTATGGATAGACGTTGCGGAGAAGCCCCATTTATGGATAGACGTTGCTGAGGGGCCTATTTATTGATAGACGTTGCTGAGGAACCCATTTATTTATAGACGTTGCTGAGGAACCCATTTATGGATAGACGTTGCTTCGAAGCCCATTTATTGATATGCATTGCTGAATAGCCCATCTACGGATAGACATGGCTGAGGAGCCTCTCTACGGACAAATTTTACCGAAGAGCCCATAAATAGCTAGACCTGGCTGAGAATCCCATCTACAAATAGACGTTGCCGAGGAGCCCATTTATAGGTTGACGTTGCAGAGGAGCCCATTTATATATAGACGTTGCAGAGGTGACTATTGACGGATAGACCTGGCTAAGTAGTCATCTACAGATAAACCTGGCTAGAGAACCATCTACGGATAGATCTGGCTGAGAAGCCTATCTACGGATAGACGTTGCTGAAGAGCCCATCTACGGATAGACGTTGCTGAAGAGCCCATCTACGGATAGACGTTGCTGAGGAGCCTATTTATGTATAGACGTTTCGGAGGAGCCCATTTATTGATAGACGTTGCCGAGGAGCCCATTAACGGATAGACCTGGCTAAGCAGTCATCTACAGATAAACCTGGCTAACGAGCCCATCTACGGATAGACATGGCTGAGAAGCCCATCAAAGTTGAGACGTCGCTAAGCAGCCAATCTACAGATAGCGGTGGCTTATGAGCCTATCTATAGATATACCTGACTGAGGAGCCTTTCTACGGACAGATTTCACCGAAAGGCCATCAATAGCTTGACTAGGCTGTGAAGCCCATCTACTGATAGACGTTGCTGAGGAGCCCATTTATCGATAGACGTTACGGAGGAGCTCATTAACGGATATACCTGGCTAAGCAATCATCTACATATAAACCTTGCTGATGAGCCACTCTACGGATAGACCTGGCTGAGAAGTCCATCAAAAGTTTGACGTTGCTAAGCAGTCAATCTACAGAGAGACGTTGCTTAGAAGCCCATCAATAGCTAGACCTGGTTGAGCAGCCCATCTATAGATAAACGTGGCGGAGGAGCCCATTTATGGATAGACGTTGCGGAGGAGCCCATTTATTGATAGACGTTGCGGATGAGCCCATTTATGGATAGACGTGGCTGAAGAGCCCATTTATGCATAGACGTAGTTGAGGAGCCCGTTTATTGATAGACGTTGCTGAGGAGCCCATTTATTGATAGACGTTGCTGAGGACCCTATTTATGGATAGACGTTACGGAAGAGCCCATTAACGGATAGACCTGGCTAAGCAGTCATCTACAGATAAACCTGGCTGATGAGCTGATCTATGGATAGACCTGGCTGAGAAGCCCATCCAAGAGTAGATGTTGCTAAGCAGCCAATTTACAAATAGACGTGTCTTAGGAGCCCATCTACGGATATACCTGGCTGAGGAGCCTCTCTACAGACAGATTTTACTGAGGAGCCTATCAATAGCTACACATGGCTGGGCAGCCTATCTATAGATAGACCGGGTTTAGAATCCTATCTACAAATAGACGTTGTGGATTGACGTTGCGGAGGAGCCCCTTTATAGATAGACGTTGCGGAGGAGCCTATTAACGGATATACCTGACTAAGCAGTCATCTACATATAAACCTTGCTGATGAGCTTATCTACGGATAGACATGACCGAGAAGCCCATCAAAGGTTAGACGTGGCTAATAAGACAATCTACAGATAGATGTAGCTTAGGACCTCATCTACGGATAGACGTAGCTTAGGAGCAATTCTACGGATAGACATGGCTGAGAATCCATCAAAGATTAGACTTGGCTAATCAGCCAATCTACAGATAGACGTGGTTAAGGAGTCCATCTGCAAATAGACATGGCTGAGCAGCCCATCAAAGGTTAGACGTTGCTAAGCAGCCAATCTACAGATAGACGTGGCGTAGGACCCAATCTACGGAGAGTCCTGGCTTAGCAGCCCATAAAAGGTTAGACGTGGCTCAGCAGAAAACTTACAGATATACGTGACTTAGTACACCATCTACGGATAGTCTTGGCTGAGCGGCCCATCAAAGATTAGACGTGGCTAAGCAGCATCTAACGATAGACGTGTCTTAGAAGCCCATCTACAAATGTCCTGGCTGAGAAGCCCATCAAAGGTTAGACGTGGCTAAGCAGACAATCTACAGATAGACGTGGCTTAGGACCCCATCTACGGATAGACCTGGCTGAGCAGCCTATTAAAGGTTAGACGTCACTAAGCAGACAATCTACAGATAGAAGTAGCTTAAGGGCCCATCTACGGATAGACCTGGCTGGGCAGTCTATCAAAGGTCAGACGTGGCTAAGCAGCCAATCTACAGATAGACGTGGCTTAAGAGTCCCTCTACAGATTGAGCGGGCTGAGAAGCCCATCAAAAGTTTGACGTGGTTAAGTATACAATCTACTAATAGACGTGGCTTAGGAGTCCATCTACGGATAGACCTGGTTGAGAAGCCCGTCAAAGGTTAGACGTGTCTAAGCAGCACATCTACAGATAGACGTGGCTAAGGAGCCCATCTACGGATAGTCCTGGCTGAGCAGCCAATCGAAGGTTAGACGTGACTAATCAGATAATCTACAGATAGACGTGGCTTAGGAGCCCATCTACGGATAGTCCTGGCTGAGCAGCCCATCAAAGGTTAAACGTGGCTAAGCCGCAAATCTAAAGATAGACGTGGCTTAGAACCCCATTTACGGATAGTCCTTGCTGAGAAGCACATTAAAGGTTAGACGTGGCGAAGAAGACAATCTACAGATAGACGTGGCTTAGGATCCCATATACGGATAGACCTGGCGGAGCATCCCATCAATGGTTAGACGTGGCTAAGCAGACAATCTACAGATAGACCTGGCGTAGGACCCCATCCACGGATTGTCCTGGCTTTGCAGCCCATCAATAGTTAGACGTTGCTAAGCAGCCAATCTACAGATATACGTGGTTTAGAAGCCAATCTACGGATAGATATGGCTTACAAGCCCATCAAAGGTTAGACGTGGCTAAGCAGCCAATCTACAGATCTACGTGGCTTAGGAGTCTATCTACAGATTGAGCTGGCTGAGAAGCCTATCAAAGATTTGACATGGCTAAGCAGATAATCTACAGAGAGACGTGGTTTAGGACCCCATCTAAGGATAGACCTGGATGAGCAACCCATCAAAGGTTAGATGTGGCTAAGAAGCCAATCTACAGATAGACGTGGCTTAGGATAACATCTACGGATAGATCTGACTGAGTAGTCCATCAAAGATTCAACGTGGCTAAGAAGCCAATTTACAGATAGATGTGGCTTAGGATACCATCTACGGATAAGTCTTACTTAGCAGCCTGTCAAAAGTTAGACGTACGTAACTTAGGAGCCTATCTACGGATAGGCCTGGCTAAGTAGCCTATCAAAGGTTAGACGTGGCTAAGCATCCGATCTAACTTGCTTCATTCTGTTGCTATTTGTGCTTTCGATAGATTCCGCCAATCACGAGAAAAAACAACGCGGTGCTAGAACTCAAGAATTATTAAGTCTATATGCTTTAGGGGCGCTGGATAATTGTCTTTCACAATTCTATATTCACTTTTACAGGAATTCCGAGGAGACTGAAGTATTTTAAAAACCTTATAGTAAACAATATTTATTGTTTTCTAATGAGGCAGACAACTAAGTGCCCACCGTTTAAAAAAAAAATTATTGTGTTTTCAAATTATAGAATCTATTTCTTTCGAGAATTCTATTTTGTAATCATTTTGTAATTCAGTTTTTCCTGTGTTAATTTAATTTTATTTCTGTTTTTTTTTTCAGATCATTAAGTAAACATGTTTTATTCTTAATTATTATCGCATGAGGATGTAACCTTCAACCTGCTGGCGACGTTCACTTAGAACGGATTGCCACTTAAAGCCTTAATCCGTTGTGTCACGAAAATATTTCATGTGGATATCGGGAACCTACACAAAATAAAGTCCCTGAGTTCCACATAAAGACTTCCGTAGCGCAACGGATAACGGTGTTGAGTGCCTAACAGTTTTAAGTGACAGGTGTCTGAAAGTTGAAGGTTCAATACTCACTACAGGCGATAATAACTAAAAATAAAAAGGGCTTAACACTTCTACCCATTCATCGTCGAGGGAACAATAACAATCTACCCCACCCCCGTGGATGAATAAAGCGTAACGTTCGAAATTCCCATATAGGTTTCCGATTTCGACTAAAAAATTATGAGTTCGTAAATGTGTTTTTTGAAGAAGGTCTAAGAATAAAAGTCAACATAAAGATTGGCAAGTTAAAAAATTATGAGTTCGTAAATGTGTTTTTTGAAGAAGGTCTAAGAATAAAAGTCAACATAAAGATTGGCAAGTTAAAAAATTATGAGTTCGTAAATGTGTTTTTTGAAGAAGGTCTAAGAATAAAAGTCAACATAAAGATTGGCAAGTTAAAAAATTATGAGTTCGTAAATGTGTTTTTTGAAGAAGGTCTAAGAATAAAAGTCAACATAAAGATTGGCAAGTTAAAAAATTATGAGTTCGTAAATGTGTTTTTTGAAGAAGGTCTAAGAATAAAAGTCAACATAAAGATTGGCAAGTTAAAAAATTATGAGTTGGTAAATGTGTTTTTTGAAGAAGGTCTAAGAATAAAAGTCAACATAAAGATTGGCAAGTTAAACAATTATGAGTTGGTAAATGTGTTTTTTGATAAAGGTCTAAGAATAAAAGTCAACATAAAGACTGGCAAGTTAAAAAGTCTGCACTTGAAGAAAGTCGGAGGTTACATCGGTCGAAACGCCGTGAATATAAGAACCGATGTAAGAATAGTAGTCCCAATAACCCAAATGATACCGGTGTAGTTCAAATTCTGACCATTAGATTTGTGTATAGACATTGCAAAGACAATTCTTACAAAGAACTGTTGTCTTTAGAACTTAAATTGGATGCACAGTTGTTTTATTGGAATTATTCATATAGAAAATGGCAGCCTCAATCGCATCCGATGATAATGTCTTCAAAACCAGCCTCGTATCATTGCATTAATTTCTGAAAATCTAATTGTCTTAGAAACATTATCAAAATTACAACCTCTAGGAGAGGTTCATGTACAGGAGTTCCATGTGCCTTAAACGAATTACAAAACTTTGTCTGGGAGTGGACAGATTGATTCTATTATAACCAGTTACACCTTGCAGTTCATATCTTCCTCTTATATTCCTATATACTTTAATAACGCGAAGTACGCGCTAATATATATATATATATATATATATATATATATATATATATATATATATATGTATATATATATATATATATGTATATATATATATATATATATGTATATATATATAACATAAAATATAATAACACGAAATCACATAATTGTCGATGCAATAATTTATTTCAACCGTGCGGTTTTTTCAAGCATCACTCAGACAATTACATTTTTATGACTGATAGAAAATTGAATTTCCCTACGACAATTCAAACACAACCAGAGAGAGTGGTGGTAGCAACCAATCTGATACATCTTTTATAGAGAGGGGGAAATTTAAAACTTATATTTAACTATGGCGGTCGAAGGGGAGGGATCTTTAAGTTAATCAACTAAAAACTGCCGTGTCAAAATTATGACACATACGACTTGACGATATCATACATATAGACAACTTTACTCACGCGCATGCACAAAAATAAATACGTACACATCCTATGCGCACGCACATACATAATCTCACTCGCACATTACCATAACTAAGCATAATCACATACACAACTTTTATTCATACATCTCTAGCCGAGACAAAATGCGTCCGGCGAAACTCGTGTTCTCAAACTCGGTAGGAGAAAAGAAAGAAAGAAACAAGCAGCCAGGCACAGAGAAGAAATAGACAAACCGCGTGTCATAGATTCCCAGTCCGTCTGGATTCCAAGAAAGAGAATCTAATTGAAATAAAATTATACGCACATACATATATGTATACATACAAATCCATACGCACACACACATACATATATACACACACACACACCTACATATATGCATATATATACATATACACACACACATATATATATATATATATATATATATATATATATATATATAGCTTCTGTAGAGGTAAATAGTGACGTTTCAAGTTCTTGGGATTCATTGCGCAATGCTGTTTATGACTCGTCTGCTGAGGTTTTGAGCTTCCCTTTGCGGAAACATCAAGACTGGTTTGATGAAAACAATACTGAAGTGCAGAAGCTTATCGACCAAATGCATGTTTGCCACAAAACATGGCTCGAGGACAAAAATTCCACAGTAAAAAAGAAGGCGTATAGAGCTCACAAAGCACAAGTTCAGAAGGCACTTAGGGCATTGAAAGAGGCTTGGTGGTCATCCAAGGCTGCGGAACTTCAGGACGCAGCCGACAGGAAAGATTCTAAGTCATTTTACTCTGGCCTGAAAGTGGTGTTTGGTCCTCAAATGAATGGTTCTGCCCCAGTTTTTGCTGAGGATGGAGAAACACTGCTAACTGACAAATCTGCTATCCTTAAGCGCTGGAAGCAGCACTTTGAAACTGTCCTTAACTCTGCATCGGTGACTGATGAAAACATCATTTCCTCTCTTCTGCAGCATCCCGAAATTCCGGAACTGTCTTTTCCACCTACAGTTCAGGAAGTATCTCAAGCTAAAAAACAGCTATCGTCAGGGGCACCGGGCAGAGATTGCATCCCCATTAAGGTGTACAAACATGGCAGAAGAGCACTCGAGGAAAAACTGACCATCTTGTTTGTGGAGATATGGAAAGTTGGCGGAGTCCCACAGGACTTTAAGGATAGTAATGTCAAGCATGTTTATAAGAGCAAGGGAAGCAGGAATTTTTGCGATAATCATCGCGGGATATCTCTGCTTTCTGTTGCAGGTAAAATTCTTGCAAGGTTGATTCTGAACAGGATCATCAGACATCTTATTGATGAGATTTACCCAGAGTCCCAATGTGGTTTTCGCTCTGGTCGAGGTACAATCGACATGGTATTTGCCCTTCGTCAAGTTGCTGAAAAAGTTCGTGAAAAAAATCGGGAACTGTACATGGTTTTTATTGATTTGACAAAAGCATTCGATACGGTCAGCCGCGTAGCACTTTGGAAAGTTCTTCATAAGCTTGGAATCCCCAACAACATGCTTGATGTCATAATCTCCTTTCATGAAGGGATGAAAGCACAGGTCGTTTCCAATGGGGAATACTCAGAGCCTTTTGAAGTAACCAACGGTACGAAACAGGGTTGTGTGATGGCACCTGTGCTGTTTACATTGTTCTTCTCGGTGTGATGCTTCGGCACGCATTCGCTGATGAAAGCACAGGTGTTAAGTTTCAATTCCGAACCACAGGTGGGCTCTTTAACCATCAGCGTTTTAAAGCCAAAACCTTGGTTCGAGAGGCCATCATTCGGGACCTTCTCTTTGCAGATGATGCTGCCCTGGTCGCGACTTCTTTTGAAGAAGCTCAGAATCTTTTGACAAAATTTTCAGGTGCATGTAGGGCTTTTGGTTTAACAATCAGTTTAAAGAAGACTGAGGTGGTCCATCAACCATGCCCTACCCCTAAACAAGTTCAAGGAGTGAAACAAAATCAGCATGTCCATGAATTTCCATTAGAAAACCTCAAAGTGGATGGCAGACCAATGAACTATGTCAAAAACTTTACCTACCTAGGTAGCAAAGTTAATTCTGCTGCTTCACTTGATGATGAAATCGTAAATCGAATTGCAAAAGCGGCAAATGCCTTCGGAAAGCTGAAACATCGTCTTTGGAGTAGCAGAGGCATTAAGTTGAAGACAAAAATCAATGTGTATAGGGCTGTGATATTGACAGGTCTTCTCTATGGATGTGAGGCGTGGACGCCTTACCGGCATCACATTCGCCAATTGGATGTGTTCCACAGGAGCTGCCTTAGGACCATATGCGGACTTAGTTTGAAGGACAAAGTCGCTAACACCGATCTTTACAACAGATGCCATATTGGTGGAGTTGAAAGTTTCCTGTTGCAGTCTCAATTGCGATGGGCTGGTCATGTAGCAAGAATGGACGAAGGGAGGATACCTAAAGCACTGATGTACAGTCAGTTAGCTTGTGGTAACAGGAATGTTGGTCGGCCCTTGCTGAGGTACAAAGATAAATTGAAAGATGCGCTGACGGCAATTGGAGTACCCCCCAAAAACTTTGAAGACTGTACAAAAGACAGGAAGACATGGCGAGCAGCTTGTTGCATTGGACTGGAAAGATTCAACGAGACCTGTGTGGATAATATGAGAACTGCCAGAGTTAGGCGAAAAGCTAGAGAGAGTGCTCCACACCTGGCATCCGATTACTCACACTCTTGCACTGTCTGCGGCTTTCCTTGCAGGTCTCTTGCCGGACTCAGGTGTCATGAACGATCTAGACACAAATGAAAGTTGTTGGAACCTCATACGTCGCAATCGACGGGAGAGTCCATCATATATATATATATATATATATATATATATATATATATATATATATATATATATATATATATATATATATATATATATATATATATACATACATATATACATATATATATCCCTGAATCTATTTAAAATATTGACCAAATGACAACGCATGTAGTTACTCACACATGTAAACATATACATACATATACATACACACACATACATATACATATACGCATATATACACATATATACATACACACACATACATATATATCCACACACCTACACACAATATTTACATAACACTCTATATTCTTACTGATACAATATGAGTTCTAAAAATTAGTCTTACCTTATTTATATTTTAGATTAATTGGATAATCTATAGTTAAACCCTAATTCAAGTCTAATAATGTCTAGTGGTAATATTTGACATTTATACTTATATTAATTCAATAACTAGTGTATTACCTGCAGAAAAACTTTCTTACCACTATCTTATTTTAAGTAAATAATCTGAATAAATAAATATTTCAAAATACCATTATATACGCATACACACAAATACTATATAATACTATATACTATAATCCGATGGACCTCTAGACGTATAACGGTGAAGCTACCAAATTGAATAACATTATTTACGGTAACCCCCTCTAAATATTTATAATAATATCTGTTATAGACACAGAATTACCAACTTGTCACCCAACGAGTCACGGGTACGTCTATCGGAAAATTCTTTGTTCAAAAATTACAAATATACTTTTCTATTGCTTATTATATGCCTAATAGTTCGTCAGCAAATGGAATCTAAAACAGAATCTCTAAAGATTAGATATAATGTCCGCAATTTTTTAAATTAGGATTGATAATTTGTATTATTCAGTTTACTATTCTCTTCTTGGTTGTTATTTCCACAACGTTTCAGCCGATGTAATCTCCGACCTTCTTTAGGTGCATCATTTCGAATTCTTTATGCCGAACTCGGGAATCTATACGTAATTTTGAACTGAAATTTTTTTTATTTAATTCATAGGGGAAGATTGTTCTTGTTTCGGCAGTGTTAATTAATTATTATACCATCGTTAGTTAGTATTATAATTATTATACCATCGTTAGTTAGTATTATAATTATTATACCATCGTTAGTTAGTATTATAATTATTATACCATCGTTAGTTAGTATTATAATTATTATACCATCGTTAGTTAGTATTATAATTATTATACTATCGTTAGTTAGTATTATAATTATTATACCATCGTTAGTTAGTATTATAATTATTATACCATCGTTAGTTAGTATTATAATTATTATACCATCGTTAGTTAGTATTATAATTATTATACCATCGTTAGTTAGTATTGCCTGTATTAAGGATTGCATCTTTTAACTCCAACTTAAAACTGATTACTAACCAACGCATTTAGCCGTTGTGGCACGCGTTCAGACGATACTAACCAATAATGACATAATAATTAATACTTCTACTTGATGATGGCTGACGGAACGAGAACAATCAACCCCCGTGGATTAAATAAAAGGTTTACTTCGAAATATCGTATAGGTTCTCGAGTTCGACATAAATATTCCCAAGTAAAATAAGATGCACTGGAAAAAAAGGTCGGGGATTAAATCGGCCGAAACGTTGTGAAAATAACAATCAAGATGCGAATTATAAACTAAATAATGCAAATTATCAATCTTCATTAAAAGAATTCTGAATATCATATCTAATCTTTAGAGATTCTGTTTTAAAATCATTTTCTGATAAACTATTACATGTATACTAAATAATAGACAGGTTTATTTGTGATTTTGACATAAAGATTCCAAACTTCGGAAAGCTGCACTTGAAGAAGGTTAAATGTTACATCGGCCGAAACGCTGTGAAAATAACCACCAAGATGAGAATAGTATATTGAATAATGCAAATAATCCAGGAATTTAGAGTCGTGCTATGTATAAAACATGGCATTGAATGAAACCTATGATATTACGACTAAAATACGACTCACACCTAAATTATTTTCACATAAACCTCTTTGGGGTTCGTATTTACTTTTCTCCCCACAAGGGTAGATTTAAACACAATATCGTTTTTTTATTTATTGAGGAGAAGATTTAGTTCCCCCCGAAAAGGGCACTCTGAATTAAGACAAAAATTAAAATTGCCTCAGTCTAGAAGGATTTCTCTTTTATTGACCGAGGACAATATCAGAACAGATACTATACTTTTATTCCTAACCAAAACCTTTTCGGTGTTATCAAATGCCAAACACATTACTCATTCACGAGTCAACCAAGGTAACCTACCCGAGGACATTTGAAATAAAGCTTATGAAGTCTTTGAAAGTCTATGATAAATTACCATTGGGACAAAGAGTCCTTGAATTTGGAATACAATTAAGTTTAGTGTATATTATAAATGTCGGCTTGGACATATTATCCCAATTTTTGATAGTTAGAAAATGAAATTTCAAAGTTCAATCTGTTGGTCATCTAACGTATCCCGCTTCTTTCTTATTGATCAAATCCAATCTGGGATTGACTAGCGCTGATTGCGAGTTTATTGCTCAATGTGTTTGATGTAATGCTATGCGATTCCCTTTTCCCATCAGTGTTTCCGCTCTCTGCGCGAATCTTTTGACGTTTATATGCAGCAGTTGCACCGGGCACCTTTTCATATGCACAACATGGCGTGATCCCCGACACATCCCCACCTCCCCGATATTATTGTGGTAACATCCTTTGAGCACCATATCCCCAAACACACAAATTCCCATAGGGACACACATTTCCCAATCTTTATTCCCTGTGGATGATTCTGCGCATTTGATAGAAGTTAGGATTTTCAGTTTTTGTTCGGTCATGACGATTGCTTTAATAACAGTTCCTATCAAAGGTTTTTAAGCACAAAAGAGCAAGAGTATTACAGTATTGCAAGTTGTCTAAAGTAGAACAGTGATTCCACATACTGGGGTAGATAGATAGATAAAACATACTTAGGTAAGTGAATATATATATATATATATATATATATATATATATATATATATATATATATATATATATATATATATATATATATGTATATATATATATATTTCGGCAGCAAGTCATTTATTATACACGCGTCGTTAAAGACAACAGAGTTTTCTCTCTTCGCTATCTTTCTTGTTAATTTCTCGATGCGGCGAGCGCTTCGTCGGTATTCTGGTTAATTGGTGGAGTATGCCACCTAACTCATATATATATATATATATACATTTATATATATATATATATATATATATAAAATTGAAATAAAAGCCAAATTAGCAATACAAGATAAATTATTTATTTTTTTTTTTCTTACATTAATCCTATCGATTACGGAATAAAATTCCTTCTTCAGGGGTGACCAGTATTGAGTCATTTTTTTTTTTTTTTTTTTTTTTTCATCAAAAAACAAGAATAAAGAAACTTATTTCTTTGTTAATTTGATAAACGTCTTAGATGGTACGACGTCAACGCCTTGATGTTATGAAATGGCGGTAGGATTCAAAACCGGTGACGAACGAGAGATGCGTTGGCACGCTGTCGAGTAATGTGTGTGTTTTTCGTTCAAGTTTTAAGTATTGCATGGAAAGTTTATAAAATTGAAATAAAAGCCAAATTAGCAATACAAGATTAATTTATTTTTTTTTTTTTTCTTACATTAATCCTATCGATTACGGAATACAATTCCTTCTTCAGGGGTGACCAGTATTGAGTCATTTTTTTTTTTTTTTTTTTTTTTTTCATCAAAAAACAAGAATAAAGAAACTTATTTCTTTGTTAATTTGATAAACGTCTTAGATGGTACGACGTCAACGCCTTGATGTTATGAAATGGCGGTAGGATTCAAAACCGGTGACGAACGAGAGATGCGTTGGCACGCTGTCGAGTAATGTGTGTGTTTTTCGTTCAAGTTTTAAGTATTGCATGGAAAGTTTATAAAATTGAAATAAAAGCCAAATTAGCAATACAAGATTAATTTTTTTTTTTTTTTCTTACATTAATCCTATCGATTACGGAATAAAATTCCTTCTTCAGGGGTGACCAGTATTAAGTCATTTTTTTTTTTTTTTTTTTTTTTTTTCATCAAAAAACAAGAATAAAGAAACTTATTTCTTTGTTAATTTGATAAACGTCTTAGATGGTACGACGTCAACGCCTTGATGTTATGAAATGGCGGTAGGATTCAAAACCGGTGACGAACGAGAGATGCGTTGGCACGCTGTCGAGTAATGTGTGTGTTTTTCGTTCAAGTTTTAAGTATTGCATGGAAAGTTTATAAAATTGAAATAAAAGCCAAATTAGCAATACAAGATCAATTTATTATTTTTTTTTTCTTACATTAATCCTATCGATTACGGAATAAAATTCCTTCTTCAGGGGTGACCAGTATTGAGTCATTTTTTTTTTTTTTTTTCATCAAAAAACAAGAATAAAGAAACTTATTTCTTTGTTAATTTGATAAACGTCTTAGATGGTACGACGTCAACGCCTTGATGTTATGAAATGGCGGTAGGATTCAAAACCGGTGACGAACGAGAGATGCGTTGGCACGCTGTCGAGTAATGTGTGTGTTTTTCGTTCAAGTTTTAAGTATTGCATGGAAAGTTTATAAAATTGAAATAAAAGCCAAATTAGCAATACAAGATTAATTTTTTTTTTTTTCTTACATTAATCCTATCGATTACGGAATAAAATTCCTTCTTCAGGGGTGACCAGTATTGAGTCATTTTTTTTTTTTTTTTTTTTTTTTTTTCATCAAAAAACAAGAATAAAGAAACTTATTTCTTTGTTAATTTGATAAACGTCTTAGATGGTACGACGTCAACGCCTTGATGTTATGAAATGGCGGTAGGATTCAAAACCGGTGACGAACGAGAGATGCGTTGGCACGCTGTCGAGTAATGTGTGTGTTTTTCGTTCAAGTTTTAAGTATTGCATGGAAAGTTTATAAAATTGAAATAAAAGCCAAATTAGCAATACAAGATTAATTTATTTTTTTTTTTTCTTACATTAATCCTATCGATTACGGAATAAAATTCCTTCTTCAGGGGTGACCAGTATTGAGTCATTTTTTTTTTTTTTTTTTTTTTTTTCATCAAAAAACAAGAATAAAGAAACTTATTTCTTTGTTAATTTGATAAACGTCTTAGATGGTACGACGTCAACGCCTTGATGTTATGAAATGGCGGTAGGATTCAAAACCGGTGACGAACGAGAGATGCGTTGGCACGCTGTCGAGTAATGTGTGTGTTTTTCGTTCAAGTTTTAAGTATTGCATGGAAAGTTTATAAAATTGAAATAAAAGCCAAATTAGCAATACAAGATTAATTTATTTATTTTTTTTTTTCTTACATTAATCCTATCGATTACGGAATAAAATTCCTTCTTCAGGGGTGACCAGTATTGAGTCATTTTTTTTTTTTTTTTTTTTTCATCAAAAAACAAGAATAAAGAAACTTATTTCTTTGTTAATTTGATAAACGTCTTAGATGGTACGACGTCAACGCCTTGATGTTATGAAATGGCGGTAGGATTCAAAACCGGTGACGAACGAGAGATGCGTTGGCACGCTGTCGAGTAATGTGTGTGTTTTTCGTTCAAGTTTTAAGTATTGCATGGAAAGTTTATAAAATTGAAATAAAAGCCAAATTAGCAATACAAGATTCATTTTTTTTTTTTTTTTTTCTTACATTAATCCTATCGGTTACGGAATAAAATTCCTTCTTCAGGGGTGACCAGTATTGAGTCATTTTTTTTTTTTTTTTTTTTTTTTTCATCAAAAAACAAGAATAAAGAAACTTATTTCTTTGTTAATTTGATAAACGTCTTAGATGGTACGACGTCAACGCCTTGATGTTATGAAATGGCGGTAGGATTCAAAACCGGTGACGAACGAGAGATGCGTTGGCACGCTGTCGAGTAATGTGTGTGTTTTTCGTTCAAGTTTTAAGTATTGCATGGAAAGTTTATAAAATTGAAATAAAAGCCAAATTAGCAATACAAGATTAATTTATTTATTTTTTTTTTTCTTACATTAATCCTATCGATTACGGAATAAAATTCCTTCTTCAGGGGTGACCAGTATTGAGTCATTTTTTTTTTTTTTTTTTTTTTTTTCATCAAAAAACAAGAATAAAGAAACTTATTTCTTTGTTAATTTGATAAACGTCTTAGATGGTACGACGTCAACGCCTTGATGTTATGAAATGGCGGTAGGATTCAAAACCGGTGACGAACGAGAGATGCGTTGGCACGCTGTCGAGTAATGTGTGTGTTTTTCGTTCAAGTTTTAAGTATTGCATGGAAAGTTTATAAAATTGAAATAAAAGCCAAATTAGCAATACAAGATTCATTTTTTTTTTTTTTTCTTACATTAATCCTATCGGTTACGGAATAAAATTCCTTCTTCAGGGGTGACCAGTATTGAGTCATTTTTTTTTTTTTTTTTTTTTTTTCATCAAAAAACAAGAATAAAGAAACTTATTTCTTTGTTAATTTGATAAACGTCTTAGATGGTACGACGTCAACGCCTTGATGTTATGAAATGGCGGTAGGATTCAAAACCGGTGACGAACGAGAGATGCGTTGGCACGCTGTCGAGTAATGTGTGTGTTTTTCGTTCAAGTTTTAAGTATTGCATGGAAAGTTTATAAAATTGAAATAAAAGCCAAATTAGCAATACAAGATTAATTTTTTTTTTTTTTCTTACATTAATCCTATCGATTACGGAATAAAATTCCTTCTTCAGGGGTGACCAGTATTGAGTCATTTTTTTTTTTTTTTTTTTTTTTTTTCATCAAAAAACAAGAATAAAGAAACTTATTTCTTTGTTAATTTGATAAACGTCTTAGATGGTACGACGTCAACGCCTTGATGTTATGAAATGGCGGTAGGATTCAAAACCGGTGACGAACGAGAGATGCGTTGGCACGCTGTCGAGTAATGTGTGCGTTTTTCGTTCAAGTTTTAAGTATTGCATGGAAAGTTTATAAAATTGAAATAAAAGCCAAATTAGCAATACAAGATTAATTTTTTTTTTTTCTTACATTAATCCTATCGATTACGGAATAAAATTCCTTCTTCAGGGGTGACCAGTATTGAGTCATTTTTTTTTTTTTTTTTTTTTTTTTTTCATCAAAAAACAAGAATAAAGAAACTTATTTCTTTGTTAATTTGATAAACGTCTTAGATGGTACGACGTCAACGCCTTGATGTTATGAAATGGCGGTAGGATTCAAAACCGGTGACGAACGAGAGATGCGTTGGCACGCTGTCGAGTAATGTGTGTGTTTTTCGTTCAAGTTTTAAGTATTGCATGGAAAGTTTATAAAATTGAAATAAAAGCCAAATTAGCAATACAAGATTAATTTTTTTTTTTTTCTTACATTAATCCTATCGGTTACGGAATAAAATTCCTTCTTCAGGGGTGACCAGTATTGAGTCATTTTTTTTTTTTTTTTTTTTTTTTTCATCAAAAAACAAGAATAAAGAAACTTATTTCTTTGTTAATTTGATAAACGTCTTAGATGGTACGACGTCAACGCCTTGATGTTATGAAATGGCGGTAGGATTCAAAACCGGTGACGAACGAGAGATGCGTTGGCACGCTGTCGAGTAATGTGTGTGTTTTTCGTTCAAGTTTTAAGTATTGCATGGAAAGTTTATAAAATTGAAATAAAAGCCAAATTAGCAATACAAGATTAATTTATTTTTTTTTTTTCTTACATTAATCCTATCGATTACGGAATGAAATTCCTTCTTCAGGGGTGACCAGTATTGAGTCATTTTTTTTTTTTTTTTTTTTTTTTGTTCATCAAAAAACAAGAATAAAGAAACTTATTTCTTTGTTAATTTGATAAACGTCTTAGATGGTACGACGTCAACGCCTTGATGTTATGAAATGGCGGTAGGATTCAAAACCGGTGACGAACGAGAGATGCGTTGGCACGCTGTCGAGTAATGTGTGTGTTTTTCGTTCAAGTTTTAAGTATTGCATGGAAAGTTTATAAAATTGAAATAAAAGCCAAATTAGCAATACAAGATTAATTTATTTATTTTTTTTTTCTTACATTAATCCTATCGATTACGGAATAAAATTCCTTCTTCAGGGGTGACCAGTATTGAGTCATTTTTTTTTTTTTTTTTTTTTTGTTCATCAAAAAACAAGAATAAAGAAACTTATTTCTTTGTTAATTTGATAAACGTCTTAGATGGTACGACGTCAACGCCTTGATGTTATGAAATGGCGGTAGGATTCAAAACCGGTGACGAACGAGAGATGCGTTGGCACGCTGTCGAGTAATGTGTGTGTTTTTCGTTCAAGTTTTAAGTATTGCATGGAAAGTTTATAAAATTGAAATAAAAGCCAAATTAGCAATACAAGATTAATTTTTTTTTTTTTTTCTTACATTAATCCTATCGATTACGGAATAAAATTCCTTCTTCAGGGGTGACCAGTATTGAGTCATTTTTTTTTTTTTTTTTTTTTCATCAAAAAACTAGAATAAAGAAACTTATTTCTTTGTTAATTTGATAAACATCTTAGATGGTACGACGTCAACGCCTTGATGTTATGAAATGGCGGTAGGATTCAAAACCGGTGACGAACGAGAGATGCGTTGGCACGCTGTCGAGTAATGTGTGTGTTTTTCGTTCAAGTTTTAAGTATTGCATGGAAAGTTTATAAAATTGAAATAAAAGCCAAATTAGCAATACAAGATTAATTTTTTTTTTTTTTTTCTTACATTAATCCTATCGGTTACGGAATAAAATTCCTTCTTCAGGGGTGACCAGTATTGAGTCATTTTTTTTTTTTTTTTTTTTTTTTTTCATCAAAAAACAAGAATAAAGAAACTTATTTCTTTGTTAATTTGATAAACGTCTTAGATGGTACGACGTCAACGCCTTGATGTTATGAAATGGCGGTAGGATTCAAAACCGGTGACGAACGAGAGATGCGTTGGCACGCTGTCGAGTAATGTGTGTGTTTTTCGTTCAAGTTTTAAGTATTGCATGGAAAGTTTATAAAATTGAAATAAAAGCCAAATTAGCAATACAAGATTAATTTATTTTTTTTTTTTCTTACATTAATCCTATCGATTACGGAATAAAATTCCTTCTTCAGGGGTGACCAGTATTGAGTCATTTTTTTTTTTTTTTTTTTTTTTCATCAAAAAACAAGAATAAAGAAACTTATTTCTTTGTTAATTTGATAAACGTCTTAGATGGTACGACGTCAACGCCTTGATGTTATGAAATGGCGGTAGGATTCAAAACCGGTGACGAACGAGAGATGCGTTGGCACGCTGTCGAGTAATGTGTGTGTTTTTCGTTCAAGTTTTAAGTATTGCATGGAAAGTTTATAAAATTGAAATAAAAGCAAAATTAGCAATACAAGATCAATTTTTTTTTTTTTTTTTCTTACATTAATCCTATCGATTACGGAATAAAATTCCTTCTTCAGGGGTGACCAGTATTGAGTTATTTTTTTTTTTTTTTTTTTTTTTCATCAAAAAACAAGAATAAAGAAACTTATTTCTTTGTTAATTTGATAAACGTCTTAGATGGTACGACGTCAACGCCTTGATGTTATGAAATGGCGGTAGGATTCAAAACCGGTGACGAACGAGAGATGCGTTGGCACGCTGTCGAGTAATGTGTGTGTTTTTCGTTCAAGTTTTAAGTATTGCATGGAAAGTTTATAAAATTGAAATAAAAGCCAAATTAGCAATACAAGATTAATTAATTATTTTTTTTTTCTTACATTAATCCTATCGATTACGGAACAAAATTCCTTCTTCAGGGGTGACCAGTATTGAGTCATTTTTTTTTTTTTTTTTTTTTTCATCAAAAACAAGAATAAAGAAACTTATTTCTTTGTTAATTTGATAAACGTCTTAGATGGTACGACGTCAACGCCTTGATGTTATGAAATGGCGGTAGGATTCAAAACCGGTGACGAACGAGAGATGCGTTGGCACGCTGTCGAGTAATGTGTGTGTTTTTCGTTCAAGTTTTAAGTATTGCATGGAAAGTTTATAAAATTGAAATAAAAGCCAAATTAGCAATACAAGATTAATTTATTTATTTTTTTTTTCTTACATTAATCCTATCGATTACGGAATAAAATTCCTTCTTCAGGGGTGACCAGTATTGAGTCATTTTTTTTTTTTTTTTTTTTTTTCATCAAAAAACAAGAATAAAGAAACTTATTTCTTTGTTAATTTGATAAACGTCTTAGATGGTACGACGTCAACGCCTTGATGTTATGAAATGGCGGTAGGATTCAAAACCGGTGACGAACGAGAGATGCGTTGGCACGCTGTCGAGTAATGTGTGTGTTTTTCGTTCAAGTTTTAAGTATTGCATGGAAAGTTTATAAAATTGAAATAAAAGCCAAATTAGCAATGTAAGAAAAAAAAAATAAATAAATTAATCTTGTATTGCTAATTTGGCTTTTATTTCAATTTTATAAACTTTCCATGCAATACTTAAAACTTGAACGAAAAACACACACATTACTCGACAGCGTGCCAACGCATCTCTCGTTCGTCACCGGTTTTGAATCCTACCGCCATTTCATAACATCAAGGCGTTGACGTCGTACCATCTAAGACGTTTATCAAATTAACAAAGAAATAAGTTTCTTTATTCTTGTTTTTTGATGAAAAAAAAAAAAAAAAAAAAAAAAAATGACTCAATACTGGTCACCCCTGAAGAAGGAATTTTATTCCGTAATCGATAGGATTAATGTAAGAAAAAAAAAAAAAAAATTAATCTTGTATTGCTAATTTGGCTTTTATTTCAATTTTATAAACTTTCCATGCAATACTTAAAACTTGAACGAAAAACACACACATTACTCGACAGCGTGCCAACGCATCTCTCGTTCGTCACCGGTTTTGAATCCTACCGCCATTTCATAACATCAAGGCGTTGACGTCGTACCATCTAAGACGTTTATCAAATTAACAAAGAAATAAGTTTCTTTATTCTTGTTTTTTGATGAAAAAAAAAAAAAAAAAAAAAAAAATGACTCAATACTGGTCACCCCTGAAGAAGGAATTTTATTCCGTAATCGATAGGATTAATGTAAGAAAAAAAAAAAAAAAAATTAATCTTGTATTGCTAATTTGGCTTTTATTTCAATTTTATAATCTTTCTATGCAATACTTAAAACTTGAACGAAAAACACACACATTACTCGACAGCGTGCCAACGCATCTCTCGTTCGTCACCGGTTTTGAATCCTACCGCCATTTCATAACATCAAGGCGTTGACGTCGTACCATCTAAGACGTTTATCAAATTAACAAAGAAATAAGTTTCTTTATTCTTGTTTTTTGATGAAAAAAAAAAAAAAAAAAAAAAAAAAAATGACTCAATACTGGTCACCCCTGAAGAAGGAATTTTATTCCGTAATCGATAGGATTAATGTAAGAAAAAAATAAAAAATAAATTAATCTTGTATTGCTAATTTGGCTTTTATTTCAATTTTATAAACTTTCCATGCAATACTTAAAACTTGAACGAAAAACACACACACATATATATATATATATATATATATATATATATATATATATATATATATATATATATATATATATATATATATACACACATATGTAAATTAATAGATATATAACTGATAATAAAACTATAAATACGGCTCTTAGTAACAATAAGACACAACCTCCTGAAGACGGCCGAGAGACCGAAAGCGATAGAGGAATGGCCTACGATACACCGTTCGGCACCATACTCCACCAATTAACACCAGAAAACCGACGAATCGCTCGCCGCGTCGAGAAATTAACAAGAACGATAGCAAAGAGAGAAAACTTCGTGGTCTTCAACGACGCGCGTATAATATATATATATATATATACCGACCGTTGAGAATTAGTTCCTACACTGAAGATTGCGTTAGCATGAAACATCGATGTCTGTAGGTATTTAAATAATTAATATTTATTTATAAAAATATTATTGTATATATATATATATATATATATGAATTGATCAAGTTAAAATAATTTAATAATATGAACATAAACCAATATTTTCAAAAATGCACAATAAAAATTAGAGCATTTGGAAAATTAAATAAACAACATTATAGTTTTATTCAATCAAACCGACGTTTCGATATCTCTTCAATAACTGAATAAAAATAAAAAGTAAAAATTGAGAATCCCGCATTGGAAATGTCACCAGCAGAAAACTGGATGCTAAGAAAATGAGAAAGCAAGATTCACATCCGATCAAAGTTCATGTTGGTCAAATATAGATCACATTCTTCTGACCATCCAAATTTGCACTCATGAACCCCCAGTCCACTCCTATATTCCAACGAGTGCTCCTTTCTCTTCTCAAACGGCTGTCGTTTTGAAACGATAGAGCAAAAATGGGAGAGGTAAGAAAATAAACACATCAACAGATAGAATGAGAAAAATACATATATATTTCTATGAAGAAACGCTAAGGGAGACTTAAGGATAGTTTAAATTTTGAATTATGCCGTGCACTTAAACATTTAAATAAAAATAAAACCCACAATGTTTAAGGTCGTCATCAGCTCATTTATTCGGCACCACTTCTATTGTCGTCCCCCATTTCATAAAAATAGGATATGTTTGAAGTTTTAAGGGGTTATGCCAACAGACCACCCTTTAGAGTGCGCTTAGAGATTTATGAAAACTTCCATTGTCTTCCCTAGTAAATTTTACATAAGAATACACTTTTAGATCTTATGCAGATTCTCTAACTCTTCTTACTTTAGGGGACACACAAACCTCACACACAGACATTATATATATTACTATTACATGTATCCACATAAACTTTTATAAGGAGA
The DNA here is from genome assembly GCA_963556195.1 of Sepiola atlantica. Taxonomy (NCBI): domain Eukaryota; kingdom Metazoa; phylum Mollusca; class Cephalopoda; order Sepiida; family Sepiolidae; genus Sepiola; species Sepiola atlantica. The sequence goes on from OY744539.1 coordinate 36,921,669, forward strand.
TATAATTTTTTATGTATCAATTTCAGTATGTACTTCAACAGTGCTCGGTACGTACGTAGAGCCAGGTAGTAAGTTACGAAAATATATTTTAGCCTGAAGACCACCTCCCGGGGATGAAACGCGAGAGCGTCTATGTAGCTTAATTGCCATAGATATATTTTCATAACTTACTACATATATATATATATATCATGGACTCTCCCGTCGATTTCGACGTATGAGGTCTAGACAACTCAAAATTTGTTTAGTCTACGATGGATGTAGCATGCTTACATTTACTCAATCGTAAATGGCATTTGAGTCCTGCGAGAGATTTGCAAACCAGACCACAATGGATGCAAGAAGGAAGATCTTGAGAAAAATCGGCTGGGATACTTGTAGATATTTTTGTTCTTTCGCGTCTTTCGCGTCTTTCGCGCTGTTGATCAATGGCAGTTACAGAGAACCGCCTGGTGCCTCTCTGGCAGTCAGATCGTCATTCCTTCCGTCGAGAAGCAAGCTGTTCAAAATCACGATAATCAATATTGGTTGATGTCAAATTCATCTTCAACTTGTCCTTAAAGCGAAGCAGCGGTCGACCCACATTTCGCCTTCCACTGTTGAGCTCGCCGTACATCAGTTGCTTTGGTATTCTATCATCTTCCATACGTAAGACATGTCCTGCCCAACGCAGTTGTGATTGCATCAAAAAGCTTTCAATTCCGCCAATACCGCAGCATGTAAATAGGTCCGCATTAGACATCCGATTTCTTAGAGTGACACCACAAATCGTTCTAAGGCAATTTTTGTGAAAGACATCAAGCTTCTGAACGTGGCTGCGATAGACTGTCCATGATTCCGATCCATAAAGCTGATGTTAGCACAACTGCTCTATACACAAGTACTTTTGTTCTCAAACTTACCCCCTGTCCTTCCATAACCGATGACGCAGTTTTCCAAAGGCAGTGGTTGCTTTCGCAATTCGGTTAAAGATTTCGTCATCAAGGGAGGCACTCAAATTTATCTTACTCCCAAGATAAGTGAAGTTTTTCACATATTTCAGATCTTTACCGTCCACTTGGATTGGAATATCTGGAAAACAGTGTACTGGTGGTCGTTGCTTTACTGGTGGCCGTTGCTTCACACCCTGAACTTGTTTAGGTATAAGGCGAGGTTGGTGAATCACTTCTGTTTTCTTGATGCTGATTGTCAGACCAAAAGCCTTGCAAGCAGCCGAAAACCTGTCCACAAGCAGTTGCGCTTCCTCCCGAGATGTTGCACAAAGTGCAGCGTCATCTGCAAACAAAAGATCCCTGATGACAGTTTGTCGAAGAAGGGTCTTAGCTTTGAAACGTTGCTGATTGAAGAGACCACCACTTGTTCTAAATTTAAACTTCACCCCAGTATCTATATCAGCGAAAGCATATCTCAGCATAACTGAAAAGAACAAAGCAAATAGCACAGGTGCCATTACGCAACCCTGTTTGGTACCATTTGTCACATTGAAAGGTTCTGAAGACTCTCCATTTGAAACAACCGATGCCTTCATTCCATCATGGAAAGAAATAATTACATTCAGCATGTTGTCAGGTATTCCCAGCTTGTCCAACACTTTCCAGAGGGCTTCACGGTTTACTGTGTCAAAGGCCTTTGTAAAGTCAATGAAAACCATATACAACTCCTCGTTCTTTTCCCGAACTTTCTCGGCAACCTAGCGGAGGGAAAAGATCATATCGACAGTACCCCGACCAGCACGGAAACCGCACTGAGATTCGGGATAGATATCATCAACAAGGTGTTTAATTATTCTGTTGAGAATAAGCCTTGCCAAGACCTTCCCTGCAATTGACAAAAGTGAGATGCCTCGATGGTTGTCACAGATGTTTCTATTGCCTTTATTCTTATACAAGTGTTGAATTAATGCATCTTTGAAATCCTGAGGGACATTTCCACCTTGCTAGATCTTCAAAAAGAGACTGTGCAGCTTCTTCACTAGTGTCTGGCCACCGTACTTAAACACCTCAGGAGGTAAGGTGTCTTTCCCTGACCTTTTGCCTGACGACATTTGCCTAATAGCAACGAAAACTTCATGTATCGCTGGAAGGAAGGAGAGTTCAGGAATCTCAGGTCGTTCAGTGATAGATGAAAGTATTTCTTCATCAGTTGTGGAAGTATTGTTTATGTCCGCTTCGAAGTGCTCCTTCCAGCGATTCAATATACCCGCTCTATCATTTATCAGTGTGCCATCATTTGCAGATACGGGAGAAACGCCAGATTCGTGCGGTCCAAAAACTTTCTTAATACCTTCATAAAAAACTTTCAAGTCTTTTCTGTCAAATGCTTCTTGCATCAATTTGGCATGTGAGGACCACCATGCCTCTTTCATCTGCCGTAATGCTTTCTGGACTTTACTTTTGCATTCATTGTACAATTTCCTCTTTAGTGTTGAGTTCTTATCATCAATCCAGGTTTTATGAGCCTTGTGGATTTCATTGATCAACTCTTGGGCCTCAACATTCTGGTCATCGAACCAGTCCTGATGCCTACGGACAGGTAACCCCAAAACTTCCAATGCAGATGTGTGAATTATGTCCCGCAAGGATTTCCAGGAAGATTCGATATCATCGGTTATCTCAACAGAATCCAATGAGCGATCAAGACGGGCTGACAGTGCTGCCCGCTGAACGGTATTCTTTAATGGTAGAATGTTTATCTGTTTAGGGACAGAGGAGCGTTTCACTCGTCTGTGCTGTAAACGAAAAGACGTTTTACTTCGAAGCAAGGCATGATCTGAAAGATAGCAACTTGTATGGAACGAACGAGTGATACGAAAGTCCCCAAGGTCACGTCTCTTGGTGATGATGAAGTCAATCAAATGCCAATCCCTAGAATGAGGGTGCATCCATGTAGTCTTGTGGGAGTTTTTCTGCTGGAATACAGTGTTGGTAATGCACAGATTAAGCTCTCCACAAAGAGACAACAAACGAAGACCATTCGCATTCATACGACCAACGCCATGATGACCCAGAACACCACGCCATGATGTACTATCCACACCCACACGTGCATTAAAATCACCAAAAAGAATAAGTTTGTCCTTGTGTCGAACATTAGTGATAATTTCTCTTAGTTGCTGGTAAAAATCATTTTTCTCCTGCTCTGGTCTGTTCAACGTGGGAGCATAACAACTAATTAAAATAGCACGGGTATCACATTCAAGATTAAGGGTTAATGTCATCAAGCGATCCGAAAACCCCTTTGGAAGGGTCGGCAATGACTCTGCAAGATTGGACTTGATAGCAAATCCTACTCCAGAATGTCGAGGCTCCTCTGGACCATTGCCACTCCAGAAAAAGGTATAACCACCCTTTTCTTCTGTCAGTTGTGAATTTCCAGCCAGGCGAGTTTCACTAAGGGCGGCAATATCGATGTCAAACCTGTTAAGCTCAAGTGCGACAAGAGCCGTCCTACGTTCTGGCTGAGTATCATTGTCAAGTAGAGTACGGACATTCCAAGATCCAAAATGAAAGTTTTTACTTCTTCTGTTATTGGGACTGCATGTTGGATACCCAGACAGCTGCAGTTGGCTGCCAAGGGTAATGATGAGCAAGCATATGTTTAGGGCTCCTTTTATCGCCCCCTCCCCAGCATAGGGAAAGCAGTGCTATCCCTAAACAGGGCTGCTTTGTCACCGATAGAGGACACGGACTGCACAATTGCTCAAATGTTTGGGCAGAACGGCCATCACCCACCGGTCGCCAAAGTGTAGAGATCGAGCTAAGAACTTCCAGTAATATCCTTTACCTGTTCCCGTCGCCTTACCCTATCGCCTGTGGACTTTTTTTTTTTTTTTTGTGCAGGACTTTGGTATAAATTTAAGTTGTCAAGAAACCCACACAAAAGATTTGTTTATAGTGGTGAAAGCCTGTGTAAATACTATCCACACTTTTTGGACCTTTTCATAAACCCAAGTCGGTGCAGAAAAATCGCCACAGATTAAGCAAGAAAAGACCTCAGGTTTAACATCAGAGTTTTCCATCTCCTAGATACCTGTCTTAACAAAGACTAAGGGAGGTATCTTGCCCAGTGGTATTAACGCGCCCTAGACACTATCCTGGGAATTTCATAACCCGGCACCATATATACATATATAGATACAGACCACTACCCAGTGGCAGGGGGTTAGATTGGTGAGCGCCGGAACATATCTGCATGCCAGGCCCTGCACACTGCACCTCTGGGGTTCTAACCTACTCCGAGATCTCTAGTCTATTAGCCTGGGGCCGCAAGGCGCCCAGTTACCATAGTAAAGACTAGAGTCTTGTCTGGGGATAGGCTATATACCAGCAGGGGAGACTTACTCACTCGGCTCCCTTTTCGCTCAGCTAGTGGGCTATCTGGCGGCTAAGCAAAGAGTAAAAGTAGGAAGCACATGCAACTACAAGTACGCTCCACTGTTGCACTAGACGCATCACGCAGACCTGTGGATAACTCCACCACACCATATATATATATATATATATATATATATATATATATATATATATATATATATATATATATATATAGTTTTGGAAGTTTCTCAACCATTAAAATTATATTAAAAAAAAAACAAAAAAAAAACAACTCAAGTCCCAAGTCGTTCAATGGAAAATCACTCATGGAAGTAAATTTAACTTTTTCAGTTATATTAGTTTGCTTCTAACATTATTTAAGGGATCATCAGTTGTTTACCATGAAAAACTTTTTCGGGAATTATATATATATATATATATATATATATATATATATATATATATAATTAATATTTTCAAATTAACCCATACACGCATGTTCGTCATGCCACACCTGCAATCATCAGTACATCAGTATGGGAGGAGACAATTCCTGTCGGTCACATGACTCGAACCCCAAGACGAATGTCATATTTGATTCAGTAGTCGGAGCGCGTACCTTTGTGTCCACCCTGCATTGCCGTAGAAATATGAGAATACATTAAAGTCTAAATGGCAGATTCAGCGGCCATATCAGCAGTCCGTCAAGAGTATTGCATTACGCGATAAATGACGGCCAGTTGTTAAATTCCTTAAATGCTCCAGATAGCGAGAGGTTTGAATAATTATTTATAAAAATATTTTCAAATTGACCCATATACACATGTGTTTCATGCTAAACTTATAATCATCAGTATGGGATTCGAAACCCAATACAAGAGTCATATTTGACTCAGTAGTCGGAGTGCGTACCGATGTGTTTACCATGTATTGCCGTAGAAATGGAAGAGTAAATTAAGGTCTAAATGACCAATTCAGCGGCCATATCAGCAGACCGTCAATATATATATATTGTTCTCATTATTATTTTTCCCACCCTCTTTTAATTGATAAAATGTTTCCTCCGAAATGAATCCTATCTTTCTGTTGTACCAAAAATGTGTTTATATATATATAGTATATATATATATATATATATATATATATATATATATATATATATATATATATATATATATATATATATATATATATATATATATATAGTTTATAGTGTGTCAGGTTGTATATGAAAAGAAATCAAATAAAGTGCTCGATCATATAAGAGAGCGAATATAATTTATTTAGATACTGTATATTACATATTTCAGCAATTTACCGCGGTTTCATCCAAAAGGGCAGATTTAGACATCTTTAGTAAATCTCTGTGCACAGTGGAATCATCGGCAAGCTGAAATGATTGTAGTCACGTCCCGATAGGGAATGGCGTCAACAATCAATATATAGTTTATATATATATATATATATATATATATATATATATATATATATATATATATATATATATATACTAGCTGGCTTCGCCCGCTAGCTCTCGCTTCACCCCCCCCACACACACATATATATATATATATATATATATATATATATATATATATATATATATAAGTTTAAATTTCAGTATGTGTGAGGGAAGGGCTTGTACCCTCGGGGACCCTCTTAATATTATCAAAATTTGCTGTAATTTTGAGAATAGACATGAATTTTCGTTATATACCTATGGTTTGGATTTCATTTGAATCGAAGGGAAAACAGTTTTCAGGGTGGGGGGTCGTTGACTCTTCTTAATATTATCAAAATTTGCTGAAATTTATGGAATAGAAATCATTTTGGGTCATTTACCTATGGTTTAAATTTCATTTGAATCTAAGAGAAAACACTTTTCAGTAGGAGGGTGTATGTGTGCCGCCCCCCAGAGTTGAAAGGATATATTTCTTCTATAGCCTATCGCCTTCACTGAGAGGTCAGTAGTCTACATGCCAATTTTCAAGCAATCTGTCTAGCTGTTGGATGAACATAAGAAACAAAAATCAGTCGGACACATACACACACAGAGTTACTATTATATATATATATATATATATATATACATATACAGGGTGGGCAAAAATAAGGGTCCTATTTTTAAAAATTCATAACTTTTTTATTTATTGATTTTTTTTTTTTTTTTAGAATAAGTAAAGGACCCCTTCCGAAGCAAGCATGAGCCGTATTAGCCCTAAGGAACGTACCCTCATTTAGAAAACATTATTTTTGCTTAAAAAACTCAAAACAGTGTAAAAAACAATACTTTAGTTTTTGTAAGTTTTAAGAAGTGTTTTTCGGCTAAAATTTGTTTTGTTTATTTCAAAAAATCTCGGAAGGGTCAGTCTACACACACATAAAGTTTGGTGAGTTTAACTTTTATTTTGTGGAAGTTATTCAAATTCAAGTTATTCAAATTTAAAGATAGGACCCTTATTTTGGCCCACCGTGTATATATATATATATATATATTAAACTTCAATATTAAATATTTCATTTTTTAAGCATCTTTAAAATTTGAAACTTAAAGAAAGAGGCAAAGTGCCTTAAAAAACATGTGTTAGATGCAGATATTCTTTTATTAGAATAAAAATCAAAATCAAATCATGTTTAAAAAAAAAAAGTCAAGATGAAGAGAAAAAAATATTGTTTTGATTTTTTCTTTTGATTTTAATAAAAATATCTGCATGTTTTTTTGAAGGCATTTTGCTTCATTCTCTCAGTTTCAAATTTTAAAGATGCTTAAAATATGAACTTTCCCATATATATATATATATATATATATATATATATATATATATATATATATATATATATATATATATATATATATATATATATATATATATATGAGAGTTTATAACTAAAAGGTAACTTTTAGAGAATTAAACCTATTGTGAGGGGAGGAAAGCTCAATATACTAGATACAGCAAAAATATGATGAGCCAATGAAAAATAATTAGACCTGCAAATGGAAGCAAATCAATATCTTCAGTTGTTCAGAACAAGGAGCATTTAGTAAATAAAAATATTTCTTCTTCTTCTCTTTCAATTTCATTCCTTTCAAAAAGAAGAAGAATAAATATTTTTATTTACTAAATGCTCCTTGTTCTGAACAACTGAAAATCTTGATTTGCTTCCATTTGCAGGTCTAATTATTTTTCATTGACTCATAATATATATATATATATAAATAAATAAAGAGAGAGATTCGTGTGTGTGTTATAATATAAGAAACAATATATATATATATATATATATATATATATATATATATATATATATATATATATATATATATATATATGTTTGTGTGTGTGAAAAATGACAAACGGAAAACAGGTTAGCAGGAGAAAAACAACCTGTTTTCCGTTTGTCATTTTTCACACATTTTGTCTACCACGGCATTTTTTTTGTTAGATGGTGGGAAAATTCCAGCTAAGTGCTCGATTAATTTAGAATCAAAATTAAGACCGTAATATTTATTTATTCTTTGGTACAGAAAAATGAGTACAGCATCAGTACTGACGGTTTCAAGCTCAGAAGGACTTAACGACCCGGCTCTCTTCAGCTTATGTTGTCACCTGTGACAGAAATGTAGATTCACGTGCCACTCTCGTTTGGATATGTTATTAGCTTTCGAGTGTTTATTTGTTTAAATTTTAAATATATCCCTTGTAGATTCCTGAGAATATATATATATATATATATATATATATATATATATATATATATATATATATATATATATATATATATATATATATATATATATATATATATAGATATAGATATAGATATAGATATAGATAGAGAGAGAGAGAGAGAGAGAATTATTCAATCCGATCGCAGGATTCGAAACCTCGGAACACGAATCAAGTTTTTAACTCAAATTCCGACGCCTTAGCCGATGGTGAACAACCACATAACTCAGTGATAGTTTTAAACGTATAGCGCCGAGCTGGCACGATAAACATCTGCCATCAACAGTGTTCAACTAATGAATGAACATGCATTTTGTACGGAATTTCGAACGGAACTTTTTATACTCTCGTTCACTCGGGTAGAAGTCTAAGTAGAAGATACTTAGAATACAATCACAAATTACTTAAGACTTCTACACGGTCATGACTGGCTAAACGAGCATGCTACCCCCGTGGATTAAATAAAGGGGTCTGTTCGAAATTCCATACAGATTCCTGAGTTCGACAGAAAGATTCCCGAGTTCGATAAGAAGAAAGTCGGAGGTTACATCGGCTGAAACGTTGTGAGAATAACACAGGATTAGAATAGTGAAGTAATACTATATATAGCTTTACTTGTTATTGGGTACTATTATATAACCACAGTAAGGATTAACTGAATTAACTCCGATAGAACAAATCAATTACGAGGACTCGAACTCGCTATCCCCGTTACCCATTGGGCCATGGAAGATACATGGCGGAGGCAGGTAAAATGTAGGCGTAATAATGCTTCCTCTCCATATTTCTGCTGTGAATGTCTGCACAAATTGTTGTTTCCGCAGTGAATACATATTGTTAATAATTATTGTTTAAATTACAGTATCCTTCTTTCTATCGAATAGAAGTTATTATATCATTTATTAAAAAAAAATCAAATAACGTATTAATTTTTTACCACTTTATAAATTGATAAAAGTATGTTTATTTGAAAATATGATTTATTGCAGAAATCAAAGATGGTCATTTCTATAAAAATATTCCGGATTTGTCGGAAGAATAGAAGTAGAACTAGTTATTTATGTAGGCGAATAATCCCTCTACCCCTATTAATATCGATTAGATAACATTGAGTATTGATCAGGATAAAGTATGTTTTTGAAAGAAATTGATTCGAAATACATTTTTATAGTCTGATGTACCCCATTACGACATTGTTTTATATATCAGGTATATGGTGTTTTATATATCAGGTATATGGTGTTTTATATATCAGGTATATGGTGTTTTATATATCAGGTATATAGTGTTTTATATATCAGGTATATGGTGTTTTATATATCAGGTATATGGTGTTTTATATATCATGGATATGGTGTTTTATATATCAGGTATATGGTGTTTTATATATCAGGTATATAGTGTTTTATATATCAGGTATATAGTGTTTTATATATCAGGTATATGGTGTTTTATATATCAGGTATATGGTGTTTTATATATCAGGTATATAGTGTTTTATATATCAGGTATATAGTGTTTTATATATCAGGTATATGGTGTTTTATATATCAGGTATATGGTGTTTTATATATCAGGTATATGGTGTTTTATATATCAGGTATATAGTGTTTTATATATCAGGTATATAGTGTTTTATATATCAGGTATATAGTGTTTTATATATCAGGTATATAGTGTTTTATATATCAGGTATATGGTGTTTTATATATCGTGTATATGGTGTTTTATATATCAGGTATATAGTGTTTTATATATCAGGTATATGGTGTGTTATATATCAGGTATATGGTGTTTTATATATCAGGTATATGGTGTTTTATATATCAGGTATAAGGTGTTTTATATATCAGGTATATAGTGTTTTATATATCAGGTATATAGTGTTTTATATATCAGGTATATAGTGTTTTATATATCAGGTATATGGTGTTTTATATATTAGGTATATAGTGTTTTATATATCAGGTATATAGTGTTTTATATATCAGGTATATGGTGTTTTATATATCAGGTATATGGTGTTTTATATATCAGGTATATGGTGTTTTATATATCAGGTATATGGTGTTTTATATATCAGGTGTATGGTGTTTTATATATCAGGTATATGGTGTTTTATATATCAAGTATATGGTGTTTTATATATCATGGATATTGTGTTTTATATATCAGGTATATGGTGTTTTATATATCAGGTATATAGTGTTTTATATATCAGGTATATAGTGTTTTATATATCAGGTATATGGTGTTTTATATATCAGGTATATGGTGTTTTATATATCATGGATATGGTGTTTTATATATCAGGTATATGGTGTTTTATATATCAGGTATATAGTGTTTTATATATCAGGTATATGGTGTTTTATATATCAGGTATATGGTGTTTAATATATCAGGTATATGGTGTTTTATATATCAGGTATATGGTGTTTTATATATCAGGTATATGGTGTTTTATGTATCAGGTATATAGTGTTTTATATATCAGGTATATAGTGTTTTATATATCAGGTATATGGTGTTTTATATACTAGGTATATGGTGTGTTATATATCAGGTATATAGTGTTTTATATATCAGGTATATGGTGTTTTATATATCAGGTATATGGTGTGTTATATATCAGGTATATGGTGTTTTATATATCAGGTATATAGTGTTTTATATATCAGGTATAAGTGTTTTATATATCAGGTATATGGTGTTTTATATATCAGGTATATGGTGTTTTATATATCAGGTATATGGTGTTTTATATATCAGGTATATGGTGTTTTATATATCAGGTATTTGGTGTTTTTTATATCAGGTATATAGTGTGTTATGTATCAGGTATATGGTGTTTTATATATCAAGTATATAGTGTTTTATATATCAGGTATATAGTGTTTTATATATCAGGAATATAGTGTTTTATATATCAAATATATGGTGTTTTATATATCAGGTATATAGTGTTTTATATATCAGGTATATGGTGTTTTATATATCAGGTATATGGTGTTTTATAAATAAGGTATATGGTGTTTTATATATCAGGTATATGGTGTTTTATATATCAGGTATATGGTGTTTTATATATCAGGTATATGGTGTTTTATATATCAGGTATATAGTGTTTTATATATCAGGTATATAGTGTTTTATGTATCAGGTATATAGTGTTTTATATATCAGGTATATGGTGTTTTATATATCAGGTATATGGCGTTTTATATATCAGGTATATGGTGTTTTATATATCAGGTATATGGTGTTTTATATATCAGGTATATGGTGTTTTATATATCAGGTATATGGTGTTTTATATATCAGGTATATGGCGTTTTATATATCAGGTATATAGTGTTTTATATATCAGGTATATGGTGTTTTATATTTCAGGTATATGGTGTTTTATATATCAGGTATATGGTGTTTTATATATCAGGTATATGGTGTTTTTTATATCAGGTATATAGTGTTTTATATATCAGGTATATGGTGTTTTATCTATCAGGTATATAGTGTTTTATATATCAGGTATATGGTGTTTTATATATCAGGTATATGGTGTTTTATATATCAGATATACAGTGTTTTATATATCAGGTATATAGTGTTTTATATATCAGGTATATAGTGTTTTATATATCAGGTATATGGTGTTTTATATCTCAGGTATATGGTGTTTTATATATCAGGTATATGGTGTTTTATATATCAGGTATATAGTGTTTTATATATCAGGTATATAGTGTTTTATATATCAGGTATATGGCGTTTTATATATCAGGTATATGGTGTTTTATATATCAGGTATATGGTGTTTTATATATAAGGTATATGGTGTTTTATATATCAGGTATATGGTGTTTTATATATCAGGTATATGGTGTTTTATATATCAGGTATATAGTGTTTTATATATCAGGTATATAGTGTTTTATATATCAGGTATATGGCGTTTTATATATCAGGTATATGGCGTTTTATATATCAGGTATATGGTGTTTTATATATCAGGTATATGGTGTTTTATATATCAGGTATATAGTGTTTTATATATCAGGTATATAGTGTTTTATACATCAGGTATATAGTGTTTTATATATCAGGTATATGGTGTTTAATATATCAGGTATATGGTGTTTTATATATCAGGTATATGGTGTTTTATATATCAGGTATATTGTGTGTTATATATCAGGTATATGGTGTTTTATATATCAGGTATAAGGTGTTTTATATATCAGGTATATAGTGTTTTATATATCAGGTATATGGTGTTTTACATATCAGGTATATGGTGTTTTATATATCAGGTATATCGTGTTTTATATATCAGGTATAGGGTGTTTTATATATCAGGTATATGGTGTTTTATATATCAGGTATATAGTGTTTTATATATCAGGTATATGGTGTTTTATATATCATGTATATGATGTTTTATATATCAGGTATATGGTGTTTTATATATCAGGTATATGGTGTTTTATATATCAGGTATATAGTGTTTTATATATCAGGTATATAGTGTTCTTTATATCAGGTATATGGTGTTTTATATATCAAGTATATGGTGTTTTATATATCAGGTATATGGTGTGTTATATATCAGGTATATGGTGTTTTATATATCAGGTATATGGTGTTTTATATATCAGGTATATGGTGTTTTATATATCAGGTATATAGTGTTTTATATATCAGGTATATGGTGTTTTATATATCAGGTATATGGTGTTTTATATATCAGGTATATGGTGTTTTATATATCAGGTATATGGTGTTGTATATATCAGGTATATGGTGTTTTATATATCAGTTATATGGTGTTTTATATATCAGGTATATGGTGTTTTATATATCAGGTATATGGTGTTTTATATATCAGGTATATAGTGTTTTATATATCAGGTATATAGTGTTTTATATATCAGGTATATAGTGTTTTATATATCAGGTATATGGTGTTTTATATATCAGGTATATAAGGTTTTATATATCAGGTATAAGGTGTTTTATATATCAGGTATATGGTGTTTTATATATCAGGTATGTAGTGTTTTATATATCAGGTATATGGTGTTTTATATATCAGGTATATGGTGTTTTATATATCAGGTATATGGTGTTTTATATATCAGGTATATAGTGTTTTATATATCAGGTATATAGTGTTTTATATATCAGGTATATGGTGTTTTATATATCAGGTATATGGCGTTTTATATATCAGGTATATGGTGTTTTATATATCAGGTATATGGTGTTTTATAAATAAGGTATATAGTGTTTTATATATCAGGTATATGGTGTTTTATATATCAGGTATATGGTGTTTTATATATCATAGATATGGTGTTTTATATATCAGGTATATGGTGTTTTATATATCAGGTATATGGTGTTTTATATATCAGGTATATGGTGTTTTATATATCAGGTATATAGTGTTTTATATATCAGGTATATGGTGTTTTATATATCAGGTATATAGTGTTTCATATATCAGGTATATGGTGTTTTATATATCAGGTATATGGTGTTTTATATATTAAGTATATGGTGTTTTATATATCAGGTATATGGTGTTTTATATATCAGGTATATAGTGTTTTATATATCAGGTATATGGTGTTTTATATATCAAGTATATGGTGTTTTATATATCAGGTATAGAGGTTTTTATATATCAGGTATATAGTGTTTTATATATCAGGTATATGGTGATTTATATATCAGGTAAATGGTGTGTTATATATCATGTATATGGTGTTTTGTATATCAAGTATATGGTGTTTTATATATCACGTATATAGTGTTTTATATATCAGGTATATAGTGTTTTATATATCAGGTATATAGTGTTTTATATATCAGGTATATAGTGTTTTATATATCAGGTATATGGTGTTTTATATATCAGGTATATGGTGTTTTATATATCAGGTATATGGTGTTTTATATATCAGGTATATGGTGTTTTATATATTAGGTATATGGTGTGTTATATTTCAGGTATATGGTGTTTTATATACTAGGTATATAGTGTTTTATATATCAGGTATATGGTGTTTTATATATCAGGTATATGCTGTTTTATATATCAGGTATATGGTGTTTTATATATCAGGTATATGCTGTTTTATATATCAGGTATATGGTGTTTTATATATCAGGTATATGCTGTTTTATATATCAGGTATATGTTGTTTTATATATCAAGTATATAGTGTTTTATATATCAGGTATATGGTGATTTATATATCAGGTAAATGGTGTGTTATATATCATGTATATGGTGGTTTGTATATCAAGTATATGGTGTTTTATATATCACGTATATAGTGGTTTATATATCAGATATATAGTGTTTTATATATCAAGTATATAGTGTTTTATATATCAGGTATATGGTGATTTATATATCAGGTATATAGTGTTTTATATATCAGGTATATAGTGTTTTATATATCAGGTATATCGTGTTTTATATATCAGGTATATGGTGTTTTATATATCAGGTATATGGTGTGTTATATATCAGGTATATGGTGTTTTATATATCAGGTATATAATGTTTTATATATCAGGTATAGGGTGTTTTATATATCAGGTATATGGTGTTTAATATATCAGGTATATGGTGTTTTGTATATCACGTATATAGTGTTTTATATATCAAGTATATGGTATTTTATATATCAGGTATATGGTGTTTAATATATCAGGTATATGGTGTTTTATATATCAGGTATATAGTGGTTTCTATATCAGGTATATAGTGTTTTATATATCAGGTATATGGTGTTTTATATATCAGGTATATGGTGTTTTATATATCAGGTATATGCTGTTTTATATACCAGGTATATAGTGTTTTATATATCAGGTATATGGTGTTTTATATATCAGGTATATGGTGTTTTATATATCAGGTATATAGTGTTTTATATATCAGGTATATGGTGTTTTATATATCAGGTATATAGTGTTTTATATATCAGGTATATGGTGTTTTATATATCAGGTATATAGTGTTTTATATACTAGGTATATGGTGTTTTATATATCAGGTATATGATGTTTTATATATCAGGTATATGGTGTTTTATATATCAGGTATATAGTGTTTTATATATCAGGTATATGGTGTTTTATATATCAGGTATATGGTGTTATATATACTACGTATATACTGTTTTATATATCAGGTATATAGTGTTTTATATATCAGGTATATAGTGTTTTATATATCAGGTATATGGTGTTTTATATATCAGGTATATGGTGTTTTATATATCAGGTATATAGTGTTTTATATATCAGGTATATGGTGTTTTATATATCAGGTATATGGTGTTTTATATATCAGGTATATGGTGTTTTATATATCAGGTATATAGTGTTTTATATATCAGGTATATGGTGTTTTATATATCAGGTATATGATGTTTTATATATCAGGTATATGGTGTTTTATATATCAGGTATATGGTGTGTTATATATCACGTATATAGTGTTTTATATATCAGGTATATGGTGTTTTATATATCAGGTATATAGTGTTTTATATATCAGGTATATGCTGTTTTATATACCAGGTAAATGGTGTTTTATATATCAGGTATATGGTGTTTTATATATCAGATATATAGTGTTTTATATATCAGGTATATGGTGTTTTATATATCAGGTATATGGTGTTTTATATATCAGGTATATAGTGTTTTATATATCAGGTATATAGTATTTTATATATCAGGTATATGGTGTTTTATATATCAGGTATATAGTGTTTTATATATCAGGTATATAGTGTTTTATATATCAGGTATATGGTGTTTTATATATCAGGTATATAGTGT
This sequence comes from Sepiola atlantica, assembly GCA_963556195.1. Taxonomy (NCBI): domain Eukaryota; kingdom Metazoa; phylum Mollusca; class Cephalopoda; order Sepiida; family Sepiolidae; genus Sepiola; species Sepiola atlantica. The sequence goes on from OY744539.1 coordinate 36,937,576, forward strand.
TTTATATATCAGGTATATGGTGTTTTATATATCAGGTATATGGTGTTTTATATATCAGGTATATAGTGTTTTATATATCAGGTATATAGTGTTTTATATATCAGGTATATAGTGTTTTATATATCAGGTATATGGTGTTTTATATATCAGGTATATGGTGTTACTAAGACCCATGTAAAATTCATTTGTGCATGCATATTTGTTCGATTCTCCAAATTTAATACCATTTTACGCATCTGTCAAATGCTGTGCATGACTTCATTAGATTTCGTTGCACTTTTCAACGATAATAATTAAAAGTGTCCAAAAGCAAAAGGTTAACCGATGCAGATTTTAATGATGACGTTTGACAAATATACTTCTAGTTTTGGCTGGATTCTGAGATTCTGTTGACGGCGCAGAAATCTCAAATGTCACAGATAAGGTTAATTGCTGCAGTGAGAAGACTTCTTGAAAATCGCCAACGGCTGGAAGGAGAGAGTGCATGACTCGGTATCGATTATGTCTTTGTTTCACAATTTATAAACCGTTTTCTGGTTAGTTAATGTCGAATCCAGTCAATTTGCGAAACATCTTAATGCTTTACGCTGTTAGTATCTTTATATATGTATGCATGGCCGAATTCCCATGGCTTTAACCCAGGCACAACTTACCTATAATCTAGCTAGAGTTTTTTATAATTCTTTAATCAGATTCCAGAAACGATTCCGTTTTTAAGAAACCACCTATTCATGCAAAAAGACGATCACAGATTTTATTAGCTATACCCCCACAAAAAAACCCGCTTGCACGATATCGAATAACAAAGCAACTGTACTTGCAATGATACGTTTTCTTTTTTATTATCAACATATAAACTTAGATAGGCAACATCAGTAAGAGTAGAAAGTCTACTATCGACATTAAACGGAAAGTGTTCAAGGAATATATCATGCCTGTTATGACATATGGTAGTGAAACATTGGCACTAAATAAAACAACAATAGGAAAGCTAAGAGCGGCACAACGCAAAATCGAACACATTATGTTCGGCATCAGTCTACGTAAAAGAAAAAAAACACCTGGATCAGACAACAAACTGGAGTTAACGATATCATCACCACCACCATACCAACGGCTAAACATAGATGGGCATGTAATCGTTCGAGATCTACAGACAACAGATGGACATCTTCAGTGACAGAATGGATCCCGAAGCAACGGAAAACGACAAAGAGGAGAGACGACCTGGACAGCCAACTGGGTCCTACGTGGCCACGCCAAGCTAGGAGTGAAACGAGGTGGAAGGAAACCAGGGAAGGGTTCCTCCTCGAGGAGTGATGAAAAACCATGATGATGATGATGATGATGATGGTTAATATTTACTATTTTTTATATACCATTGTTTGCACAAAACTCATACATAGGTGAAATAAAATTGGGGTTTCGATCTACATTAAATAACTACAAACTTACTATCAGACAAAAACCGTCCTACTCCGAAATAGCTAAACAGTTTAATACTCACACAGAGCATACACTACATGGTGACAGAAGTAAATAAACACAATACAACACAATTTACATGACAAAAAATATTATGCTTCTCCAATGTTCGCACTCGCTAATCATCATCATCATCATCATCATCATCATCATCATCATCATCATCATCATCATCATCATCAAATGGTAACCCATCTATTACTGACCAGGCCCAACGTCGCTTCGGTGATCGAACGGGGACCGACGTGTCAAGGTGATTATTACTAACATCTTCATTTAAAATCATAGAATTATGTCATTAATCTAATTTTAATATATAAATTATTATTAACATTTCTGATGATCTAAAGAAGAAAAACACTCGCTGTTGTCTTTTTTTTTATTATAGAGTAGATGATTTCTTTCCGAATTCATTTCAGACGGCGGGGTGAGTCTGAGATAGTTTTCTGATTCGCTATTTGCTTTCTCGCCTATCTTAACTACTTGAGATAGTTTCGTGCGGGGGCTAGAAAAAGGCAGATGTTTTATTCGCATAATTTGTGTGACTAGATGGAAGTGTATATATATATATATATATATATATATATATATATATATATATATATATATATATATATATATATATATATAGAGAGAGAGAGAGAGAGAGAGAAAGATATATATATAGAGAGATTTATTTATAAATGTATCACGGAAGATCATAAGAACATCGGTACCGTCGGTTTCAAATCAAAACGAAAGGGACTTATAGTTGATTTCTCATGCCGGACTCTCTTGAGCCTCTGTTCCTGTCTATTTCTCCAGCATAGTTGATTACCTATGCCAGACTCTCGTCAGCCTCTGTTCCTGTCTATTCCTAAAATATTGTTTATTTCCTATTCCGGAATCTCTTCACCCTCTGTTCCTGTCTACACCTCAAGCATTGTTGATTTCCTATGCCGGACTCTTTTCAGCCTCTATTCTTGTCTATTCCTCCAGTATTGTTGATTTCCGATGCCGGACTCTCTTCAGCCTCTGTTGCTGTCTATTCCTCCAGTATAGTTGATTTCCTATGCCGGACTCTCTTCAGCCTCTGTTCCTGTCTATTCCTCCAGTATAGTTGATTTCCTATGCCGAACTCTCTTCAGCCTCTGTTGCCGTCTATTCCTCCAGTATAGTTGATTTCCTATGCCGGACTCTCTTCAGCCTCTGTTCCTGTCTATTCCTCCAGTATAGTTGATTTCCTATGCCGAACTCTCTTCAGCCTCTGTTGCTGTCTATTCCTCCAGTATAGTTGATTTCCTATGCCGGACTCTCTTCAGCCTCTGTTCCTGTCTATTCCTCCAGTAGAGTTGATTTCCTATGCCGGACTCTCTTCAGCCTCTGTTCCTGTCTATTCCTCCAGTAGAGTTGATTTCCTATGCCGAACTCTCTTCAGCCTCTGTTGCTGTCTATTCCTCCAGTATAGTTGATTTCCTATGCCGGACTCTCTTCAGCCTCTGTTCCTGTCTATTCCTCCAGTATAGTTGATTTCCTATCCCGAACTCTCTTCAGCCTCTATTCCTGTCTATTCCTCCAGTATAGTTTATTTCCTATGCCGGACTCTTTTCAGCCTCTGTTCTTGTCTATTCGTCCAGTATAGTTGATTTCCTATGCCGAATTCTCTTCAGCCTCTGTTGCTGTCTATTCCTCCAGTATAGTTGATTTCCTATGCCGGACTCCCTTCAGCCTCTGTTATTGTCTATTCCTCCAGTATTGTTGATTTCCGATACCGGACTCTTTTCAGCCTCTGTTCTTGACTATTCCTCTAGTATAGTTGATTTCCTATGCCGAACTATCTTCAGCCTCTGTTTCTGTCTATTCCTTCAGTATAGTTGATTTCCTATGCCGGACTCTTTTCAGCCTCTGTTCCTGTCTATTCCTCCAGTATAGTTGATTTCCTATGCCGGACCTTCTTCAGCCTCTGTTCCTGTTCATTCAACCAGTATTGTTGATTTCCGATGCCGGACTCTCTTCAGCCTCTGTTCCTGTCTATTCCTCCAGTATAGTTGATTTCCTATGCCGGACTCTTTTCAGCCTCTGTTCTTGTCTATTCCTCCAGTATAGTTGATTTCCTATGCCGGACTCTTTTCAGCCTATGCTCCTGTCTATTCCTCCAGTATAGTTGATTTCTTATGCCGGACTCTCTTCAGCCTCTGTTCCTGTCTATTCCACCAGTACCAATGTTGTTCTGATCTAGTCTGATACATTAATAAATAAATATTACGCTCTTAATTTTGTTTTTTCTTAATAACCTAGAACTCTGCTGGGGTTCTCTCCTACTACCCCTATATATATATATATATATATATATATATATATATATATATATATATATATATATATATATATATATATATATATATATATCGGAGGGAGAGCTATATTCCACTGAATATTGAGCTGCGTGTATTTGCAAGTTATGTATTGATCTTCATGGTTACTTCATTGAGGATTCTATATATTATCTAAATTTAGGGGTTGTATATACATATATATATATATATATATATATATATATATATATATATATATATATATATATACATTTTAAATTTATTTTATGCGTACATAAAAGTAATCAATTGACACGCGCTCTTGTTTTTTATTAAGTTATGGTAGCGTTCAGCTTTTTGTTTGTTGTTGTTACTTCTTTTTTTCACTTCCTATTGCATTATTAGTCGTCCTTAACTTTATAGGACGTATTTTTCGTTAGTATATATATTTTTAAAATTATTTCATACGTACATAAAAGTTATCCATCGACACGTGTTTCTTGCTCACAGCCGTCATCAGCATGGCTAACTTATTCAAGGATCAAACCTTCTAAATTGATGTCTATAGTCTGGCGTTTTACCTCCAGACTTTGACGCCTTGCCTGCAAATATGTACGGTTTTTATCACCTAAATATTTAATGTATTTCTATGTAATTGTGTTTTCTTTTTATTAGTGATGATATATATATATATATATATATATATATATATATATATATATATATACTCCGAGTATGGTATAGATCCACAGGGTATAATTCCAGGGGAATTTAACCGGGTTTATGAAAGTGCTCAATAAAAATATAGAGCGGAAATATAAATATAAATGATAATTTTTTTATTTTGACTACAAAATTGATTTTGTTTCACGAGAGCAGTTTTTAGGAGCTCCTGATCTTCAGGTCTTGAAATGTGAAACAAAATCAATTTTGTAGTCAAAAATGAAATAAATTATCATATATATATATATATATATATATATATATATATATATATATATATATATATATATATGGGAAATATAAGATCTCTTCAGGATGATAATATAAAGTCTCACAAATAAAGACGAAACGTTGATGAACACATAAAAACTTCCTTTTTGGTTTTTCCTTTTTCATTTCCCATTACGTCGGATTACCTACATCCGTTATCCCCCCCACATATATATATATATATATATATATATATATATGCATGTGTGTGTGCGTCTATTATAGGTGTGTACATAGATTTGATCAATAAAAAATTAATATTTATTCATATAGGTAAATATATAAGGTTGAAAAGAACGTAATCTCGTATTTTTTACTTCACTACTTTGCAGCCTCCTAAGTTGTACACAGTTCTAGATTTTTTGGTGAATTGGTGTCTTAATATCTTGCTTTGCCTTTCAGATATAGTAATTAGTAGGAAAATATAAAGTTTAACGATCTCAGCCGTCAAAAAATGGATATTAGTGAGGAGCATATGAGACATTGTATGCTCTATGAATTCAAAAAAGGAAAACTCAGCTGCTGAAGCCACAAGGAATATTGGAACTGTCTATGGAATAAATGTTCTGAATGATTGAAAATGCCAATGGTGGTTTGTAAAATTTTATTCTGGAGACTTTAACCTTTAATAGATCGACGACGTTCGGGAAGACCAAAATCAATTTATAAAATTAAAGATGCTGTGGAGGGCAATCCAAAGTTAACCAGCATAGAATTAGCTCAACAATTCAATACAAGCCATACCACAATTATTTCATGCCTTCACGAGTTGGGAAAAGTTTCAAAACTTGGACTCTGGGTTCCTCACGATTTAACCGACGCTCAAGGAAATCAAAGATTGACTGTTTGCACGTCTTTGCTTTCCAGGAATCATCGAGAACCATTTTTGCAAAGAATTATGATTGGAGATGAAAAATGGGTTCTTTACAAGTATACCCAACGCAAAGAACAATGGTTAGACCGAAACCAAAGTACACAGCCTGTTCCAAAACAAGGACTACACCCAAAGAAGGTTATGCTCTCTTTATGGTGGGACATGAGAGGACTGATTCATTATGAGTTACTAAAGCCTAATCAAGCAATCACAGCAGTAAAATATTGTTCGCAGCTAAGATGATCTAAGAATTGCTCTAACAAAACAAAAAACAAACAAACAACCAGCATTACTCAATAGGAAGGGTGTAGTGCTTCAGCATGATAACGCGAAACCATACACAGATAAACTCAATCAGGAAAAGGCCCTGAGTTTCAATTGGGAAGGTTTGCCTCATCCGCCTTATTCACCTGACATTGCTCCATCCGACTACCATATTTTCCGGTCGTTGTAGCATCACTTAAACAATAACATTTATGAAAATGACGACCAACTCAAAAATTTATGTAAATCTTTTTTTTCTCTAAAAAATTAGAGAATTTTTTTGAAGAGGGCATCAAGAAGCTAGTTGATTGTTGGACAGAAGTCATAAAAAATGAGGGAAATTATTGTAAAGATTAAAAAGGCCCTAAGATGAAATAAATGTGTTGGACAAAAACGACATTATTTTCTTTCCAACCTGATACAAATAAATACACATTGGTCTATATTTTAGAGTGGAGGATTTTCTTTTTTTTATGTTAATTATAATGGGGCATCCGGTTATGATCCCCCTAATTTGGGATCTTTGGGGGAATGTTGAGTTACCTGTTAGTTACCATTAGTCGCACGTTCAATCTGGCAGGGTGTGGTTGTACCTGTCGAGATTCCATGTATAGGGTAAATAGATTGTGCGCCGGGCACGACGTTAAACGTCCTCACACATCCTTAGGCAACGTGTTCGCCTCTATCCCGCTTTTATATCCATCTTTCCCGGTTTTTTTACCCTTTTGTCTACTTACGCTATTTACCATCCTTATCGACTATTCAAGATTTCGTCCCAACCGTCATGAGTTTTTACAAAAGACTGATTATTTACCTCCCTCCAACCGCAGAAAGATGTGACACAAGATCGTAAAGTAGATTTAGTGGATCAGCAAACGAAGGGTAGTGCATTCTGGCCCCGCAAAAATGTCTAGGTAGCCCCGTGGACATTTCCTGGTCGGGGCGCCTTCGGCAGTTTGAAAAAAAAACTAACTCCACACCAAAGATGGGTGGCAAAGCCTGGGAGGGTGGACCTCCTAGGACTACCCAGAACCATACTTCAGCCCGACAAAAGAAAGGCCAACATCAGTTATAATGGCCCACTTTTTAGAACGAATCCTCAACGTAAGAATGGCGTCTCTGACTTGCACAGTAAAATTGTGGAAGAAAGACTGCATTACAAAATACTGTATTCAGTGGTGAGGCTTTAATTTACGAGATTCGACGAGTTTGGAGTCATGCCTTCGTTATCACTATACCCAGGTTTAATCTGAACCGGGGTAGCAGTATGTGTCCGGGATCCATCTACGGACGAAATAGAAAGTATTGGTTACAGACTAATATTTTTTTTTTTTACAAAATATACGCCTACAAAACAAATTAATCTACAAAATAATCATATTAAACAATGTGTAAGGTTTCGGCATAAAAACGCCGAACGACGCTTGGCATGGCGTAAAACTCAATCAGCAATTAACCAACGAACAAACGAACCAACCTTTATATGTTTCAGATATCAAGATATCTATAATTACTCGCTATCCATGTATGCTACAGAACAAGAGAGTGTTAGGATTGTCAAAGTTATAGCGAGGCCATATTGGTGGTCAATCTAAAGGTGGGTTTAGGCAGGCTCAAATCAGCGTAAAGCTGGATTCAACTTAACATTATTAATCAAGTTATTATCCAGTTCACAAGAGAGGGAAAAGCAATATTATTTCCCCTTCCCCATGTTGACCAGTAACTTCTACAAGCCTCTTCGTTATGACTCTTTACATAAAGTTAAGTATGTGTATATGTGTATCTATTTCTATGTATAGGATTCACCTCTAAACTATTTAACCAATCATTATGAATTTTGTCACACAGCTGCTAGATATAAGGGTGAGTATTGATTTACTCCTCTCCAGGAGTTAAGCAGCAGGCTAGTTTTTATCTTACTCCCACAAGTAAGATATGACCCAAGGTCAGGTCGGGAAAGTGGGGTTTAAAAATTGCCTGGGCAGCCCCGTCGGCATTCCTCGGTAGGGGCGCCTCAGGCAGTAAACAATAAAATTACTCCTCTCCCAAAGAGGGGAGGCGAAGCCTGGGAGGGTGGACCTCCTAGAACTGCACTGACAGACCCATAGACTGGCGTAAATCAAGGCCCGAAGGCCAAGACAATACCAGTCTATGGGGTGCAGTATCCATCGGAACAGATACTACACTTTGATCTTAGCCAAAAGGCCAAGAAGGGTGAGTATTGATTTACTCCTCTCCAGGAGTTAGGCACAAGGCCAGTTTTTATCTTACTCCCACAAGTAAGATGTGACCGAAGGTCGGGAAAGTGGGGTTTGAAAAGCCAGCGCCCGAGAGGTGAGCACTCTGGCCATTAAAAATTGCCTGGGCAGCCCCGTCGGCATTCCTCAGTAGGGGCGCCTCATACAGTAAGCAATAAACTTACTCCTCCCCAAAGAAGGGAGGCGAAGCCTGGGAGGGTGGACCTCCTAGAACTGCACAGGACAGACCCATAGACCGGCGTAAATCAAGGCCCGAAGGCAAAGACAATACCAGTCTATGGGGTGCAGTATCCATCGGAACAGATAATACACTTTGATCTTAGCCAAAAGGGTGAGTAGACAGTATAATGTCTATATTAAAATATTTATATAACTAAGAATATATTGCGCATGTTTTGGTAATATACGTATATGAAATTAAATAAAAAGGCAGTAGCTTATTTCGTTTATTCTTGCAGAACGTTGAGGAACCTTAAATCTCTGGGAACCCCAATTTATTTATGTATGTTTGGCTAGCAACGGTGAAGAGTCAGTTGCCTGCGCCCCCTAAAATCCAAAACTAGGCTGGGTGTACAACTGAAATAAAAAGCAAAAACTAACCAACATTGAAAGAAAGGTTAGGGGTTAGGGTTAAGGTGAGGGTTATCAAATGTTAGGGTTAGGAGTTAGGGTTAGGGTTAGGGTTAAGGTTATGAAATGCTTTTTTATGCATGAAAAAGTTTTGTTTTTTTTCATTTGTAGCTATCTCCGCATTTTGTGCAATTTTTTTTCTTGGAGCTATCAGTTTTTTCCCCTGACAAAATTGAATCACTCTTTCAGGAGACGTAATAAGCTGTGCTTACTCGTTAAAATTCATTATTGTTTTGATCTATGTTTATTTCCAGTCAGCGAATTTCGCGATTAGATCAATTAAAACTGTCGTCTGCTTATTTTCTCGCATTCTGATTAAATAAGCGCGTTGGCATTTTCCGGCCTCCGGCCGTCTACGTAGTCATCCGGAAACTACCGACGCCAAGTCGATTTTAGCTTGGGTCAACATCTGCATAAGTTTTAACAAAGCATATATTGCACGTGTGTAGTAATATTACGTATCGGAAATTAAATCTAACGTTCAAAGTGCATTAGCTTATCTCACTTGTTCTTGCGGAACCATTAAGGATATTTTGCGGAACGCCGATTAAGAAACGCTGGTCAATTTAAACCATCTGTATATTTCATCTCAAAAGTCGATTACATTTGAAGTTATTTATCCCAGACAACGCCGGGATTCTTCGTTAGTTTAACCGAATGTCAAGTTAATTATTTCTGGAAAAAGTCTTATTTTGAATCGATTTATTTTGTTTAAATTAAAGTGACAGGTTTGAGTTGAAACTGACAAGAGAAAAAAAGCCCCGCCATTCATCGCTACGACAGTGATACATTTATTCAGGAAGCGCGTAGGTTGTCAGAAGGAGGCTGGGATAAAAAAAAACACAAGGTATCAGATAACCAGTTTATTTTGTGGCAAAAATAGTTTCTCGAGATATCTCGTTCCTTTCTTGGAAAGAATAAAAATAAAATACGAGATATCTCGCGAAAATCTGTGTGTGAGGTATCGTTCTTTATTTCACTCATAAGGGGTTTCAACTATGCAAATCTGTCATGTACTTCAAGCAGATATGCGTAACGTTACTTATTATCGTTATGTGTCACGTAGCTATTATTCTCGTTGAGGGGATTGGCGATTAATCTAGGTTTATTCCAACCGGAAAAGCATAGGCTCCCCTAAAATAGATAATTGAGTTTAAAATGGACATGAAATTGCATGCCCCCCTCCTTGTAACGTAGCGGCCCCTTATTTTTTTCTCGAGAGGGTCCAAAATCTTCGACCCTCTGATGCGCTTCAATTGGTGTTACGTGACGTTGCCAGTTATTGTTATATGTAACGTAGCCGTTATCTACGTTGAGGGGATATTAATCTAGGTTTATTCTAAGCCAAAGAGCAGAGGATCCCCTAAAATAGATAGTTGAGCTTAAAATGTACACGCAGTTGCACGACCCTCTTCTAACGTAGCTCCCTCTCCTTTCTTTCTGGAGGCGGTCTAAATACAAACGTTTACGTGCTTCAATTGGTTATACGTAACATTGCTTCTAATTGTTATGTGTCACGTAGTCGTTATCTTCGTTGATGGGATTAGCTTGCGACTCATCCAGATGTCACGTATAAAAGAGAGACTGGAAACATGGACTTACATGGTACCTTTCGGTAGTTGATCGTCTAGTCATTTCGTGCAAAATTCGCAGGTTAAGAACACAGAAAAGACTCAAACAGAGAGGACTTCACGTTGCTTAACTTTCACGCCCATTTCGCTATGTATAACTGGCACCATAATGGAGGACCTACTGGAGAAGATAAGCGCAGGAACTCACCGTTTCTCGAAACCAAGTATTTTCTCCGTCGTTTTCTGATCAGTTGACTGTATGCTTCGAAATCTGTTTTTATTTTTACCCATTCTTTTCTAAACTACAAAATACCAATCTATATTTTAATTACTACGCCGCCTGCAAATAAGCCTTTTCGTACCTGAAACAGTCAAGACAAAGCTGTTGGAAGACAGAGGGAATGTATTCGGCTTGACCTTCGTTCTAAACCACTGACCAGTGAAATAGGGGGAGACAGAGAGAGAAATCGAAAACACTGTTTAATCATATCTTATCAGCGAAGTTTAAACTAACATTTTCCCACGTATAGTGCTTCCCAAAATCTTTCGACTTCTCTCCCTCGCTATCTCTTTTGGGCCATGTGACGTCACATCTGTTTCTATCAATTTCCACGGTTTAGTAAATACTAACTTTGGAGTTCAGCAAGTTGATTTTAACTGAAATTTCATTTCCTGTTATTTTAAACCAACCAATTTATATACTAGTGCTTTTACTTTAACAGTTATGCGTAACGTTGCTTATTCTAGTTATGTTTTACGCAGCCAGTATCTTTGTTGAGGGCTTTCGCTTGTAACTCGTTATGATGTTACGTATCAAAAAGAAATTGGAGATCTGGATTTACTTGGTATCTTTCGGTGGTTGATCGTTTAGTCATCTTCTTCCAGCAGGTGAGAACACAATGAAAATTTTTAACGGTTAACAATTGGACTTCTGCATGATCTTAATCGGGGATCAGCCATTTTGAAGAGCAGAGTTAGGAAGCGCGAATGGCTGTTCCTGATAATTTCTTTGGAGCATTGTCTCGAGAAACTGAAGCGTCACTCTTACTGCCGGGTAGCGGGGCAATACTTAGTAAAAATCATTTAGGAGAAAAAGTGAAGGTAATAAATTTACCCATTTTTTAAAAACCAGGGACTATATTGTTTTTAGTTTTGATAATAAATACAACAGCCGCTTCAGTCGGCAGTAGAAAATACTTTTAGGTAATTTTACAGGTTACGGCGAGTAGTTCTACTAGTATATATATATATATATATATATATATATATATATATATATATATATATATATATATATATATATATATATGTGTGTGTGTGTCTGTGTGTGTATATATATATCTACATATATATATATATATATATATATATATATATATATATATATATATATATATATATATATACCGTATTTCTTAATTGGGAGAGTTTCCCAGCAGAGTGCTCAATTATTAATGCAAAAGTAAAATTAACTAGATAATTAATAAGAGCATGATATTTATTAATATTAAATAAAGTGTTACAACAACATCTGGACCAAGGTTTCAGATCCGAGAAAATCGGACCGTCATCAGCGGAGTCGTATAGCTTAATGAGTGAGAACAACCGCCAGGAATTTCAAAATATTGTCCGTTGGAAAGATGGAACACTTTCAGATTTAAAATTGTCACGTGCGTGGAATATACGTAGTCAGTTATGGAAAGGTTTCAGATCAAAACAACAGCGACGCTGTACATCGAAAAAGCAAGAAATGAAATGGGAATAACGTTAATAGTTGGACAGATGGGAACCTAGCAGGTTTAAATAGTCACGTGCGTGGAATTACGTAGCCCGTTATGGAAAGGATTCAAATTTAACTAATAGAGACGCTATATATGTTATCGAAAGTAAATGGAGATAACGTTAAAAATAAAAATTTATATTAAGTTAAAAATTATATTGAAATAATATGCTAATGTAATAATATATTACTAAAAATATTAAATAAAAAATCATTAAAAATAAAAATTATAATTAAATAAATTGTAGTCACACCATTTATAAATATATGAAGTCCTAAGGTTAGTAATCATAAAAACATTTAAGGTACTAATAATAAAAGGGGGGGGAATAAAGAAAGATGAAAAAGAATAATGAAGAAAAATAATAAAGAAAAATAAAGAAAAATGAAGAAAAATAAAGATGAAATAAATACACTGTTAGATAAAATAAAAAATAACATAAAAATAAAAGATAAAAGGCAAGAGAAGGAAAAATGGGGATATGGGGTACTCCACAATAGAACTTTTAAAATAGAATTTAAAATTTAAAAACAGTTATATACATAAATATAAAAAAACAATCCATAATTAAAACATGCAATAATAGAAATCTAGTTTAGGGCCACAGTCGGGATACCATACAGTTCAATCCGAAATTCGGAAGCCGAATCCATCATCGTGAAATCCAAAATCCTAAAAGTCCGTATTCTGGGTACTGTGCGGTTATGACCTATGTATTTTGTTCTGCCCAATTTATCAGAAGTGCTTTTCTCCTGTGAATACAGTCCTTATATATCGCCCCTTTTTTGTTTAGGCATATACTGTTAGGGTCATTGATGGTTCGCAAGATGTTATATTTTTCAGCATCGCAAAGTGCACAGCGGCCTGATATTGGGGAATATGGTTTTCGCCTTTCAATTAATTTCCAACTTATGGCAATTTTAAATATATATATATATATATATATATATATATATATATATATATCTGAAGAGTTCGAATGCAAAACGCGATAAATCCAATTTCTTTAAATTGAAACCTTACACAATAAAAAGACAAATATATAAAATCCAGACGTTCACTAAAAGTTTTTTTTATAATTTAAAGCAAAACGACATTGTGTCAGTATCGTATCATGTAAAACGGGTTTTAGGGGTGTGGTTGAGTGTTGAAATACAACTGTTTTGTAGTGATAGATTCGTAATATTAAAAATGGCGTTTATCGCATTTTGCATTCGAACCCTTCATGCACACACACACACACACACACACACACACATATATATATATATATATATATATATATATATATATATATATATATATATATATATATATATACTAGCAGAGTTATCTTTTAAAGTCGAAAATATGAGTTTGTTTGAAACTACATTTTTAATGGTTACCCTTTTCCGGAGAAAATCGTAGAAAAAAAAAAACGTAGGTAGAAAGACAAATGAAAGTGTTTTGTGCAAATGTGGAAAAAGCAAAAGGTTGGGTATAATTATGAAAAAACAACTGTGACTTATATTTGTTATAGAATTAACGCCTAAGTGTAGCGTCTTCTAATGAGGAAAATATTTAATAGTTTACTTCGAACGGAAAGGTTTATTTTTGTTATCTTTTTTGTTGCTTTTCAAAATAGCGTTAACGTTAAAGCGTAGTGTCTGTTCTGATACTATACTTAATATTTTTACTCTTGGAACAATGAATAAGAAATCCTTCTAGACTGCGTCAATTTTTAATTTTATGTCCGAATCAGGACCGCTTCCTTTTGGGCACAACAATATCAATTGGGAAAAATCCATCAACGTTGGTTTTATTTTGAGAAAATAACTAGCGTTTAGTGTATTTTCGTTAATAAAAAGATATGTAATAGTTGATTTCTAACGATATTCCATGATAAATGCCAGTATACTGAAATCATATGCCCTAAATAGGGTTAAGATTAAAATTCATATACACTAAATGTACAAAAGCAAGGAAATTCCCAAATTTTTACACTTTTATTGTCATTAAGGGTATGACTACATATCAACCAAACCATTTCATTATCACATCACTACAGTATGAATCTCTATGCATGAGTGGATGAAGTGTGTGAGGTGCGCTGAAGAAAAATTCCTACCAGTAAAATACATAGCCCTGTTGTGCTCGCATACCCTTAATGACAATAAAAGTGTAAAAATTTGGTGAATTTCCTTGTTTTTGTACATTTAGTGTATATGAATTTTCATCTTAACTCAATTAAAGGCATATGATTTCAGTATACTGGAATTTATCATGGAATGTCACTACTTTTGTAAAGGCTATGCCTCAATACGATGGTCATTTTTAAGGTTCTTTTGAATTTTCTGGAAAACTAAGGTATATGGTAAACTGAAATTAAAATGCCATCAACTAGACCCTAGAACCTCTATCGCTGCCAAAAATCAGCTGAATCCATCAAATAGTTGATGAGATACAGGGTGAAACATACGTACGTACACCCGGATAACACACAATCATGCCTAACCTTTCTGGATCTCTGGGTTGCCTTGACTAATAATGCTGAAATTCTACACACTTATAGAACCTATCAAAAAAAAATCTTGTGCAAAGTTTCAACTAATTTGGTTTATTGGTTTTTGAGTTATGATTGATCAAAGAAATGAGATTTCTAGCATAGGCCGTTTTTGAAGTCTATTAAGGGATAGAGCGATCTCGCGCCTCCCTTGATTGTGATATATCTTACGATATTCCTTTATTCCTCGAATACAACCATAACAACTAAAAGGATGAAATTGAAATTGAGGGAGTGTACGTTGTGTATATGAAGGATTGAAAATAGTTTATATGTGAAGAAATAAACTAATTGTTAAAAATAATACGTTTGTTAAAAGTTAATTATTGTAGTTAAAATGAAATATTTTTGTAAATGAAGACGTGTTACTGAATGGAAGAAATAGGAGACGCCGTGTTTTAATTTCAATTGTTTTTTGTCTAGTGTTCATAAATAATATTCGATTATTCCAGCATAGGATTATAGCTAGCCAATCAAAACGCCGTAAAAGTAGGATAAGACGTCTCTGGGGAGCGACCCGTATTTAGTTAGTGAAAGTATAACGGGTGAAAGACAATAGAACGGAAGTAAGAATTAAAACAATGATAGACGTAACTAGAAAAAGTAATATATAAGAATAAGTCACGGTGTGAGATGGTGGTGGTGGTAGTAGATTTTTAAGTGTAAGTAAAAGTTACTCCGATTTCCTGTATCGACAACAATTTTGTGAGAGTCAGGTATGCCGTAATTAATGTAGGAAATTATGTAATAGATTGAAAAGAACTGATAATTTCTGTAAACACGAATCAATTATGGACATATAGCGTGACCATATTGGAATTCTATACAGCACTCGTGTTTAAAGAGCTATTGTGTCTGGAAGCAGACGTGAAAATCGATATAATTATATATATATATATATATATAAGTATATGAAAGGATAAAAATAATCCGACGGTATGAAATTAAAAATGGAAAAGCGGAAGACCTTTTCGCTCAACGTTTCGCCCAAATTTCACGTGGGCTTTGTCAAGAGCGGACGAAGAATACAAAAATGACAAAAGACTTCCGCTTTTTCATATATATATATACCTATATATATATATATATATATATATATATATATATATATATATATATATATATATATATATATAATTTTATTTAATATATATATATATATATATATATATATATATAGATATAGAGAGAGAGAGAGAGAGAGAGAGCGATAAAGAGAGAGAAAAGAGAAAGAGAGAAAGAGAGAGAGAGAGAGAGAGAGAGAGGGGGGCAGACGGACAGACGGAGAGGCGTTATGTTCTAAATATACCAAAATTCTTCACTTATATTTTATTATATTAAAAAAGGACAATATATTCTTTGATTTTACATGCTTTTATTTAAAAAACGGAGATAGAATTGAAACCGCACGCTCACTGCTTTCAGTCTGATACTTTCATAACTAAACAATTAAGACATTTGTTAAGTCGATTTTTAAAATAACATTTATCATACATTTGAAGTTTTAATGGAGTTCTATCCCCATGGGTCACTTAGAGGTAGGCTGCACGTAGTATTCGGCACATAGAAGGTCACGTAGAGATTCGGGAGCACTTACATCTTCTTCCCCGGAGAATTTTATGCATAAGATAGTAATTTCATAAAAATAAGATTAGGTTTGAAGTTTTAAGGGGGTTGTGACATCATAGCCAATTTAGGGGTGCACTTAGCGATTCTGGAACACTTCCATTGTCTTCCTCGGTAAATATTAAATAAGAATACACTTTTAGATTTCATGTAGTTCTGTAACCTTCCTTTCTATAGGTAATACACACATATTACACATACACATAAACATTGTTATATATATATATATTTATTTATTTTGGTACAGAAAAATTAGTACAACATTCGTACCGTTGGTTTCAAGCACGGAAAGTCTTAGCCATCCGGCTCTCTTCAGCTTCTGTTGTCATCTGTTTTGGAAACGTGAAGTCACATGACACTCTCGTTGGGACGCGTTATTTGCTCAGCGTGTTGTGTATGTTTGTTTGAATTTAAATTTAGTGTAATGAAACTGTTGAGATTTAAAATCGGAGGAGATTTGGAGAGATATAAGAATATAAAATTAAAGAGAATAAAAATAACAATAAAAATAAAATTTAAAATAAAATTTGAAAATAAAACATAACATAAAAAAAATAAAAGAATAAAAAAATCAAAAAGTATCTATGTAATTCCCGTGAGCCAATTTTATGAATTTGTATCATTGGCCGTTACTGTTCTGGGGTTTGAAAGTGTGCGTTCTAAAAGAAAAACACCGTTAATTAATATCGTGTTAAAATCCTTTTAAACAACCGGAAGTAATTTTAGTAAGGAAATTGCTGGATCTAAGGGAGGTAACTTTGTTGGAAATATAAAGGTTTCAGGTCGTTTAAATGGATTTGTTAGATTAGTCTAATAACTGATAAATAAATTAAATATTTTTTTGAAAGCCGAAGTGTGTATACATATATATATATATATATATATATATATATATATATATATATATATATATATATATATATATATATATATATATATATATATATTGTGTGTGTGTATTTAGGTAGCATATTTTAATTTAAGCAAATATTAAATAAAAATGAGTGTGTTTTTAATGTTTTCAATTTTCCGAATAGTACATTTAGAATTTCAGTCAAATTTCCGTGGGTTTCTTATTCCATTTTTCTTTTCTTTTTCGCCAGTTCTTTCGATTTTATTCGTTAAATAATGTTCAGCTAGTGTTAGTCTCGGTGGTTTTAGAAATATGTCTTTTCTGTTGATTTTTTTTTAATAGCTAGTAATTTAGAATTTCAAAAAGAGCGTCTATTATATTGATATGTTACATGCGAGTGTGATTATGTTCTAAGCACGTGCAACATTCAAAAGTATGATTGCTTAACAGCTAAGAATTTGGTAGCGTTAATTACTATGCTAGACACTTTTAAATGTTGTGACTAGTTTATTTATTCACATTATTGATTGTGGGATGTTTAGTTTTTATGTAGAGGGATTCAAGATTTTTTAATCTTTTCATGTTGGTCTTGTGGTGTATTATTTTAGTATTATTAACTAGGATGTGTCTATATTGAGAAGGGAGCAGTACTATTTTTAGGTGCTGGCGAATGGAGCTAGTGTCAGAGAGATGTAAGGTTAGTCTCCGGGAAAGTGTTGTTGTAGTGAAACCGATGTAACAATTAGCTTTATTATTATAATCGGCGATACATTATATCATGGGTATTGAATCTGATATATTACATTGCTTTTTCCTATTGTAATTTTGGTCTGAGAAGTGTTATATTTAACTACATTGTTTTGTTTTGATTTTTTATAATAAATGATGGATCTTATTTCATTATTAGAGTTGATGGGGGATATGTAGCGATGCATTATATTTAAAGAGCTTTTTCATCCCATTTAAAGTTCCGATACACGTGTTTACAGTAGAATATGATTATGTAGCGTGAATTATTTAGCTGATTATCAATATTGTCTTAATCTCTAAGCATTAATCTTATTTGTTCGTCTACAATATAATTGAGGAATGTGTTATTAATTAGGACTTGCTTGATGATTTTTAATTCGGGAAGGAATACTATTTGGGCTGAAGAGACTAGCTTTGCATGGTTTAATACATTCTTAATCATTGCAATTTTATATCGATATGAACATTCACTTCTATAATTTAAACTGCATGTATTAATAGAGGTAGTTTTTTTTTATAGGGAGAGGTGATGAATGCATCATTGTTAGAGTCAATGAGAACATCTAAACACGGGATTTTGTTATTAATGTTAAGTTCATAAGTGAATGTAAGTACGGAGTTATTTTAGAAAAATGTCTTGTATTTTATTTATCTCAGCATTATTGTCTGCTAAAATAAGGATATCATCAACGTAGCAGGCATAAATGGAAGGTTTGGTAATTATATTAAATATTTTATTTTCGAGATCAGCCATGTAAAAATTACTGAAGGTCAGTCCGAGGACCTATCCCATAGAAACACCGTCAATTTGGGTATAGATGTTTCCCTTATGGTCGTAGAAAGGGACTTCAGTTGTGCAAATTAATAATAACTTTTTAAGTATTTTAGCATCAATTTTTAGTGGAGAGAAGGATGGGTCATTGTATATGTTATTAATACTTATATCAATTGTTTTGTGAACTGGAATATTTGTAAATAAGCTTTCAACGTCAAGTGAAGCGGTAATTTTATCTTTTTTTGAGGTTGGGAGTTTCTGTATGAGTTCATGGGTGAACTTGACACTATATTTACTTGGTATATAATGAATTATTCGTTCATTAATTGTTTTGGTTAATTGGTATATGAAGTAGTGACTTGAGAAATTATCGACGGAGAGGGGAGTTAGGTTTATGGATGTTGCGGTACCATATAGGTAACCAGGTTACCATTGTTTTAGAGAGTGTAAGGTTATCACTTATGGAATTAGTGGCTGTAATAAGCTTGTTTGTCTTAATACTCAATGGGTTTCTTTTAACTTTTTAAAATTTTGAATCAGATTTGCAAAGTAAAAGTTCGTTTTATCAGCTTTTTAAAAAATAATAATAACGTTTAGGTGGTTTTGGAGTTCATTTGCGTCTTTTTTAAAACTATGAGTTTCGATTGTAGTGGATTTTTGTTTTTTATCATACCTGTTTTTTATGGCTTTGGCTTTGAGTAGATATTTAATTCCGGGATGTGTAGTAATTTTTTGTTCATTTTCTAGTTTGACAACTTTTTCAAATAGTAGTTCGATTTCGACGTTTTGATTTTGGTGGTGGCATCGACCAAATAAATGGCAATTAGGCCGCAGGTTATGGAATTCCTTTTGTTGTTTGGTGAGTTCTTGGTCAGATAAGTTAATGTAGTTCTGTGTTTTGTTCGGATGTAAGATGGAGCCTTTGTAGAGAGAGTTAAGTTGTTGTTTTTGGATAGTTATTCTGTGTAAATATTCAAGTTATTATTTATTTCAGTGAAGCGTTGCTGGATTTATCATTAGCATTCTTTTCAAGTTGGTGCATTTCAAAGATGTACTTGGTCAATCTCAATTTGTCGCTTAATTAAGTTAATTCCGAAGTTCCATGTATCCGTTTCATGTTGTGCGGCTGAATCATGTAGTGTAAATTGCGTGTAGCATATTTTCATTTAGGTAAACATTATTAAATAACACAGTGTTTTTGTTTGATAAGACTTTATTCATTGGTTTAATTTTCTTAATAGGCCATTTAGTATTTCGATCAAATTGGTGTATGTAAGTTCCGTGGGTATCATTTTCTGTCCTTTTTCGCGAGTACTTTCGATTTGATTCGTCAAATCATCTGAAGGTGGTGTTAGTCCGTGTTATTTTATAATGTTTGCCTATATATATATATATATATATATGTATATATATATATATATATATATATATATATATATATATATATATATATATATATATATATATATATAACATCTATCTATCTATCTATCTATCTATCTATCTATCTATCTATCTATCTCTCTCTCTCTCTCTCTCTCTCTCTCTCTCTCTATATATATATATATATATATAGAGATATAATATAAAATTATATTTTAATATTTTACCTACATACGACGCCGTTTCGAGCTTTCGGCTTTCCTGTTTAGGAAAATGACTATCTCAGACGGTCACGGGCGCAAACCCGGTTAACAGAGACACCTTGAATTTGTAAGCAGTCGCCTGACCCCCTGGGCTATGGTGGGTTGTCACATGATAACAGAAAAAATAAGTTATATTTACGCTAAGAGCGGCGAGCGTAAACATCAATACAGTCAGATAGAACTCAACGACAGAATCGGAGTATCACACTGAAGCATTAAGTGAATGTCTATTTTTTAATCTTTCTAAAGTGCTCGACTTTTATTTTACTTTAAGGGGTTTCTTATAATATTAAATTATATTTTAATATTTTACCGACATACGACGTTGTTTCGAGCTTTCAGCTCTCCTCAGTAGATGGAAATGACTATTTCAGACGCCCCCTCTCTGTCTGTCTGTCTGTCTGTCTGTCTGTCTGTCTGTCTCTCTCTCTCTCACTCTCTCTCTCTCTCTCTATCTCTCTCTCTCTCTCTCTCTATATATATACTTTAATAACAAAATAAGTTAGAAAAACATTAATCTGGAACAAAACTTAGATCTAATATACAAAACGTTTTTGTTCTTGTTATTTAAGAGAAGTAGGGTCTGATCAACTCTTCTGGGAAGCCATGAGATAAAATACGGTTTTGTTTTTAAATTCCCGAAACAGTTTTTCATAGTAAACAACTGATGATCCCTTAAATAATGTTAAGATTAGCATAAATTCTTGGAAGCAAACTAATATAGTGAATGTAAAAAGTAAATTGACTTACAAGGAAAGTAATTTTCCATTGAACGACTTGGGACTAAAGTGTTTTTTTCCATATAGTTTTAATGGTTGAAAAACTTCCGAGATTATATATATATATATATATATATATATATATATATATATATATATATATATATATATATATATATAACAATGTTTATGTGTATGTGTATGTGTCTCCTGTTTTTGAAGTGATATATTTCCCTATTATTTGTTAATGAACCAGTAAAGTTGATATGAAGTCTGTGTATTTTCCTTTGACCTTGCTGTGAAACGTACGTAAGAAAATGTTATAATTTTGGACAAAAATAAAATAAAGGAAAACATGAAAAAATATAAATAAAAAGGGTTTTATTTGTCGAAAGACTTAAGAAGAAATACAGATATTCGCCGAAATATGAAAATAAAAAAATTGAAGTGAATATGAAAATTTAATTTTGGATTGATTTTTCCTTTGGTCATTGTAATGCAACTATAAAGTATATATATATATATATATATATATATATATATATATTGTATTTTCTTTATATATATATATATATATATATATATATATATATATATATATATATATATATATAAATAAAGAAAATACAATATATATATATATATATATATATATATATATATATATATATATATATATATATATATATATATATCAAGAAAAGTTTAGCTTAAGAACTAAACTGTTTCTATATCTCTAAGAGATTATATAACAAAAATATTTTCTAAAACAAATAAAATAGACGAATTCCCAGGATATTATTTCAAACGGCAAATATGAAATGTTATTCTTGCATCCACAGGTGTTTGAACAAAGAAAACTTTTTCCGGTTCAGGTTTTTGATTTTTCTTAATAGAACGAACTTCGTTATTTTTTAAAATATCGATTATAAACTGTTTTGAAGATAATCGATTCGATCGTGTATTTATTGATATCACGTTTTTTAGTCCGTCATTAAATTGAATATGTTGCTCCAGCTCTTCTCTTTTTGTTCTTGAAAATATTGCGAATCTTTCTGTTGCAAGAATTTGTGCTGATGAAGAAAGTCATTAAATTATCAAGCGTTTAAATATATCGATCGTTTTCGAAAGCGAGTTTATAGTGAAACATACATATCTTTATGTGTAAATATATAATTATATAAAAGCTTATGTCAGAATTATTGTAAAGATAATATTGGTTCCCATATATAAAAGAGACAAAGTATTTCACGAAATAAAGTCTCGCATATATGAAATCTCGATTGTTGGAACATTTCAAAGACAAAATCATTGTGACTGAAATTAATGGGAAACATAATGTTGTTATATTCTTAAGTACAGCAAAATGTATCCTCCATGAATTCTATGCACAGAGCCGCTCAACAGACAATTCAGAATCAGAGGCCATTAGAATCATAGAGACGGAAGCCAAGCTAATCAAGAATCCAGGCAGGTATCCAGACATGTTCAGAATATTACCCGTCTAAGAATGATCTTGAACAGGATGCGATACTTGAATATGTTCCTAAAACATTGTTGATCTTTCTCAGGAAGATATTTGCAGGCAAAACAATGATTTGAGACGTGCATCAGTTGGTCAAGCGATAATGCAGGCTGCTAGACCCAGAGTTCTCCTTGCACCTTTGCAGTTTGGTTTAGCAGTGGAAATGCATGAACAATTTGGATCGAGGTTCTTAATTAAAAGAAAACTATTGTCTGTATTACCATGATTAGGGTTTATAAAACGGAAAATTTGGATTAAAAAAATAATTTAATAAATATTTAATTTATCTGAAAAAAATTTCGCGTCAAGTTGCTTGGTTTCACACTTTTCAAATTCATCATTTCAACGGCGCTTCTAACTGTAGTAACACCTATCTCATTATATATATATATATATATATATATATATATATATATATATATATATATATATACAAGTATCATTAAAAATAACGGACATCTTGTGTCTGGATATTTTTTCTATGATCCTTTCCGTTTTTCTGATTAGGTTCTTAATTTCAGACGGAAACTGGCTGATAAAATTGCCAAAGCTTCCCAAAGCGCTTTCGGACCCTTCCAGGTCCATCGTCAGTGGAGTAATGTTTACCAGTTAATGTTAATTAACGACGCTATCCAGAAGATTAACTATGCATTTATCTAACGACTCCGCCATAACCCAGCACCTCTATAAAAAGCATTCCTGCTCCCGTTCGCATATCCGTAAACTTCTAGTAGATAACACAAAAATCATCGACAAAATACTAATACACTTAAACTCCACATACTCGAAGCCCTATACATTAAAACAGAAAAACCAGCTATTAACAAGATTAATTATACTATTAGTACTAATATACTCAAATGCCTATAAATATAAATTCAAATTAAACACAGTCCTTTATTTTTCCCGCCTAAATAGAATATATATTCACTCCTAGGTCTATGCCTGGTTAACATTACTCCACTGACGATGGACCTGGAAGGGTCCGAAAGCGCTTTGGGAAGCTTTGGCAATTTTATCAACCAGTTTCCGTCTGAAACTAAGAACCTAATCAGAAAAACGGAAAGGATCATAGAAAAAATATCCAGACACAAGATGTCCGTTATTTTTAATGATACTTGTATAAAAGAAAAGATGCTGCCAAGATACACACACACACACACACATATATATTTATATATATATATATATATTTATATATATATATATATATATATATATATATATATATATATATATATATATATATATATATATATATAATGACACATCAAGGAAAAAATAAAGGATAATATTAGAGATTACTATAAATACGACATTATAAAATATTATGTTGTATCATAGAATTAAAAAAGCATAACCCGTTTTAATGTTAATATAGTTAGGATAGGTTGAAAAATCTTTCGCATTTATTAATTTATATATATATATATATATATATATATTTATATATATATATATATCGTAAAGTATGAAAATATATTTATGGCAATTAAGCTGTAGTGGACAAGATGCGATTCGAACGAACGCCAAAAATCAAATAACTTGAATTGCTACTCTCTTTCGTTCTCTGCTTCGTTGGGATGCGCTTTTCTTTTTACTAACTAAAAGCAAAGTTCCTAACATGGACATGTTGACTGAGGAATTCCAACCAATCAAAAACGAACGCGTCTATATTTAATTGGTAAGCGACGCAAACTCGATAACCCCTATTAGAACGAAGAAATAAGCAGAGTTCGTCAGCCAGACCCAAGAGACGGACCCTGAAAGAACACCCAAGAAGTACGCTCCAACTCTAGTCCGGTCTTTTTGACCAAGGCGACAAGAAGAAACGAACACTTTAAACTCGACAAGCTTTCATTGCCTCGCGCACAGCTACTTACACACAGACAAGAAGTCAGAGGAATAGAAGCAAACCGCCGTAAATCACAC
Organism: Sepiola atlantica; assembly: GCA_963556195.1. Classification (NCBI taxonomy): domain Eukaryota; kingdom Metazoa; phylum Mollusca; class Cephalopoda; order Sepiida; family Sepiolidae; genus Sepiola; species Sepiola atlantica. The sequence goes on from OY744539.1 coordinate 36,962,094, forward strand.
ACAGTTACATCATAAGGTAAAACCTACTCACACACACGCACACACACACATACATACACCCCCACACACAGTATCACATTACGGCTTACATGCACTAACAAATATAGACATATATATCTTTAGCCCCTAGTGTCATGCTTATTCACTGAACAATTTTTAATAAAGAACACGAGTTGTATAAACTTTACAAAGAACACTTCTTCACTAAAACTAACTTTTATATTCATGTAAAATTGTCGTTCTATAAATGTTTTGTTGATTAATCATGTTTTATTTAATTTTTCCTTCACAAAACGCCATACATGTTGAGTTAGCACATGTTAGCTGGTGACTGATTTTCCATAATGTATCCCTCCTTCGCAATTTCATTTCCATTTATATTTACTATGCATGTTAAACAAGTTAGCAACATGGGCCAAACTGGCAAATTAGCAAGTTAGCAACAAGGGCTACAAAGCTGCACAGGGACGCCCGTGTTTATTCCCTTTCAGGAAATCCTCAGGTTAAATTCTATAAATATATTTTCATACTTTGCCCTTAAGCTCAACTCACGTATTATAATCTGTTGAAGTAAATACTGGAAATCTATACACAATATATTACATCCCTTTATAATACCATATATATATATATATATATATATATATATATATATATATATATATATATATATATATATATATATATACCTTTATAATAATAATAAATTATATACATAATTTATATGTGTGCGTCTGTCTGTCTGTGTCTGTCTGTGTCTATGTCTGTGTTTGAGTGTTTTGTGTAACAGAATGCGTTAGGAAAGTCTAGTTTGTTAAGAAGATAAAAGGATTTACAATCTATTCATTGCTAATGAACGTTAATTATAGCCGTGTGATTACCGGCGCTCCACGACTTTCTATTCTTCTTCGAACCAACGGGAGAAAGAATGGGGTCTTTGCCGCTATCTTTCAGACAAGAACAGCGTAAAGCCATTTTGAGAACCTGCCAAAGTGTTGGCCCCCTAAAATTCCCAAATTAAATGCATTTATTTATTATGTCTCTTTTGGCATCATTTATTTCAATCATTACATCCATACAACTAATTAATAAAACAAAGCAAATAACCAGCATTCAGCTGAAAACAAGATCATGCACACATTTTCTCGAGCAAAATCTTGTGTTCAAAGCGGTAAAATAATTTATATTATCCAATTTTGGGTAGTAGTAGTATCAGAGGGAGCAGAAATAGCAGCAGTAGTAATAGTAGTAGTAGTAGTAGTAGTAATAATAGTAGTAGTAGTATCAGTAGTAGTAGTAGTAGTATTATTACACTAAAACAACACTATACAGTTATAATCATGCTGACATATCGGTTCCCGTTTGATCATTTATATTCTCTGATTTTGAGTAGTAGTAGCAGTAGTATTTGGAGCAGTAGTAGTAGTAGCAGCAGTAGTTGTTGTATTACACTACGACAACATTATACGGCTATAATCATGTTGACACATAGGTTCCCAGTTAATCATTTATAGTCTCTAATTTTGAGTAACAGCAGCAGTAGTAATAGTAGTTATAGCAGCAGTAGTAGTATCATCATCATTATCATCATCAGTAGTAGTACACTTTTATGTCATTATAGGGCTATAATCATATTGACACACCGGTTCCCATTAGATCATTTATATTCTCCAATTTAGAGTAGAAGCAGAAGCAGTAGTATTAGTTGTAGTAGCAGTAATAGTATTATGGCCGGGGGTTCGAACAAAGGATAAACCAATGTGGCGATGGATGGCCGGACAAATGGTTATGGGAGAGATGCCTTTATAGCGGCATGCCATTCCAACTGTTCGAAGTGGCCCGACCACGTGTGGATGAAATTAACAGATTAAAACAAACAAAGGGAAGAAAGAGAAAACATTATTATTATATTTGAAATTATATTAGAAAGAAAGCGAACGAATAATAAAGCTTACACACCAGAATGGTATTTTGTAAAATCAACAATTAAACAAAACAATTTATTTGACGAAGACATTTTGTAGAGGTCACATTTTTAAGGAGTGAAAAAGTTCCATTTGTAAGTTTATGTTTGTACGAATGTGTATATGCGAGCGTGTTTGATCTAAATTGATTTTTGTGGCAATTGTAATGCGTGTGTGTGCTTGAAGAAAAGTTCGTCATTCGTGGTAGGAATTAAAAGAGATTACCTACTTTTTTACTTTTGCCTCCCCCACCTCCTCAGTCGGGCCGGTGGGGTGGGGGGTTGTCGACGATCTCCTCTGTGTGCGTTCGGCCGGAAAGCGGAAGAAAAAGAGAAATAAAAGAGGATGCGTGACTTGTTTTATAGTGAGTCAAATCACACGTGGTCAAGCTGACTGTTGGTTCCTGATTGGCCGGAATCTTCGGCCAACGTGCTTTCACGACATCATCCCTCTTCTCTACCTCAGAGACGAAGAAGGGCTGAGCAAACAGAGAAAGAAAGTCGCGACATAGTAGCGTCTGCTACAGTATCAACAGCAGTATTAGTATTATTACTACTAGTAGTATTAGTAGTAGTAATAGTAGTACACTACGGCGATACTATACAGCTATAATCATGCTGACACAACGGTTCCCGTTAGATCATTTGTATTCTACAATTTTGAGTACTAGTACTCTCCAGCTCTTTCATCAAATTGTGTTTCTAAAATTCGGTGCCAAACTTGACGATATTGCAGAGAGTATTGCTGAGAAAAAATATGTCAGTGGCGCTAGCTGCGAACACAGAATTATATTCGCTCAACTGTGATCGAATCATCGAATACCTAATTTTATGATTCTTTCGATTGACAAAAGAATATCCGTAATCACTTAATCTTGAAGAACTATAATATGTATACATGTATATTCATATTGACACACTGGTACATTGATCACCGCAGTTAAGGAACGTTGAGCCTGGTTGTTAGAAGCGGCAGCGGCAGCAAATGTTGTTTCAACGTATCGACTCTCGATTAGACAAACTCTCAAATCAGCAGTTTCTTTTAACCAATCGCAGTACAAGAGATATTAACTCCCCAGTCTCGCACGTAGTTTAACAATTCAAACACAGCGTTTTTGTTCCTCTTTCCGCTTCATCTTTAAGAGATAACACATGTGCGCACGACACAGTCTGCCCAGGCCCTTCATGGCCGAAAGGGATTTTCTGCAAGTAGCACACACACATGACGAGAGAGACACGTGAACTACTAAACATAACGGCAGCATATCCATACTGTCAAACGAACGCATGCACACAGTTCACACACGCACCCTCTCACTAACAAAACAGGCACGCTAATATACACACATCTTCATGCATATCCGATTCACGCACACTCAAACGCACACGACGCCAACCGAAATGAACATGTCTACTCAACTCCTTCTTACACGCTAAACAACTTTTTTATTCAGAACGCTCATCGCGCTTTTTGAACTCTCATTCATTGGCAACTCTTTATTTTGCATTGTCTTAACAAGTTGTCAATAAAAGTTAATTATTTTATATGGATAGACTTTGTTATTCTTTCAACATCGGTGGCTGTTTAGCAAGACCATGTGTTATATATAACAAATATCTCTTCAAATTAATCTACAAATAAATAGTATACATAAATGACCCCAAAATGATCGACATACCGTAAATAACAACATCACCACTGCCACAAGCACCACAAGCACCACATTTACCACCATCACAACCAACACAAACATCACCACCATAAACATCATCACAACCACCATCACAACCAACACCACCATCACCACCATCAACATCATCACCACCAACATTACCACCATAACCATCATCACAACCACCATCAAAACCAACAGCATCATCATCACCATCAACATCATCACCACCAACATCACCATAACCATCATCACAACCACCATCACAACCAACACCACCATCACACCATCAACATCATCATCACCAACATCACCACTATAACCATCATCACAACCACCATCATAACCAATACCGCCATCACCACCATCAACATCATCACCACCAACATCACCACCAACATCACCACCATAACCATCATCACCACCACCATCACAACCAACACCACCATCACCACCATCAACATCATCACCACCAACATCACCACCATAACCATCATCACAACTTACACCACCATCACCACCATCAACATCATCACCATCATCACAACCAACACCACCATCACCACCATCAACATCATCACTGCCAACATCATCACCATCACCATCATCACAACAACTATCACCACCATCATCACCACACCACCATCATGACCATTACCACCACCACCGCCATCACCACCACAACCACCATCATCACCACCATTACGACCACCACTCTAAAGTCCAACCCTCCCTCATCATGATAGATTGATTGGCAACGTGGTATTATCAGAGCTAGCCGGCTAAGAGGGTTCTGGTGAAAATCCAGGAAGAGTCGGTCTCAGGATTAGTCGTCCTCTAGTCACCTCTGCCTCAGCGCGTAGAAAGTCAAGACGTGCCAGGTGTTAGAACCACAAACCAATGGAGTGATAGTGACAACGTTGCTTCTGCTCCATTTTTTGTGTGCGATCTGGACCAAACCTTCCCCGACTTCGCATGCAACCGCTGAGTCTTGCTGCTTTCGGTGGTAAATCCTGCAATCTTGCAGGTCAACAAATATATGCGACAAACGGAGATAACTTCATGCAAACCAGACAGGTACAATCTTCGTATACAGAAGTCCGACAAAAACAGCAACAATAACAGAAACGACGACGACACTACTTCCATGTTGTTTCATATGTTGTATAATAAATGTTCAAATTATCATTTCAAACAACGAAATCAAAGAAATTTCATACTTATTTTGCTATATTAAAAATAAAAATATTTTGACTAATTTTTAGTAAACAAACGTTACCTTTAAATGGAAAAAAAAAATCCAAAATGTTAAAATATCCTTTAATTAAACAAATTAAAAATTGAAAGTACATATTTCAAAATTTTTCACATAATTGGACAAAATATAACAACTAGAAAGAATACTCATCCCAGGACAAGATTAGAATCGAGATATAATGTGACTAAACCTGATATCTAGAATCCTTATTCCAATTTTGATCCAAATCCCAGCCCTGAACACCATATCAAAAATAAAATAAAGTAAAACGTCGTAATTTGCTGTTTACGGGTGCCGGCGTAGCTGCATATTTCATGATATTATTGTTACAAAAGCATGATAAAAAAAATTATTCACTAAAATTTGGATTCATCTGTGTATGTTACTGAGTGCTGAAAATAAAAGATGCTGAATAATATAATGAACACTTTTTCTGTCTGCGTGTCTGTCCGTCGCCAAGAAAAAAAATTTCCTGCCTAAAAAAAGAAAAAAATTTTTTTTCCTTTTTAAACAAAAAAAGTATTCGGAGACAAATTATTTTTTCTTAGTCTCACCACCCAAGAACGCGGCAGCCTAGCAAAAATAGACCTCCGTTAGGGAGTCTATTTTCGCTAGTCTACTTATAATATAACGACGAGGTTCTCTGTCACGATTTCCGTTGATAATTTTTGTGAACATAAGAAATGCATTAGGGCAGATCGTAACTACTAAATAATGCATAAATAAACAATAAATAAATCTAACGCCGAGAGCGTATTCGAACTCAGATGTCTTCATGCATACTTGATGAAATGTGATTTAATCGGGTCTATTAATTCTGTGTAGTATATTTTCATTCATCATTATACATTCCTCCCAGGCATTACTTCTACTTTCTGGGGGAGGGGGCATTATAATATACGTTCGTTGCTCACGATACCAATCTCCCAGGATTGCCTTCTCCTTTTTATAGAGGAGTAGTGTACTAAATATTTTGTTGGCATGATATCATGCTCTCAGGCATTGCCTCCTAATTTTTCATTAAAAAATAACTCGATTTAATCGATTCGTTTGTACACCAGAGGCGTGGTCGTTAACTTTCGATTCTTTTATAACAGGTGTATATGAGGCGACGCAGTAGCGTAGCGAAAAATGCCGGCGTGTCCGGCTTGCGACAATAATCACGTATGCAAATCTACTTTTTATGAACAAAGGAGATGCTTTATCTTAATAATTACTGATGATAACAGAATGAAAAAAAGGATAATCACTATGTAATTTAAATTTTAAAAGTAAATGACAAGAGGCTTAATCTCAATAATATCTGGTAACAAAATAGAAAGAAAATAATTTAACTTTTAATAGAGACACAAAAATATTCCATTATAATTATTAAAACAGAACGAAGGTAGATAGAGAGTTTTGTCTTATTTATCTTCTCGATTAGTTTTGTCTTCTTCTCAATTAGTTGTGTCTTTTTTATATCAATAGATAGAGAGAAATATATATATATATATATATATATAGAGAGAGAGAGAGAGAGAGAGAGAAAGAGAGAGAGAGAGAGGGGGTGAGAGAGACACACAGAGGGAGATTAGTCTTCCTTTTCTTATCGATTAGTTTTGTCTTCTTCTCAATTAGTTGTGTCTTTTTTATATCAATAGAGAGAGAAATATATATATATATATATATATATATATATATATATATAGAGAGAGAGAGAGAGGGGGGGTGAGACAGACACACACAGAGGGAGTTTAGTCTTCCTTTTCTTATCGATTAATTTTGTTTCAATGATTTCAAATAATGAATAGGAATCAAATTGTGAAGCGATCGCGAGTGGGCGAAGTCAGCTAGTTGTAAACAAGTTGGTTTATTTTTTGTGTACTTGTGTAAAGCAATTTGGCTCCTAAGAGACGATTTTGTTATAATCATCGTAATATCAATGCTAATAAAGAAATACATTTGCCGTTGAATATTGTGGCTGGGTTCTCGGCTAAAAAATGAGTTCACGCGGTTCTTCGTCTGAAAGATAATAGTTATAAGATCATTCTTTCTTCCGTTAGTTTGGAGAAGAGTAGAAAGCCGTGGAATGTCGATAATCGCTCGGCTATGATTAAGCATCATTACCAGTGAATAGATTGTAAATCTTATTCTCTTCTTAACAAACTAAACTTGCCACACACAAACATACATACATGTGTATCTATAATTATATATTATTCAGCGTGTACTTTATAATAAAGATCAATATATATATATATATATATATATATATATATATATATATATATATATATATATATATATATATATATAAAGGGAGTGACACCAACAAAGCCTTTGTTCGCGGGAAGCCCAACGATTGGCTGAGAGAACAACAAAGAATCTGATTGGTTAACTGGCAAGCCGTGTATATAAGAATACCCGGCAAAAGTAACTCCGTACATTTTAGCCTGAAGATTCCCCCGGGGATGAAACGTAGGGGTCTCTGTGTAGCTTGATTGCCATAAATATATTTTCATAACTTACTACCTAGCTCTACTTGCGTATCGAGCACTGTTGAACTAAATACTGAAAATTGATACATAAAAAATTATATCTCCTTATAAAATTTGTATGTGGATACATGAAATACTAATATATATATATATATATATATATATATATATATATATATATATATATATATATATATATATTATACTACATTCCAATGGCCAAAATCTTATTCAACTTATTGATCATCTTTTTAAAACAAACACTTCGGTACATTTACAAACCGTTTCGTTAACAGAAGAACATCCGTAATTTTTACATTAATCCCTGATCCCTCAAAGTAGCACAGAGAAATACAAAACAAGTATATCGAAGAGAGGCGATCTTTGCATCCTGGAAGCCGATCATATAATAGTATGTAACGATAATTTACTTAACAAGAGGCAGGGAGAAATCGATTTTTCACCGATCTAGATATGTGCTTTCTCGTCTCAGGCCAGATTAATTGGTATAAACATACTGTAAACAGAGATTTGAATAATGGTACCACAATTAGGGATTATTAAAATGTTACATGGACAGAAATCCACGCAATTAGGATTAGATAAGGTTATTAAATATCTGCGGGTGATAAACTTGTGAAAAAGATATAACTCTATGATGTATGGCTAATTGCATCTGAAAATCTAGGCTTGAGGGTAGATATGTCGGATTTGAGTGGAAGGTTGCGAGTTGGTTAACTATTTTCACAGAATTAGGACTAAAATGGCTAGGATAAATAGAAAGAAATAATGGTTAATTATAAATTATCTGACAAAAAATTATTTACTATGGCATTATGTATAAGTTGTTTTTGTTAGGTGGTGACAGAAAACTGAGCGTAATTATTACATATATATTTTAGCGGGTTTTATTGGAATAAGAGGGGAGGATACAAGTTCGTTTTCTTCGTTTCTCTCGACTTTAGCGATTAAGTAAATGAGCTAATTTGTAATATAAAACTAAGGATTCTGTCATAATCCCCTCAGTTTAATTACGATTAATCTAACTCTGTTCACAGAGGGGGATAATGTTAATCTGATCTTAACTAATAAAAGTTATCTGAGACCAGTAAAATACAAACCATTGGTCGTATATATTAATATATAATATTAATGATAATATAATTAACGATAAGTGAATACTAAAGGATTAATGTAACTCCTTGTTATATAGATCAGGAACAACAAAGGTCCAAGGATAGATCCTTGGGGTACACCTGCATTTATGTCATGTTGCTTAGATGAACGGCCATCGAGGACAACCTGGATTTTTCTTTTGTTTCATCTTTCTTTCTTTAATATATAATATTAGAAAGTTTTAGACATTCTAGAGTCCGGTGATGTTTGGTGTGGTAATTTAATATTATTTCAAATGTAAAAATCCGTACGTAATAAAATCTAAACTATGTTGGTCATATGTGGTTACATCATTAGACAGTTATTTCTTTGATAATTTCTGTCTGTTGATGGCTGTCCTCTCTATATTAAAACAGTTTTTTAAAGCGATTAATATACTTAATTCTAATATTCTTAATTCGATGTGTTCTAAATGTATTTCGGCCGATTAACAAATTTACACTGCCTCTCGTATATACTATGAATGTTTTTCATCATGCTTAGTGCCATGTAGTTTCGTATCTCTATACTTCTAATTATTCCCTCTCCAATTTAACTCTAAATACCATATTTTATATAGTGATTATTATTTATATATCGATTAGGGAATTTGTTATAACTTTTTTTTGTTAAACTTAGTTCACCCCAAACTACGCAAATTGCCACTGTAGACGTAAAAGGGCTACTGAGAATTAGGATGAAAGTTTAGGGGGTCATCTTAAATTGGGAGCTGTGCAGCAAAATGCTTGCTCACATTAGTTTTAAATTTCTGTATATCAATACAGTCGGGAAAACAGGGAACGGGGAGGGAGTTCCAAAACCGGCAGGTCGAGGAAATAAGCTATTGGAGTAGAAGGTTCCCCAGCATCTGGGGACCTATATAGTGAATGGATAGGATTTAGCTGATTGTTGGGTTGGTCGGGTGTATTTACGTCGAGGGGACACCAGAGCAGCAAGTTGATCGGAACATATTTCATTAAAGTACTTGTAAAACAAGCACAAAGATGCAAGATTGCGGCGATGGGACAGAGGCTGGAGCTGGTAGATAGTTAGGAATATATAAGATTAGATCTTCTGTTTTGGACACTGTCTAAGAGGGCGAGACTAGTGGATAGTGCACTAGTCCAGATGTGACAACAATACTCAATGTATGAGCGGATATGACTTTGTAGAGATATAGGATACTGTAATTATTTTTATTGGTGATTGCAGCGTTCGTTGTTTTTTTTGCTTACTATTAATTTGATTTTATCACTTCCTAAGTGATTAAGATGCAATCACCAATAAAAATAATTACATAAAAATACATTAAATATTTAGGTGATAAAAATCGTACATATTTCTAGACAAAGCGTCTTGGTCCGATGGTAAAACGCTAGACTATAGACATCAATATCGAAGGTTCGATCTCTGTGTAAGTTAGCCATGCTGATGACGGCTGTGAGCCAGAAACATGTGTCCATGGATTACTTTTATGTACGTATGAAATAATATATATATATATATATATATATATATGTGTGTGGATGACTTCATATATATATATTTTCAATTTAATCAATTCTTTAATTTTTGGACTGTCACTTACTACCTGGATCAATCTTCAATCTACCTCTTGGATATCTTTTCTGACTTTGTTTTAAATTGTATGACTTCGATTGTATAGCTTTAACAAAAGTATGTTTTGGGCTGATATATTTGATGTGTTATATACTTTTATGCATTTTTGCATATATTTTTATATATTTTCAAAGTGTAATTTTATCACCTGCAGTGATGTCACTGCGGTAATGGTCCTCTGAGGAGAAGAATTATCTTTGAAAACTC
>OY744539.1:36977449-37119949 GCA_963556195.1 Sepiola atlantica
ATTATTTGATTGATTTACATATTGTTGTGAATAGTTTCTACAGTCATTAATGTTTTTTTTTTCTAATTTAAAGATGACCAGAGATAATAGCTTTAAAAACAAACTTCTTAACAACAATGGAACGTTCAAAATCATTAACTGAGGGAGAAAAAGAAATTATAATAAAAGAAACGGATAAAAGGGCCTACTCTGGTGTAATTGCCCGAAAAATAAGTCATGTAGATACTTTAAAAAGGTTTCCGAAGTACCCTTTCCCAAGAAAGAAATGATGCTAGAATATTCAAGACTGTCGCCAACAGGGATTTGAGGAATATTGGTTGTCAACTCCGAAGAAAACCTGGATAATCAACCAAGTCAATTTTCACAGCATCTGGGTGTCCTGACGTAGCAACATCAACACGGAATGCTATGTGAAAGTCCTGACGTACCAAAATCAACACGGAATGCTATGTGAAAGTCCTGACGTAGCAACATCAACACGGAATGCTATGTGAAAGTCCTGACGTACCAAAATCAACACGGAATGCTATGTGAAAGCCCGGACGTACCAAAATCAACACGGAATGCTATGTGAAAGTCCTGACGTACCAAAATCAACACGGAATGCTATGTGAAAGTCCTGGCGTACCAAAATCAACACGGAATGCTATGTGAAAGTCCTGACGTACCAAAATCAACACGGAATGCTATGTGAAAGTCCTGACGTACCAAAATCAACACGGAATGCTATGTGAAAGTCCTGACGTACCAAAATCAACACGGAATGCTATGTGAAAGTCCTGACGTACCAAAATCAACACGGAATGCTATGTGAAAGTCCTGACGTACCAAAATCAACACGGAATGCTATGTGAAAGTCCTGACGTACCAAACTCAACACGGAATGCTATGTGAAAGTCCTGACGTACCAAAATCAACACGGAATGCTATGTGAAAGTCCTGACGTACCAAAATCAACACGGAATGCTATGTGAAAGTCCTGACGTACCAAAATCAACACGGAATGCTATGTGAAAGTCCTGACGTACCAAAATCAACACGGAATGCTATGTGAAAGTCCTGACGTACCAAAATCAACACGGAATGCTATGTGAAAGTCCTGACGTACCAAAATCAACACGGAATGCTATGTGAAAGTCCTGACGTACCAAAATAAACACGGAATGCTATGTGAAAGTCCTGACGTACCAAAATCAACACGGAATGCTATGTGAAAGTCCTGACGTACCAACATCAACACGGAATGCTATGTGAAAGTCCTGACGTACCAAAATCAACACGGAATGCTATGTGAAAGTCCTGACGTACCAAAATCAACACGGAATGCTATGTGAAAGTCCTGACGTACCAAACTCAACACGGAATGCTATGTGAAAGTCCTGACGTACCAAAATCAACACGGAATGCTATGTGAAAGTCCTGACGTACCAAAATCAACACGGAATGCTATGTGAAAGTCCTGACGTACCAAAATCAACACGGAATGCTATGTGAAAGTCCTGACGTACCAAAATCAACACGGAAGGCTATGTGAAAGTCCTGACGTACCAAAATCAACACGGAATGCTATGTGAAAGTCCTGACGTACCAAAATCAACACGGAATGCTATGTGAAAGTCCTGACGTACCAAAATCAACACGGAATGCTATGTGAAATTCTTGACGTACCAAAATCAACACGGAATGCTATGTGAAAGTCCTGACGTACCAAAATCAACACGGAATGCTATGTGAAATTCTTGACGTACCAAAATCAACACGGAATGCTATGTGAATATCCTGACGTATCAAAATCAACACGGAATGCTATGTGAAATTCTTGACGTACCAAAATCAACACGGAATGCTATGTGAAAGTCCTGACGTACCAAAATCAACACGGAATGCTATGTGAAAGTCCTGACGTACCAAAATCAACACGGAATGCTATGTGAAAGTCCTGACGTACCAAAATCAACACGGAATGCTATGTGAAAGTCCTGACGTACCAAAATCAACACGGAATGCTATGTGAAAGTCCTGACGTACCAAAATCAACACGGAATGCTATGTGAAAGTTCTGACGTACCAAAATCAACACGGAATGCTATGTGAAAGTCCTGACGTACCAAAATCAACACGGAATGCTATGTGAAATTCTTGACGTATCAAAATCAACACGGAATGCTATGTGAAAGTCCTGACGTACCAAAATCAACACGGAATGCTATGTGAAATTCTTGACGTACCAAAATCAACACGGAATGCTATGTGAAAGTCCTGACGTACCAAAATCAACACGGAATGCTATGTGAAAGTCCTGACGTACCAAAATCAACACGGAATGCTATGTGAAAGTCCTGACGTACCAAAATCAACACTGAATGCTATGTGAAAGTCTGGACGTACCAAAATCAACACGGAATGCTATGTGAAAGTCCTGACGTACCAAAATCAACACGGAATGCTATGTGAAAGTCCTGACGTACCAAAATCAACACGGAATGCTATGTGAAAGTCCTGACGTACCAAAATCAACACGGAATGCTATGTGAAAGTCCTGACGTACCAAAATCAACACGGAATGCTATGTGAAAGTCCTGACGTACCAAAATCAACACGGAATGCTATGTGAAAGTCCTGACGTACCAAAATCAACACGGAATGCTATGTGAAAATCCTGACGTACCAAAATCAACACGGAATGCTATGTGAAAGTCCTGACGTACCAAAATCAACACTGAATGCTATGTGAAAGTCCTGACGTACCAGTTACACTCACAAAGCGTCCTCTTAGACCAATACACAAAAATCTGAGAGGAGAATGGTCAAAGAAATATATAAAGATAGATATGATAAATTTCTTTTCACTGATCCGACCCGGGCAACACTTGATGGACCTGAAGGCGGTGTAAAAGGATAGGTTTATTTCGCAGATGAGAGTCACCATTTGAGACGACAACAAAAGGGTGGGGTGTCATTATATAGTCAGGTATCATTGGATATACGAGGCCGTTCTGAAAAATATCCGACTTTAGGCCAGAAAAAATATGGTGTTCATCTCCGCCGTCGCGTTAGATTCAGCAGATGTTTGGAGAAGATGCGACGGGTGTAACACAAATTAAGGAGTGGTTCAACCGATTCAATAATGGACGCACATCAGCAGAGAGTGACCAGCGTTCCACATTATCTTTTTTTTTCGTACCCTCCACACAAAAACTGCACTCCAAGCAGTTTGAGGCCTGCCAGAACACTGGTCACTCACCGCTGATGTGCGACCATTTTTGAATCGGTTGAACCACTCCTTGATTTGTGTTACGCATCGCATCCTCTCCAAACATCTGCTGAATCCAACGCGACGGCGGAGATGAACACCATTCCAAAAGAAAACTTCCAGAGGTGTATCCGGCAGTGGATGGATCGGTGGGCTAAGTGTGTGCAAGCACAAGGGGGCCTACTTTGAAGTGGATTAGGCTCCCAAGTTCGTCACGTATTTGAAATATGTTTACTGGCCTAAGCTCGGATACTTTTTAGACTTTTGTTTTCTCGACTCTGCGAGCTAGCTTTTGTATCTCTAGTTTCAATTGCTGGAGTAGGATGCAAGAGTTGTTTTTTCGTCCATCTTCCACAATGAAAAAAGTAAACAAAAAAATAAAACAAATGAATATACCTGAATAAATAAAATATTGCACTTGTTTCTCTCACCCAAACTATAAACCTTTATTAATGATACGCCCTAAAAACAAAACTAATGTGTCGTTAAAACAAAAAAACCCGCACACACACAAAATACCTTCTAATGGCGATTGTGATGGTCGAAAGCGCTTGGGATGGACGAAAAAACATACTCCAGTGGATGCGAGCGTTGGTTAAGAGATATTCGGGGGTTAATTCTACCTAATGTTTGCTAATGAAACTAAAGGAAAATTGCCTGACACTGTATGTGTAATGCAGCTGATACGAACAATGAATTCATCGTTGTGTGTTGTGTCTGCGGTGGCAGAGGGACAGTGCTGACCCTAAACAAGCGGTTGTAGACAGACATCCGGTACAACGAAGTAAGCCGCACCCTGTTATGGATATGATTCATTTTGTTAACCAGTCAATAACATTTTGGGCTCGATATAAGCAGGCGTATTTCGATTATTTGGTCAGTTATTTCGTCCTATGCCTTCCCTATTGTAGTAGAACTGATACAAACAATGCTCCACCCCCGGTGATAATGGCCACCCACACGAGTTGAAGCGCCTTCAACTTGTGTGGTGTGTCTGCGGTTGCAGATAGACATCTGCGATAATTAAGTAAGCCGTCTTAAACTATGCAAATGATTTCTTTCTCTTTCATTAGTTTTTATTTTATTCAATATTTGTATACTCTGTTGAAAATTTAATTTTGGTTAATCAAAAAAATAAATATATGAAACATCCATTTTACACAAAGGGGAGATAATTTCCGAGGTCGTCTGCACGTTATGATTTGAAAATGAGTTACCTCCCTTACTCAAAATTTTCTGATTTTCATCTGTTAGTGTCTCTTAAGTACTCGTGTCCATGTCTTTTAAATTATGACAGCAATATCGCTGAATCTATTTAAATTTTGGAGGTGGACATTGTTTTAGATAATCTACTCTCTAGCTTATGCAGGTGTATTGTTCATTTTCAGAGCTGCTTTTCCGTATTTAAATATAATTGTTGTTGAATGATAAGGTTTAGTCTGTTTCCATGGGCGTAAATTTTAGGCTCGATATAAGCGGTGTATTTTTATTATTCAGTCAGTTAGTTTGGCGACTAGCTTGATGCTCCGTTCAAGTCGACTTCGGTGGTAAGTCCGTTTCTTCGTTGCTATAACAGGTGTTTGTCGAAGGTGATGGTCGTTGAAGGTCCTGTTTGCTAAAGATTTGTAGCATTTGTCTATTCGTCCGTCAACAAAATGGTTGGTCGAGCTTTGGCTTTCCGTCGGTCCTGTTTACTGGTGGTGGGAGTCAGAGTAAAAGTAGTAGGCTCGAATAAAAATTCGTCATCAATTTTTTTAGGCCCGAGAAGGATAAACCATGTATGACGTGTATAAAACAGCATACTTAGTAAAAACAAAACAAAACAACAACAAAAAAAAACAAGTGGTGTAACAGATAATGCTTTGGTTAACAATCAGTTCTAAGTGACAGTCTTCTAGAAGTTGAGAGTTCAGTTCTTTCTACAGACGATAATAACCAAGCATAACATAAAAAAACAACTTAACACCTTTATCCGGTCATGGCTGACAGAATGACCACAGTCTACCCCCATGTATTAAATAAATGATTCAGTTTGAAATTCCGTGTTTGATGTCTAACCCGCAGCTCAGTTCTAATCGGTTTTCTTTTGTAAGCTCACTCCCCATTGCGATAACAAGTATTTGTAGAAAGTGGTGGTCGTTGAAGGTCTTATTCGTTGAAGATTTCTAGCCCTTGATGTATTCGTTCGTGGAAGTTTAAGTCCGTTAAAGGCTGGCCGATCTTTGGCTTCTTGCTAGTACCGTTTGCTTTCTTTCACGGGAACCAGTTGATCACGTTTTATTTATTATTAACGGATGTCGAAAAGACCAAGAAACGCCAGACGAATGCATTTTACTCAAGTGGATTAAATAGATAATTCAGTTCGTAATTCCAGGAAGGTTGCCATCCAAAACAAAAGTTACATCAAGAAGGTCAAGGAGTGCAATGGCCGAAAAGTAGAGGATATGACAATACCTAACATAGTATGCACACCAGACGTTGCCATGTAATGAATGAGAACCCTGTCGTATCCGACTCTCAGCTCTAAATTCCACATAACCATTTTTATTCTTATTTATTAATTACTGGCAGGGCTATCCGGCGCTGTCTGGGATCCCAATTTCCGTAAATTACGTATATTATAAAAAAATGAACTAGAAGTAAAAGTAAACACTGTTCTAAATATTGTAATTTGAAATGTTTAGAGTCAAGATATTTATATTTACGTTCGAAATTCCGTCAATTATTTCTGCTTTGGTAACTGTTTATATGATGAACATATGGGGGAGGTTAAGTTCTGGTGAATGTGAAGCACATTTAGGATCATAATTCTGCTTTGGTTACTGTTTATGGTGTCTTCACTGCAGTTGTTAGTTTTGTAATAGCTATTTAATATCTTAAGTTATGTTTCCTTATTCCAACTCGCATGTTTTCCGTGCAGCTGTAACTGACCTTGATATTGTCTCTATTTGTCGCTGTGTGTTGCAACCGAGTTCGACATAAAGATTTCCGAGTTCGACAAGACGCGCCTCAAGAAGGTCAGATGTAACATCGATCGAAATTGTGTGAAAAAAATCCAAGATGGGAACAGTAGTACAAATAGTCCAAAATTATAGATATTTATGACTGGGTGAGATTCGAATTCACAACGTCCGCTTTTATCTACAGGATCAGATAAGTCGAATCTTATGCATTTTCAAAGACTGTAATAGCATTGATAAAAGTATAAACACAACTTAACACAACAAACAGCTGTAAATCATAGAATCGGCTTAAGTTGGGTCGCCTTCACAAGAAACAAAACCGCCCTGTCTTCTAAACGCATACCATAGAAAATCAAAGCGAAAATCTATAACGTATATGTCCTTCCTGTAGTTTTATACAGAATTGAATAAGTCAACTGGACTGTAAAATTACGTCAGAAAGTAGAAACTTTCCAAAGCCAAATCATGTGCTCCATTACTGATCATAAACTATCTGATCACATCAGTATCGCAGAGTTGCGAACACTCACTGGCATCCCATCAATGTCCTGTCATCAAATGTAAAGTCTTGAGATTGTTTGGCCACGTTAAGATTTTCAGTGTACGGCCATGCAAAATATGCGTTGAAGGCATAATACAAGGAAGCGGGTCGAAAGGTCGACAAAGAAAAGATGGATAGACAACGTTTGTGAATAGACAAACATGAACACAAACCAAGCGAACACCTTGGCCCAAGATCGTAGGACTTGGAGGACACTCAGCCATGTTAGTGCGTATTCTGCGGAGATAATGTTTAATAATAAATAACCACTTCCACACTTGTGAATAAAATAGCAATTCGATGAATGTTTTTCAAAACGTATTGCGTTTCGGTGTTAATTTCGGCATTAAATAATCAAAGAGTGTTGATATGCCGTAAAACAGATAAAAGGTATTCAGCACAAGTTCAAATAGAATGATTAATAAAGATAAGAAACGCCTAAAGAGATACTAGGAATTAATTAAAACTGAATTTAATTAATCAAACTTTATTAATTTATATCGCTAAATTAGTTTTTCAATTATCTCAAAATGATTGGCAAAAATACTTATCTGTATAACATAAGTAAACGTACGTGTGTCCGGCGTGCTTCAATAATCACGTATGCACATTTATTTTTATGAGCAAAGACATGGAGCCTTAATCTTGATAATAACTGATACTAATTATCAAAGAAAAAGGGTAATCCCGTATAGCAATTATATTTTTATGAGCAAAGAGAAGGCTTAATCTTAATAACTGATAATCTATATATAAAAAACTCAATGTTTGTGTGGTGTGTTCCTATAGAAAGAAAGCTTAAAGAATATACATAAAATCTAAAAGTGTATTCTTATGTAAAATTTCCAAGGAAGACAATAGAAGTGTTCCTGAATCTCTAAATTTACCTCTAAATAGAATGTGAGAGCATAACTACCTTACAACTTTAAATATATCCTATTTTTATGAAATTTACATCATATACATATATTTGGGGGTCTGGGGAAGACAATGGAAGTAGACCCAAATATCTCTAAGCGAGCTATGGATATCGAACTTCTTTTAAAACTTCAAATACATCCCTTTTTGATAGCATTTATATATAATATATATATATATATATATATATATATATATATATATATATATATATATATATATATATATATATCGTACATGTATTGTATTAGTTTCTGTAAATGTAAATCCGTAGAAACTCAAGTGTTTATAAAAAGTGCTCAATACCAAGTAGAGCTGTTTATAAGTATAAATTTTGATTTATACAAACATTATTGGAACATATGTGCATACATGTTTCGGTTGCACTTTTCCAAGAAAGTCAACCTCATCAGACCAAGAATTTCTGAAAAATTCTTGGTCTGATGAGGTTGAATTTCTTGGAAAAGTGCAACCGAAACATGTATGCACATATGTAACCAATAATGTTTGTATAAATAAAAAATTATACTTATATATATATATATATATATATAATTCTCCGAGGAAGACAATGGAAGTGGTAACGAATCTGTACATTTGCGCTGTTCTTTGCGTTGAATATCTACGTGGCCCCACTTTTAAGTAACCCATTGAGACGGAACCCCTTTAAAACTTCGAATACGTATATAAAATTTTAATGAAATTTAAACCATATGTATAAGACACTAATTCAGAGAGTTTTCTTACGTTTCAGCTTCTTCGACTATATTCGCGGACAAAACAGGGTAAGAGGACAGTAAATATGGTGTTATGAGCATAGTGAAAAAGTACATAGTCGTGATCCTCATCCAATCCCGAACAACGTCGGGTCTTCCTGCTAGAAAAAAAATAAAGAAATAATTTTTTTTTCACCTTAAATAGACACGAAAATATTCCCTAGTTTTTGAATACTCATGCATTTTTTGACTAGCCGATATATCAATCACAGGATGACGTCATTGAACCACCCTGGGACTGTTTAATAATTGTAAATCCTTCAAAATAAAATGTGAAAAATATAGGTCACAAAAGTGAAGTTTAGGTTTTGTGACAGATTAGTGTGACTGTATAAGAGAAAATGACGACTTATCCTAAAACATTAGGCGCCATAAATAGATAAGATAGAACCGCAACATCCCGTGGTTTCACCTAACCTACAACCGTGACGTAATTACACCAACAGGTAGATTATTCTGTAAACTAAACATTAAGCATTTCACAGTCTTGTAATAGAATACCATTAACCCATGTTTATTATTTTACTCCAGTGTAACTTCTCTGAAATAAACGGGCCCCTTCCTAAGACAAACAATTGATCTCTATCCGAGATACATAGATACCCGAGTGCTCTATTAAAGCTCTCCTTTACCTGTCAAGCATTGAGTTACAAAAGACCCAAAGAACTTCAATTTTCCTATCCCCAATTGACCAGTTAAATATTTTATAGTATATATTTTTTTTATCTGGTGCTGTTATTAGAGACAACATCATTGGAGAAAGAAAAAGTGTACATAGGTGCAACAGAAACACTCAAATTATGGTACATCTACCGTATGATGACCTGAGAAATCCAGTATACGAAAAACAGAAGTGAGAAAAGTAAAAAAAGCTTACTCTGTGTTATAGGATTTCTGAAGATAGCTAAGAGCTTGAAACATTTGGTAATCGCTTATTAAAACACGTTTTTTTTAAATTTAAGTCCTATCAATCTTCGTTTGAGAAAGCATCGAGCACTGTATATAAGTTCAAACCAAAAAACTTAAGTCAGCCCAAAAAGCTGATACTCTCGGCTATCAGTATACGTAACGACAAGTAGTTAGGGAAAGTAATACTGATACTAATTATGATTATTATAATAACAATGATAATTTGTATGTGCTATTACGATAACAAGAGTTAAAACGTAGGATACTAGAATTTAGGTTAAGATTGGGATTTGATTCAGAATGCGCTTTTGTATTTCAGGTGTTATTTTGACAGATCATGAAGTAAGAGTTTATTGGAAACATTATTGTTTGGAATGAAGAAATGCGTGAAAACATAAATAATGTTGACAAGCATTATCGTGAATGAACAACATCAGAAAGCGCAGATTGTAACCGAGTTACGAGGACGTCCTGTATGCTCGCTTCCCTGGTGGAGTACAGCACGGCACCCACTGTACATAGAGATAGGTGTTAGAAAAATATCGACATGATACCAACAATAAAAGTAAGCAATGAAAAACCTTTTTGCGTTTTTCGAATCTTCATTTTTGAACTAATCTGTGGAAAAATATGCTTTGGGAAATGCAAGAAGAATTTCCCAACGGGAGAAAGAAGAGTAAGTGTTTCTTTTCAGTCTTATATACCGTGGCATCATCAATGCTGATATTGTCGCCATGGCACATAATTATAAAAAGCAACGTCACGTGTGACTATTTCAGGAGCTTTACAGCCTTTCATATGTACCCCAGCCCCAAAGCAAACGAATAAATATAAGATGCACGTCCCGTCACACAGAGTTAGCGAGTAAAAAAACGCGCATTTTCTAGCTTCTGAACGAAACTATTTCAAGTGGTGATGTAGTGGATAAACCTTTAGGCCATGAGAAATATTAAAATTAACTTACTGACGGAATTCTATGATTTTATATCAATATTAGTGCCAGCATGATATCTAATTACCTGACCGCTGACTTTTTATTATAGAGTGAAGGATTTCGTTCCGAATTAATTTTAAACGGCGGGTTAAGTCTGAGGTGTTTGTCTGCCTTGCTTTCTTACGTCACCTTATAACTTGAAATGATTTCACCCGGAAACTAGAAAAGGGAACGTATTTAACTCGCTAGCTTTTGCGTGGCGGGATGGAAGTACAACTATTTATATATATATATATATATATATATATATATATATATATATATATATATATATCGATATACATGCACCAGCTCCACTAATAAGTAACTTAGCATTGAGCACTTTAAGCATGTATATATACCAATTTATTATCCTGCAATAAGCCTAAACTAATCGTATGTTGTTTATTTATATATATATTTATGATGAATATGACTGAAAATAGTCAATTATTTTTACGGAAGAGCATTGCTTCAATGCTCAGTGGAAATCATTATTTCTTTCACCAGAGTGCTCTATCTATAATTGAGCCTATATATGAAATTTTTTTTCACAGACACATCAGTAGGCATGACGAAAAACGTGTTTGTGGATAACATTTCTCATTTGAGTTTTTATTTTGATGTATTTTTTCATGTATTTTGACTTGCCTTTACCGTTGTCAAGAGATTATTTTGAACTTTTTCAATACTCTTTTCCCATTTCCTTGAATCGAGGTGTGTTTTCCTATTGCTACTGAATGAAACGTTTCTCTGATCAGCAACAAAGTTTAGATGAAGACTGTGTATTTTTTCTTGATTCTGATGTGAAACGCGCGTAAGATGTACAAAAACATTGTATTTGAAATAAAATGAGTACAAATAAATTGAAGAAGTACATTATAAACATATTAAAAATAATGTTTGTATGTGAGACAAGGAGGAATCACAGATATTCGCGTATATATCAAAGTAACGAGATTGAAAGAACAGAAAAAAGTATGGTTGCGGTCATTCGATGACATATAAAGATTAAGTAATTGAAAGAACAGATGAAAAATATGATTATAGATTGATTATTCCTTTGTCATTTGAATCCACCTATAATATATATATATATATATATATATATATATATATATATATATATATATAAGTATGTATATAAAAAAATAAAATGAAAAAAAGTTTATATTGTGTTATAACTTTTTATTATTTATTTTTCTATTTATTTATTTTATATATATATATATATATATATATATATATATATATATATATATATATATATATATATATATATATAGCAATCCAGATAAAGTAAATATCCACGTGATAGGAATCCAAAGAATTTCATCGGGCTTATAAAAAGTGCTCAATATCAAATAGCGATTTATCTATATGATTGTTTTTATTTAAATAGACATGTCCAAAATCTGCGACACTGACATGTCGATGTTATCGATCTACAGCAGTTAAAAGCTGAGATCTAATAAGTCAGAATTAAAATTTAATCCTTCCCTCAGATGGTATTTGGGAATAATTCCCAAACACCATCTAAGGGAATAAAAAATCATATATATATATATATATATATATATATGAAGGTAGGAAAAACTCAACAATCCATATGTACGACAATGATACATTTATTTCGAGTAATAACAGCGACCTCTTTAGACTGCATTATTTTAAATTATGCACAATTAATGAAATCTTGCCTGACGTTTATAAAACGTTGAACTAAAATAGAATATTCTATTTGAAATAGGGTCATATGAAGGACAGAACAAAATGTAAGATTTACCCCCCCCCCTCGCTCTTTTTCAACTTAAGAGGAAAGTGGGAGTTCACTTTTATATTTTTATTTCTTATTTTGTATGTGTAACATTTTTTTTTTAATATAGTACTTTCGTCTAAAAACTTTTTTTATTTTATCTCTTTAAAATTGAGTAAGCATGCCACTATTCTGTTTCAATGTTAAAGTGCCCTCAGTCTGTTGTATGTCTCCTAAAATAAGTGTAATTAAAAACCACACATACAGACACGAGCACACCCGCATATATGAAAGCATACGACAAACAGTCCGACCGATATTTAAACTTATTACTTTTTCTTTGTTTTTGCTGGGGATGGGGCATCCTAGCAGATTCACACGCTATTTCAGAGACTGCAACAGAGACGTAATTTTAGGATTCTAACCTCCCCTTTAAGTGAAACTGTTTGGATCTTTATTGCACTTGATTCACCGGGTATGTTCGCCATGTAGTTTTTTATAGTTCTTTTTCATGAGCCAGTGGTTTCTATGATTACTAAAACAATTGAAATTTTTCTAAGGTACCAGTTTCTGTTCATTTGTTTCATTTTACTTCAGTAAGTAAGTTCTCATAAATCAAAGGGCCCCATTTCTGGAGCTAACATATAGATAAATAGATATCCGAGTATTTAATCAAGATTCAAGATTCTTATCTACCCTTTAAACGTTGAGTAAGTAAAGAGGTGAAGAACACTAATTTTTCTCTCCAATTGGCCACTTTATTCATCTGGTCTGGTGGGGTATCCAGCTAAGTGCTGTTACTTGAAGTAACACCACTAGAAGAAGATGCAATATTCCTCGTATGAGCAAGTGTATAGCCGTGTCGAGGGGATCTTATTTAGGCTTCGAATACTATGTTATTTTGAATATTTGGCCAGATTTTAATTGCAGGATGAAGTATCCATATTTCAGTTGATCCTAACAAACCCGTGTATAGAGAGACTGAAGACATTCGAGGATGGTGTCTAGTAAGTAATTCAGACTCTCTCTATGTGTATGTGTGTATATATGATAATTCACTTAAAAAATTTTTTTTCTTATTTCTGTGTTAGCATAGGGACGAGGCAGTCTTCCAAATGCCAGACTATCACATGCTATTTAGAGGCTCCAACCGAGTGCTCTTTTAAGGATTTTGTCCGTTCCCTTAAGTGCAATTATTTGGATTTCTTTTCACTTGGTTTTCCGGGAATACTTTCCAGATACTTTTTGAAATTTTTCTTCATGAGGCCTTTAGCTCCTATTATAACTGGGATAATGTTGATGTTTTTTAGGTTCCAGTTTCTCTTCATATCATACATTAGGCCTTAGTATTTTGTCCCCTTCTCCCGCTCTGCTCTGTTTAAGCCACTGTCATTTGGAACACTCACCTCAATCAGTGTTGCCTCTCTTTCTGCCTTATTTAATATGACTATGTCCGGTTTGACTGCTGCATTTTCCAGGTAGGTAGATGTAGGAACCACATAATCATAATGTGTACATTGTTGTGTATGATGAGTTTAACTATTGGTGGGATGTTTGTTGTATACTTTCATATATGCGGATGTGCTCGTATGTGTATGTGTGGTTTATAATGACACTTATTTTAGGAGACAGACAACAGACCGAGGGCTAAAATGCCACTATTTTCTTAAAAATAGACATGCCACTATTCTGTCGCAATGTTAAAATACATTGCGACAGAATAGTGGCATGTCTATTTTTAAGAAAAAAGAAAATGAAAAAAAAAAGAGACACATATACAATTATATAAGTATAGAAAAAGCACACACATGAATATATATTAACTAATGCGATATATTAAAAAAATACGTCTATGAATTTTTATTTTTTTAATAAATATTTTAACATTGTTTATAATTTAGAAATAGAGAGGAATACTCGTAGAATTTGAGAATTTGAGAATGAATGAATGAATGAATGAATGAATGAATGAATGAATGAATCGCAGCAGAAACTAATAATGGTTCTTTGTACGAATGAGTCACTTCTGGTCAAGACCCGAAGGCCACTCGTTCGTGAGTTTGTCAGTTGGACCATGAGACAACGCCTTGAAAGGATTGGAGAGCATTGGTTAAACAGGGTAGAATTTGATTATGTAAGAGGACGGCTCGACCAGAATTTGTTAACATTGGACTTGAAAACGACCGTGTTGTAGGCAGCTGGGAAGCTGCCCCGTATTGTTGTGTTCCATAATTGGAAATTCTTGGAAATACATTTTGTTTATGGAAGATCCGTTTAGTTTCAGATACATAGAGAAAGTAAAGGAAATTATTTACAGTGGTTGTAGATAGACGAGTTTTAACCAGAGATTAGTATTCAGTCGAGCATCTACAATGAAGTCGATTTTTGACTCTGTCAAGGCAGAAAAAAGTGCCCTGAGCCGTACCTCCCCAGATGTGGCCACAGCACTTCATCTTCGGACGTATTATATTAAATTAATCAACGTTTCTTTCCCTAAGAGTTTCCCTATATACTTTAATAACACAATGTACTTAAGTTCTGTGATTGAGTTATGTTTGAAAATAAAATCTGTTTTAATTGTTCTAATTAGCCGTAATTTATAATTAACTGAACAAGTCACACACCCATGTCTCTCTTAGCTATCTATGTATTTCTCTCGTCCCCCCTCACTCTATGTTTACCTAACCACTCTCTGATATTTCTTAGTTTTTCATTGAGCATTTAAAGAAAGAGTGACTCTCTTTTTGAGCGGCGTCATCTAATTTAAATACGGATTTCTGTACACAGCATAAACGCGTATATAAATTAAAAGTCAAAATAATAGGTTTCTTTACTTCCATAGAAGAATAATAAAGAAAACAAACAAGCTTATCCAAGCAAGGAGACTGGATGTGGTAATAGGTAACAAGAAGGAAAAAACTCATCAAATCGTAGATTTCGTCATCCCAGCAGTCATAGGGTGAAGATCAAGGAGACAGAAAAATAAAGCAAATACTTGTAGCTTGCCAGAGAACTGAATGGAATATGGAACATGAAGAAAATCACCACAATACCGATAATTGTAGGAGCACTAGTCTCGAAAACACTGGTAAAATATCTAGGAGATATTGGAATAAAAGGGAAGATTGAGACTATACAGCGAACGGCAATGATGAAAACAGCCGGAATCGCAGGGGAAAATCCTTGAATGCGGAAACCAACCAACTTAAACACGAATCTATCACATACATATTTTAAATGGATAAAGAACCAAACATAGAACGAACAACACATCAGCCAAAGGAAATTGAAAACTGCTAGAAATTCATTAAACTTACCCCCCCCCCGAAAGAAAATTCACTCATACATACATGACATCAGCCTCGGCTTGTACCAAAAACTACCGTGAAGAGTCAATGAAGATGAAAAAAAACCGAGGAGGAGGAGTACCGACTATATCTCCACTAGAAGGGTGCGGGGAGTACTGCATCCCTGGGAAGGTTTTTTGCCACACAAATTCCAGAGAAGACCAACGGTCGTTGATAGCGAGAAATACATTAGTATACGGCAGTTGCGATAATGAATTGTGATTTGCATTGGTTATAGAAAAGAGGTGAAAATGCTGGAAATCTCGGGAGATGTGTTGTCACTCAGACTCCAGGGAATACCACTGGTTATTGTCAGTCTTAATCTTGCATTGAAAAAGGCTTCTATTTTCAATTTTAATAATTCTAACCTGTCAATGCTTTGAAATATACGACCTATCTTTCTAATATACCAGCATGCCCCATACTTCTTCGTTCAACAACCAGAATTTGAATTCATAACCAACAGAATAACACGACGGATAACACCCATTATAAACAATAAAAAAAATTTTTTTATTTAATAAAAAAATGACATAATGCTTGTCAACTCTGATGATGAAATTTTATTCCGAAATTAATAGATTCAAGTAAAAAAAATAATTTTGCATTATATATATATATATATATATATATATATATATATATATATATATAAAGTGTTTTATACCTACAGACGACGTCGTTTCGGATTTTCTACCCTTATCAGTACAGGAGTGGTAGTTGCAAGCGGTCGCATGGGCTCGAATGCAGTTCGTAGATTCAGCTTAGAATTACGAGCCTAATATATATATATATATATATATATATATATATATATATATATATATATATATATATATATATAGATATACAGATAGGTAGATAGATAGATAGATAGATAAATAGATATACATAGATATACAGATAGATAGACATATAGAGAGACAGACCACCATAACCATATATATTCTTAAGCTGAATTATCTAGCACACTTAAAGTTCTTGTTGGAGTATATCAAAGATCCTCTGTTTTAATCTAGAAAGCTTTTTATCAAGTAGGTGGTTACTAGGTGGTGGGTGCAATGGGTGTTCAAGTTTGTAGACAGGGAAGGAATTGGTAGCGTTGGTTGTATTATTAGGATTGTCTTGGGTAGGTTGATTAAATGTTGTGAGCTATTTGAGGTGATAAGCTGTTCTACAGAATTGAGTCTCGATATTAAGTTTTGTGTGGTCGTTTAGCTTTTGTGTAGTGATGAATTTGGGGTCAAGGCTGAGAAGGTCAGTCTCGGCAATCCTAAGGGAGCCAGTGAGGTCAGTAACCAGGGGGCCTAGTGAGGTGGTTGTTGGAAGTCTTATTCCGCTTTTGATAAAAGTACATTACATGATTTTTATTCTAGGCAATATCTACAATTAAAGGCTTAAGCTTAAGGAAACTTAAGAAGAAATTAGAAATTCGGGGAATCTGTCTTAATTAGTGTTTAATGACTTTTATTCAAATTTAAGGCAACTTTGAAATAATTGAATTTTTATATGAGCGTTTATGTCCATATTATGCTCCCTAAAACCCCTTTAAAATACTTCAAAGAAACTGAAAGTTGGAGAACATGTATAAATTGATGTCTACTACATATTGTTAAAATTTAACAAAAATTGGAGGTATCTTATGTTTTCCCCGTTATATAAATTAAATTAAACTAAATATAGCGCAACTTGCGACCCTTTTCGCTTAGCAGCTGTGTTCCAAAATTCATAATGATCGGTTAATTAGTTTACGAGTGAATCACGTACATACTAATAGATAAACATACACATACCCGACTTTATATAAATGCACACGCGTGGGGGCGTTACTTGTTTTTATTTTCAAAACTTGTCTCATCGCTAATTCCATTTTTAATCAGTGAAGAGTTTCCATTTAGATTCGTTTTAAGCATTTAATTAAATATTAATTACTTTATGAAATACGTAGGCATAAAATTGAATTTATACTCTGAATCAACTGCGTACAATTTCAAACCGTGAGAAATAAAAATCTGAAAACTTATTTTGTTCTTGTTTTTTAGGCGGCGACGAGAAAATGTAATCTATATCAGATAAAAAGCTACAATCATCTTAAATATGTTTCGAACTTGTCATCTTATATATATATATATATATATATATATATATATATATATATATATATATATATATATATGAAGCAATCCAACAAAAGATATAAGCGTTAACTAATATCTTATAATTAGTGAAACATCCGGATAAAAAACTGAAGCTCAATATACTGGATAGAGCATTAATATTATAATATAAAACTAAGCTAAGGACTTAAGGATGCTTTGCATGAACTTTGAATTCTAATAAAATTTGATTGACACTTTATTTTATTACTTCATTTTATATTATAATTATATATATATATATATATATATATATATATATATATATATATATATATATATATATATATATGACTTTACGTGCTCCACTATTTTGAGAGCTACTTCCACCGCTCCAACACCCAAAATTGGAGCTGACTCTTCTCACACTCCCCATTTTCAAAAAAGAGCTGCTCCAGTTCAAACTCCTATGAAAAAGGAGCGGTCTTCTTCAGCGCTTCATAATGAAAATGTACCTTCTTTCATAAACGTTCTATTCTGCCAATGAGTGGTTTAATGAAAGGGGTGAGGGTCAAAGGATCTCGTCAATATGGATGGGGATGTCACTTCAGGTGTAAGACCGTAATATAATATTTGACAAAATCTCAGTAAATTATCAATAAACAATTCAGAGATCCAGTTAATGTCTTAACATTTCATAAAAAATATCTGGCCTAGACCTTGAGAGTTGAAAAATGATCGTGTCAAGAATATTTTAAAATGTTAAGTTAATCTTGTAATGAATGTAGAATGTTATTTTCCACATAACTAGAAAAGTGAATGTTATTTTTTTTTTTTACATGAAGAAGGACTTTAAAGAATACTATTTGAAAAGTTTATATTCAAAGAAGCTAAGATTTATGATATAAAACTTTAATCTTAATGCACTCTCATTATTAAAAATTGGTTACACGTTATTTTCTACGCTATCTGGTCCGGAAGTGGTTTATCATTTTACGTTAAATTTATATAAGAAAGTGATCGCCTACACTAAAGTCTAAAATATTGGGTTGGGGGTTTTCCTTTTTGCGAATATTTTCCCAGGCTGTTTACATGTAATCGCCTATAAAAGTAGAATCTCATTTTCATTTTTCGCTAAAATTAAAATACAATGGATTAAACTAGATGATCCAGTAATACCAAGTTTTCTTATTAAAAACAATGTAACAACAAATAAAAGAAATGCATTTTTTAGAAAGTCTCGGTTTTATCGTAAAGAAGAACACATCACAAAATAATATGATTTATAAAACATCAGTTGAAAATATTTTACGACGTAGAAAGTATAAACTTTACCAATATACAGATAGGCATTTAAAAGATGTCGATAGATGTATTATAAAATTTTAGTTAACTTACAGTTTTGGGGCGAAAATATTTTCGTAAGTTTAGCAGGGGAGGAGACACTTGTGAACTTTGAACAGCAGACAAAAACACAGTTCTATTTTCAAGAGTTATAGCGATATGTGGTATTATTTCGTTGAGGTGGGGAATAATATATAATGGGTAGGGGTCAAATGGCTTCAAAACAGATGTATTTAATTGTTATGAAAACAAACATTTCTTTAGTTATTATTACCTTTAAAGATTTTTTTAATACCTTTCTTTGAATAATAATAATAATAATAATAATAGCAGTAAGATCGAGTACAAACATAAATTGTCTGTAAAGTAAAATAAAAATTGGCTTATTTATTAAACCAGCAATAAACATCCTTATCATAAATACAAAAATGTTCAAATCTCTACGAAAATAACTTCAAAGACATCTATAGACTCAATGGCGCATTAGAATACATTTGTTGCCAAATTGTCTCCTGCCTTAAGAAAACTGTCCTATCAAAAATGTAACATGTAAATGTAAAAATCTACTTGCATCTATAAGAAAATCTTGAGAAGTTCAAATGTTCAGTTTTCATGTGTAACTCTCTCGTTCTTTCTCCCTCCCTCTTCCGTCCTCTCTCCCTTCCTCTCTCCCTCTCTCTCCCTATCTCATATACATTTATCAGAGACATAATTTAAAAAAATAATTCAAAGAGTTTAGCTGAGACTTTCTTTTCTGTTCCTTTTTATTGCTGAATAAAAAACAAAGGTTTTAAAAAAAATCAAATAATTTTGGAGCGAGCCCTGTTCTCCTCTCGCTCTAGCAAGACAGAGCGTGCTCCTGGAGCGCGCTTTTTTTGGAGGGCTCTGTACTAAATGGGTGACCATTTTGGAATACCAGGTTCTGTATGTGCTCTCTACTTATGTCGGCATTGTTTCCAGTCGTCCTGTATTACTACTTGCCATTGGAATCAAGCAATCCCGACTCAGCAGAGCGGTTGTTGGGGATTGTGCAACCCTTGCAATTACAAATTCACGCGCGGGCAGCCCCAGACGGGGCACTCATACGTCGAAATCGACGGAAGAGCCCATCATATATATATATATATATATATATATATATATATATATATATATATATATATATATATATATATATATATATATATATATTCCCGAAACAGTTTTTCATGGTAAACAACTGATGATCCCTTAAAATAGTGTTAGAAACTAACTAATATAATAACTGTAAAAATAAATTGACTTACATGAATGATTTTCCACTGGAATACTTGAGACTATAATTTATATATATATATATATATATATATATATATATATATATTTTTTTAAATTAATTTTTTTTTTTTTATATAGTTTTAATGGTTGAGAAACTTCCGAGACTATATATATATATATATATATATATATATATATATATATATATATATATATATATATATATATATATATATATATATATATATGTGTATATAATTGTAGCTATGTTCATATATTTATATATCTGTATGTATAGGATCAACTCCTAAACTAATTAATCGAGTATTATGAATTTTGGGACACACCTGCTAGGCATAAGGGCTCCAAATATGGGGTATATTTAGTTTAATCTATTTTAATGCAAAGAGAATAAAAAGGGAGTGGAAGTATAATATTGGCACAATCACGACAACCGTAATAACCCATGCCAGTTAACTGAGTCAAGTTTTTCTGATGACGTCATTGATAGTGGTTAGTAAGAACCATTATCAATGACGACCATGAGTGCCGAAGGTACATGTGGCCTCTTTGTTCAGCAAGTAACCAGAGCGAGCAGACTCACGACCATAAGATTATTCATTCACTTGGAAATCATTGTTAACTTGTTTCTTGCTATTATGACTTTATTCCCCTGCTAAGAACATGGCTAACTTTATAAGGATTATTCATTAACTTTGAAACCATTGTAAACTTGTTCCTCTTTTCGAACGTATTTCCTTTTTTATAGATGTACAGTGCGAAATAAAAGTAGAAAATTACAACATGGCCGCATTGCATCAAAGTTCGATTTTTAAGTTAAAAAAAAATAAATTTGAATTTTATTTCAAAATAAAAATAAAATTTAAGACTAATTAATAAATTTCATCCAAAATGTGTGCGAAAATCCAACGAAATAACCAAGATAAATAATAATATATTGTAAATTGTTGTGAAGTTGTTCCACAGTAAATAATAAATAAAGGAGGGTTGGTTTAACAAGTGTATTAACAAAGATAAATAATAATATATTGTAAATAAACCTTTATTTTGAGAATAAATCGCATATTAATTAAAAGAAACTGTTTGTTTTCACAAATTTAAATTTCTTAAAATAATTGTCCGTTTGGAAAATACCCCTCCCCAAAACATGATTGTTTTAATATATTATAAATATTTACGATATTGTAAATAAACTGTTCGTTTTTTTAAAAAAAGAAAAAGAAAAAGAAAAACAAAAAAATACACATTTTCATTTATTTTAATAAATGTTCTATTAATTATTTTCAATTATTGATTTTGTTTTACATTACTAAATGCGTAATTTTTCATGTTTGATTTACTTTTGAGTTAAAAAATCCAGGATTGTCTGCCATAGGTGCTTATTCTTAATTTTACTGAAAATTCTTACTGGCTACATTTTTCTTTTTTTCGATGTAATATGTCGCTAGAGAATTCCGGGTTTAGTATAATAGAAATATAAAAGTAGTTTAATTGCTAGAAATTAAAATTGCTACTCATGAAGCATTCTGGATTATTAAAAGAATCAATAAACATATTTTATTCCTTTCGGAAATGAGAGCAACTCTTATCAAATTATTCAGCTAAAACTAATGACAATGAAATGTTCATATAAACCATAAAAACAGCCTAAGAATAGGGGGGTGTCTTCTTCCTCTTGTGTTTATACACCAAGAGATATTTCCATGCACCATAACTTATAGTATTTTGATTCAATGTAGATCAGGTTGTCATAACAATTAATTTAAAGATTTAAAATAATCTAGAAATAAATATTGAGTAAATAAATATTAAATCAGACAAAATATTTTTCAAAGAAAACTTTTTATGTTTTAAAAATTCAAAAATTTATGACAACACCATTTTATTATAAAGTATTAATTTAATACATTTGTACGAAGATTTCTAATAAATAAATATATTTTGTGATCCTTAATTAATAAATATTGACAAATTTATTGAAATTTGTTGATTTCCTGAATTTTGATGAATATTTAAGTGAAGGGAAGGGTCAAAATGCCCATAGTTTGACTATTCGATAGATCTCGTTTGTTACTTTAGAGCATGACGTCATTTTCCACTGCACTGGCCTGGTTATATTACGATGGTCGTGGTACATATGACCATTATTATTATTATTATTATTATTATTATTTATATATATATATATATATATATATATATATATATATATATATATATATATATATATATTGATAATTCAAATATTACAGATTCGCACTAAGTGTGATCCATAGTCATTGACACAAATTAAGGAAAATTGTCTTAATTTACAACTGATTCTCAAGACCCTTAAGTTTAAGCTTTGAATTTTAGACATTTTTCTAAAATTAGAATTATATAATGGATGTTGATCAAAATTAAATAAGAACTCTAGACATTGATCTTAATTTTCGTAAGGGGGCATAAAAGTGGTGCAAAACTGTTCTGCTCTGTTCTGTGAATTAATTTTACCCGCCCTGGTATTGGTATTCTGCCAGTATCTTGATAAAGTTAGGTATTTTTATATATTTCTATGTACAGCAGTTACTCCTAAACCAATGAACTGATCTATATGAATGTTGGCGTAAGGCGTCCAAATGTGGGATATATTTAATTTAATTTTGTTTTATGCAAATGGGGTAAAATAGGAGCAGAAGCCCCATGTAAAAATTCGGATAGCTCCTATATTTGATAACGGGTGATAGAAACACGTGTCAATGGATTAAACTTCATAACTATACGTAACTACGCACACACACACACACACACACACACACACACATATATATATATATATATATATATATATATATATATATATATATATATATATATATTGTCACGACGGGACCTCCGTTGGGAACGACGGAATTGCGCACATGACAAAGATAATTTAAAGAAAAAAGAAAAGTCCGGGAATTTGGCTCATAGGATGATCCCAGGTTCTATAATCAATGACAGAACGTGAAGGGATGGGGATTTCTCCTGGTTAAGAACGCACAGAGTAGGAAGGAAGTGAAGCATGCACAAAAACAACACGAACGCCGAGACAACATGTAAATAATATTTATTTATAGATAATAAAATAAGGGGATAAATATATTTATAAAAACAAAACAAAAGAAAACATGAAAACAAAAGTCTATTATAAAAAAGAGGGTTATCTATCAGTCTTATATCAGCAGGATTCATTTTCACACAAAAGTATACATATATATAAAATAGCCCTAGAGGCGAATGTCCGAGAAGAAAGTATCAACAATTTGTTAACTCACGGGTGAATATATTGTTTAATTTGAGGATCGATATTTCTGGCAAGTCATAATAGTCACGCTTCTCTACAAATGTCGTTTGCATTTTTGTCAACGTGTATTTCGGGGATTTCTCAACAGCGGGGTTTTATCTCTCACCGAGATTCATGTACATTTTTCCCAGGAAAACAATTCCATGCCGTTCATTCTGCTTCTGAATAGATATCTTAGAATATCTCTCGGGTGAAACGTATCTCCCGGCTTTCGTTATAATCCCATTTCAATAGGACCCTGCCTCTCTCTCGCGACTGTGGTCGTGTCGGCTAGAAATAGACATGACCCCACAGGGTCCAAAGTTTGGCTGACGAAATCGCACTCCGAATATCGTCATGCATAAGTTTGGTGAAAACCGAATCCTGCCTTAAATATATATGTATATATATCTTATCTATGTCTTTTGCGGTTTCTTACTTATAGTTTGATCGATCCCCCCTAGTTTGTAACAATATATATATATATATATATATATATATATATATAGTAAGCTATCAAAATATATTTATGATAATTAAGCTACACAGATTCTCCATGCATTTTAGTCTGACGATTCCCCCTGGGATGACACGCGGGAGCCTCTGTGTACCTTAATAGCCATAAATATATAACTACCTAGCTCTACTTACGTATGGAGTACTGTTGAAGTAAATACTGAAAATTGATACATAAAAAATTGTATCTCTTTATAAAATTTTATGTGGATACATGAAATAGTAATATATATATATATATATATATATATATATATATATATATATATATATATATATATATATGTATATATATGTGTATATATATATGTATATATATATATATATGTATATGTATATATATATATATATATATATATATATATATATATATATATATATACCGCTTTAAAATAAAAGAATCCATATACGAAGTTATCTGAAAAGTAAGGGTGTTCTGTGGTCTATGCCTTGGGAGCTGTAGGCGAAATACGTATAAGCAGATTATTTTATTATTCAACCTGATATCTTGATAGATAAGCTTAGCCTTTTCCAATCATTAGATTCAATTAAATCCAATTAATTTGCCTCAGTTGCCATGTAGAAAAATGGTCGTAGAATTTACACAGAAGAGGATATAGTAGCTCAACACACCTGCCCAAATTCACCTTGAATTGCTGCGTTGTTGGCGCATTTATTACTTCATTTGGGAGACTATTCAAAGGTCCAGAGATCCTGACTGAGAAGGCGGTCCTCCTCCAGTTCAATCGAAATCGTAGGTGAAATAGGTTCTCATGGTGTCCGCGTAGACCTCTTTCTGGTGCAGGAGTGAATAATACGCCATAAAGTATATCCTAATGACCATTGAGGGGATTGTAAGTCAAAATGAGATCACCGCGTAATCGTCGGCACTCAAGAGAGAATAGGGCAGATTCCATAAACCCAGCAGCATTCGAGTAGCCAGTCTTTGAAATTTTTCCAGGTGCTGGATATCACGTATTAGATATGCAGTAGCGGTCTGGACACCATACTCTAACAGTGGTCTGACGTGGGAGACATAAAGTGGAGAAATATTTTAGGAATGAGTTTGCAAAAAGAACGTCGAATGAGAAATAGGGTGCTCCTTGCTTCGTTTGGAGCCTAAATGCAATGTTTAGATGGCTTGAGGGACGAGTCGACCAGAAGGCCAAGATATTTTGTCTTATTCGCCTCCTTAAGCAGAGCTATGTCACCATTTCCATGCACATTGAAGGCTAGACTTTAAATTGTCAGTTTCGCTCTTACGAGCTACTAATTTGACGTCATCTGCAAATAGGAATAAGTTTTTTTATCAATCACCCCGGCATATCGTTTATGTAAAGTAGAAAGAGAATAGGACCTAACACGGAGCCATAAAGAACACCACTGCAAGCATTTTATTTCTTAATTTTACTTTCTTATTTACCATTATCTAGTTTCATTATGTTTTCTTTTATTTTATTGTATTCTTATTATCAGTAAAGTTTAAAACCAAACAAACAATGTACTCGTGTACTCACTGTGTTGCCGAACATATATATCTCAAAATTCATAATGATTGGTTCATTAGTTTAGGAAATTATTCTGTGCATAGGAATATATTAACTAACTTACATATAACTTACACACACACACACACACACACACACACACACACACACACACACACACACACACACACACACACACACACACACACACACACACACACATATATATATAGATGTGTGTGTGTGGGGGGGTGTAAGTTATATGTAAGTTAGTTAATATATTGACAATTCATGTCTAGATATCCTTTGGTAGATCCTTTCAATAGTCCGAATTAGGATCTTGGTTTCGGAGGGGAATTGGCTGATGAATTTGCCATAGTTTGGATTTGTCTCCCAAGTACTTTCGAACCCATCTGGGTCCATCTTCGGGGGAATGAGGTTAATCAGGTCTAGACCATGTGTTAGTATTTATAGAAGGTTTTTGGCGAGAATTATGCACTAAGTACGAAACTATATTTGGAGCTATAAACATTTTAGAATATTATTACTGATATTAAAGTAAATTCTATTAATTAGGGGTGTTTCGGTTTTTATATATAGGACTTCTAATATATGGAGTTTTTGTTTGTTAGTACTATATTCTAAGATTTTGGTATTTTCTACTAAGAGTTTTCTGAATTCCGATCGGGGGCAGGAGTGGTCGTTAAGTGTTGGGCTGTGGCGTTAGTATCAGACAAATGTATCGTTAATCTTCTCGACAAAGTCGTGGTAGTCAAACCTATGTATATGTTGTTTTCTTGGTTGTCGGAGACACAGTCTCCCAAAGGACATTTAAACTCATAAACAAGGTTTGTCTTATCCAAAACTCTAATCGAGGGGGAAGAATTATTTGTGATAATAATGTTAGTGGTTTTTACTTTAATGTAGAAAATTGATCAGTTTTACTGTTTTATGTGGGTCAGTAGGGAAGACGTTCTTATTAATCATATTTCTTAGAACTTGTTCATCTATTTTATAGTTCTGATGGAACTGGTTACGATAAAATAGTTTAATAGTTGTGTTAAGTGGAGAACTGGATTTTTCATCATCATCATCATCATCATCATCATCATCATCATCATCATCATCATCATCATCATCATCATCATCATCATCATCATCATCATCATCATCATCATCATCATCATCATCATCATCATCATCATCATCATCATCATCATCATCATCATCATCATCATCATCATCATCATCATCATCATCATCATCATCATCATCATCATCATCATCATCATCATCATCATCATCATCATCATCATCATCATCATCATCACCACCACCACCACCACCACCACCACCACCACCACCACCACCACCACCACCACCACCACCACCACCACCACCACCACCACCACCACCACCACCACCATCATCACCACCACCATCATCATCATCATCATCATCATCATCATCATCATCATCATCATCATCATCATCATCATCATCATCATCATCATCATCATCATCATCATCATCATCATCATCATCATCATCATCATCATCATCATCATCATCATCATCATCATCATCATCATCATCATCATCATCATCATCATCATCATCATCATCATCATCATCATCATCATCATCATCATCATCATCATCATCATCATCATCATCATCATCATCATCATCATCATCATCATCATCATCATCATCATCATCATCATCATCATCATCGTAGGAATTATCCTAATTCGGACTACTGAAAGGATCTACCGAAAGATATCTAGACATGAGTTGTCTCTTATATTCAACAATACTTGCTTGCAAGAGAAGATGCTGCATATATATATATATATATATATATATATATATATATATATATATATATATATAATGGTAATAACCCAGGTAAAAACATCCACAGGGTAGTAATCCAAAGAATTTCAAACGGGTTTATAAAAAGTGCTCAATATCAAATAGAGCTTTATATATGATTACTTTTATTTACACAGACATGTACAAAATCTGCGACACTGGCATGTTTTTTCCATGTATGCGAATTTTTATCACATTCCAGAGCGCCCTTTTTTGGGGAGATGTATTTTTACACAGTAATTACCGTCCTTGTGGCTTACTTTACCCTCGTAGAGAAGCCAGTAAATAGATGCACGCACACCGACATCAACAAAATACACACATACACATAAATTACGTCCAGGAAAACAAGTAAGTGAGTATAACCCCCTTCATTAATTTCATTACGAAAATAAATTCCATCATAATGCTTTTCAGTTCAGTGATACACTATTCAGCCATTTTATTCTTTTGTTAAATTGTACATTACAATAAATACTTCCATCCGAAATTCACCGCCACCGAGCAACAAAATCAGTGAGTATCCCTCCACCTCCAAAATGTATTTCTTTAATAAATTGACTTCCACCATTTATTCATTCTTACACCAGACAGCCATTTAATATTTTGTTATATTATACATAAACTCTACCCAATATATGTATATATAACAAACATAAGACTTCATCAGTTAAGTCAAATATGAAATTTTGAGAAAAAAAGCATTTAATTATAGTTTTATTCCATTTGTGGCGGATATTAATATTTACTGCGTTATAAGCATATTACGATATTACCATTTCGCACGTGTTTTAGAGATTTGAAACACTTACGATTTGATAAAGAGGTCTTCCTACAAAATATATTATAGACCACGGTTACACACATTACATCACAGTGTTGAAGTCTTGCTTAATCAAGTAAGATTTGCTATGAAAATTATTTTTAAATATATATATATATATATATATATATATATATATATATATATATATATAAATAACTTTTTTGTCTTACTTCTCAACGCCGCCATATTTCCATTACCTTGTATTGTGATAGCCTTCTAATACTCTTCTATATACGTATTACACTTCAAGCAAATTACCTCTTTTAAATATATGTATATATATACATATATGTTTATTTATATATACATACACATATATATATACAAATATATATATATGTATATATATATATATATATATATATATATAAGTAAGCAAAATTAATTCATATTCAAAAATTATCATTTCGCACGTGTTTTAGAGATTTGAAACACTTACGATTTGATAAAGAGGTCTTCCTACAAAATATATTATAGACCACGGTTACACACATTACATCACAGTGTTGAAGTCTTGCTTAATCAAGTAAGATTTGCTATGAAAATTATTTTTAAATATATATATATATATATATATATATATATAAATAACTTTTTTGTCTTACTTCTCAACGCCGCCATATTTCCATTACCTTGTATTGTGATAGCCTTCTAATAATCTTCTATATACGTATTACACTTCAAGCAAATTACCTCTTTTAAATATATGTATATATATACATATATGTTTATTTATATATACATACACATATATATATACAAATATATATATATGTATATATATATATATATAAGTAAGCAAAATTAATTCATATTCAAAAAGCCAATATTTTATTTTTCTCACAACAGTTTCAAAATATACATTTTAGTGCAAATTATTTTACGAATAGTTTCGCTTAAAGTAAACCAACCAACATTATTATGTCAATATAGGATCTCTTCACCTAATTCTCAACAGAAAGTACATTTTTTTTATTTCCTGGTTGCTGTTTTCCATATATTGTTGCGTCTGTGTTTCCGCGTGTCAACCATAAATTGCAAGGTTGGGGCCAGGAGTTTCTTGGGTTACACTACTTTGCCGGGCAAAGCTGGTACACGGATCCGCTATATATTTAAAAAAAAAACTCAAAAGAACACAACATACACTAAATAGCACCATATATATATATATATATATATATATATATATATATATATATATATATATAACCTAATTTATTAACAATGTCCACCACATAGAAATACACACACTATTATACAACATGTAAACTATACCTGCAATTAACCAAGATGTTTCGTTTATCAACTTTTAGTCACAGATTTCCCCTTCACACTTCCAAATGCATGCACCCAAATACAGCCTCTACACCTTACCAGTGATATCCCCAATGGCATATATTACTTCTTTAGCACAACATGTCCAAATAGCGGATAGAGAGACGAGACCAAACAACCTTTTAGATTAAGATTTAATTACCACAAAATTACTATTTTTTAAATATTTTTTTTACATGATTCACCCCAAACAAGGCAGGACGCCACTGTAAACGTAAGGGGCTACTGAGAAAAAGAAAAAGGGGAGAAGGATTAGTGGTTCAGCTTAAATTGGGATCTGAGCAGACAAAAGTAGACAAAACAGACCATATTCCAAAAGAGCCAAACACTACGTTCTAATAAACACCCCAAATGCACGTCCACATATACAGACAAACAAATAGAAATAAAATGGATTTTAAAACAAAACGTAAAATTGATTTTTAAACTAAACGGAAAATAGATTTTATAACTAAACAACAGCAAAAAAAAGAACGGATTTTAAAAGCAAAAACAAAATGCACTTTAAAATTTTAAAACTAAACACACAATGGATTTTAAAACTAAACACCAGTTCTGAACACATATATGGGTGAGTTTAATCGGTATCAGTTTTTTACAGTCGATAAAGATCTATATCTATCTGACTATATATATGGTTGGATCTTTGAAAGGATTGAAACATTTCTCAACGATTCCATGAGTGGATTTTTTTGGTCACCCTTTATAAGTTCATATAAAAATAGAGTAATTAATGTGTAGCCAATTTGAGAAATTGTTCTATTCCCGTTTAATGGTAAAACATTCAAACATAACAGATTCGAAAGAATTGCTTCGCTCAATTGAAAAAATAAAGACAACGAATTAAAGATCCTTAGTTTTTTGTCAATTGTTTATCACGAGAAGAATGTTCGACTTAGAACAATTTGGTGTTTGGAATTCGACCTCATTAGATTTTTAAAACAATTATAGATTCTACGAGATAAATATGACTCGTTCGGTCACCCATTCAGGTCGGGTTGTTTGGATCAGGAAATAAGGTTATTTTGTAGCCAGTTAAATATAAAAAAGATAATACGAATTAATCGCTTTCTGCTCGCTATTCCCCCCCCTCTCTCTCTCTCTCTCGGCGACTTTTACTACTTGCCGTTTTCTTTGCTGATTCTCGCATCTGTATGAGGTGTAATCGTGAATGGGCCCCACATTTACCAGACTTTAATCCACCTAGATTTTAAGTAGTTGGGTTTTCTTAAAGATAATATCTATCGAAACTATTCCTGAACTATTCCTAAACTGCAGAACAGTCAAAATCATGTCAGTGTCAAGAGAAGAATGTGTCAGAATTATTAACGTGGTTATGATTGGACGGCGATATAATCAAGTCAAGTCAGGCATAGACTGAAGTGAAATTTATAAAATATATGGTTGGATTTCAGAAAGGACTGTAGATTTCTTTAACGATTCCATGGGTGGCATCTTTTAGGGTCACCCTGTATAATTTTATTTAAACGTAGAGTAATAAATGCGTATCCAATTTGGGAATGAGCTTATCTTTTATCTTATGTACATATATGACCTTGCTAAGAAAGTAAACCTATGCATGATTACCCTTTCGTTTGCATAAACGAATACGGAACATATGGTCTGCTTTTCTGTGGATGGCCTGAGCAAATTACGTGTGCATATTAGTCGACGGTGAACATAATTGTAATCCCCAAAAGAGAATTAGCTATAAAATGGCCGATACATCAGAAATTATTGCTGCTTGTGATAAGATACGGAAATAAAAATAAAAATACGGTATATTTAATGAATAAATTTATCTTCAAATACAATTTTTATACGGATACAATTAATGCACGGGGTGACACCAAAAAAATGCCACCCATGTTAATAAAATTCGCAATCCTTTCTGCCATCCAAACATATAGGTACAAGTAAACTTCAATCTATGCTTGACTTGTCCACCAAGTTTCAGTCCTGAATGCCCAACAGTCTTTATTTTATTGCCGGTCAATGATATGCTCTAAATATGCATACCTGTATATGACATGCAAAATTGCCAATAACTCTGACATAATATTTTTGGGTACTGCCCTTATTTTAGCTGAGATTGCTCTCATCAGTTCAGGAATAGTCTAGAAATTGTTTTGATAGACAATATCGTTGATATAACTTCACAGATAAACATCTGTGCGGTTATTTTCTAGTGAGTGTGAAGTGTATTTAAGACGATCACTAAAGTGTCCCTATAGCCATTTCAACAAGTCATTTTAAGTATGGAGTGGCTAAAGTCTATCAGAGAATTGCCTGCATGGGCATCCGCGCTCCATCAAATGCACGGGATGCAATATCAAAACAAGGGAGATAATTGGTCACTACGTGTCTGAAGATGAGAATGCTCAATATAGAGCGCTACCTGGTGGTTGTTAAGATGGATTCGGAAGTCTGGAGAAGACGAAGATCTGTTGTTATGAGATGAATGGTGATTTCAGCATGCACGTCGTATGAACGTGTACTTGCAGTCGTTAAGCAAACTTGGACAGACGAAGATCTGTTGTGAGAGATTAACGCTGATTTCAATAAGATGGGGTACCAGACTGGTGTGGCAGAATTATTGACAACTTTTACATTCCGTATTCAAGTGGACATACAACGAAAAAACAACAACTGTTGGACATTCTCGAGTGAAACTTGGTGGACAAGTTAAACATAGACGAAATTTTATTTCTACCAAATTTCTGTAACGATTTCGTAGGTGTCATTTTTTGAGTCCCCTGTACAAGCATATAAAGGTAGAGTAATCACTGCGTAGGCAATTTCGGATTATGTTTTATATTACATATTTGACCTTGGTGAAGAAATACACCGATACATGACTGGCTTTTATGTTCTGTTAACGAATACGAACATCTGTGTTTTTTTATGTGTGGGTGGCCTGAGCAAATTATATGTGCAAATTAGTCGATGCTGAACATAATTGTAATCCCAATAAGGGAATTAGCTATACAATGGCCGATACATCAGAAATTATTGCTGCTTCTGATAAGATAGACCTACGGAAAGAAACGAAATGCGGTATATTTAATGAATAAATTTGTCGTCAAATACAATTTTCTACGGATACAATTAATGTACAGGGTGATATCTAAAAAAATGCCACCACTGGAATCGTTAATAAAATTCACAATCCTTTTTGCAATCCAACTATATCTGGTACAAACAAACTGCAAACACAACTATTGATAATTTATTACCAATAGAGATTTGATATCTGTTCGTCTGAAGCCGAAACTATACTATTACTATCTTTCATTGCTCACTTCAGCTCACTATACTATTTCAGACTAACGTACTATGTATCGATGCTTAATACAAGTGTGTGGGTCATAGTAGCAGTTCTGTTGTAATGATACCATATTCCCAGGCATAACATCCACCTTTTTTTTTTGGGGGGGGGGGTCGGAGGTAGTGTAGTATCTGCTCTATTGTCATGAAATCGTCCTCCCAGGCATTACCTCTTTTTCTGGGAACGTAGTGTAGTATATGTTCGTTAATCATGATAGCATCTTCCCATGCATTACCTCATCTTTTTTAGGGTGTGTAATGTAGTATCTGTGCTGTGGTCATGATACCATCCTCCCAGGGATTACTTTCTATTTTGGGGGAGGAGGTAGTGTAGTATCTGTTCCGTTGTAATGATACCATGCTTTTAGGCATTGTTTTCCCCTTTTTTGAGGGAGAGGGGTAGTATACTATCTGTTCTGTTGTCATGAGATCATCCCCTCGGGCATTACGTAGTCCTTTTGGGGTAATGTAGTATATGTTGGTCCGTCCCGATACCACTTACCAGGCGTTACCTCTTCCTTTGGGGTGGGGACAGTGTAGTATATGTTCGTTCATCAAAAAAACATCTCCCCAGGCTAGTAAAATTATGTGAACGAAAAGAGTATATATTTGCTAGTAATAAAAACAAAACAAATATGTGTTGAAACTATTAATCAAAATTCCACCAAAATTTGCACGAACACACTTGATGTAACAGGCGTGTCGCATGAGGCTCAGCATTATGCTACTCTTATTCTTACTATGGCGCAATGAATCTAATAAATGCAACGGGAACATCTTATTAAACACTATTTCTAACAAGGGAAATAACTTTTTAGTGGATCTAATATCTAAAACTAACTTTACTTATCTATATTACCTACTAATAAGTTAAGTGGTAGTCGAGTAGGTTATACTATACTTCGTTTCTTTCGTTCTCTGTCACGACTTAAATCGGGTAGTTTTGGAGCCTATAAGTTCTTCTTTTCGTATGAATCTGTATGTTAAGTCATTTCAATCAGCTTGGTTCTATGTATTATTTGGATTATTCGGACTACTATTCTCATCTCGGTTGTTATTTTCACAAGGTTTTGGCCGATCTGATACCCGACCGTTTTCAGGTACATCTTTTCTAACTCGTAAATCTTCATGACGCACTCGGGAATTAATACGGAATTTCGAACTGAACGTTTTATTTAATCAACGGGTGTAGATTGTTCTCGTTCCGTCAATCCTGACTGAATAGAAATGTTTGGAACATGTTTGCAAAAAAATAAAAAGTGAAATTAAAAAAAAACAATTTACAATGTAAACTGGCTTTCACGTTCTTCAGACGTTACTAGCTCTGACCTTTTCTTGTAGAGGTATCTCAAAGAAAAAGTTTCCATCAACAAACCTGAAACTCTACAGAGTCTAAGGAGAACATTAAGAATGAAGTCGGGGAATTAAATAGTAATCGACTGATCCTGCAATCCATCATCGATAATGTTTTGGAAAAGGCACGTAAGATATTATTTTTTAATTAATAAATTCTTTTTCATTTTTGTTCTTTTTGAAAACAAATCTCCATTATCTTCGTCATATTATGTTAAAATTCAATTAAGGTATTATTAAAATAAAGAATTTATTCAAGTTACAATCTCTCAGTGATCTCTCAGT
This sequence comes from Sepiola atlantica, assembly GCA_963556195.1. Classification (NCBI taxonomy): domain Eukaryota; kingdom Metazoa; phylum Mollusca; class Cephalopoda; order Sepiida; family Sepiolidae; genus Sepiola; species Sepiola atlantica. The sequence continues at coordinate 37,011,915 of OY744539.1, forward strand.
GGCTTTTGGCCACCCTGTAGATGACGAACGAATAAATTGCTAGAAAAATGGCGAAAAATATGAATAATAATCTGTGAAGACTACGTTGATGAATATCTTGTCGAAGAATCGATTACTTATATCACGTAATTAGTATCGCTCTTTTAGGACTTAATCCGATTCCTCTCCATATGTAAGTGATTAAATTATTATGTCGTTTTTCTTAAAGATATTCAATCGGTAATTTATTCATTAAATATACAGCGTTTTCTTTCTTTCTGTATGTCTATGTTATCATAACCAACAATAATTTACGATGTGCTTTCCATTGCACAGCTAATTTCCTTCTTGAGATTAAAATAATGTTTACCATCGACTAATTTGCACATATAATTTGCTCAGGCCACCCACGGAAAAGCCAACCATATGTTCTGCATTCGTTAATACAAAAGAAAGACCAATCATGCATGGGTTTCTTTTCTTACCAAGGTCAAATATCTACATGGGATTAAACATGAGCTTATTCCTAAATTGGTTACGTATTAACTACTTTACCTGTATCGAAATTCATACAGGCTGACCCTAACAAATGCAACCCGTGGAACTGTTAATGAAATCAACAATCCTTTAAAACTCCCATTCATATTTGTTACAACTATGTTTAACTTGTCCACCATGTTTAACTTATTAATGCCTTTGTTTTACTAGTGTTCAATGATGCACATCTACGTTGCATGCACACCTGGATAAGGCGTGCAAAATTGTTGATAACTATGATACACTCCTTACTATGCCTATCCTGTTGAAGCAATTGCCCATCCCTTCACAATACTCCTCCATTTGCCGGAGTCGGCTGAAACCTCATGAACGACCACTACTTATCCGTAAGTGTTGATCACAATTTATCGTTCCGTCTTATCTTCAATCCAGTAAAAACCAATAATTTCATGTTTTTATATTGCAACCAATACAGTGAACTTGATAGAGTGCTGTGTCATTAGCAGGTTTTTTATGGTGGGATTTCAAATCTTTTTTATGGTGGGATTTCAACTCTTAACCCATAAACTGACTTGTCGGAATAGCAGTTGTGTCACTTTGGTGACGTCTCATTAATAAGAGTTGTGATTCTGAATGGACTACTGAACTCACACCTATTGAACCATAACCTCATCCAGATCTTTATCTGTGGTATTATGTCAAAGATAATGGCTATCAAAACAGTCTCCAAATTATTCCTGAACTTAAGATGTCAATCACAGCCAATATAATGGCAACACCAAGCAAGGGTGTGTTAGAGTTATTGGGAATTTTGCACATCGTATGCAAGAGTGCAAAGTTTATTAATTGGTGATAAAATAAAGACTTTTGGACATTCATTACAATACTTAGTAGAAAAGTCAAACATAGACTGAAGTGTATTTGTACCAAAAATAGTCCGAATACAGAAACAGTTGTGTATCTTATAAACGATTACATGGGTAACAGTTTAGCAGTAACTCTGTACATTAATTTGATCTGTAGAAAAATTGTCTTTGACGACAAATTTATTCATTAAATATACCGCGTTTCGTTTCTTTCCGTAGGTCTATCTTATCACAAGCAGCAATAATTTATGATGTATCGGCCATTGTATAGCTAATTCCCTTCTTGGGATTACAATTATGTACACGTCGACTAATTTGCACACCTAATCTGGTCAGGCCATCCACAGAAAAGCAAACCATATGTTCCGCATTCGTTAATACCAAAGAAAGGCAAATTATACAAAGGTTTTTTTTCTTACGAATTTCATATATATATATACATAATAGAAAACATTAGCTTATTTCCAAACTGGCTACGCATTCATTACTCTACATTTATAAAACCTTTCTACCTTTATATAAATCTATACATGGTGACACTAACCAAATGCCACCCATATAATCGTTAATAAAATTTACAATAATCTCAAAAATCCAATTTAGTACAAATAAACTCCAGCCTAGGTCTGAATTGCCCACCAAGTTTCAGTCATGAATGTCCAACAGTCTTTGTTATATCTCCGTAAACAGACATGTTCTAAATGTTCAACTCTGTGCACTTCTAAGTTGCATGCCCACCTGAATACGGGATGACAACGGTTTAAATATCTTGACACAACTTTTCTCTTGTCCCATGTTATCGAAAACACTTCTAACCCTAACCACAACACAGTTCGTCCGCCCAAACAATTGTAATCACTACTAAGTATGGGCCATGATTGACCGTTCATTTTTATCTTAAAACCGAAGATCCCATGTTTTGAAATTGAAACCCAAGCAATCTATTTGATGGAGTGCAGTGGCCTTGGAGGGAAATTTTGCGGTGGGATTGCAAATCTTAACACTTCAAATTACTCGTTGAAATCGCCTCGGTTACACTTTAGTGATCGTCTTATCAGTAGGAGGTGTGGCCCTGAATGGGCTTCATACTCACCGAAAGTTTACTCTCCAGATTTTATCTGGTGTGTTATCTCATTAATATTGTTTCAAAAAATATCCAAAAAAATTCCTGAACTAATGAGAGCCATCTGCAGTGCCAAGAGAGGAGTGGTAAGAGTTTATTCACAATCTTGCACGTCGTATCAAGGTGTGCATATTCGCAGCATATCATAGATTGGCAATAAAATAAAGACTGTTGGATATTCATAACTGAAAATTGGTGAACAAGTCAGACAGAGATGTATTTGTACAAATATGGTCAAATTACAGAGAGAATTCTGAGTTATATTTACAATTTCATGGGTGGCATCTTTTAGAATGTCACCTCGTACATTGCTTTTATGCGTCGAAAAATTTATCTTTGACGACAAATTTATTCATTGAATATACCACGTTTTGGTTCTATCTTATCACAGGCAGCAATAATAACCATTGTATAGCGAATTCCCTTCTTTGGGTGACAATTTTGTTGATTATCAACTAATTTCCACACATACTTTGGTCAGGCAATTCACAGAAAAGCAAACCATATGTTCCGTATTTGTCAAAATAAAAGAAAGGCCAATCATAGGTTTGTTTTCTAACCTAGGTCAAATATCTACATGAGATAAAACATAAGATTATTCTCAAATAGGCTACGCATTCATTACTCTACGTTTGTATAGGGTAGCCAAGAAGTCACTGAGGGATTTTTAACTTGAATAGCTTTCTTCTTTTGATGAAATTTTTAATGAAATTTTAACATAATATGACAAAGACAATGGAGAATTGTTTGAAACAGCATTTATTTGTGAAACATCTTTTAAATGGTATCCATGTTAAACTTAAATAATCTGTGCCCTTTCAAAAATATTATGAATTACGGATTTCAGGATCACTTGATTACGATTTAAATTTTTCTTTGAGATATCCTCACACGAAAAAATCAGGGCTCGTAACCCCTGATGAAACGTGAAGGCCAACTTTTTAATTTTTGTTTATTTTTGAAAACAAATCTATATGGTCTTCGTCATATTATGTTAAAATTCCATTAACATGCCATAGAAAATTAAAGAACCTATTGAAGTTAAAAATCCCTCAGTAACTTCTTGGCCACTCTGTATGAGCTAATACAGAGTAACCGCCCCCACCCCTCAAAAATACCAGCCATGGAATCGTTAAGAAAATTCCCAATCCTTTCTGAAATCAAACCGTATTTAGTAATAACAAACTTCAATCTATGTCTGACTTGTCTACCTAGTTTCACTTGTGAATTTCCAACAGTCATTGTTTTTTCGTCGTTCAATGATATACTCCAAATGTGCACCTCTGCATTTAAAGCACACCTGGATATGACGTGCAAATGTGCACCTCTGCATTTAAAGCACACCTGGATATGACATGCAAATGTGCACCTCTCATTTCAAGCACACCTCGATATCAGTGCAAATGTGCACCTCTGCATTTCAAGCAACCTGGATATGACGTGCAAATGTGCACCTCTGCATATCAAGCACACGTGGATATGACGTGCATTTCAAGAACACCTGGATATGACGTGAAAATGTGCACTTCTGCATTTAAAGCACACTTCGATATCAGTGCAAATGTGCACCTCTGCATTTAAAGCACACGTGGATATGACGTGCAAATGTGCACCTCGTCATTTCAAGCAAACCTGGATATGACGTGAAAATGTGCACTTCTGCATTTAAAGCACACTTCGATATAAGTGCAAATGTGTACCTCTGCATTTAAAGCACACGTGGATATGACGTGCAAATGTGCACCTCTGCATTTCAAGCCCACCTGGATATGACGTGCAAATGTGCACCTCTGCATTTCAAGCACACCTGGATATGACATGCAAATGTGCACCTCTGCATTTCAAGCAACCCTCGATATCAGTGCAAATGTGCACCTCTGCATTTCAAGCACACCTGGATATGACGTTAAAATGTGCACCTCTGCATATCAAGCACACGTGGATATGACGTGCAAATGTGCACCTCGTCATTTCAAGCAAACCTGGATATGAGGTGCAAATGTGCACCTCTGCATTTCATGCACACCTGGATATGACGTGCAAATGTGCACCTCTGCATTTCAAGCACACCTGGATAGGGCGTGACAATGTGCATCTCTGGATTTCAAGCAAACCTGGATATGACGTCAAAATGTGCACCTCTGCATTTCAAGCACACCTTGATATGACGTGCAAATGTGCACCTCTGCATTTCAAGCACACGTCGACATGACGTGCAAATGTACACCTCTGCATTTCAAGCACAAGTTGATATGGTGTTCAAATGTGCACCTCGTCATTTAAAGCAAACCTGGATATGGCGTGCAAATGTGCACCTCTGCATTTCAAGCACACGTGGATATGACGTGAAAATGTGCACCTCTGCATTTCAAGCACACCTTGATATGACGTGCAAATGTGCACCTCTGCATTTAAAGCACACGTCGATATGACGTGCAAATGTGCACCTCTGCATTTCAAGCACACCTGGATATGACGTGCAAATGTGCACCTCTGCATTTCAAGCACGCCTGGATATGACGTGCAAATGTGCACCTCTGCATTTCAAGCACACCTGGATATGGCGTGCAAATGTGCACCTCGTCATTTCAAGCACACGTTGATATAACGTGCAAATGTGCACCTCTGCATTTAAAGCACACCTGGATTTGACGTGCAAATGTGAACCTCTGCATTTCAAGCAACCTGGATATGACGTAAAAATATGCACCTCTGCATATCAAGCACATGTGGATATGACGTGCAAATGTGCACCTCTGCATTTCAAGCACACCTGGATATGACGTGCAAATGTGCACCTCTGTATTTAAAGCAAACCTGGATATGGCGTGCAAATGTGCACTTCTGCATTTCAAGCACACCTGGATATGACGTGCAAATGTGCACCTCTGCACTTCAAGCACACCTTGATATGACGTGCAAATGTGCCCATCTGCATTTCAAGCACACCTGGATATGACGTGCAAATGTGCACCTCTGCATTTCAAGCACACGTGGATATGACGTGCAAATGTGCACCTCTGCATTTCAAGCACATCTGGATATGACGTGCAAATGTGCACTTCTGCATTTAAAGCACACCTGGATATGACGGGAAAATGTGCACCTCGTCATTTCAAGCAAACCTGGATATGACGTGCAAATGTGCACCTCTGCATTTCAAGCACACCTGGATATGACGTGCAAATGTGCACCTCTGCATTTCAAGCACACCTGGATGTGACGTTCAAATGTGCATCTCTGCATTTCAAGCATACCTGGATATTACGTGCAAAATTGTCAATAACTCTGTTAAATTTTTCTTTTTTCTCATCCTGTGTAAACCATTGTTCATCTTTTACAATGCTTCTTCATCTCCCGAAGCTGCTCTTAACGACCACTTAGTGTCAACCATTGAGCAATGTTGATCGTCCATTCCCATTCTAAAATCAATAAGAACTAATAATCCCATGTTTTGATATTGCAACAAATGCATAAATTGCCGATAGGACACTCTAATGATCGTCTTATCAGTAGGACGTGTGGCGCTGAATCGGCTTCACACTTACAGTACAATAACCTCCCAGATGTTTATGTGGAGTTATCTCAACGATATTGTCTATCAAAACAATTTCTAAACTTTTCCTGAAATGATGAGAGCCATCACAGCTAAAATCAGGGCAGTTTCCAAAGATGAGTGTGTGACGTCATTGTACATTTTGCACGTCATTGTACATTTTGCACGTCATTGTACATTTTGCACGTCATTGTACATTTTGCACGTCATTGTATCGAGGTGTGTATAGTTGGGGCATAGCATTGATTAGCGATAAAATAAACACTGTTGGAAATTTATGCCTAAAACTTGGTGGACAGGTCAGGCATAGATTGAAGTGTATTTATACCAATATGTTTGGATTGCAGAAACGGTTGCTAATTTTACTAACATAGGTGGCATTTTATTAAGTGTCACCCCGTGAATTAATTATGTTCTTATAAAAATTGTATTTGAAGACAAATTTATTCATTAAATATACCGCTTTTCGATTCTTTCCATATGTCTGTATTATCACAAGCAAACATAATTTCCGATGCATTGGCGATTGTCTAACTAATTCTCTTCTTGGGATTACAATTATGTTCACCATCGACTAATTTGCACACGTAATTTGCTCAGGCTATCCACAGAAAAGCAAACCATATGTTCCGTATTCTGTTAATACAAAAGGAAGACCAATCACGCATAGGTTTATTTTTTTACGAAGGTCAAAAATCTACATAATATAAAACATAAGCTTATTCTCAAATTTGCTTCGCATTCATCACTCTACATTTATATAAACTTATACCTGTTTCTACAATGGTGTATGTGAAAGCACTTTAGGCCTACGCGCAGTTAAGTAACAAACCTTATTCCATATATGTCAAGTAGCAAATTTCATTGGTGACTCTAGCTATAGTTGCCAGCCTTAATCGGTGCGCTTTTCACATAATTGTAAACCTTTATTGGAAAACATTCATAAAGATGGGGATAGTATTAACTTTATAATATTTTACTAAATTGGTTCTCATGTGTATTTATGAAAACGACAAAATATACCATAAAGAAATAGATGAAAATACAAAAATAACATCAGTTTTAGAGTTAGGGTTAATAGGTTCTCTTTACTATATATATATATATATATATATATATATATATATATATATAGTAAGCTATGAAAATATATTTATGGCAATTAAGCTACACAGAGGCTCCCGCGTTTCATCCCCGGGGGAATCTCTAGGCATGGAGTTATTTTTGCCGGGTGTTTTTATATACACGGCCAGCTAGTTAACCAATCAGATTCTTTGTTGTTCTCTCAGCCAATTATGCATTTAATATCATCTTAATTTCCTACCTACCGCAGTATATCAATCGCTTAGCTCACTATACGTAGAGACAGAGTTTGTGTTACATTTCCCCCCACTCCAGAGGGAACCCCGACCGTCAATTAAATACAGCCGTACATTTAGTTCTTTTCACGCCAGGATGTTCACGATTCAAGCAGATCTTCCGATGACCGAGAACACTCCACCTTTGATCGTGTTTGAAATCAAAAACTAAAGGAAAGATACAGAGTTCGTCTTAAATGTAAAGAACACCCATTTTGTTTAGGCTGATAATATGGAATAGATTCTGGCCAAACGCAGGGGAGAGGAGTTATATATGCTGGGCTGTAGATTCTCAGGGATCTTGCCCGCCCTTCGTTTATCAAGGACCCATAAGTCATTTCCTATCGTGTCTGCCTCCTTCAATCTATTACTCCAAGACTAACTAAAATCTGTCTTTTTTTCTTTTTGGTCGTATGGCGTCATACTCGCTAGATCACATGTTGCCACACTGCTTCAATGTTAATTCGGGTTCAACACGTTGACCTTTGTTAAACCTTCGGCTGTGGCATTTCCTGTTATTCTTGACGTACTCGTTGTCCCAGCCTTAACCAAAACACACTAGGCGATCTACCCGATACGTAAGAAACATGTCTGTATTCGAACCTCACCCAAGGCATCATTATTTTTACTCTGATTTTTCCCCAAAAATGAACATTGACATTTAAATTACAATATCAAACATATTGGTTAGTTATATTTTTACTGTTTTCTGTCATCTACGTAATTTACATGAATCAGCCTCCCTCCCCTTCTCCCGGGCTGCTAGTATTATGTACATTTAAAAAGGCTAACATATCGAATATGAATTTTATGTCTCCGGTTCTTGAATGTAAATAAAACTGTTTGTTTTTCAAAGCATTCGTTAATTAAATAAAAGAAAGTCAAATCATCTTTCTATTATTTATTTAGTTTACTCACTTCCCGGCCTCGTTGTAGACGTCCTTTCTTTTGACCTGTTTGGCTCGGTCTCAAGAAGAATGACTTCAAGTTGTCTCTGCGACAGAAAACTCTTGAACGAACGTCTTTCATTTGGTATCCGTTTTATATGATTTCTGCTTTTTTCTATTTTCTTTTATTTGGCAGAAGACGAATGGAAATGGGACAGCTTTAGATTGTTTTTCAGAAAGTGATTCTGTGAACCGGGTTCGCGCATTGTGGTCGTCTGAAACTATCACCGACTACACGCAGGATAGCATAAGCTCAGAACAACGTCGCCTGTAAATAAATATAATTTAATATTTATTAATGAATATTATTATTGTTGTGAAGTTGTTCCACAGTAAATAATAAATAAAGGAAGTCAAGTCGAGGGTTGGTTTAACAAGTGTATTAACAAAGTAAGAAAGTGACTAGCTCTTGGCTAGACAGTTACAAGACTGTGCTTTGTCTTCTGGTGACTCGCACTATTTATAGTGACAACCGGTGTAGTTTCTCCTGTGTAAGAACGGCCGGTGTAACAATTATAAAATCCCCTTTAAGAAAATTAAAGTTGAATACTGTTAGGAGATATTAAAAAATAGACTACAAAGAAATACTCCGAGTAAGTTTGCTGAGTCCTTTCGATTGTCTTTATGTTTATAACCAGCTGCATTCGACATAAATACAACTTAATTTCTCAGTATAACGTGATAATTTCTTATGGTCTAGGATAGAGCAGAAGCGTACGGAGTCAAAGGTTTTAATCACATTGATCATATCAAGCGAGATATGTTTTGTGTAACCTAGGACGGATCATAGTGGGGGAAGTAGTAAGGAATAAGTATATATAGAGAACGCGTGAAAGAAGGAAACGAAAGTATTTATGAATGCCAGCGAAAGGAGGTTAGAATCATGGATTAGTTTCTTCTTCTTTACGTGTCTTTGAAGCATGTGGCCATACAACAGTTTCTTTTTTATACGCAGTCGTTTACATTATTGTTGTACTCTGCAAGATCTTTCAAGCTGCATCGGTTGGGCAGTAGAGGAAAGACAGTGTTGCTTCGTATTGTCCTCCTCTCAACATTCGCAGATGGTTGGGTCAGTTTTGTAGCACCATCTGCTGATCGTCTTATTCCAGTTCTCAGGCGGTTGAGTGTTTTCCACTGGGGCCAGAGTGCTTTTGAACTGGGAGGGAGGTCCTCATAAGGGGGTTCCATCTCTTTTGCCGTCTGGTCCACAGCGGTAGTCTAATCTCTTCCGGAAAGGTTGTTAAGGATTCGACATGAATAAGGAAGCTTCTCCTTTACTTCAGTCGTTGAACCGTTTATTCACGTTCACGAAAGATGGCGTTAATCACTGACAGCCTTTGTGATCTCCACTCAGCTGGCAGCTTCCCGTCTCACATCTGGGGATCAAGGTAGGTAGAAGGTCGCGATCCCTGTCAATTAACACTAACTATTACCTGCGAATTCTACTAAACACTTTGGAGCCAGCCAAAAGACGAGCGATGTACATAAGCTCAACAAATGTCAGATGGATTAGCTAAGGAGGTTAAAGTTCAGATGTACGAGATGACCCGTGTGAAAAATCTTAGTGAACTTTAATGAAACTAAAACAGGACTCATAATAGTGTTCAACGTACGAGCCCTCAGAATATGCAGCCTACAACACTTAAACAAAGCATATTTACACATTAACAAATTTCAGTGAATCCTCAAATACTTTAAATATTTCATCCTAAACATGAGAAAAGAATCCGTATACATACACAACAAAAGCAAATAATAACACATACATAAAGAATAACATACACAGCACATATTGAAATATCCACCTAACCCACACACAATAAACATCTCGATAGCTTATTATTTAAACTGGGGATCCGTTACATACAGAGAACCTCAAATAACAACAACATAGACACCTTACCTACTATACAAGATGAAATCTACACGAGCTCTAAACACATGCAATAAAAATTATATCGGAGAAATTATACGAAACTTAAACAAAATGGTTTATGAACATAAACAGTCTATCAAACTTAATGGTTTTAAAAACGAACTCTTTACCTATATGGTAGATTTTAACCATATGTTTGGCTTCTTGATAGTTTCGCCACTACAAACCTGTCCGCAAAATATATTCGGTTGTGAAATAGAAGCAAGTGTTATTTCTCAGTTTAAACATAATAATAAGATTATTTCAAATTAGGCCAATTGTTGCAAAAAATATAATACAGGAAAACAAGCACAGACTAGACACCGATTAATTTAATTTATAAAATTATACACGGCGGGTATTTACAACGAGGAGTGAATAGTGATGAACAACAACACACCGTGTTGGATCTCGCAATGAAGTTAGTGGTACTGCTTGTTATTACATTATCTCAGAGTGCCCGGCCTTAGTAAAGGGGGCTATATTGAGATAGATAGATAGAGAGAGAGAGAGAGAGAGAGAAAGAGAGAGAGAGAGAGAGGGGGGAGAAGATAATATCTATACAGTTGCTGTAGTATATATAAAACATGTAAAATATTTACAACATATGCTTTTTTATCAACGAATAAATCTGAAATATGTTAAGAATTTATAATTTCGCAGTTAGTCACTTATAGGCTGCAAAACTACTCTACATAACGAAATCTGATAGTTATTAATAAAACTAATTGACGAAACAAAACAGTTTCATGTCCTCTTACGAAGATCGAAATCAAAATATAATGCTACTAAACCTTATGTATAGAATCCTTATTTCAATTTTGATCAAAATCAATTAACTAATTTTTATTCTAGAAAAATCTCTAAAATTTGGAGCTTAAGCTTAAGGAGTTTTAAGAAGAAATATCATTTATCTAAATTGGGTCAAAAAAGAAGGAGGTGGTAATGCCTTGGAGGACGGTATAATTACAAGAGAACTGATATTAGAGTATGCAATTGAACATTGAAAGATGATACATTAGTCTGAAATACTATAGTAAATTGTAATTAACAGCAAAAGATAGTTATAGTATAGTTTCGGCTCCAGATATAGAATAGTATAATTTCGGCTTCAGACAGACAGATATCAACCCTCTATTATTCATCATATAATAATGCCCTCATAATAAAATTTGAAAATGGAGAGAAAGTTGATTCCAAATTTGACATTTCATGATTTAGAGGGGTGGTTTGACACATATAATAGTGATGTGTTGTTATTTACCAGAACAGAATAAGGTTCACTGTGAGTACGTCTTGCAAGAATCTAATAAAACTGAATCAGAAAGATCGAGCATTGAAGGAGTGTCTATTCCCAAGTCAATACTGAAAAAGCAATTGCAGAAGTTGTTCAATTTATGGAAAACCAATCAATATTTATCGCTACAGAACGCACAACCGCAACAATTTAGAATCGTCAAAAGAGGAATAAAATCCGACAAATCATAAGGGAGACGATTGAAAAGAGTAATCAGGAAGTTATTTGAATTAAAGACATTTTAAACCTTTATGATCTTATATTCAAAGAAAAGGTAAAGTCCGATTTTCCCCTCTTTCAATGACAGATATAGCTCCGTAAACACAAGATTCGTACAGAACTCTGTTTCGTATGCGCTTTGGTCTGATTCCTCGATTTTTGTCATCGATAGCTTTCTTCCTACAAAATCAATATTTGATTCCGGTTCGTCAATTCTTTTGGTTGATCGTTGCAACATGTTAAGAACAGTACAATCAAATTCGATTTAGTTCTTTCCAGAAATTACTTTGACCAGATCGGAATTATTTTCATACAGACGCCATCTAAATAAAAAAAGGGGACGTGGGAGGGCGTAACTGTATTCTTTAATACAGTTACTTTCCTTTGTTTTGAACAAAAGAAAATTTTGTAAAAAAAAACGAAAAAACAATATAGTTAAAAAATTAATCGCTTTTTTAGACATTTAATTGTCCACTTTAACTTACATTTAATTTACCTATCATTTATTATTGAAATCATGAGTCAATTTTTGCAGAGAATATTTGCTTACATTTTTAATTCAACACTAATCTTCTTAGAAATAATACTTCGCAAAAAATACTTCATTTACCAATGCTCTTATAGTATTCTTTTTTCATGTGTTTCTGTATAGATACAATTATTTAGACCCCCTTCCAATTTTTTAAAGAGATTTCTTGGGTCAGTAGATGTAGAACAGTTATGGTAGCCGTCCAACATTTAAGCATTCGTTAAACCGAACATGATGATGATGGATATTATGATTTCATTTAGATATCAATTATTATTCAAATCAAGAGCCGGTTTTTGCACATAAGATTTACCTACTCTTATAATTAAAAACTGGCGTTCGTTCAAAATAATATTTAGCAAGTTTTCTACATTTAGAAATATCCTTATTCCTATCAAATATTACCCTCCTTCTAGTGTTTGTGTATCCACACAATTATTCTCCCAAATCATTTCATCTACGTGCTGCATGGATGCTCTTTCGTGATTCTGAAATAATACGAATGCTTAAATGTTGATTAGTTTTTTTATGAATTCATGTACACCCTTCGTCAAAAATGACGGTAAAAATATGCTTTGTCAGTGTTCGTCGGACTCGTTATTTTTCTAGATATATTACTAAAATATTTATATAAAATAACAGCAATTTAATTTTTCATATATAAATTATTATTTTCATTTCTGATGAACTAAAGAAAAACACGCACCTACCGTTGACTTTTTATTATAGAGTGAAGGATTTCTTTCTGAATCCCTTTCAGGCGGCGGGATAAGTCTGAGGTGGTTGTCTGACTTGCTATTTGCTTCTCCTTATCACTTTAAGTGGTTTCGTCCAAGAACTAGAAATGGCGCAGTTTTACTCGATAACCTTTGCGTGACGAGATGGAAGGATATATATTTACTTATATAAAAATAAATACACATTAGTCTTTATTATAAAATGGATGATTTAATACTTGCAAAAATTAATATTTATACATAATTAAAATAAATCGAGTAACAATACTTATATGTGTTTCAAATATTGGAGCACGAGTTTCTTGGTGTTCTTTAATTTTCCCGGGCAACACCCGTGCATTGCTCCGTTAGTTTGTTATAAAAATTACGAATTTCTAAAATTATGCACGTACCCATTAGAGCAAAACTTAAATTAATTCAATCTTTAATAGGGAAATTAGAATATTAGTATCAGAATTAGAAAGTTTGTATATTAGAACTTTTTGTAATTCAGCTTCATATTTAGTTTTCTAAGTATACTTTGATGTTTAATTTCCAAGAATACTTTGAGGTTTTATTGAATGAAAAGATTACCCTATGTAATGAAAACATGATATTTTCTCTCTATATAAAGCAAAGCTATCTGTATGTCTGTCTGCAAAATAAAAGTAAAACGGTTGACGTTAGAGCCAAACAAGCCACAAATTTGGAATCTGCACCTTCGGTTCGATGTCTTTATTAATGTCAGAATTTCTTGAATCTTTTCAGAAATTTATTATTCAAAATTAAAAGTATGTAAAAAAATAATAACAAATGTTCCAACATTTTTAGCCGACCGAACAACTACGTAATGCTTACTTGGAAGAAAGAACTTTTATCCATTTTTAAAAATTAATAACGAAAAAAAAAGATAAATGTTCACTAATATATTTTTACTAAAATAAGAACATTTAATTTTGTATTTCATATATCTTTCTTTATTTAAAATAATCGATCTATTTAAATCTCTGCGGAGATATCCCTACACCAAATTCATAAACACTGTAAGTAGATTAAAAAATAATATTTTCGTTTGTTCGGTAGCCGAGTCGATCAAGTATTCGCCTTCATTTCCAATATTATATGCTATCATTAAGGGTTCGAATCTCACAATAGACACCTGTTTTTTTTGTTTTGCTATAGCGTTCTAGTTCAGAGCCGGTATCGATACACCGTCATGTGAATAATTCGTATTCCGTTACGTTTTATCCTGTCTTCAGGGTTCAAATCTAACACAAAACAATTGTTTGTTTTTTATTATAGAGTTCCAATTATTTCGTAGCCGATACCGATCATAATAATGGACCTGAATAATATTTTTTTGATGATTTTATTGCGATTTAAAGTAAAAACTAATTACTTATCTAACGTCTTTTAGAACTTGACGTGCCTTTCTACTTCTATCGTGATTCGACCCCTTGGTGTTAATATAATAAAAATGAGAAAGAAGAAAAGAAGAAAAAAAAACTATAAGACAGTCTCGCCTGACAAAGTTGTTCTACAACGAAAGCTTGCAAAAAAAAATGAATTTTTCATTTAAATTGCACGATTAGTGATTTTCAAAATGTACATTTTCATGCGTGCCTCAAAGATGTCAATTTCCTTACTCAAAAACTAATTTGGCGGAAGAGAAAGTTTTGAGAAACTCGGCGTTGACAGATATTCCATCTAATGAATATCTAATTTGATTAAATACATTTAAATGTTTTTATCTTGCCCTTGTAACATTTTCGCGGTTGTATTTACACACACGCATTTATATATATATATATATATATATATATATATATATATATATATATATATATATATATATATATATATATATATATATATATATATTTAGGCTTGAAGGAAGGAATAGTTCCCTGAAAATTAACTTCTAAAATCGTCCAATAAACTCGGCACGAAATTGTACGTTGCAAGTTTATTTGTTTATTTATTCAATCTCAGTTTTTATTTTTTTAAATTACTATTGTTCTTTTTCCTACTTGTGCGCTTATGATTTTCCGTTGACTCATTACACCTATATATATATATATATATATATATATATATATATATATATATATATATATATATATATATATTTTACTGGCCTTCCCAACCCTTTTTTTCTCACGAAACCTGCGACTAGTAGACAAGTGTTATGTCGAAATGGCTAGCTATCTGTGAGTCTCTTCATAACTGCACATCTGTATTAGAATTAAATAGTCTTAAAATGGAGTACTGTTGCTACAAATAGAAGGGCTGCTGGCCACTCAGAGCCCCCATTCCTGCCTTGACAGAGTACAAAACCGACTTCGAAATCTAGTTGTGGATGTCCTATTCTCTACAGCCCCTTTATCACAGAAGAAATGTTGCTAGTCTTTCTCTACTCTATCGTTATTTTCATGGCAGGTGCTCGACTAAGCTCCAATCTATGGCTCCATGTAAAAAAATCTAAACTAAACCTCCTCTTCTATAACCACTGTAAATAATTCCCCCTTTTCCGTATGTATACCTAAAATTATACGGATTATCCATGAGCAAAGTTTATTTTTTTATAACAACCCGTCGTTTTCAAGTCCAATGTAAACACATTCTTGTTAAGCCGTCTCGTCAAATAATCAAATTTGCCCAGTTTCAACCATCGTTACCAATGATCACGTCTGGTCTCACCGCCCACTCATTGCTCATTATCCTCGAGTGGTCGTCGACAACAATGGGGTGTGTCTGTGGGGGGGGTCAAAATTAAAAACGTGGTAAAAAACAGAAATAAGTAATGAGACTAAAAAGAGAAAAATATTTAAAACAGGTTAAAGGAAAAGAGATTATTACGTACACCCATGAGTTCCAAATTGTAGGTGTACTCTTTTTGTTTCCACAGAAACGGTTATCGTAAATTAATAGCAACCGCTTCGAGAATTTTAAAATGATTCTTTGAATGATTCTTTGAACGATGTCTGCGTAAAATAGAGACTGCCTCATCCGAGTACTCCCAGTGTAAACTTGGCAGTGCAATAAATGACTCGTGGGTTTTTGAACGCCAGAATGTTGGTCTCTGTTTGTGCCTACATATCGCAGGGGTGACATGCTGAGAAATTTTTACCTCTAAGCGTTGGATGGTACGCCTCACGTAGTCAGCCTCGCGCTGATTAAGAAAACGATAGACTACCAAGAGGAGAAAGCAATTTTAGTCCTGAACACCGTTACAAACAAACAACGTGAAACGATGGAATAATTCTATGTGAAAACTCCTGACTTTTAGCACCAATAAATGAGAGCTTCACATAAAACTGGACATTTTTTTTAGGTCGGAAAGACTTTCCACCTTTAAAGGCAGCAATCTTGTCCTTTATAATCTCTCAATAGTATGTAACGGGTAGCCATTTGACGAGATGATTTCTGTTTTTCTACGAGGCTTTGGATCTAATTTAGCACTAAAGAAAATTAGCGAAGTCCGATGTACTAACGTTTTAATCAGATTAACGTTTCTGATTTTAGTGGCGAACGAATCCCAGCTAATATACTGACCTGTGACAGTAGGGGTTCTGTATATGCTGGTGATAAAAACATCTGATCTTTCGACAAGAACGTCTAAGAAAGGTAATGAGTTATTCACCTCCCCTTCGATGGTAAACATCAATGAAGAGTGAAATAAATTTAGATGTGTTTCTCTATTACTCTTTAAGAATAATATAAATAAAAACGAAGACTAACCTCATCATTGATGATAATGACAGTGCGTCAAATATTGATCGATTGTATATCAACATTTTGTACCTAGAAATATATATATATATATATATATATATATATATATATATATATATATATATATTTCATGATAAATGCCAGTATACTGAAATCATATGCCCTTAATAGGGTTAAGATGAACATTCATATACACTAAATGTACAAAAGCAAGGAAATTCCCAAATGTTTACACTTTTATTGTCATTAATTAAAGGTATGACTACATATCAACCAAACCATTTCATTATCAAATCACTACAGTATAAATCTCTAGGCGTGAGTAGATGAAGTATGTGAGGTGCATTGAAGAAAAATTCCTACCAGTAAAATACATAGCCGTGTTGTGCTCGCATACCCTTAATGACAATAAAAGTGTACAAATTTGGGAATTTCCTGTCTTTTGTACATTTAGTGTATATGAATTCTCATCTTAACCCTATTAAGGGCATATGATTTCAGTATACTGGCATTTATCATGGAATGTCACTACTTTTGTAAAGGCTATGCCTCAATACAATCGTTATTTTAAAGGTTTTTTGAAATTTTCTGGAAAACTAAGGTATATGGTAAACTGAAATCAAAATACCATCAACTAGACCCTAGAACCTCTATCTCTGCCAAAAATCTGCTGAATCCATCAAATAGTTGATGAGATACAGGGTGTCACATACGTACGCACGTACGTACGTACGTATGTACACACAGATAACATGATTTCATAATTGAACTTTCTGGTTCTCTGGGTTGCCTTGACTAATAGTGCTGAAATTCTACACACTTATAGAACCTACCAAATAAAAATGGTGTGCAAAGTTTTAACTAATTTGGTTTATTGGTTTTTGAGTTATGATTGATCAAAGAAATGAGATTTCCAGCATAGACCATTCGTGAAGTCTATTAAGGGATAGAGCGCTCTAGCGCCTCCCTTGGTATCCCACATATCCCGAACATCCAATCCCACTCAAACGCATGAGACGAAAAGCAAATATCTGGTTGAACCCCCTATATTAGGAATGTAAAATCTAACATACCAAGGGAGTTCTTTAAGATTATTAACAGATCCTTTAAATACCTACACCAATATAGAACTATCTTGAACAGAAACCCCATTAAAATCTCATACTCAACGATGCCTAATTTTGCGAAACAATAATTACATCAAACAGTAAGAAAATTTAAAAGGCTTAAACTATATCTAACAGTACAAAGTCTTACACCCATAGTAAATGCAATTTCCAGAATAAAAAACAATGTCCACTTCAAAACGATTGCATGCACAAAAATTTAATATACGCCTGTAAAGTCACAGAATTATCCCCCATAAAAACTAATAATGTAAACCCTACATTATCTGCCAATACAAATCAACCTTCCCAATCTTTACCCAGCACACTACATATTCCCCTTCTACCTAATAATAGCAATCCAGACATGTCAGAAAATATCTCCAACAACAACTTTATCCATCAAATAAGTCCCACATTAGATAATGTAGACCAACAAGCTCCCAAAATTATAATTCTCCACCCAATAGAGATAATGACCCCATCAAGACCAACATATCTACGGAGACCATTGAAAATACAACACATATAAGAACAGGATCATCCCCTAAAATACACACATATATAAGAGCAACATCAGCACTCGTTAAACATCGAATATCGAATCACCATAGCTCCTTTAATAGGGAAAACGATGATAATAAAACTGGGGCCGCCTAAAAACCTAATTTTTGTCTTTTTCTTTTTCTCCCTCTTATTCATTTTCATTCTTTTTTCTTTTCCCGATATTTATAAGAAACTTATACATTACTAAAACGGAAATATCACCATAATATATATATGTATCACTGTATATCTCTATATCTGCCCCCTTCCCGATCTCCTCACTCTGACCCCTTCTCTCTTGATTGAAATGAAATTTTAATTTTAAATATTCATTCGTGCACAGTCGCCTATATGTGACCCTACTCTTCTTTTTTCTTGGCTTCACTCCTCTCTCCCTCCCCTCCACGCAATTTTCTTATGCGACCTCTAACCTATCAATCTTATTCCTCGACAACCACCTCTCGTATCTCAATAAGCATGACGCACGCTCACCCCTCCTCCCTAACTATTTTAATAACTCCGACAGCCACCAAATTACCCGATTCTCACAATTAACTTAATCACTCCCACTGCCACCATCTTTTCGAGCTCATAATTTATATCTGCATAAGCGACCGTTTTCAGATTAATTCATCCTATTTTCATTCTGAATTTGAAATTTAGCATTAATTGACACACCCATTAACAGTTTCGACTTCCAACGAACCATTTGAAGTAACACGCAGGAAGCCGAATACGCTTTGGAGGCACAGATTTATACATAATTGTCATTGTTCTCTGAGTAATTTTAAGTATCATTCAAGCCTAAATGTCCGAGATTATCTATGACCATAAAATACCACCTCTTGGAGCACTCAAGGATTCGAAATAACATAAGACATTGTTTGGCTTCTTTGTTTGGACAATTTAAACATTTTAGACCATTTAAATTTGATACAACACCCTGCCCATAGTTCGAATCGTGTTCGATCTGTTTCAAAACTTATATTGAGACATTTTTGCCCTATAATGATTTTCAAAACATGTTTTCACTTTTGCATTTTCAAGATATTCACTTCTAATAATTAATTGATATTGAATTGTTATTGGTCAGACCTATATATATATATATATATATATATATATATATATATATATATATATATATATATATATATATATATATATATATATAACAGAAAGTAGGATTGCAGTAATCATGTCTTTATATATATATATATATATATATATATATATATATATATATATATATATATATATATATATATATAACAGAAAGTAGGATTGCAGTAATCATGTCTTTATTCATTTTTAAAAAGATCCAGTTTGTCACGGACCGTTTTGCCATCACTTAGAAAACAAAAACACAGAATAATATATATTTGTTGTGTAAGTAATGACGTCACGGTCCGTGACGAACTGGATCCTTTTCAAAATGAATAAAGACATAATGACAGAAATCTAACTTCCTATTACTTATTTATACATGCTCTGGGATTTAAACTGTAACATCTACTGAGCTTTTTTTATAATAGGTTACAAAAATACTCTAATATTGAAATAAATTTTAATATGTAAACTACGCGGGTCGAAGTTTGAATACGGTCTGATGTTTTTCTCCCCGTTCCTATACTGACATTAAAAAAACAAAAAACAAAGTAAAACAATTTTAAAAAGTTAAAAACTTTTCAAATCAACATTCCGTTCAGAAATACTCGCCCAGTGGAGGATTTTTCTTTCTTTCTTCGTGTTCGTTAATTTCAAAATGGAGTTTTAGCCATGTCTACAATTTGAAAACAAAAGAGCGGAGATTATTTTTTTCTGTTTTATTTTTTGTTTTTGGTTTTGGTTTTCTTTGATAAAATGCATCCGACATTTTTTCGTTTCTTTTAATTCGATTTCGCAAAAATATTTTTGAAGGAAAAATATGTTGTCGAACGCGAAAAAGAGACATAATAATGTTATCTCTTGTGTAAACAAGACAACATTGGTCTTTTAGCATAGAGTGCAGGTCTTTGACCTCACCGTAGACAAATGCATTATTCGACGATGAGACTCCACAATGCATTTAATAATGGCGGGCAGTTTATTATTTCTAGAAGAAAATGTTGTCATCAACGAAGCATAAATGGAAATACCGACATGAGAGAAAGAGAAGAAAGTGAAATTTAACAATGTTTATTTCTATCACTGATATATATATATATATATATATATATATATATATATATATATATATATATATATATATATATATATATATATATATATATATAGAACAGATATTTATTATATGCCAATAACTATGGTTTGTTTTATTACTTTTATTTTTGTTTTTATTTTTTTCACATTTCCAAAAATTCCAAATTTCTGTGAGATATATTTAACGGTCCGTTTCATTTGTTTTGTGCCAAACAACATTTGTATGTCAATATCGTCTCTGCAACACTACAAAATCATCAGAAAAAGTTCACAAATAATAAGAGTTCTTAGAATTAGAGTGTCTTGAAAAACACCCACATCATACATCAGTTTCATTTTAAGGTGAAAATAAACAAACAAAAATTTTAGTGCAGACACTCACATGTGTACGATCAAACTAATCAGCCATTTTATATATATATATATATATATATATATATATATATATATATATATATATATATATATATATATATATTGGAAAACTATATGTTACATATTTCAGAATCGTACCGCGGTTTAATCCAGATGGGCTAACATTTAGAATAAAAAAAAGTCTATGCCCATAGAGACTCGTCAGCGTACTGAAACGAGACCACCCCAAACCCTGCTGAATTTGGTTTCATTTTTTAAGACGCCGAGAAGCGCCTCCGATCTATAGACGAATTTCAAAGTGCAACCCTTTTAAAATAAAAATACGAAACTACAAATTAATAATTGAATAAAACACTTGGTAAAAAATAAAATCCCTTTTTAAAACACAAAACTATAAATAATAAGTAAAATAAAAATCAATGAATCCTAACTGAGACACTTTTTCCAATGAGACTTCAGTGACGCAACGTGGTTTTTTTTCGCTCCCGTTTCAGTACGCTGAAGAGTCCCTATGGGCATAGACTTTTTTAAATTCTAAAAGTCAGCCCATCTGGATGAAACCGTAGCACAATTTTAAAATATGTAACATATAGTTTCCCAATAAATTATGTGTATCAGCTATCACTCTTCTGCGATCGAGCACTTTATTGATTTCTTTTCAATATAACTAGACATACTATATATATATATATATATATATATATATATATATATATATATATATATATATATATATATATATATATATATATATATATATATATAGTAAGCTATGAAAATATATTTATGGCAATAAGGCTACACAGAAGCTCCCGCGTTTCATCCCCGGGGGAATCTTCAGGCTAAAATGCATAATGTATCCCAAGAGTGGGGGTGATGCAAAGACTTAAACATGTTGATTACCGCGACACCCCCCCCCACACACACACACATACACACACACGCACACATATATATATATATATAGGAGAAAGACAGAGATAGAGACAGAGGAAGAGACAAACAGAAAGAGATAGATAGATAGATAGATCAATAGATAGATAGATAGATAGATCGATAGATAGATAGATAGATCAATAGATAGATAAATAGATAGATAGATAGATCAATAGATAGATCGATAGATAGATAGATAGTTTGTCTTGTTACACCTACCTACATCAACTGGGACTCTTCGGGGAACGACCACGTAAGCTACCGCTTGCTTACGTTGCCAGCCCAAAAGAGACTGAACCGTAAATTACGTGTTTTCATCGACTTCCGCTTTGATGTCACCTCTTACCTTTAAAGTGTAACTCACACCCTTCCATCCAAACCGGGCCTTCTCTATGTAACAGATTCCTATTTCGCTTACCAGGGGTTCAATTGAAAACAAAAACTTATTCCAAGATCAAAGAAATCTTTTGTCGAATAAATATTTTGCGAATAATACAATGGTAGTAAGGATTTTGTAGTAGGATTTAAAAAAAATATTGTGGGGGGGGGTCAGCATTCACGCTAGATATTGTTGGAGAACTCTATAAAGCTCCCAATCTGTCACGTGAGATGATGACACAATCGGTTCATATTTCTTTCGCCCATATCTTGCATAGCACACATCACACCTAGTTACGGACAGCCGTAGACCCGCGAATCTAATATTCACAGATCAATGGCGATATTATAGTATCAGCTTTCAACAGAGAATGCAATTTAATGTAGTGTCACTTTATTTTCAGACTAAGCTAAATCACTCGACCAATAAAGCAGAGTGCGAATTATCATATATATTGAAAAGGTTTGCAACACAACTAAACTAACAGACTTTCACGTAGAAAGTAATATGCTGTCTAAACATATACTATCTCTTTATCTAAAGTATAACTAGCCAAAGTCGACGATACCTTCTCCCTGCGGACGTTGGAATGGTCTTAAAGAACAGTGAGAACAAACGTGGCAGTAAGAAGCGCCAATATGAAAAAAGCCTTTACGGAATATTCTTTATTTTTACTATTGGGTTATCACTTATAATCTAATTTATTTATACATAAGGGAAGAATAACATTAAACATTTATAATACTGGACACGATTCAATAAGGATGTCTGCAGGTAAGAACACTTTGAATAAGAGAATTGGCAGAAGAAAGACGAACGCATTGATATAGTTACAATAAGCAATTTAATAAAATGCTAAAAGGGGAGGAAGAAAATAAAAATAAAATCCTAGGTAAAAAGGGTTTTTTCTTTGGATGGCGTGTAGGAGAGGTATCTAGCATTTAATATACATATCTTATGTAGATCAAAAGTTCGATAAATGTTGGCAGTACTTAACTGTTAGATCCATCTGTTCTCTTTGATAACCTAATCAGACGCATAGCGATCCTTTTCTTCGGTAAGTTCGATTATTCTCGTAACAAAAAGGCTCAGTCAATGATGTGTTCAATATCCATCGTTTTTATATATTTCTTCAAATAAATAAGTCATTATAAAATATTTATTTATATTCCAGGCATGTGAACTTTTTATCCTCGTCAGAACATTTTCCTCGTTTTCTTCCAATTCGTTCTTCTCAACTTTGTGTCTGAACTCATATTATCGTCTGCTCATCACATGCAAAGTTTTTTTTCTTTGCCTTTTTCCTTTAGACAAGAGCCGCCACACGCCAACCAAAGGAAACAGCAGATGTTCACAGGTTATTTTTATCTTAATTCTCATCTGAAATATGCAAAACATAAAATTTACATATCTCTATTGATTTAAAGTCAGGTACGCGTATATGTTTACATATTTGTATGTATTTGTATGTATTGTCTAAAATCAAAATCATGTAATGAATTTTGATCATAATTCGAATAAAGATTCTAGACATAAGGCTTAGTTTGATTATATTTTAAATTTACTCTTCGAAAGGTGACATAAAAGTGGTGAAAAGCTGTTCTGTTTGGAGAAATTATTTTTACTCGTCATGGAACGAGTATTCTTATAGTTCAAATATAAATGTAAATAAACTGCCCGTTGCAGGAATTGAACTCACATCCTTGAGGTTATGAGATATTTGTGTTTAATAGTCCCCGCTTACTCTATTCTCCTCTTTCCACCATTTCTTATCACATTCGCCCTTCATTGTCACCTATTACATCATAATCAGTAGATATCTGACGGACGGAGTGAAAGACGCACATAATGGCTATTCATTTGAATTCTTCAAATAATAAAATAACATAAAAATAAACATTGTTGAGATTTCTAAGAAAAAGTTTTCAGTTGATTTGCAAGACAAGATGTCATACATTTTCGAAATTGTCGATTAAAAATCCTGAAAAAAGTAAATACTTTATTATTGTAAATAATAAAAAAAGAATTAGATTAGAAAGTTTTTGGAAGGGAAACGTTATAAAATTATTCCGTTGGGAATTGTTTGTATTGGAGCATATACACTGCAAGGGAATATATTGTCAGAAACTCTAACACAGACTGTTTGAACCTAACACCAAATATTATTCGAACAAACTGGTTGAAAACTCCAATTTGAGGGCTTCAAGGAGCGTAGCGTATCCTCTTATTTTCCATTACATTAAGTGACACTCGTACGCGGAGTTACTGTTGTTGATGGGTTTAACGGCATGTCAACCATGGTATCAACCACACTTCCATCGCATGGAAGATGTGACACAAGGCCAGCAGGTGGGGATAGAAAGGGCAGCGCACCATAGGTAGTGCAATTTGGTTCCCCTAAAATTAAAATGACCAAGCAACCCCGTCGGCATTTGCTATATATATATATATATATATATATATATATATATATATATATATATATAAAAGAAAGAAGTGAGTGTAATCCGACGTAATAGGAAATGAAAAAGGAAAAAAAACAAGAGATACTCTTTTCATATATTCATCAATGTTTCGTCTTTATTGTAAGACTTCCCCAGGATGATAATTTGAAAGAAAAATATCATGCAAGTACATCGATAGTTTGGGTTTACATGATGGAGTGATAAAGGAAAAAAAAGTAGTAGCTGGAGGAGAGTCCAGTGGCGAAGAATGAAATGAAAAAAAATGTACTTGCATGACATTTTTCTTCAAATTATCATCCTGAGGAAGTCTTACAATAAAGACGAAACTTTGATGAATATATATATATATAAAATATCTCTTGTTTTTTTCCTTGGTCATTTCTCATATATATATATATATATTTTTGTAGGTACACATTTTTAATAAACAATCAAATAATATTAGACGCACTGCCATTATTATCTATAGTGAAGATTTTTAAAAAAATAATTTATGTTATTTAGTGAACATTTATTACAGTGCCAAGTTTGCACTGGCGGGTACTCGGATGAGACATTCTCTATTTTGCACAGAGCTCGTTCGAAATCGCATTTAAAGATTCTCGAAGCGGTTGCTATCAATTTACGACAACCGTCTCTGTGCAAAGAAAAAGAGTACACCCATAACTTAGAACTAATGGGCGTACGTTAAGAAGGTCTCTTCCCATTTTTCTTTTTAATAATTTAATTTTTTTAAATAATAATTTATGGTCTTTTGATCACGTTTTTAATCGTGATTACCTTGAAAAGTGTCGATTGAAAGACGTCTCTGTAATTTTTTTTGTTACCAACATTTTTCTCAATACGCGTTTAGAAAAAACAACAAAAAAAATCCTCATAGAGAAAAAAGAAAGTTACGAAGTGATTTGTCTTTGTTCCCCTTCTCGTGGTTCTTTAGTCCTCTCTTATAATATAAATCATAAAAAAGTATTCTTACTCTGCCTGATGAGATCTCAGTTTATAGTAACTGTTGATCGATAACATCGACATGCCAGTGTCGCAGATTTTGTACATGTCTGTGTAAATAAAAAAATTATCATATATAAAGCTCTATTTCGATATTGAGCACTTTTATAAACCCGGTTAAAATTCTCTGGATTACCACCCGATGGATATTATTACCTGGATTACTACCATTATATATATATATATATATATATATATATATATATATATATATATATATATATATATATATATGTGTGTGTGTGTGTGTGTGTGTGTGTGTATTACAGAAGATCAGAAAAACATCGGTACCGTCGGTTTCAAATGCAAACAAAAAGGAACCCATAATTGGCCTCCTTTACAATATTTTCTTCAACCTCTTTATTTGCCAACGCCACCCACCCCACACTTTTTTGCTTGCCTTTGTCTCCTCGGTATTTGCCAGCGCCACCCACCCCACATTTTTACACTTTACGTATTATAATTGTGGAATGGAATGATATGCACTTTATTTACACGCATTTAGACCTAGTGATTTTATGTGTATGCATATATTCATGTATGTGAATATGGGTGTATTCTCATGTGTGTGTATGTGTATGCTCTATAAAATAAAATAATAGTAGAAAATAAGAAAATTAAAATAAAGGAAATAAAAGATTGAAATTAGGATGAATAAGGAAAGAATAGAAAGAAATAGACAAGTAAAGAAAATAAAAGAAGAAAATAAAATGAAAAAAAAAAATTAAATATATTAATAGATCATAATAACAAGGGAGAATTGAGGAAGAAGAAGATAAAAAAAATGGAAGAAAAGAAATAAGAAAAATAATAAATATAAGATAGATGAATCTATGAGTCAATAGATAGAATAAATTGATACAAATTTACTTCTAGGAATATTTTCCTCTTAAATTAACTATAAAAGATAAAAAAGAAAGAAAGAAGAAAGAAAGAGTGAATGTATGAATAAATAGTACATTTTATTTTTTTATTCTTATTTTTATTTGTTTATCTTGATTTTTGTGTGTTTCTTTGTTTATTTGTTTATTTTTTATCTTATTTATTTATATATTTTTTCTTTCCATAGTCCCCCCCGTCCCCATAATCTCTTCTTATTCCCCCCTTCCCCTGTTACAACGGTCCCCTCCTTGGCTTTGATCCATTTCACAGTTCAAATTCCTTCTCAAATTTCAAATCTCATTTCTAAATATATTTTTAAATAAGTTATCCCCCTTTGACAATAACAGCCCACACTTAATTTAAATTTGAATTGAATAAAGAGAATAAAAGAGAAAAAAAAATAGAAAAAAAAATTAATTAATGAATCATATAAAATGAAACATAATAAGATTATAAAAATTAGTATATTATTAAACAAATGTTTATAATATTTTAACTTTAGTTATATAATTGCTTAATAGAATTTTGACATTTGCTGCGTTCCTACTTCCAATTGTTTTCTGCTGTATTTCGATGATCTGACACCGGTTTTTTCCCGATTTTCTTCGACCCATTCGGTCTTTTATTGTTGTCTTCTGATAATGAAAGTTTTTCTTTCGAAAATTTAAGATTACCCTTTGCCGAACTGTTATTTACTATTTGGTATTTAATCAGTTTTCGTGGAATTATTAATAAATCGTTTTGAGTCTCACTTTCTCCCTGCGTTTATTTCTTTTCACTTTTCCATCTTACGGCAACCACATCGCATTGCTATAGCCTCGTGTAGTGTCTTGCATTTGGAGACAACGACGTGTATCATAGTTACCTCACTTACATTGTATAATTGTCTCCCTTTGTATATTTCTCTTGCATATATAAACGAATGCTGACGAAGATCGCTCTCTTTAGAAGAAGGTCTCGGAAGCGTAAACATCAAACCATGTCTCTCTTTCTTATTCATTCTACGTTCTCGCTTCGCATTGTATGTATAAGTATCTATTATGTCGCTAGCCGAATATTAATAGATTAGATTCACATAACAATTGACAAGCGAGAACATTATAAATGGCGACGAGAATTTTAAACAACTCACGTTTAAAAAAAGAAAAAAAGAAAAAAGGAACACTTCGAATGAAAGTCGCTACAAGGCGACGAGAATTTTAAACAAACTCATGTTTAAAAAAAAAAAAAAATACGAAACGAAATACGAAGAAACGAAACGAAAACTAAACGATACGAAGAACGAAACGAAAGAACAGAACACACGGAGTGAATAAAGAGACAATTTTGACCAAACTTTGATGTTGCTCCGGAACTTTTCGAAGAGCCCGTGCCAAAACAAAACGGTGAAGTTTTGCACGGAAACCTTCAGATACTGAAAAGGCAAGAAAGAAACAGGTCCCTGGCCGAAACGAAAGAGGAAAACAGACAAATGCGGCCAAACTCTGATATTGCCCAAAATCATTCAAAGAGTCCGTATCAGAGACAAAGAACAGAAGATATTCAAGCCCAGACATAATTCTACTACATAAGAAGAGAGCTGGCAAAGTCCCAAAAAGTGCCACGTACCTTGGCAGAAAGGACAGATAGTCTCTATACAGTGCCCACGTGCAAACAACGACTAGTTGATTTAGCAGGGAATGCTATCAATACTTCGAATGAAACGAAATAACCCACGTGCAGACAACGACTAGTTGATTCAGCAGGGAATGCTATCAACACTTCGAATGAAACAAAATAACCCAAGAACACTGAAGGAACCCCCCCCCCATAAAAAAACAACGTAACTGGGATAAAAACTCCTGAAAAAAAACAACAAAAAACGTAAACAACCAGATTTATCGGTGTAGCGCACAGTTAAAAAAACCCGGAATCTAACACCTTTGATTCCCACGTGGCAGCAATGTGCGAAGAAAGGAAAAAAAGAAAAAGAAGAAAAGCAGTGACATATGCAGACAGAGAAAGAAGGAGAGAGTTTCGACGTCCAACCCAAGACAACTCTTCACGCGGACAAATTCAGACAGCTCCCCTGAAGAAGAGAGAATAGGAATCAGAAACAGATTGATTCAAAAGAGTCGAAAGTCGATTTCCCCCCCCCTCATCCTGCAGACGACGTAAGTTGGTCTTCAATTATGTATCTTGCAAAGAAAAAAAAAGAAAAAACGATTTCCTCCTTGACTGAGACAATAGTATAATCGGTGATCCCCCTTGAAATCAGAGAATCACCATGGACATATTGCATACATAAGTGATGGACAATAATGGACTGTACTCCCCCCACTTATCATACGCACGAACGCGTACACTTAATTAAGGTGGAGAGAGGTGTAGTGTCTTGCATTTGGAGACAACGACGTGTATCATAGTTACCTCACTTACATTGTATAATTGTCTCCCTTTGTATATTTCTCTTGCATATATAAACGAATGCTGACGAAGATCGCTCTCTTTAGAAGAAGGTCTCGGAAGCGTAAACATCAAACCATGTCTCTCTTTCTTATTCATTCTACGTTCTCGCTTCGCATTGTATGTATAAGTGTCTATTATGTCGCTAGCCGAATATTAATAGATTCACATAACAATTGACAAGCGAGAACATTATACCTCGGACGACTAATCTGCACTTACATTTACCAGCAATGCTTCAAGCAAACTACAATCTCCTTTTATATATATATATATATATATATATATATATATATATATATATATATATATATATATATACTAGAATAACCATCCCAGGATGGCTATAATTTAGAATTAATTCTCTGAAAAGAACAGTTTCGCATAACTTTCTTGCCACCTAATAAAGATTGAAATCGATACATAATAATACTAAACATATGTCTCGAATCCTTATTCTAATTTTGATCAAAATCTATTACATGATTTGGACTTGCCGTGTATCTTTATTTGTTTTGGACTGAAGTGCTTGTTTTTTTAGTATTAAATGATTGCTTCTAAAGAGCAGACTATATTTTTCTTACCGGCTTTTTTGTCTTCCACAAAGTTTACTATACTTACCAATCCTCTTACCCCTTCGCTTATTTACATGTAGAGTCTGTCCGTATTGTCTTTTGGGTGTAGTGCGTTGTGCATGAACATTAATTTTCTCGCCTTTGGTCAAGGTGCCTTAGTTCTTTTTTGTCCAGCTTATGAATGGTCCAGAGTATCCTATTAGTGATACTGCCAAGGTGTTTTTTTTTACTAGGTTTCTGCTATATAACTTCGTTTCTAGGAATTTCCTTGTTCTTCTCCGGTAATTTTTCCAATTTTTTCTTTCATTTCTGTAGATTTGATGGTGTCTATATATATATATATATATATATATATATATATATATATATATATATATATACAGGGTTGGACGAAATAATGGAAATATCTTGGAACCCTTCCATGAATTCCAGCCTTGTAAAATTCTCAGCGAACAGTTTTTGATTTGAAACAGGATTATCCAGATGATTGTTTGGCTCTGCTGTAGTATTGGGTGCCGTGGTTTACTGCTCTTTCTTCACAATCATTACAAGGGCTCTACGATCTCTTTCAGACAGCTTCGGCTGTTTTTCAGAATTTTGTTTGGAGGAGGATGTTTTCCCTTTTTTTCCATAGGTTGTCATCACCTTCGAAACAGTTCATCTCGATACGGCCACTATCTCAGTCACTTCAGTTACAGTAGCGCCTGCCATACGGGCACCGACAATCAGCCGTTATTGGAAATCTTATAGATCTGTCATTAAAATTTTTCTAAATAGAAATCTGATAGATCAGTCATTTAATTTTGTTTTTATATATGCACTATCTTAAATAAAAAATAAATTTAACGAATTAATTCAGGACAACAATAACCATGAATTAAAAAATGAACCAACATTTTGGTAATTTTTTGACAACTTTTATAGGTGTTTTAAAATTGATGCAAAATTCACGAGGTGTTTCCATTATTTTGTCCAAACCTGTATATATATATATATATATATATATATATATATATATATATATATATATATATATATATATATATATTATTCACTCGAGGACGCCTTCATTGTAATATTTAAAAAGGTTGGAGGGACTAGTGACCTGTGGCAATGGAAATCGCAGGTAGAAACTCTTGGAGGCGTAAAATCCAAAAAATGAAGAATGGCCTCTCAGACACGCTCACTCGAAAAGGGCAACACGCATGCAACCCTTGAAGCACTCATTCATGAAATGCAAACTTTCATATTTACTGGTGGTCCAAATAACCTATAAGATTTATTTATATCACATAAAGACTAGCTCAGCCTATAGCTACACCTATACACATCTGTTTATTCAAATCAGACTTTTGTAGTTACGGATGCTCATAAATTCAGTAACCCTAACTAACCTCCAGTGATGATAAGTGATGACTTGTTAGTAAATAGATTTTTTTTTTCAAGTCTCCTGAACACTAGCCCAGTCTTATAATATTAAACTAGCATTAAAATTAGGAAATGGTGTGCAGACGTAGAAGTACTGTTGCCCCATCTGGGGAGGTGCCACTGAGAGCACTCTTTCCTGCCTTGGCAGTGTATAAAACAGACTTCGAAATCTAGTGGAGACAGTTCTTATTCTCTGCCCTACAGTCCCGTTTCTCACAAAAGGGACGTTACTAGTCTTTCTCTATTCTATCGCTACGCTCACCACAGTAGGTGCTCGAATAAGCCCCGCCACCCCCCGCTGTAAGACATTTACAGCAAAAACTCGTCAAGCTACAACCACTGTAAATAATTTCCCTTTGTTCTTCTGTGCACCTAAAACTAAACGGAGCTTCCATGAACAAAGTCTATGGAACACAATACTACGGGGCTGCTTCCCAGCTGACTACCACATGGTCGTTTTCAAGTCCAATGCTCACGTCGAACCGGGTTTTTTAAATAATCAAATTCTACCTAGTCTAACCCATCATCTCCAATCCTCTAAATGTGTAGTCTTATCGTCGAACTGACAAATTCATTGACCATTTTCCTCGTGTGGCTTTTGGGCCTTGATAAGCGGTGACTCATTAGTATAAAAATGTAAAAATATAAGAATGGCGTCAGTAAATGTGTTAAAAACAGAAAAGAAACACTAAGTATTGAGAATAAATTAGCAGAAGAAGGAACGAATAGAAAAAAAACACTTTAAAAACAATATATACAGTGTGCATCCTTTAAACTGTTATAACTCATTCAATTTACTGATCTTAACTTGAAAACAAAATTGATACAAGAGTAAGAATCCACATTTAAAAATACTGACAACAAAATTAACAAAAAACGTAGAAAATTAACTTTTAATAAACGTAAAGTCTACGTGGGGTAATCTAAGAATGTTTATAAAATGAATCATAACCCTAACCCTAACCCCAATCCGATCTGCTCAATACATCTGTCATATTATGATACATTGGATCTACAAACGTCTTGCAACATTTCCTCTACCACATGCATGAATCAACTCGAACCTATACCGGGGTTAGGGTTAGGGTTAGGGTTAGGGTTAAGGTTTAGGGTTAGGGTTGGGTTTAGGGTTAGGGTTAGGGTTAGGTTTAGGGTTAGGGTTAGGGTTAGGGTTAGGGTTAGGGTTATGGTTAACTTATGAACATTCTGAAATTACCCCAAGTAGTCGTTACATTATTATTAAATTAATAAATTAATATTGAAAGATGATTTTGAATGTTTCTGTTAACTTTGCTATTAGTATTTTTAAATGTGTATTCTCACTCTTCTATCAATCTTGTTTTCACGTTAAAATGAGTAAATTAAACGAGTTATAACGATTCAAAGGGTGCAGACATATTTTTGGGGAAATCCTGTATACATATTTATATGTATTATGATTTAATAAATGCTCAGAATTTGTTTTAAAAACATCTTTATTCATACACTTGTTTTTGCCCATTTTATTTTTGATAATACATTCAAGATATTTTCAAAGGGCTTCTTCAGTAATTTTTTAAATTTTTTTTTATCTCACATCAGATTAAACAAAACAAGCAAAAAAAGTACCGTCAACATCAAAATTGTTCCCTCCATTTTACTTATTTATTCCTTTTTTTTTCAAAGTAAACCAACGAAAAAAAATACTAGTTGGTAAATAACCAAAATCATAGTCTCTCCCTCCTTGACAAAGTCCAAAAAAGAGTAGTCAACCTAATAGGTCCCTCACTGTCAGCTAAGCTCTAGCCCCTGTCCTATCGCCGCAATGTGGCATCCTTGTGTTTGTTTTACAAATACTTGAATGGATTATGCTCCGATGAGTTGGCTACTCTGGTGCCCCCTCGACGTAAATTCACTAGACTAACTCGACATTCTACTAAATCTCATTCATTCACTGTGGAGGTCCCCAGATGCCGGAGAGCATTCTACTCAAATAGCTTCTTTCCTCGTGCTGCTGGCCTCTGGAACTTCCTCCCTGCCCCCTGTTTCCCCGACAGTACTGACAGGCAGAAATTTAAAACTAATGTAAACAGACATCTCGCTGCTCAGATCCCAATTTAATCTGAACCACCAATCCTTCTCCCCTTTTCCTTTTTCTCAGTAGTCCCTTACGTTTACAGTGGCGTCCTGCCTTGTTTGGGGTGAATCATGTAAAAAAAAAAAAAAAAAAAAAAACATTCGAAAAATGATCTTATCTTCTTTCATGCTGTAGACCAAAGGGGGCAATCGCAGTTCTTCAACGAATGCCGAACTGCGTTCAGATCACTGCCGGGGTCCAGTGATCTTGCACGGTCTAGAAATACACCATATTGGAACCTAATGGCAGGGACAGCTTCGGATCCGCTTGGGGAGCGACTGAGATGGTCGGAGGGGGAGATCCGCTCTCAGTGGAATTGGGCGCCGGGCTGAAGTTATTTCAATAAGTTTGAGTTTTGTCTGACCTGGTGATTAATCTGGGGTGCGCTGTCCCTTAATGACAAACTCTTCTAAGCTAAAACTAGCCCAACCCCATGTTGCCTGCACTGCACGGATATTGAGGAAGAGACAGCCGAGCCCGCCTTTTGTAATTGCAGCAAGCTGCATGAGTTTTGGAAGTATGTCAACGAGGTTATTGCTCGGATTGTCCCCAAGCAGTTGGTACCCTTAGATGTAACATCTGTAGTGTACAATGTGATGCCTTCCAATGGTGTTTCTAACGATCCTTACCGTAGCTAGACTAGTAGTGTGGACCTCACGCTTAGGCATATAGAGCGGGCGAATTGCCATCTGATAACGATTTGATTTTGCACTTTAACAATCAGCTTAAAGCTTAAATCAGATGTGATAGGAGAAGATTGCACTCTGCGCTATTTAAAAGGAGGTGCATACATACCACTAGTTTGTATGTATTTGGACGAACCAAGTTTGAGTAAGTGTTCCCTGCCTAAGCATAGCGCCCGTCGACATAAGGTTTTATCAGACCCCATCCCAGTTAGCAAAGTCTCTTAGCAAGTGGTACAAATGAGTCCTGGACTCTTTCTTTTTTCTCCACTTAGAAACTGTCTTTCTTGCTTTCGGCCCGTGAAACAACCCAGAAAAACGTGAGCAGCTCATACCTAGATAGATTTGAGAGGGTCCTACTAACCAACACTTAGCATTTTATTTTTCATCAATATCTGTTGTCTTAAGCACCCCACCACCTACCGATGAATTTGAACATATATATATTTTTTGTAAATTAAAAATGTCAAACCATTGAGGATACTGTTTAGTAGGTTTTACCCATAGAGTGAATGTGGTATTTTGGTGACTGAAACTAGTTTAGAGAATAGACCAAGAGGACGACAGCCGACCACCATCCACCCCAACTAATTTTGGCCTTGTGTCACATCTTATTTTGGAATCTCCTTTCTTGGCTGATTTTAAGATGCCAAGTTTCACTTCCATAGAGCAGTGTGGACAAAACGTATATGTATATATATGGCACAATCACGTTGATACATCGGTTCCCATTAGATTACCGAAGTTAAGCGACGTCGAGCTTGGCCACTACCGGGAATACCAGGTGCTGTATATGCTCTCTGCTTATCTCGGCATTGTTTCCAGTCGTCTTGAATTGCTTGCCATTGGAATCAAGCAGTGCCGACTCAGGAGAAGTGTTGTTAGGATTGCGCAACCCTTGCTTCACAATCACACACGCGGGCAGCTCCTGACAGGGCACTCATACGTCGAAATCAACGGGAAAACCCATCATATATATATATATATATATATATATATATATATATATATATATATATATATATATATATATATAGTCTCGGAAGTTTCTCAACCATTAAAACTATATTAAAAAAAACAAAAAAAAAAACTTATAGTCCCAAGTCTTTCAGTGGAAAATCACTCATGTAAGTCAATTCATTTTTTACAGTTATTATATTAGTTTGTTACTAACACTATTTTAAGGGATCATCAGTTGTTTACCATGAAAAACTGTTTCGGGAATTTAAACGTGTGCCTGATTCGCGGTGTGACAAATGGGAGTTGGAGGAGCGGAACGAATAAGAAGGTGCAAAAGTTTGTAGGCAGAGTATAGGTGGTTGCTACTGCTGCTTCTTTCAAAGCTTGGCACCGGTGAACAATTCAGAATTCAGTTTTTAAGTTGTCGACGTCGGTTGCTATTGCTTCTGCTTTGAATACTCAATATTACCTAATAATGTTTTTCAATGCTTGATTGAATTTTTTCAAAAACGGAGTGTGTCGTACACTTAAGTTTAACCATTCTATCTTCTATTTATCTCATTGTAAGCTGGGTATGTGTGACAAAGTATGTGCCTTGAAAATAACCAATACAGGATGTCATACATTTTTAAAATTATCGATTATGCGAAATCTCAATGTTTATATAAACACTGTCAAAAACTGAAGCCGAGGTCGAAAATCGACTGTTTTTGTTAACATATATATATATATAGATATATATATATATATATATATATATATATATAGATAGATAGATACTCGGTACTTCTACTGTTTACGGACTGTGCTATTTTTAGATAGGATTTTCAAATTAAATTCAATTTTTATGGTATCGTTTGTTCATTAAGTTGTTTGGTGAAAGTACAGAATAGTTAACAAAGCACCTCTCCCCGATGTTAAAAATGGGGTTGTAAATAATAACGTTATTATTTCAGCACGGTCCGTAAACAGCAGAAGTACAATCTACTCAAATAGGTTGGAAGAACTAGTGACTTGTGGCATCGAAAAACTCGTATATGGCTAAAAGATGCATTCGGTTTCGAAGCTCGAATTTGTAATCTTTGGAGAGTCCGGAGTCATTGGTTAGACACTATTACTCTCAGGTCAATTTTGACTCGGAGTGGTAATAACTTTAATGGTCTTATCTCTGGGTCATATATAATCTATTCTTTGCAAACTATTTATTCACAAAATATACACCTAAAAACAACCAGACCAAGACAAGATGTCATACATTTTCGAAATCGTCGATTCAAAAATCCTGAAAAAAAGTAAATACTTTATTCTAAACAGAAAAAAATTAGATTGGAAAGTTTTGGAAGGAAAACGATTTAAAATGATTCCTTTGGGAATTGTTTGGCGGATAAACATTACAAGAAAATATATTGTCAGTAGTTCTAACACAGATTCCTTGAACCTAAAACCAAAATATTATTCGAACAAATCGCGTTAGGAGTTTCCAATTTGAGGGGTTTAGGGCGTATAGAGTACCCTCTTAGTTGTCATTTCTCACAGGAACCCTCTCACCAGAGTGATTGTTGTTGTTGGGTTTGACGGCATGTCAACCACGATATTAACCTCACTTTCATCGCAGGAAGATGTGGCACAAGGTCTGAAGCAGTGTACCATAGATAGTGCACTCTGGTACCGCAAAATTACTGAGCAACCCAGTCGGCATTCCACGGTAGGTGCCACTCAGGCGATTAGCAGTAAACCTATCCTTTCTCAAAGAGTAAAAGTAAAGCCTGAGATTCTTTGAACCTAAAACCAAATATTATTCTAACACACCAGCTTGAAATCCCCCTTATTTGCCATTATTCCAAGGTCCATTCTCGGCCGGAGTCGTCATACCTGCCACGGTCCCAGAACAAAATTAAGTAGGCCCTCTCAACCGGGCTATAAAACTTCTCACACCTGCCAGTATCCTATACCTCTACAAAACCACCATTTGCCGTGCATGGAGTACTGTTGCCACATCAAATCCACTATCTCTTGGACAGGGTGTGAAATATAAATGTCTAACCTAATAGGTCCCGAACTGCCCACTAAGCTCCAACCCCTGTCGCATCGCCACAGAGTTGCATCACGTGGAGATGTTCACTATATTAGAAAGCTGAAGTTCTACTTTGTAGATCAATTACATTTTTTTCTATCTCACTGTCAGTGCTATAAAAGGTCCAACTCCATAAATGAAGGTGAAGATGATGCATAAAAATGTTCAAGTTCTGTTGCTGATTATACATTCATAGACATGGACCGACTTTTAGTATTAGTTAAAATGGATGGCCACATTTAATGCTAACAAGACAAAACTCCTTTGCATTAACAACTACAAGAAACCTTTCCAACCACTAGTTGTCATGGCTGATAATACAGGTCCCGAGAGTCCAACGTTTTAACTCCTCGATCTGACATTCTCAGACAACATGAAGTCGAATAAGTACGTAGAAGATGCTGTCAAGTCTGTGGCAAAGAAGGTAGTCTCCCTCTACCAGTCTAGAAAACTTCTCACAACTACGAGTATCTCTATCTCTATAAAGCCACTATTTGCCCGTGCATGACGTACTGTTGCCACATCTGGGCCAGTACACCAATCACAAGCCTTTCCCTCTTGCTAAAAGAGTTTCGAACCTAACTGCTCTGTCTGCCGAGCTTTAGCCTTTATCGCATCGCCGCAGGGTTGCATCCTTGTGCTTGTTTAAGAAGTACTTCCACAAAACGAGTTCTGATCAACTTACTCCACATGTGCCCCTTAAACGAAAATACCTTCGACCCACCTGACTAGCTGCTAAATCCCA
This sequence comes from Sepiola atlantica, assembly GCA_963556195.1. Classification (NCBI taxonomy): domain Eukaryota; kingdom Metazoa; phylum Mollusca; class Cephalopoda; order Sepiida; family Sepiolidae; genus Sepiola; species Sepiola atlantica. The sequence continues at coordinate 37,049,575 of OY744539.1, forward strand.
CCCTTTGACTGTAGAGGTCCCTAAATGCCGGGAGATTTTCTACTCTAGTGACTTTATTCTTCAGGCCACTTTCAGTTGGAATTCAGTCCCTTCTCCCAGAAAAGTAAAAGTAATTTGAATAAATGTCTTGCCGTCCAAATCCCTATCCGGATTGTCTCCCTATAAATCTAAGCTTCAATGGAAATATGGCTTGTTTGGAGTGAATAAAAGTTTTAAAAAAATGTCCTGCGTATGACATGAACTTGCATACAGTAATGTGATTTCAGTTTGTGAGTTTTACAGGAGCTGAGGGTTACTTCTTATTTGCAAGTACTCCCAGGTCCATTCTCAGTTACAAACTATTTGTTTAGAAAAAATATTTCTTAAAAAACAACTAAAGCAAACACCATGAATAAATATTAGAAGATTTTAAGAACATAGTAAAATGATTTGGTTCGGCATTAGATTAAACAAAATGTGCAGGTTTAGTTATAAAGAAGTAGAAAGTTTTAGCCACCTGACATCTACTTGTAAGATTCGGCTATTATACAATACGACACAATGGAGTGTGTAGATACCTCTACTGGACCATCTGTAAAAAATTGAACATCGAGTGTAGCCGCAAGTCTTGGGAACATACACCAGAAATAACTGTTGGAAATAAGTCAAACACCAACCACTATGATTATGCAATTCTTACAGCTACAAAATAGAAAACTGAACTGTTAAACCTGATATAATGATATGAGACGAGGAGAGAGTATAACCCCTAGTTCAAAGCAGTGTTACTAATGATGCTGGCTTAAATAGATCTGAGAGGGAAGAGATAACTAAATACTAAGGTCTTATGTACGACATGAAAAGAAACTGGAATCTTAGGAAGATCTTCATCATTCCAGTAATCATAGAAGCTACCAGGCGTATGACAAAGAATTTCAAAAACTACCTTAACCAAGTGCAAGAAAAATGAAAGCAATTGAGCTTAAAGGGACGGTTAGAATCATAAATCATAAAAAGATCTCTCGATTGGAGTCTTTGAAATAGCGGGTGAATATCTAGCATCCGGTAGAATGCCCCATCCCCAGTAAAACAAAAAGATAAGAACATTGAAAAAAAATCTAAAGAAAGTAAACATAGACGCCAGGCATATTTCATGAAATGTAAATCGTTAGGTGGTCTGAACCAATGTTTGAGGATTCGGGAAATGATTAGCAGCCCATACTCCTGCCCTTCACGCACTCACAAATGCGCGCATACACCAACTTAACAACTTGAATCAAATTAAAAAAATCACACAAAGGTATTTTGGATCATGTCATTAAAGAGGATAGGTTCACTGAATTAGCCTGATTTTTCCTCTCATACAAATATTACCTACTAGACACAATCTTCGAGTGTCTTCGGTCTCTCTGTACAAGGGTTTGTGAGGTCAACCTTACATGAGGATACTTCCCCTACAAGTAAACCTTGAGCAAATATTCGAAATAACATAATATTTAAAGCCCAAATAAGATCCCCTCAACACGGCTATACACTGGCTCATACGAGGAATTGTGCACCTTCTCCTAGTGATGTTACCTCAAGTAACAGCACTTAGCTGGATACTCCACCAGACTAGATGAATTCTTGTACTGGATTCCGGTAAGACCAAGAGAGAACAAATAAAATAGATTATAACATAGTTTAATGCTTAATTGGGAAGAGGAAAATCACTGTTCTTAACTTTACTAATTCAACGTTTGACAGGTAATGGATAACTTTAACGGAATATACGAATATCTAGGTATCTCATATAGAGATCAAGTGTTAGCCCCAGGAAGGGGCTCCTTGATTTCTGAGAACTTCGACTGAAGTAAAATGAAACAGAAAAATATATATAGTATAAATATATACTTATTACAAGTAAGCTACGCTTATACGCTTAGGTTTCATTCCCGGGGGAAATTATCAGGCAAATTGTTAATTAGTCTGATGATTTTCTAGAATGAGAATATAAACGTTTCTGTAGAAATATAGAGATTTGGGATCATTTCCATTGTTATTCCCGGAGAATTATATACGCATGATATACATTTCATCAACATGGGATATATTTGAAATTTTAAAGGAGATTCAGACCCTTCCATTGTTATTCCCGGAGAATTTTATACGCATGATATACATTTCATCAACATGGGATATATTTGAAATTTTAAAGGAGATTCAGACCCTTCCATTGTTATTCCCGGAGAATTTTATACGCATGATATACATTTCATCAACATGGGATATATTTGAAATTTTAAAGGAGATTCAGACCCTTCCATTGTTATTCCCGGAGAATTTTATACGCATGATATACATTTCATCAACATGGGATATATTTGAAATTTTAAAGGAGATTCAGACCCTTCCATTGTTATTCCCGGAGAATTTTATACGCATGATATACATTTCATCAACATGGGATATATTTGAAATTTTAAAGGAGATTCAGACCCTTCCATTGTTATTCCCGGAGAATTTTATACGCATGATATACATTTCATCAACATGGGATATATTTGAAATTTTAAAGGAGATTCAGACCCTTCCATTGTTATTCCCGGAGAATTTTATACGCATGATATACATTTCATCAACATGGGATATATTTGAAATTTTAAAGGAGATTCAGACCCTTCCATTGTTATTCCCGGAGAATTTTATACGCATGATATACATTTCATCAACATGGGATATATTTGAAATTTTAAAGGAGATTCAGACCCTTCCATTGTTATTCCCGGAGAATTTTATACGCATGATATACATTTCATCAACATGGGATATATTTGAAATTTTAAAGGAGATTCAGACCCTTCCATTGTTATTCCCGGAGAATTTTATACGCATGATATACATTTCATCAACATGGGATATATTTGAAATTTTAAAGGAGATTCAGACCCTTCCATTGTTATTCCCGGAGAATTTTATACGCATGATATACATTTCATCAACATGGGATATATTTGAAATTTTAAAGGAGATTCAGACCCTTCCATTGTTATTCCCGGAGAATTTTATACGCATGATATACATTTCATCAACATGGGATATATTTGAAATTTTAAAGGAGATTCAGACCCTTCCATTGTTATTCCCGGAGAATTTTATACGCATGATATACATTTCATCAACATGGGATATATTTGAAATTTTAAAGGAGATTCAGACCCTTCCATTGTTATTCCCGGAGAATTTTATACGCATGATATACATTTCATCAACATGGGATATATTTGAAATTTTAAAGGAGATTCAGACCCTTCCATTGTTATTCCCGGAGAATTTTATACGCATGATATACATTTCATCAACATGGGATATATTTGAAATTTTAAAGGAGATTCAGACCCTTCCATTGTTATTCCCGGAGAATTTTATACGCATGATATACATTTCATCAACATGGGATATATTTGAAATTTTAAAGGAGATTCAGACCCTTCCATTGTTATTCCCGGAGAATTTTATACGCATGATATACATTTCATCAACATGGGATATATTTGAAATTTTAAAGGAGATTCAGACCCTTCCATTGTTATTCCCGGAGAATTTTATACGCATGATATACATTTCATCAACATGGGATATATTTGAAATTTTAAAGGAGATTCAGACCCTTCCATTGTTATTCCCGGAGAATTTTATACGCATGATATACATTTCATCAACATGGGATATATTTGAAATTTTAAAGGAGATTCAGACCCTTCCATTGTTATTCCCGGAGAATTTTATACGCATGATATACATTTCATCAACATGGGATATATTTGAAATTTTAAAGGAGATTCAGACCCTTCCATTGTTATTCCCGGAGAATTTTATACGCATGATATACATTTCATCAACATGGGATATATTTGAAATTTTAAAGGAGATTCAGACCCTTCCATTGTTATTCCCGGAGAATTTTATACGCATGATATACATTTCATCAACATGGGATATATTTGAAATTTTAAAGGAGATTCAGACCCTTCCATTGTTATTCCCGGAGAATTTTATACGCATGATATACATTTCATCAACATGGGATATATTTGAAATTTTAAAGGAGATTCAGACCCTTCCATTGTTATTCCCGGAGAATTTTATACGCATGATATACATTTCATCAACATGGGATATATTTGAAATTTTAAAGGAGATTCAGACCCTTCCATTGTTATTCCCGGAGAATTTTATACGCATGATATACATTTCATCAACATGGGATATATTTGAAATTTTAAAGGAGATTCAGACCCTTCCATTGTTATTCCCGGAGAATTTTATACGCATGATATACATTTCATCAACATGGGATATATTTGAAATTTTAAAGGAGATTCAGACCCTTCCATTGTTATTCCCGGAGAATTTTATACGCATGATATACATTTCATCAACATGGGATATATTTGAAATTTTAAAGGAGATTCAGACCCTTCCATTGTTATTCCCGGAGAATTATATACGCATGATATACATTTCATCAACATGGGATATATTTGAAATTTTAAAGGAGATTCAGACCCTTCCATTGTTATTCCCGGAGAATTTTATACGCATGATATACATTTCATCAACATGGGATATATTTGAAATTTTAAAGGAGATTCAGACCCTTCCATTGTTATTCCCGGAGAATTATATACGCATGATATACATTTCATCAACATGGGATATATTTGAAATTTTAAAGGAGATTCAGACCCTTCCATTGTTATTCCCGGAGAATTTTATACGCATGATATACATTTCATCAACATGGGATATATTTGAAATTTTAAAGGAGATTCAGACCCTTCCATTGTTATTCCCGGAGAATTATATACGCATGATATACATTTCATCAACATGGGATATATTTGAAATTTTAAAGGAGATTCAGACCCTTCCATTGTTATTCCCGGAGAATTTTATACGCATGATATACATTTCATCAACATGGGATATATTTGAAATTTTAAAGGAGATTCAGACCCTTCCATTGTTATTCCCGGAGAATTATATACGCATGATATACATTTCATCAACATGGGATATATTTGAAATTTTAAAGGAGATTCAGACCCCATGGCTCCCTTAGGTTATGAGAGCACTTAGAGATTCGGGATCATTTCTATTGTCCTCCCCAGAAAACTTTATACATATAATTTAAATTTCATAAAAACAGGATATATTTGAAGTTTTAAGGGGTTATTCACTCAGGGGTGCACTAAGAGATTTAGGAACTCTTCAATTGTTATGATCGGTAAATTTTATACAAGAATACACTTTTAGATTATATGTAGATTCTCTAACCTTTCTTTCTATAGGGAACACGCTAACATGAACACACACTCATACAGACATTGAGTTATATATATATATATATATATATATATATATATATATATATAAATATATATATATATATATATATATTTATATATTATGTAGTTTTATGTAGTTTAATGTAGTTTTATGTAATTTTTTTTTATTGGTGATTGTAGAAGACATAAAATATATACATAGTTCTAGATACATACATCGCGTTAAAAGAGAGAGAAAGAAGCAGACAAACAGACGTACAGACAGACGTACAGGCAGACAGACAGACAGACAGACAGACAGAAAGACAGACAGACAGACAAAACAGACAGACGGACAGACAGGCGTTATGTACTAAATATACCAAAATTCTTCACTGACATTTTATATTAAAAAAGGAAAATATATTCTTTTGATTCCATTTTATTAAAAAAATATCTCTCTCTATTTTATATCAATTACTTTAAGTTCACACACAATTTTTTGTAGTAGCTCAGTGGTGTAGAATGCAACTAGAGCCCACAATGTAATATAAATATGATTATAATTATTCAGAAAAAATTCCACTTTATTATCAGACAATTGTTTCTGCAGATTCCGAAAAAGTATATTTTCATGATATACAGAATATCATAAACACATAAGAAAAGGCTTCATCGGTGTACATTCGCGACAATCCGGCTATAGAAAAAATAAAAATGCAACAGTATTTATTTAATTTATATATCTCCTTTTCCCTTCTGTTAAAAGTTTAAAATATATTACCACAATCAGATCTTGTTCAATTTTTCTTTTCAAAATGTTGATATTCGATCAATACAACAAAAAGCATGTATCTTCAATTATTTTTAGAAGAGTTAAGGAAAACTTATTCTAAGTATATACTTAAGGTTATATATTTTATTAACATATACTGTTCGTCAAAACCAATTGAGATTAGAAAATGTATCGTGGTTGCAGCCCTGTAATTCTTGCTTCGCCTACGTTGCCCTCCAGTGATCACTCTCTATGAGCGATATTTCTGACAAAGGGGGAAGAAAATTTGATGTTCCCTGGGGTCAGTAGTTTTTAGTAAAATGTCGCTGAGTGGAATGAATGAAGTAATTTCTCTCTTTCTATTTTTGTAGTGGTGTCACTAATAAGGATACTGGAGGTGAACGTTTTACATAGGCTGGCGTTATCCACCTGATAGCCCAAGGACCCAAATCATGGAGTAAATCACAAGAAGGCTGTCCTATCAGCAGGTGCTAAATACTGGAGCTTCTGTATTACCATATGGTGAATGGGATCTGGACAATGCAGTTGTTTTTGGTTGGGCCTTTCGATGCCATATTAGTGGAAACTGCGACGGCTTTTCTCTCTTCAAGGGGTCACATAAATATCTTTCTCTTTCTCTTTCTCTCTCTCTCTCTCTCTCTCTCTCTACTTCTGTATCTATCCTTAACACTTCTGCTGACCTCTTTCTCGAAACTTCAAATCCCACCATAAAAACTGAGAAAACAAATCATAAGCATGAACTCAGAACCCCGAATTCTAACGTAGATCCCTTCCACCGGTGCCCCTTTTCCAATATTAGGGGTCTACGTTCTAATTTTCCAGAGGTTGAAATCCATTTACAGAAGACTAAACCGGACTTGCTACTTGGCAAGTTATTATAGATTACTTCATGATCAGACATTACCTCAAAACGCGACCCCAACACATCCATGATTACGGAATCTGTGCCTACATTAAGGACAGATTTCCATGTGGTAGAGACACTTCTAAAGAAGACCCTGATTCTCCCTATATGTATTTCGTGTTGCACCTGCTTTCATCTTTTCCCTCTATCGTCCTCTCACCGAAGGAGTTACTGTTATTGAGAATATCTCGGATAAAATCGACACGATACTGACTGATTGCCCTTCTGCCAGCCTTCATGTCTTTAATGTTCATAATGTTGACAAAGCCGATGATAAGGAGAGCTTATGCCACGACGTGTCTCTTGTATATGAATTTACTCAAATTGTTAACAAGCCCATACGTGTACCCGATGCTGATGGGTATTTTGCAAGCCTTCTTGTTCTTTTTCAGTGCAAAACTACTGTCCTGTCTCTATTGGGATCACTCAGTTGTCTTAATTAAGATTAACACGAAGTTTAGCAAATTCTTAGATCTCCCTTTCTACCGCAGAGTTTTCTGATACTCAATGGCTGATTAGGACAGCTTAAGATCTTTCATATCTGCAATCCTTCTGAATTAAAAAAAAATAACGTGTCACATCCGATGTACCTGATCGGATAATCGTTAGTATTGAGTGCTTTATACAATCCAAAACATTCTAACAGAGAGAGACCAAACAGCCAGGCATATTACTCCCTTAAATGTGCTGCCGCTATTGCCCACAGGAACAACTATTTCAATTGTTTTTAATGAAATAAATGTCTTGAAACGAAAGCCTCCTTCAAATCTGCTCGGAATCACTTGAAAAGAGTCATAGAAAACGCCAAATAGTCCCATGTCCAATCGTTTAACTGTGGAGTGGCCAATCAAAGGCTTGGCTCCCATGAGTGTTTACGAATAACCAACAGGGCCCTGAACAAATGTAATCCATTCATCCCAACTATTATTAATGGACCTAAGGTTATTTTTTCGGCATCTGACAAAGCCAAAACTTTCGCAAAGAACTTTCGCAAAGAACTTTCGCAAAGAACTTTGCAGCAAATTCCACACTACCTACCCCAGATTTCCTCCCTCCCATGACCAAAAATAACCTAAGCGAAATCCGAATAACTGTCCAAGATGTTGACAAACTTATCAAGAACTTTGATGCCAACAAGACAACTGCTGCTGACAACATTCCAGTCATAGTACTCAAGAACCTGCAACCAGACAAAGACCCTATCCTTACAAAGCTGTTCAATTGTTGTTTAAAGGAGAAATGCTTTTCATCACCCTGGAAGACTTCGCTGATTTGTCCAGTATTTCTTTATCTTTTTCTTTTTCCTTTTCTTTTTTCTCTCCCTTTTTTCTCTCTTTCCTTCTAAATATACCAACATAACGGCTTTTCTCTTCATGATTTCTCTTGATTAAGCGTCTTCACGCTTTTTCATTTAAAATTTTCTGCATATAGCGTTTCATAACGGTTAAAACTGAACACAGATGCTCCTTGAAAGAAATTTCATTATTTACCATTTCAGGCTGTGCTGACGAAGACGGGATTTGGGGATTCAACCCTTTCCTGTCAGAAACCGCCGGCCCATATGTCTGATTATATCTGTATTTATAAATAATATATATATATATATATATATATATATATATATATATATATATATATATATATTGTGTCCGGTTGTATATGAAAAGAAATCAAATAAAGTGCTCGATCATATAAGAGAGCTAATATAATTTATTTAAATACTGTATATTACATATTTCAGCAATGTACCGCGGTTTCATCCAAAAGGGCAGATTTAGACATCTTTAGTAAATCTCTGTGCCCAGTGGAATCGTCGGCAAGCTGAAACGATTGTAGTCATGACCCGATGGAGAATGTTGACGCCATTGCCTACAATCGTTTCAGCATGTCGACAATTCCACTGGACACAGAGATTTACTAAAGATGTCTAAATCTGCCCTTTTGGATGAAACCGCGGTACATTTCTGAAATATGTAATATACGGTATTTAAATAAATTATCTATCTATCTATCTATCTATCTATCTATCTATCTATCTATCTATCTATCTATCTATCTATCTCTTTCTCTCTCTTTCTCTCTCTCTATCTCTCTCTCTCTCTCTCTATATATATATATATATATTATCGTCATGCAGGATAATCCAAACTAATGAACGATGATTATGAATTTCGGAATATATATTCTAAGCAACACGGTGAGTAACATGGGCGCATTATTTTTGTTTTTGTAACTTTTAACAATCATAGGTATTTATATATGTTTATTTATTTTGTTGTACAGGATATACCCACAAACTTATATATCGATAATTATGAATTTTGGAATATATATTCTCGGGAACACGGTGAGTAATATGGCCACATTATTTTTTACCATTTAGGACAGGGATTCTCAACCTTTTTCACGTTAAGTACCCCCTGAGTTATAAAACGATATTTCCGAACCCCCAATAATGTGACAATGGTAATTCATTGACTAATTCTATTATACTACAATAATTCTGCAAAGGATATTATAAAATTATTCAAATTTTGATTCAGACCTTATTCCGAAGAAACATCAGTATTACAAATATTTTACAATGATGCTACACAAGCAGGAGTGAAACAATATTTTCTGAAGTATCAATCAATTATGAAATTCAGTGTGATGGCTGTGCCTGTTTGTTACAAGCAAGGAGCAGTATTAGACAGACACACTCGTAGGTCATGCTCGACATTCAGTCGTGATCGATGTTTAGTTTTCATATTCAACAGCGTTGAAAATCCTTGATCGCACAGTTAAGTACTAAGGAAACATAAGTAAAGAGTTCAAAACTCTTTCAGATACAACAGGGTAAATTTCAATCTTTTTAGACCAGAACTTGGTGAGAGAAAGAGTTTCAAATGCATCTTTTGCAACAGAGTCGTTTACCAACTCTAAGAATTCTTCTTGCATACTATCTGAAAGAAGGTGCACATTCACAATGAATGGGGTTCTGATCAATTTTGATTCTATTTCACTCAATTCGGGAAAGTGAGACTGCAACTCCATCTGCAAAAAAGCAAGATGTGATTTCACAAGCTGCACCACATCTAGTTCCCCAGTGTTTTTACTTTTATCAAGTGCCTCATATAGGTGTTCAAACATGCTTAGATCTCCATCTTTGACCTTGCCTTCCCAATGTTCTAACTTTATGGTGAATGACCATAGTTTGTCCGTGAAATCAATTACTGTGGCAAACCGCCCTTGGAGGAATACGTTGAATGAGTTAAGGCGTAAGAATATGCCATTCACGTAGGCCAGCTTATAAAGCTACATCATTATGAATTTTGGAACACAGCTGCTAGGCGTAAGTGTCGGTAACGTAGGTTATATTTAGTTTAATTTAGTTTCACGCAAAGGAAGCAAAGAAGTAGCGGAAGTCTTTCGTAAACATTCAGACCCCTGCATTCGTCACGTAATCAGTACTCCGCCACTTAATCGACTTGCTTTCTCATTTGGCACATTTGACTCTTATCTCTACAGATATAACTTAGGTCTGTGTATATGTTTATAAATTTGTGTATACATGAATCACTCCTAAACTAATTAACCAATTATTATGAATTTTGGAACATACCTGTTACATGGAAGGGGTCGTAATGTGGGTTATATTTAGTTTAAGTTAGTTTTATGACAAAGAGTATAAAGGCAGTTGGAGCCTTTCCGAAAAATTCAGATAACTCGGATTTTTGTAAACAATAATTGGTGCATTTTAAAAGGTTTTTAAGATGCATAATATATCCAGAACGTCCCATTTGGAAATCCAAATATTTAAATTTTGCATTGAATTTTATCCATAGTAATTAGATTTTTTCATGAATTTCAATTTCTTCTTCAGAGCTTACGTAGCCCAGTGGTAAAGGAAGCCGGACTTCAGTCACCAGTGCCCTACTTACGAATCTCGCTAGAATCAGCCACGCTGATTAGTCGTAAAACGCGAAACACATGAATGACCGTGGATAATTATATATATATATATATATATATATATATATATATATATATATATATATATATATATAATTATTATTCACATACACTATATATATATATAGTAAGTTATGAAAATATATTTATGGTAAGTAAGTTACACAGAGGCTTCCGCGTGTCATCCTCGTAGGGAATCATCAGGCTAAAATACAATTTAATCGCACACGACATTTTCAAAAAAGACTTCCTAAATGTATTAAAAAACATTCCAATATTCTCTGTTTCAAAGTGTAACCTTCACCTCCCCAACACCGAAGCCTTATCTATTCAAGCACGTAAACCCGTCATCTACCAAGCTCGATACGAGAGGGAGAGAGTATCTTAAAATGGTTTTAAAACGTTCTTAATCGACTTTCGTAATAAATTTACAAATTTTAATTTCGTAACTTCATCACGTGCCTGACGATGACTTGCGAGAGTCGAAAACGTTTGCAAATATGACGAGTTCTTATTCACACTAAAGCACAACATTAGATCGTTGGCTCGTAAACTCGAAGTATTGGATCAAAAAATGAAACAAATAAGAACTTTCGCTTCTGCTTAATCAAACATGTATCAAGGAATAATGCTACACAAAACACACACACACACACACACACATATATATATATATATATATATATATATATATATATATATATATATATATATATATATATATAGAGAGAGAGAGAGAGAGAGAGAGCGAGAGAGAGAGAGAGACAGAGAGCTTGCGGAGTCTAGGCTGATGCTGTAACTAAGTTCGAATCTTATGACCGTATGAAATTATAACTTTCTACACTGATGATAGAAAAAGCTTAACACGCCGAAAGGTGAGAAAGAAGAAAGGGGAAAGGGGGAGAAAGGGTAAGGGGAGAAAGGGGAGAAAAGGTCAGGGGAGAAAGGGGAGAAAAGGTTGGGGTATGTAGAAAAGTAAATGATCTCTACAAAATGTCAAAAAGTTGTAAAAAGAGGAAGGAAGGAGGGGGTAAAAGAGAGAAGGGGCCGGGGGAGAGAGGGTGGAGAAGGAGACAGGGGGGAGAGAGAAGGAGTCAAAGGGGAGACGGGAGAAAGAGAGAGAAGACGATGAGGGGGATGGGTAAAAGAAAGAAAATGATTTCCACCTGCTTAACAGACTATTAAAAATATTAATTTATTTAAAATTTAAATGGAATTTATTGAATTGCATTAACACTGAAAATGGAAGACACCAGTGAAGGACAAACAACAAACAAATCGTTAATTTCATTTTAAATTTATAATTAACAATTGTTTTTTTTTTAAAGTATTATTAAAGAACATTTCTTTAATGAATAATTTGATTAACTAGGAGGAAATATTTTATTATACAGCAATTAAATTTGAGGTAATCTTGATGTAGGTGAGGACTAAAGGATAAAATGAGGGAAGCGAAAAATGTTTCATATACTTAGGATTAACAAAATCATTCTTGAAGTTATTCTCCCGGGGTTCAACCTGACCCTTAACGGTGGTTACGATTTTCATACTAAGTCGAGGACACGCCCTCGACAATCAGTTCGCCAGAGTCTTGGCTATTCGATATAGATGGCTTGTGTTCTGTCGGGCTGGAGTATAGTTCTGTGCAGGAGGTCCGCATTCCCAGGCCTTACCTTCTCTTTTGAGAAGAGGTTATTTTTATTGCAAATCGCCTGAGGCGCCTCTACAGAGGAATGCCAACGGGGCTGCTCAGGTATTTTTTGTAGGCCAAAGTGCTCTCTCTCTCGGGCGCTGGTATTTTAACCCCCACCTTTCGACTTTGTGTCACATCTTCCGCCGGTGGAGAGAGGTAAGTACTATCTCCGATCGTGTTCTCGGATAGCGAGTTAATTTTTTCAGAGTTTTTAAATCAGTTTTCAGACAGTTTACTTTTTCGGTGGTGGTGGGGAGGGGGGGGGGAATAAACACTCTGATTTCATTCATAGTAACTTTTTTAGCAAAAAAGTCAGCCCATGAGCAGAGTTTATTTCCTAGAACTACCTGTCTGTAACACTCGATACCACGGGGCTGCTTCCCAGCTGACTACAACATAGTTTTTTTAAGTCCAATGTAAACACATTCTTGTTGAGTCGTCCTTTTAAGTAATCAAATTCTGCTCAATTTTCACCAATCGTTACACATTATTACAATGTTGTCAACCCGGCACACTTATTAACCCATATCCTCGAGTGGCCTTTGGGCCGTGATAAGTAGTGACTCGTTAGTAAAAAAAATAATTTTATGAGGTGAAACTTCCGCTTAAGATTATGAACGTTTGCCAACATTTGCCACCAGCTTTTCAAAGCGTGTGAGAACCGCAAAACTTGATTTCGGAAAGAACTATTTTTGTTTTTACTAATAAATCACAACTTATTAATGATGCAAGTTTAAGCAGATGAGTTTATTCAATCTGCACGTCTAGAGATGAAAATGCTATTTCAAACTTAAGCGTGACAGACAGGCGAAAATACTATTTCAAACTTAGGTGTGACTGACCAATTGAATGACGGACAGAACCTCTTATAGAGATCACTAGACGCGCCTTAAAATATGGAGATATATTTTATGCTTTCTTTCTATCTTATATATAAAAGAAAGTGGCATTTCCCCTATTTCATTGACCGGAATAGCTCCATAAACATAAGCTGCATATAGAATTCTGCTTCATATGTGCTTCAGTCAGATTATTGGTCCGTGTTTCTAAAAAATCGTTGTAGAGAGTCAGGGGGTTTGAAAGGTGCCGGAGTCGTAAGCATGCTAAGAGTCAAAGTCGAATTTGGAGTCGGATTTTTTAATATGTGAATAATCAATGCTTGAATATTAGAAGACTTTAAAATAAGGAGTCGGAGTTGGATATTTTGAAATTTCATGAATCCGAATCGGAGGTTTTCGAATGCTAGGAGGCAGAGTCGGACCTCATAGTTCCGACTCCGTAACTCAAGTAATAATGAGAGTTCATCCTTCAACCCAAAAGCACCGTAAAATGAAATACGATAAAAAATTAATTAGAGTCATTTTTTCGTATTAAAACGTCTGTAAAAATACTTATATGGGGTTCAGATGGAGGAACTAGAGTTTCTTGGGTTCTTTATTTTTCCCGGGAAAACGCCTGTGTAAGGGTGCCGCTTGTTGTTAAGTAAATAAAAAGTATTCTACCGTTATTCGACCTGTGCGGAATTGTTCAGTCGCAGCAAATCGTAACATTAGCGTAAAGTTAGACTACAGAAAACAGTTGATTACAACGTTACAGTAATGTCGCCTATTTCCTAAACACGTAACATCGTTGCTACATTACAAACACCTTCCGTGTTAGCTGGGTCCGAGTGTAACATACAAAAAGATCACAATAGCCATTTCCTGATATCCACGCTTACGAGGACTGACTTTCACTCCAGACCTGAAATAGAGAACTTTCATCAAATCTCTGGTTAAAGTCGCTGAAAAAATAGTTGGATCATTCTACTGCTCCAGAAAGTACCTAACTCCCGACGCAATCCTCTACTTTTATAAGAACCACATACGTCATAAAATGGAGTACTGCTGCCACATCTGGGGGGGGGGGGCACGCTTTCTTGCTTTGACAAAGTAAAAATCGACTTCGCAATCTAGTGGAGGATGATCTCTTTTCTTCCCTCTAACAATTTTCACACAGAAGAGATGTTTCTAGCATCTCTTTATTGTATCGCTATATTCATGGTAGGTGCTCGACTGAGCTTCAATCCTTGACTATCCCTCTATATAAAACATTTACAGCAAGTACTCGCCCAGCTACAACCACAGCAAATAACTTTCCTTTCTCTCTTTCTCTTTATTTCTCTTTCTCTCTCTCTTTCTCTCTCTCTCTTTCTCTGTCTTTCTAACCCTAACCCTTAATTTTCTTTTCTCTCTCTCTCTTTCTCTTTCTCTCTCCCTCTTTCTCTCTTTCTCTCTCTCTTTCTAACCCTAACCCTAACTCTAACTTCCCCTCTCTCTCTCTTTCTCTCTCTCTTTCTCTTTCTCTCTCTCTTTCTCTTTCTCTCTTTCTCTCTCTCTTTCTAACCCTAACCCTAACCCTCACCCTAACTTTCATGTCTCTCTCTCTCTCTTTCTCTCTCTCCTTCTCTCTTTTTCTATATCTCTCTTTCTAACCCTAACCCTAACATTCCTTTCTCACTCTTTTTTCTCTCTCTTTCTCTTTCTCTCTCTCTTTCTACCCTAACCTAACCCTAACCCTAACTCTAACTTCCCCTCTCTCTCTCTTTCTCTCTCTTTCTCTCTCTCTTTCTCTCTCTCTTTCTCGCTCTCTCTTTCTCTCTCTAACCGTAACCCTAATTTTCCTTTCTCTCTCTCTCTATCTATCCCTCTTTCTCTCCCTGTACCAAAAACCAAACGGAACTTCCATGAACAAAGTTTATTTCCTAGACTATCTTATTTGTGGAACAAAATATCACGAGGCTGCTTCCTAACTAACTACAACGTGATAGTTTTCAAGTCTAAAGTAAACAAATACTTGTTGAGCCGTTATCTTGGATAATCAATTCATCTTAAGTAATCTTCTGTCCAACTGACAATCATTTTTTATTTTTTAAACACTTTTGTTCACCCCCAAACAAGACTGGGACGTAAGGGACTACTATGAATCAGGAACATCTTAAGTGGGGAGTTGTGCAGCGAGATGAGTGTTCACATTACATTTAAATGTCAGCATGTTGGTACAGTCGGGGAAATATGAAAATAGAAGGGAATTCCAAAAGGCTAGCAGTTATTAGAGTATAAAGTTCTCCTGCATCTGGGGACCTTCACGGTGAAGGGTGGGATTTTGCTGACTGACAGGTTGATCGAGGATGTGACAAAGCATCCGGGCTTATGGGGATCGGGTATCCTAGTTACGCGCTAGTATGCATCTTAGTGATGATGCTAGACCCTGCGTAGAAACGAAGTGGAGATATGGAGCTAGTACATATATTCGACGTGAAATCGGTTATCCAAACAGGGCTTGTTTAGGGCGCCGGCCTGGCTGGAAAAGTCGTGTTGAAAGTCGGTTTTGTTTAACCCCACACAGGGCCGAAGCTTCACAGATGTCAGCTTAGAGATAACGGAAACCCCATTTTATTTCAGAGACAGCGTTTGGCAGGAGACCCGCGCGAGCTGGACAAGTTAATCATCTAAACTTATCGGTATTAATTAGGGAAGACGACCTCTGCCCCACAGCGAAAGAAAAAGAGTAATTGTTTTATTATCACGCAAAAAAATCAGAGAGAGAGAAATTTATTTATTGGTGTCGTGGGAGAGGACGCGCTCCCCAAACCTCGAGAGAGGAAGAAAAACATAGAAAAATATGGTAGAGAAAGCGAGGGTGTGGCAATACACTTCTCAATAAAGGAAATTACGTTTTTGGCGAGAAGAAGGAAATGACAGAACGAGCTGGACGGCGAGACGAGCCAGTCGCGAATCATCACGCCATGAATAGAGAACACGACAAACCCATCGTTTTCCTTAACATAGTTTAGTGACTTAAATAACAATTTGCGAATGGATTCGCGCACAGAGAGAACCGGAGAATAATTTGGGAACAACACGCTTTTTTCTTTTTGCTAAAGACATTTACCATATGATAGGCATTAATTCAACGTAAAATCAATTCTTTTCTTTTTATTGGTATTAATAATTATTCTGTTATACAAAAAGACCCGACCGAGTTGTTGAACATTATTCTTTTCGCTTGTTCTGCTTGAATAATCTTTTCCTCTCACAGAGCCAGCCGATTGCTATCACTCAGTAATCGTTCGCTGATATAAACAGTTTCAACGTAAGAGTTAGACGAGATCAACGAAGACATCATCATCATCATCGTCGTCATCCCGGCCTAGAGGAATTTAGATCAACATATTTTTTTTTATTGCCACTACGACGATCGGCTGAAGAGTGTTCACGGTCTGGCAAGATCTGTCGCACGAGTGCGGTTCACAAGGGTATTTACCTAGAGTGGGCACCAGGTTCGAAAGTTCGTTGGAAAATATTCCATTAAAGTACTTGTAAAACAAGCACAGTGATGCAACATTGCGGCAACGGGACAGGGGCTGGAACTAGTTAGATAAGATGGGACCTATTAGATTAGAGACTTTATTTTTAACCTTGTTCAAGAACAAGAGGTTGTTGCACTAGCCCAGGTGTGACAACAATGCCCATGTATGGTCAAATAGTGGTTTTGTAGAGATATAGAATACTGGCAGGTGTGAGAAGTTTTCTAGCACGGTAAAAGAAGCCCATTTTTTTTGCAGCAGCCTTGGCATTGTCTTCTATGTATTAGTTCCAATTAATGTAATCTGTGCATGTTAGGCCAAGTAGTTTGGATGATGAACTATTAGCTATAGCAATCGGTGGCTGAAAAGGTTACTTATAATTGTTGAAGTAAAGAAGCCTTGTGTTAGTAGCATTAAATGTTACTATCCATTTATGTCCCCATTTAACTACAGACTAGAGGTCATTTTCTAATGATTCAGTCATTGCCTTGGTAATATGTGTTTCCCACATGTCAGGAATACAGCGTGGTGTCATCAGCAAATATACCCATTTCCGACACAATTGCATGAGGAATGTCGTTTATGAAAATTAGAAGTAATAACGGCCCGAAGGTCAACCCCCGGGGCATAGCTGCATTAATGTCATGTTGTTTAGATGTACAATCATCAAGGACAACCTGGATCTTTTTTTTTGGGGGGGGGACTAAAACCGATCTGATTATATTATATATTTGTCTAGTAATACCGTACGAATTAATTTTCATCAGACGACCTTCATGTCAGACCCTGTCAAAAGCCTTGGATATATCAAGTGCTACCGCCCAGTGTATGGTAAATGCGTTCCGAGATGGCTGTTAGCATATCTGCAGTAAAACGGGCTTGCCTAAATCCATTCTGTTCGTCATAAAAACACCTTAGCATAAACGAAAGGGTGGACTATCGCTATATTAATTAATGATTCAAAGACCTTAGTAAAGAGCGGGAGGAGGCTGATAGGGCGATAACTTTGCGGGTCAGTTCTTTCCCAAGAATTCTTGAACACTGGTACCACAGAGGCAATTTTCCAGCTACAAGGGAAGCAAGATTCGGCAAGACATTTGTTGCAGAATTTAGAAAGGATAGGGGCCAGCTCAACAGAGCATTTCTCTAAGACTATAGCGAAATAGAAATACAGGAAAAAGAGCACTTAGCTATGAAGTGATGAGGCTTTGTCTTCATTCACCCTTTACTGAACGTTTGACCATTTGTCCGTACTTCCATAGCTCTTTAATCCGTATTCTCGAGTGGCTTCCAGGCCTTGATAAGCGGCGACACATTAGTAAAATAAAAAGATATAAAATTTACCATGGGTTCATGTGGACAATTCTAGTATGAATTTTAGCAACTTTGAACCTAATCTTGTTTAGATGTGTAGCATTAGTCTCTCTATCCTTTATATATATATATATATATATATATATCTATATATACATATACATATACATATACATATACATATACATATACATATACATATATAGCAATAGATAAAGTGAAAGAATAAAATAAGGTGCGAATAAAATTTTATTACAATTAAATGTTCAGGCAAAGTTCTTTAATGAGTTTTCAAAGAAAATTTCTCTCTCTTTATATATATATATATATATATATATATATATATATATATATATATATATATATATGTGTATGTTTATCATCTATCTACATGTACGTTTCGTCCTTTTTAATCGCGACTCATCAGCATAAGGATATGACTATTCACTACTCGTCGCGTGATTCGAAAAACGGGATACGAGTATTTTACTACTCAAATCCCGACACCTAGAACCATTCGACCACTGCCGGATAGCTAAATAAAGTGTGATAATTCTAACACTTATTTCGGTGGCTTGACGTCATAAGAGCGTTCAAACGATGAATTCATAGCTAGTGACGTCATGCTGTGTTAACACTAAACTCACAGTGCCCATCTAGAGGGTTTTCTAGGGTCTGCATATATATATATATATATATATATATATATATATATATATATGTGTGTGTGTATGTGTGTTTTTCTTTATTCTTTTTCTGGTATTCTAATCTACTATACATAATTATTGATTCCAATATTGAATTTAATTCTAGGCCTACTAAGGCGGTCATTATCAACTCAACATATGCACTGCTTCATTGAAACTAAATCTTTACTGTTCTTATTTCTCACCACACAAGGACTAATGGGTCCTTTTCTCCCCATATGTGGTCAGCCAAACATAACTTTTCAATATTTCAACGTATGGCTTTTCTATGTTCATCTGATATTACTTTTAATGTCGATCAGAATTATTTTCGAGCACCGACAGATATTGTGGTGTGGCGAGACAATTTATTTCCGAGCATTTTCTTGTGTGGTCAGTTTTCTTTCTCCATTGAAAGTGTAATCTCCAGCATCAGTGATAAGTGACTTACGTGTCTGCCGTTGAACCATTATACCTTGGATCAATGTCACTTTAAGTTAACTGTTTCAGATCAAATTCGAGAAAAAATGGTTATCGTTCAAAAGAACTTACAAAACAGAATGCTGATTGAACTGCAAGATATTCAACGTGTGAAAATCGTTTAAAAACAAATGGAATTTAAAAAGAGTTTTTAGAAAGTTTATTCTATCAGTTGTCTTTAAAAGCGTGGTGTCGCAGCCAATATACCCATCTCGAACACAATTGCATCAGGACTGTTTACAGATTATTAACTTCACCAAAGAAGTTATTTTTCACTTGCCGGTTGTCCGTCGGTTTCTCTGCTTGTTCTATACTCATTTCTGTGATGCGTCTTAGTATCACCTATTCAGCCGTGATCTTTTAGTTGTTTTAATTTCTCAGAGACCACACATGTTCAAATCACACACGCCCAGATTTAATTCCGCTTAGAAAATATTTTGTCCGACTCGGAGTTATTTTCAAATGATCACCATCTAAAAAAAGGAACGTCACTCTATTATTCGTCTATACGGAACAAACAATTTATGTTTTGGCAAAAACCCGGCAGTTAAAAAAAAAAGCTAAAAAAATTGTAAACAGTAAATTATAAATAATAAACATTTTGTTTTCAATTTTTCAATTCTTATTAACAGAATATTTTTTTATACGATATAATATTTTGTGGGGGGTGAGGATGAAGTTATTCTATATCAGGCGCAATGGCGACAAAGGTATTACCCTCGCAATACCACCAGCGTGATACGCTGCAAGAACCAGTCCAGTTTGCATTTAGACAATGTGGTGTTATTTCTGTATACTTTAATTCCTGAATATGATTATGCGGAGATCATACATACACTTACAATTATTTTCCGTGGCCCCTATGTATACTCTTTTGTTCATTGTTGATATTATTATTTACTGTTGCTTTGTATATGACATCATCTGTTAAACACTTATTACTTAGTGGGTAATTACGTTTTATTCTACAATTACATAAGCTGCTATTATTATTGACGTTAATAGCATCGTAAGTACTATGACTGTTATTATTGTTAATTATGTTTTATTGTGCTTATTTATTATTGATTACATTTTATCGATGCAGCGATAACTAAGTTTAATGCTATTCATAGCTTATTGTTTTTAAGGAAATGTTTTTCTATTATCCTCAATATTATTTAACCTACTGCCACTGGAGTAAAAGTTAAATAATTATATCATTAAAAATATTAACTTCGCCACAGAGAATATTTTTTTAATCGGCATTTGTCTGTCTGCTTGCTGTACATTCATTTACATGATGCGTTTTAATGTTACCTATTCAGCCGTGATATTCTAGTGGTTTTAATTTCTTAGGGACCGCACGTGTCTAACTGATTGCTCTGTTGAAATCTTACACTTTTTGCAGTAAACTGAACCCCTCGTGGTTCGAAACTATGCCTTGAAGAAAGAATCCCCGATTACAACCGAAACCTATGAAGTACTTTAATTTCTCTATGAATATACCTGACCAGGTATTCAAATACCAGGGTTCATAACTGTACGCTTTATATTCAGGTTCATCGTCTAGATATGCCATCAAGACAGACACTGCTAACTAATACTAACTCAATCTTCTCCATCTATAGCATTCCGACCAAATTAATATCTAAAAGAGAAACAGAGAACCGGACTAGCATAAAAAATGTTGTATCTGTTTTGTTCTAGATAAGAGAGTAAAGAAACCCGCCTCAGCTGGGACAATTCCTATTTTTATCACATTCAGAGTTCCCCTTTAAAAGCTTAAAAACCGATTTCATGTCTAGCATTGCCCCCCCCCCGTGATGAAGCAAGTATATAGGAACAAGTTTTAGCGAGTACAAAGAATCAAATGAAAGATTGGCCCAGGAAAAAATCGGGTCACAGGTTGTCTACTAGATTACACTTCAAGACTCCTAGGGATCTAGTGTAGTAAAAAAATGTAGATCTTTTGGTACTAGTCCAGGGTTTGCGCCTAATTTCCGTGACTGCTCGGCCGCGGCGATCCGACAGGTCACGGAAGCGTCCGAGACCTGCCGAGTCGAAAACGAGGTTGTCGAGACGAAAACGCGGCTGTATAAACAAAACCGAAAAATCGTGCAAAAAAAATGGAAGGTTGGCAGACGACAATATAAGACGATGAATATACGGAAAGAAAAAGAAATGCATATTGTAATGTACATACACTCAGACTGGGAAACCACCGGATCTATATTCACAAGGGACATCAGCCACACAAACACCGGGCACTTCCGACTGGGCTGACTCAGCGTGTTACCACGTTTGTAAATAACGGTAGTCACAATAAAATGTTGAATTAACACCTTCAGTTGTTTTCATTGAGAGAAACATGACATGGCGACGAGAATTGAGCTACGCTTAAGCACGGTAAGCTTTGACATGTCAAATTTAATCCCAAATTTCATTGCTTATCGTTTAAACTCCGGGACTTACTCCACGCACACACGCACACACATTTGTTAAGATGACGTCATTTGGTCGTATTGACGAATTTTCGCCTGCGGGGGGAGACTGGAATACATACTGGAGTTTTATTTCGAGGCCAACTCGATTAAAAACCCAAGAAAAAAAGCGGTTAGACTTTCTGTTGTTGGGGCAAACACATTCTCCCTACTTAAAGACCTCGTCACACCACATAATTTGAAAGATAAAAGCTATGAGGAAATATCGGAGACACTCAGGGAGCACTGCAACCTGACACGTTCGGTTATAGTTGAAAGATTCAACTTCTACATGTGCCGCCAACAACCAGATCAATCGATTTCGGATTTTATCGCATATTTAAAAAAAATAGCAAAATTCTGCGAGTTCGGAGAAACGCTGGAAAACATGTTGAGAGACTTGATAGTTGTTGGCGTGGCAGATGACCGTATTCGCAGGCGTTTATTATCGGAAAGAAAACTGACATTTCTTAACGCCCGTGATATAACTCTCGCTATGGAAAGCGCAAACAAAAACGTTAGTGACATAGCAGCCTGTACAACGTACAGTCCATCACAAGGGAAGGTTAACCAAGTCGAACAGCCCACTCGGCCCTGGAGACCAAAACCGAAACAAAAATTTTGTTTCAGGTGTAATGGCAAACACTCCCCCGACTCCTGCAGTTTGTAATTTTTGCCACAAAACCGGTCACATCTCACCAAGCTTGCTTGGCCGCAATGTTGAGATGGAGATAGACACTGGAGCTGCTGTTTCCTTGATCAGTCGCATTTGACAACCTATGGTGCGAATTAGATAAGCCCAAGCTCTGGCCTATGTCACAAAAATTAGCGACCTACACGGGAGAAAGCATTACACCATGTGGTAGGTGTCAGGTGTCAGTACATTATGATGGTCGACAGTTTCGTCTACCATTAGTGGTTGTTCCTGGTACTGGCCCTATGCTTCTAGGCAGAAACTGGTTACAAGTCGTACAACTAAGCTGGAAACGTATTCATCAGCTAAAATCCGTGAATGCTACACCGGCCATTGAATATATTATAGAAAAATATCCTGATGTTTTCAAGGATGAACTAGGCACATTAAAAGGTTACATGGCAAAATTGAGTGTTGACCCAAATACAAAGCCCATATTCTGCAAGGTTCGACATGTGCCCTTCGCCTTGCGTGAAAGGGTGGACAAAGAATTGGATCGACTGGAATCCCTGGGCATTATTGAACCCGTACAGTACTCAGAATGGGCTGCTCCTATAGTAGCCGTCGTTAAGACTGATCAATCTATTCGGTTGTGTGGAGATTACAAAATGACAATTAATAAATGCTCCAACCTCGACCAGTACCCCATCCCCAGAATCGATGACTTGTATGCAAGGTTGGTGCGGGGGCAGAAGTTCACAAAACAAGACCTGAGATCGACATTCCTACAAGTGCCGTTAGAGGAAAACTCAAAGAAGTACCTCACCATTAACACGCAACGGGGTCTCTACAGGTTTAACCGCCTCAGTTTTGGAGTGAAGTCAGCCCCTGGCATTTACCAGCGCTGTATGGATAATTTGTTCGCAAATGAACCGCATGTTGTCTGCTATCAAGATGATATACTGATAACAGGTTCAACAGACTCTGAACACTTGAACAATCTTGACAGGGTTTTAAAGAAACTCTCAGAGTCCGGCCTGCGTATTCGTCTGGACAAATGCAAATTCATGGCATCGTCTGTCACCCACTTTGGTCACTGGATCGACTCTGAAGGTCTCCATCCCACAGAAGAAAAATCCGTGCCATCAGGGATGCACCGGCTCCTCGGAATGAAACAGAACTTAAGACTTTTTTGGGACTCTTCCAGTTCTACGCCAGATATGTGCAAAATGTCTCAGATAAGCTATGCCCTCTCTATTACCTCCTGCGGAAGGGTGTCTCATGGAGATGGGGGGTCACCCAATCAACAGCTTTTCAGCGAGTCGAGGATTCGTTGCAGAGTGCAAATGTTTTGGTCCATTACGACCCCGAAAAGGAATTAATATTGACTTGTGACGCCAGTCAATATGGTGTTGGAACCGTTTTGTCACATGTGTTACCTGATGGGTCGGAGAGGCCAGTTGCCTTTGCTTCCAGAACACTCTCACCTGCAGAAAAAAATTACAGCCAATTGGACAAGAAAGGCCTGAGCACCATCGTTGGAGTAAAAAAATTCCATCAGTACCTTTTTGGCCGTGCATTCTGAATCATCACGGATCATAAGCCACTCATCAGCCTCTTCAGTCCGACAAAGCCCACACTGGACACCTTACCACCCAGAATCATACGATGGTCACTATTTTTAAGTGCTTATGACTATGTAATTGCGTATAAGCCTGGATCACACATTGTCACTGCTGATGCAATGAGTCGTCTGCCTCTACAGGAGGTTATTGATGTTCCAACGCCCAATTGTGTTATACATCTCATGGACCGCCTTGACAATTCTATGGTCGACTCAAGCGACATACGCACATACACTCGCAGGGATCCTATTCTTTCAAGGGTCATCCAAGCAGTGCAATTGGGAAGGAAAGATCTTCCACAGGATCCTCAGTATTTGCCATTCCATGCTCGAAAAAGCGAACTGAGTGTCGAAGGAGGGTGCCTAATGTAGGGGTCGCGTGTGGTAATTCCCCACCGTCTGAGGGAACAAGTTTTGGATGAGCTTCACCAATGCCACTCTGGCATGGTTAAGATGAAGGCCCTTGCCCGTAACTATGTGTGGTGGCCTGGTATAGATGCCAATGTTGAAAAGAGGGTTAACAACTGCTACCCATGCCAATACACCAGAGGCTTACCTGCTAAGGCACCACTACACCCTTGGGAGTGGCCAACGGAACCTTGGCAACGTGTCCATGTTGACTATGCAGATTATAACGGCCAAAGCTTGCTGGTCATCACAGACGCACATTCAAAATGGATCGACGTGCACACAACAAGCACAGCTACATCAACCACCACAATCGAACGATTGAGGCGCTGTTTTGTGACCCATGGTCTCCCACATATTCTGGTTAGCGACAATGGTCCCTGTTTCACCAGTTCAGAGTTTGCAGAGTTCATAAAACGAAATGGTATCAGACACAAATTTGTAAGTCCACATCATCAGGCATCAAATGGCCTAGCTGAACGTTCAGTTGGACTGGTCAAAAATGGATTAAGAAGGATGTCGGGAGGAACTCTGGAAACAAAGATATCACGTTTTTTGCTGACATACCGGACAACATCACATACAACTACGAGAACTACTCCTGCAGAGTTGTTAATGAAGCGAACACTACGTACCAATCTGGACCGTATGAGGCCTGCCATTTCAACCAATGTGTACCACAGTCAAGAAGAACAGAAATTCCACCATGACAGATCTGCTCAGATACGTTCATTTGATGAAGATCAAGCAGTCTTTGTACAGAACTTTGGTTCTTGGCCCATGTGGTTGGCTGGTTATGTTGTGGAAAGAGTATCCCCCTTGTCCTTCTTGATCAGACTGGAAGATGGCCGGGTTGTGCGTCGTCACCAGGATCAAGTCAGATCTCGTCCATGTATCACGGGACCAGTGTCTCAACCCCAAATAAGAAACAAACCAGAACCAAGGGGGGCAGAACTGAACATGCCTTCAGACGCAACATCCCGGGAGGGAACTGGCCTACATAATTCCTTCGCAGAGGAAAATCATTCTGACTACGAGCAGCCTGCCACAATGTCGACATCACCGGCCCTGCCACGACGAACTAGTCGTACAATGAGACCACCAAATCGTTTCAGTCCTGACTAAAAACATGAACAAATAAAATAAAGATTTTGGAAGCTTTTTTTTCCTTTTCAAAAGAGGCAGAATAATCCTCGGTAAAAAAGGGGTCATAAGGGCAGTCTACCCAGACCATCTTTCGTCCATTAACAATGGATCTTAGAGGGGGGAAATGTAATGTACATACACTCAGACTGGGAAACCACCGGATGTATGTTCACAAGGGACATCAGCCACACAAACACCGGGCACTTCCGACTGGGCTGACTCAGCGTGTTACCACGTTTGTAAATAATGGTAGTCACAATAAAATGTTGAATTAACAACTTCAGTTGTTTTCATTGAGAGAAACATGACACATATATTTTTATATAAAAACAAAAATGAAAGAAATGAACAAACCCATAGCTGAAGAACTATGAATAAACTTAAAAAAAAAATTGTTTTCGTGGGCAAAATGAAACATTTTTATGTTTTTTTTTTAATGTGTTTCGTGCTACGTAAAGCAAAGAAGTCAATTTTACAATTAGGCAAGTTCTTTTTTATATATTTTTTTTGGGAGGGGGGCGGGGGATGGAATTACGTATATTTTCTCGTAGATGTTCAGGGTTTACTGCTACTTTTGCTGCCGCTTGTTTTGTTAGGCTGAGCAAAAGACTGTTATACGGCCTCCAGCAATCGGATACTACCGTCGTCCCAGGTACTGGCTTGATTATTGGAAGAGTTAGGGTTTCGGCATTCCTGTTAGGCACTGTCACCAGGAAACCCCTCCTTCTCTGCGGGGTCGTATCCCCCGAAGACCGAGAGCGGCTGGAGAAAACACGGCCAGTATTGTTTTTTTCCCGGCGGTTGAATAGAGACTCGTCTATTTCCACCGTATGCCCTGGGCCTCCGAGTCGTCGAGGGTTGCGCGACAGACATTTTTTTTTGTCCAGTTTTGTTTACAGCCTCGTTTTCGACTCGGCAGATCTCGGACGCTTCCGTGAGCTGTCGGATCGCTGCTGCCGAGCAGTCACGGAAATTAGGCGCAAACCCTGGACTAGTACCGATCTTTTTTATATTTGTTTGCTGGCTTGTTTGTCACCGTACACAGTAGATTAAGTCACAAAAAGCTCCTCCTTCACCTCTTTCACTTTTTCTTCTCTTTCTTCTCCTCGTCCGCCTCCTTCACTTTTTCTTTTTTCCTCTTCCACCTCGTTCACTTTTTTCTCCTCCTCCACCTCGTTCACTTCTTCTCTATCTTCTTCTCTTCCACCTTCTTCACTTTATCTATTTCTTCTCCTCTTGTACCTCCTTTACTTCGTCTCTTTCTTCTCTTTTTCTTCCTTCTTCACTTCTTCTATTTCTTCTCCTCCTCCACGTCCATCGCTTCTTCTCCTTTTCTTTTTCTACCACTTTCACTACTTCTCTTTCTTCTTCTCCCCTTCCTCTTTCCTCTACTCCTCTCTCTTTTTCACTTCTTTTCCTATTTCTCTTCTACTTATTTCACATCTTCTTCTCTTTCTTCTCCTCTTCCATCTCCTTCACTTCTTCTCCTTCTTCTTCTCCGCCTCTTACTTCCTTCACTACTTCGTCTCCTTCTTCTTCTTCTTCTTCTTCTTCTTCTTCTTCTTCTTCTTCTTCTTCTTCTTCTTCTTCTTCTTCTTCTTCTCTTTTACCTCCACTTATTCCCATTCTTTTCCTCCTCCACCTCCTTCACTTCTTCTTCTCCTTCTTATCCTCCCCCACCTCTTTGACTTCTTTTCTTTCTTCTATTCCTCCCCCACCTCCTTCACTTCTTCGTATTCTTCTCCTCTCCCACTTCCTTCACTTCTTCTTCTCAACCATCTTTTACTTTCTACCTTTCTACTCCTCTACCTACTTAACCCTTTTCTTCTTCTTCTTCTTCTTCTTCTTCTTCTTCTTCTTCTTCTTCTTCTTCTTCTTCTTCTTCTTCTTCTTCTTCTTCTTCTTCTTCTTCTTTCCTGTAAGTAAGATAACTTTATCCCGATTCAATACCGGTCATATACAGTGAACCTGCAATAACTGATATGTCAGGAAAATTCAGTAAGTCCTAATTATAAGATTTCTTCGCAATGTAAAGAAGCTTTGAACGAAATTGTAGAGATTAACGTCGACTCTAAAAACAAAACCGATGGTAATATATCCTCCATTTCTGCTGGGCGGGAAATACGCGCCCAAAGCACACACAGCGACTTGTCATAACGGAAGATGTAATTTATTTAAATTAGAACAAGAATTCCCGCCGGTTATGTCGGGGTTCGCTGAAAAGCATTACCAACTACAAGAACTGTCTAAACACGAAAACAACAACAAAAACCTTCCAGGTACTCAGAAAATCTGTTTGGCCCCAAACCAGAAGAATTAATCACCCAGCTCTTCAAGTTTTATTTCGAGTGCTCAAAGCAAATATATTTTCTCCCGTTGTAAACATTAGGATTTCTGTCTACGTTTTGTGGCCTTGAAGAACTGAAAAGAAATAAGACAACAAGGAAGTAGAGTTAATAAGAGTATCTATTTACAGAAAGTACAGAAGTAATGGGTTGTCGGAGACGGCTTGGTCATAGCGATTCTGTCTGTTACCACCATCATCACTATAGTATCGGGAAGAGTCCATGTAGTGATGCAATAGGGTAGATCATCATACCACTACGCGGAAAG
The DNA here is from genome assembly GCA_963556195.1 of Sepiola atlantica. Taxonomy (NCBI): domain Eukaryota; kingdom Metazoa; phylum Mollusca; class Cephalopoda; order Sepiida; family Sepiolidae; genus Sepiola; species Sepiola atlantica. The sequence continues at coordinate 37,077,925 of OY744539.1, forward strand.
TATAGATGTATGTATATTAGTACAAATGTAGTTTGAGATTAGTACCATAGACAACTCTCTAGTTCGGTTACGTAGGATTCTAATAAACACGCAGACAAGAAAGGTGACACTATTACTCCTAATGAAGCCTTTCGATATATAAAAAACACTTTTATGTCCCCTTACGAAGATTAAAATCAAGTATTAAAGTTTTAGTCTAGAATCGTTATTCCAATTTTGATTAAAATTCATTACATAATCTTGATTAAAAAAATTCTTTTAAATTAAAGGCTTAAAGTAAAGAGGTCTTAAAAAGTTCAAATTCAGGGTATCTTGCTTAATTATTCTCCAATGACTATGGATATAATTAAATGCAAATCTGAAATATTTCAATTTTAAAGTGGGAGCTTGTGTCCATGTTATGCCCACGAACATCCCTTTGACATATTCCAAAGAAACTGAAATTTGAGGAATATTTATTAATTGCCGTCGAATAGTTAAAATTTCACAAAATCAGAATTTTCACGAAACGCTTCCAACCCCTTTTTCCCATTTTCCCTATGACACAAAATTAAATATAGTCCACTTTATCCAACCTTACACGTAGAAGTTGCGTTCCAAAAAATCATAATGATCGGTTAATAAGCCTAGTAGTGCATCTTTTATATAAAATATACATACACACATACCTAACTTATATACATAGTACGCGCTGAATGTTAAAGTTTACAAACAAAACAATGTACCCATGTTACTCATCGTGTTGTCTAGAATATATATTCTAAAATTCATAATGATTCATTGATTAGTTTAGAAGATTATCCTGTACATATAAATAAATAACTATATACAGATACCTAACTTTATATATATATAAAAAGATATCAGCTTCTTTTGAATATATATATATATATATATATATATATATATATATATATAAATATATATATATATATATATATATATATATATATATATATATATATATATATATATATATATAGTGTGTGTCAGGTTGTATATGAAAAGAAATCAAATAAAGTGCTCGATCATATAAGAGAGCTAATATAATTTATTTAGATACTGTATATTACATATTTCAGCAATGTACCGCGGTTTCATCTTTTTTGATGAAACCACGGTACATTGCTGAAATATGTAATATACAGTATCTAAATAAATTATATATATATATATATATATATATATATATATATATATATATATATATATATATATATATATATATGAAGTTATTATGGCTATGATTTCCTTCCTCTCATCCGTTTGCCTATCTGATACCTAAGGTACTTCAGCTTTTTTATGAATATCTTTTACGATGTAATTTGATATGCCTACTACCATATACGATAAATCTTGTCATTTCTGTTCTCGTTTATTTATGAGGCTATTTCCTTTCATGTTGGTGCTTCGGGTATTTCCCAAGTAGTTAACTGTAGCGTTGCTCCTAGTGAAATAATAACTGAATTGTGTCAATATTTCGTTATAGACGAGGTTGTACTTTGATCACTATTGCGGGAGAGCAATATTTAATAAGTGTTCTGTTTTAAAGCCGATGATCTCCCTTTTCTTTTTCATGTTTCAAGGTTAAGTTATCTGGCCATGTTTCACTACTGATATAGCTGGATCCCCTTATGGATTTTGTGACTTTTCAAACGATAAGTTGGCTTATACAGGTTCTAATTTTGCAATGGATTTAGTTAGTATCCCTAGGATTTACACTGGATTGATTTTACTTGTATACATCTTTAAAGGGGTCTTTTGAATAGACATACACACACGTATATATATATATATATATATATATATATATATATATATATATATATATATATATATATATATATATATATATCTGTCGTAGAACACTATATGACTAATATTACTGTATTTATTCGCTGATTGAACAATATATAAAGTTCTAATTCTCTTCATGTTACTTGATGGTGACATGAGGGTTAAATATCAGGCTGCAGAATCTAAGGTGACTTTCTTTGCAACTGGGTTCGAATCCTCCAACCGGCAGTAATTATCATTTCCTACATAAAAGATTGAATAAGTATGAAAAATTGGTGTCTGTAGGTAATAAAAATAACAATTCATGTAATATATATATATATATATATATATATATATATATATATATATATATATATATACATATATTTAAGATAAAACATAAATGAAAGAAGAAAGATAAAAATGTACGAATGACAAATCTATTTCAACTTCGATTGTTCAATGCAAGGTCTACTCGGTAAAAACATGTTTATTTTTCTTTCCTGAAACTAAGGCTGTTGTAAGATTAAAATATTATCATCAGAGGAATTACATAGATGGATAAGTTGGCAGTAGAAAAGCCAACATTAAAAATTTGGGTCTATTTGTATATGTTTTGTTTTTCTGGGCAGCATAGTATTTGTTAGCTATTTCCCATGTGTTGCCATTTTGTGTGTAATTACATTTAAAGGTTTGTTTTGCTGGATAAAAGGATTATTTTCGTATTTAATTTTATCAGTGTATCCCGAATTAAGTAGTGCGTTATTGTAGAAGTTGGAATTTTGTTCGAATATAGATTTATTAGCAGATAATTTTGAAATTCTATTAGAGACTGAAGGTACTATTGAATTAATGATGGATTTTGTGTGGTTAGATAGCTTATGTACGGTTAAATTTGGTTTTTGGTAGGGGCTAAAAGGTTCGGAGTTAAGGTCTAATGTTAGATCAAGAAAGTTAGATATTCTTTTCTCAAGTTCTATAGTAATGGTTAATCCGAAGTTTTTAAAGAAGTTGTGTAGATTTTGAATGGTGTTGTTGTATTGCCTCGGTCTCTCCATAGAGACAAAATGTGCGTCGTCTTTGTATAGCCCACCGTGTAAATGTACAAACACGAATTTTAATTCTCTTAATAAGTACAATCCTACAAGGTCAGTAACCTGGGAACGGCCTGAAGCTCCTATAGTGATATCAAAATTATTACGGGTATCTTTCCTAGTCCAGAACTTATTGTCAAATTCCAATAGGAATCTTCTGGCCAAAATTATTAGTTTGATTTCTAAGTCTGTGATGTCTGAGTTATTCTTAGCGAAGATTAAAGCTTCGTTTAGTAGGATAGGGAAAATGAACTGATACTAATTGTTTATGTCTAAAGTGATGAAGTTCAGGTTAAAATTAGACTTGTCACTGAGGTTTAGGAACCAATTGGTAATCTCATCACACTTACATTGGGGCAAGTGCCTTCCCCATCAAGACCCGAATTTCAAACCATATCTACTTTTTCAAACACAATAATAACAATGTCACTGGGCCCTCTTTATCCAATCTAATAAAAAGCTTTAACAGTAAAAACATTCCCTACTCCCTACATTGGACAATATTAAAAAGGTCTAAATCCTACACTCCAGAATCCGCTTTCTGACAACTATGTACATAAGAAATATTTATGATCGCTACAACAGCTAAAAGCAAAAATATTATTAACTCTAACAATGAACTTATCTGAAATTGCAGGCACAAGAGAAAATTTAAATATATAAATTTCATTACTTCATCTGACACACCTCCTCCCAGCCAACAACCCCCTCTCTAACATTAAACTAATTGTTAAATTCTATAATTTGTTATTTTCTTAATTCTTAACTTTTCCAAATTTACAAATAACCATCCTAATAACATAGCGTCTCCTCCCTTGTACATTTAATAACTATATTAACCCACAACATTTAATGTAAATTGAGAACCAATATCGTTCTTCTCCACTACACTAATCCCCAACCGTTTCTACTTCAACATTCTAATTACTATTTCCATTTTTTCAATTATTTGCTAACCCTCGTACACACTCACACATCGCTTTTTTATCTCCCTTGTATTCGATCCATAGACCATGCATACGCTTCGCTCTACTGACAATATTTTTCTGATAAATTCCATTACTTAAAACTACACTACCTGGTAACTCATATAACTGTCCATTTGCCCCCTTAAAATTTATTTATAATTTCAACACACTAGTGCAGTACTTAGGTTACAAAACCCTAACCCTAACCCTAACCATAACCCATAAACCATTATACTAGAACTCAATTGCTGCAAGCAGACTAACGCTGTTCCCAATCCTAACCTCAGTTATACATTAAAGTATGTTATTTAGTCATACATTTAATATTTAATTAACTGGGAATTCTTTAAAGTCTTGATATATCAAACTCTGAAACACTAGTTTTGTCCGAGTTATTGCATATGGAACACGTAAATACCATATTTCCAATCCTCTGAACTTGTGATAATATGCTATTATCACTGCGACTATCGTAGGTATGATTGGCATTGTTATTATTATTGTTATTGTAATCGATTTTATTAATGCTAAAAATGGTAACACCATTAAACTTCTTTTATATAATAATTTCACTAGTATTTAGTATAATATAATCACAATTAAAAAATATTATCACAACAAAATTCACTACATATAAGCCATAAATAACTATATTAAAATAGAATGCAGAAGTAGCAATTAATACCCTAAATTAAAATTATCAAACATTTTTATCTACACGATAATTACCTATTACAACAAAAATGACAGTTATAACTCTATGATTATAATTCTATTCTCATTTTAAATTTAACCCACCCTGGCCCCCCGCCCTGGCTGGAATTGAGGTCACGATGGCCCAGACACGAGAGAACCTCCCACGCAACTTTTTGAAACATGACTTGTTGGGGTCTCCCCCTCTCCCCCCTCTCTTCTCATGTCCCCGTTATAGGCAGAGCTCCATCTCTGTCCCCCTCCCTCTAATGCATCTTCAATTTCCGGTTGAGGTTGAATTTAAAATCTTTGCCATTTGATTCCATTATAGCTTGAAGAGTTGACGCTGTTTGCGAGCGTTAATGAAACAGCATATATTTTGTCGCAATTAATGGAATAAAATCACCAACAAAAAAATATATTTTGCTCTGAATTTTCATTGAGCACTCTCATAAACCCGGTTTCAACTTCCTTCGGATTTATACCCCCTGGATATTTGTAACAAGTTAATTATATATATATATATATATATATATATATATATATATATATATATATATATATATATATATATATCTTTCTCTCTTTTACTCTCTTTCTCTCTCTCTCTCTCTCTCTCTATATATATATATATATATATATATATAGATATATATATATATACATATATATATATATATATATATATATATATAGATATATATATATACATATATATATATATATATATATATATATATATATATATATATATATATATATATATATATATATATATACGTCGTAAGGTTGTCAGTTGGTCTTTTGGCTAAGATCAAAGTGTAGTATCTGTTCCGATGGATACTGCACCCCATACTGGTGTTGTCTTGGCCTTCGGGTCTTGATTTACGCCGGTCAATGGGTCTGTCCTGTGCAGTTCTGGGAGGTCCACCTTCCCAGGTTTTGCCTCCCCTCTTTGGGGAAGAGTAAGTTTATTGCTTACTGCCTGAGGCGCCCCTACCGGGGAATGCCGACGGGGCTCAGCCAATTTTTAAACCCCACTTTCCCGACCCGACCTTGGGTCACATCTTACTTGTGGGAGTAAGATAAAAACTGGCCTTGTGCCTAACTCCTGGAGAGGAGTAAATCAATACTCAGTCCAAATACCCAATATAATGATCATAGGGTAGTCAGTTACACAGTGCGTATAATAGTCGTGACAACAGAGAACTTCGTAATAACTTTCTGGTCAAGTCACTTGGTGAAAATAATCTGTCGCTGTAGAATTATAAATTGCGTGCGTCATTTACAAAAAAACATATTTTCAATTTTAATCAAATTATATTCATTTTTCTAAAATAAATAAACATAATTTAAAAAAAAGTTATGTCTTTATTAAAATGTGCCGAACTTTCATCAAACAAAACGTCAAATATTTTCAAAATTGTTTGTTAAAACTCCTAAAAACTAATTTGCTTTAATCTTAAAACAAGAAAGAAAGAAAGAAAGAAAGAAAAGAACATTGCAAAGTGTTCCAACTAAACGCTTTCAAATAATTCATTTGGGAATATCACTTTAGACATATAAACATCGCAAGAAAATGTCAACGGTCATAAAAAAAGTTTCCTTGACATCAACTAAATCTTTTTCCTGACTTTTTCGAGGAATGTCTACTTTCTATATAATTGATATCGCAAAAATAACGTCTATAATGGCTGCGCAATATAATGTCTGAAAATATTGCCCACAAAGACGATCAAATAACATAACTAGTTGAAGTATCCGTTCTAAGCAGGGGGAGGGCGTTATTTTTTTTTGGGGGGGGGGGTAGGGTTTTTTTTGGGGGGGGGGGTGTTTGGGTTAAATTTTGAAATCAATTGTATTTTCAAATATTGGAATCTATTTTTTTTTTCAGAACTTAATTTTGTAATTTTTTTTGTCAGTTAATTTTTTCTTCATCAAATCACTAAACTTGAATGTCAATTTAAGAAAAAATAACATTTTCAAGACCTCCTTTTTTCTTTTATATTTTTTTCTTTTTGATTTCTACCTACGATGTATTCAACATCTTGTTAAAAGGTAGAATACATTATTGATTTATTAGTTGTGATTTTATTTATTACAGTTTTTGAATTTAAACCAATCACGAGGCCTGTCTAAAACGTATCCGACCTTAGGCCAGAAAAATATTTCAAATACGTGACGAGGTTGGGACCCTAATCTTCTTCAAAGTAAGCCCCTTGTGCTTGCACCCACTTGGCTCACCGATCCATCCACTGCGGGAAACACCCCTGGAAGTCTTCTTTTGGAATCTTTATTAATTTATAAAAACAATTACGTAAAAATACATTAAATATTTAGGTGATAAAAATCGTACATATTTCTATTGGTAAAACGCTTGACTATAGACATCAATATCGAAGGTTCGATCCTTGTCTAGGTTAGCCATGCTAATGACGGCTGTGAGTCAGAAACACGTGCGCATGGATTATTTTTATGTACGTATAAAATTAATAAAAATATATATATATATATTAACAAAAATACGTCCTATAAAGTAAAGGGCGACTAATAATGCAATTTTCTGCATCTTAATAACTGAGGGAGTGAAACAATCGAAATAGTAAGCAAAAACAACGAACGCTGCAATCACCAATAAAAACAATTACATAAAAATACATTAAATATTTAGGTGATATGATATGATGTGATAAACATCGTACATATTTCTAGGAAGAGCGTCGTAGTCCATTGGTAAGACGCTGGACTATAGAATCAATATCGAAGGTTTGATCCTTGACTAAGTTAGCTAGAAACACGTGTCAATGGATTACTTTTATGTGCATATAAAATTAATAAATATATATATATATATATATATATATATATATATATATATATATATATATATATATATATATATCAACGAAAATAAAACGTAAGGTCGACTTATAATAAAACAATCGAAAGTGTACTAGTAGGCAAAAACAACGAATCACCAATAAAAACAATTATATATATATATATATATATATATATATATATATATATATATATATATATATATATATATATATATATATATATATATATACTCATTAACATTAGAACAGCCTACGCAAATCAACTGGCATTTTTGTGCGGGGCTGCACGTCTACGAGGCTATAGTCCAGGTATTAAATTGTCCGAAATAAGATAAAGAATAGAGAACTTTGCAAGCAAAATTAACTTCTTCACAAGATTATAACTACTGGGGTTGTCAAAGCGCATACCACTAATAATTAAAAAAAAATCATACATCAAAATCATAACAAATGTATGCTTTATAAATTATTTGTAGTAAGTGTTTTAATAACTTATATATACATAATCTTCTAGAGAATATTAAGAAAATTAGCATCTATGCTGATGATACCACTATCTATTCTGGTGTTGCTTCTCGCCCATCTCCCTCGGATCCGTCGAAATATGCAGCTGATCTAGAAGTTTACCTGGGTTCAGTTGTGGATTGGGGTACAAAATGACTTGTTTCATTTATTCGTGTTAAGACTCAGCTTGTGTATTTCAATCGTAGGTGTGCCCCTTTTCTTCCTGAGATTCTCATGGATGACTCTGCTGTTGAGGAGAAATCAATTCTGAAGTTTCTTAGTCTTTCTCTCTCATCAAATCTTTCTAGGCAGTTCATACATTAGATCCATTGCTTTTCTGCTTCTCGAAATGTCGGTTCTCTCTATCGCTCCAAACACTTTCTCACACCTGAGGCGATTCTCTATCTCTACAAATCTACAATCGCACAATGTGTGGAGTACTGTTGTCATGTTTGGACTGGTGAATCTCTGTCCCATTTGAGGGTTCTTGATAAGGTGCCGAAACGTATCTGTAATTTGATTGGCCTCACCTTTTCTTCTCTGCACCCTCTCTCTCACAGACGTGATGTTGCTAGTCTCAGTCTTTTCTATAAATACTATTATGACATGTGTTTTTCAGAATTATGTGATCTATTCCTAGCTTCTTTTGTTCCAGCTCGTTTGACTCGTTGGTCTAGTGGTCTCCATCAATTCGCTGTTTTGATGCCTCATTGTAATACAGCCTCTTATTCCAGTAGCTTATTTCCAAGAACCGCAGGCTTGTAGAGGCTCTATTCCTGCTGACTGTTTTCCTCCTATATATAAACTTCGTATTTTTAAGACTAAAGCTAATAGGCATCTCCTGTCTTTGCGATAATCATATTTGTTCTTGTTAGCTCCTTATATCAACTGGCTTTACGCCTTGTCTGTTGCGATTTCCATTAAAAAAACGACTGTTTTTCTGTTAGTATAATAAGTATAAAATTAATAGGTTTAGTAAATACCGGTTGAATTTTCTAATTAATTGGTTTGGGTATATATTAAACCCCAGTTAACTACAGTAAATAGATAATTCTAATTGAGTAAATAGATAATTCTAATTAAGTAAATAGATAATTCTAATTGAGTAAATAGATAATTCTAATTAAGTAAATATGTAATTCTAATTGAGTAAATAGATAATTCTAATTAAGTAAATATGTAATTCTAATTGAGTAAATAGATAATTGAGATGAGATAAATTTCGTCTGTTCTTTATTAAGCTTGCTTGTAATTGTAATTATACTTTGTAGAATTTGATATAATCATTCAGAAGTATTTTTGTATCTTTTCTCAAGTAGGCTAAACAAGGTCAGGTCTGGGTTTTGATGAAAGTGTTTCTGTGGAACGAACTGTATTCGAACCTGGCACACCCAGATCTCAAGTCCGCGACGCTAACAACTTCGTCACTGTGTCATTCAGAAGTATAATTGCCAGTGAAATGAGTAAATATGTGTGTGTGTGTGTGCTATTGCGAATTGTTTTTTCCTGTATTGATTTACTCCTCTCCAGGAGTTAGGCACAAGGCCAGTTTTTATCTTACTCCCACAAGTAAGATGTGACCCAAGGTCGGGTCGAGAAAGTGGGATTTAAAGATTGCCTGGGCAGCCCCGTCGACATTCCCCGGTAGGGGTGCCTCAGGCAGTAAGCAATAAACTTACTCCTCCCCAAAGAGGGGAGGCGAAGCCTGGGAGGGTGGACCTCCTAGAACTGCACAGGACAGACCCATAGACCGGCGGAATCAAGCCCCGAAGGCCAAGACAATACCGGTCTATAGGGTGCAGTATTAGACCTCTTCAAAATTGACCTTTTTCTTCAAACATATGGAAACTGCTATTATTCCCATTCTCCAAGGTCTAAATTAGCTAAATATACCAGTTATTGTTATCTTGGACCTTGGCTATGCCTGCCTCAAGAGCCATATAATTTTATTGTTGACGTTTTTCAAAAACGCTGGAAAATTTGGGATATTATGTCCTTATTTTCATTGTAGCTTTCCAGAGGTTGATGCTATAGCATTGAAAGTGGTACCAAATGAAAGCTAATAAAATTTTCTTGCATATGGTAGTAAACACATGAACACCTGTGTTAATTTTAATTAATTTTAATGCACAAACATATATATTTTTTATGCTTGGAAAGGATGCCATCATATAATACATAACTTTATCTCAAAAATGTTACTCTTAATGCATGTATATAATTTATTATCACTAAGTATGTTTTATCTCTTCATTTCAGATTGTAAGTTAAAGCTGATTTGTTAAGATTTGTGAACTGCTGACAACATGGCATCTGGAAGACAACTATGCTGTGGGAAAGTGGTCAGCGATACAAGTGAACGGGATGAACCAACTGAAAAGAGAAGAAAGGTGGCAACTCCTGCCACAAGGTCATTCAGTGATGTGTATCTCATTGGGCAACCCAGCTCCAGCATCAGGGGGTCTCAACTTCCTACTAATCGCCAGGTGTTCCAGTATTTCCTGCATTTGAGGAATGATAATCCCAACAATGACAATAGGTCTTTAGCCCATGATACAGTGGATGTCGTTTTGCCATTCTGGAATATGGCAAGGATTAAAACACTAACTAGACCAAATGCAGTCAACCGTTTCATGATCCTCCATGAAAAGTACAGGAAAATTGTTAAAAACAAGGGAAGAAATAACAAACCAGAGGAAGAGAAACGAGCTAACTTTCTGAAGGACTTAGACAAGTTATTTGATATTGGAGCAAAGGATGTTGTGAGGGAGATAAGAAGCAACAGGCTGCTCACAAAGGAGACCAAGGAAGAGGACGTCAATTTCTACTTGGACCAACAGACAACTCGCCTGGCACACATGTCAGGTCATGATAAGGTGTTTGAGAAGAAGTCTAGAGAGAAAAGCTTCCGAGAAGAAAGAGAAGAGAGAATGTTATCATCAGTGACTGCTGCAGCAGCAGAAGTTGGGAAAATTTCAAGTGATGAAGACCCAGAGAATAGTCAAGGCTCTGGTACTAGTGAGGGTTCAGAATACACTGAGACAACACCAAGCTGTTCATCAAAACCAAGTACGATAACCTTACACTTTCTACACTCAGTTATGACCAGTGAAGAGATTTGTAGCACTGCAGATCGGTTGTCACTTTCTGACAACCAGACTACAGCCATGGTGTCTGCAGTGTTGAAGGCAGGAGGCGCAGATCTTGATGACTTTGTTATATCAGCCTCTACTACAAGACGAAATAGGATAAACACTCGTCATAAATTGTGCCAAAGTTACATGAATAACTTCAAGGAAAGTCCGCCAGATTACTGCACACTACACTGGGATGGAAAACTTCTACGGGATGTTCTTGGTGAAAGATACCCAGTGGAAAGTCTTGCAGTGCTCGTCTCTGGTACTCCACAGTATGAAGAAGGGAAGCCGCTTGGTGTGCCCTTCATAGAAAGTTCCACAGGAATCCAACAGTGTAATGCTACATTGGAACTGATAGAAGCATGGGGTCTCACAGACAACATTGTAGGCTTGGTATTTGATACCACAGCAAGCAACAGTGGCATCAACAAGGGTGCAGCGAAGCTTATTGAAGAAAAACTAGGCAAAAAGGTATTCTACTTCGCTTGTCGCCATCACATATCAGAGGTAATAATTGGAAGTGTATGGGAGGCTGTGTTTAGCAAGGTCAAGAGTCCTGACAACACAATGTTCAGCAATGTGAAAGAGAAGTGGGACAAGTTGGTTAAGGACTGCCCAAGAGTTCTGGGCCTAGTTGAACAAGACTTGAAACAGAAGAAGACAAGCACAATTGCAGTCTTAAGCAATTTCCTTGAGGAAGCAAGTCCGTGGGCAGATTACAGAGAGGTGGCAGAGCTGTGCCTGATCCTGCTTGGTGAGGAACCTCCTCGAGGTATCCACTGGGCCAAGCCAGGTGCCATTCACCAAGCCCGCTGGATAGCCAGGAACATTTACTGTATGAAGATGCTCATGTTTTCCAAGGAACTAAAATACAACACGGACACTATCTTCAAGCTGGAGAGGATGAACAAGTTCCTGACCTTATACTACACCAGCCACTGGGTGACCACCACATCTGCAGCTGATGCACCTATCCATGACCTCCAGCTTATGAAGAACATGCTGCAATACAAGCAGTATGACTATGAACTGGCAACCTCTGTTCTCAAGAAAATGAACAACCACCGCTGGTATCTGACCCAGGAACTAGTGCCATTCACCTTGTTCAGTTCACATGCCAGCATGACCAAGTCTGCAAAAGAGAAGCTCGTAGTCAAGCTGTCAGAAACAGAGAAACCTGAGAGTTACAGGAAAGGCAAGCCAGTGTTTCCTGTCATCAATGCAGCTACAGTTCTCACAGACCTGGTAGGGCCAGAGTCTCACGTTTGATGCTCTTCGAGTGAAATGTGACTGGCTCACTACTCCTGCTGACACCTGGGAAGACAATGACAGCTACAGGAATGCACAGAAGTTTGTGAGGTCAGTGAAAGTGACCAATGATGTGGCTGAGAGAGGTGTGAAACTAATGAGTGACTTTGCAACTCAGATCACAAGTGACCCAGAGCAAAGAAGCTGCTTACTACAAGTTGTGGAGTACCACAGGAAAAAATGTGACAGTTTCAAAAAAGCCACATTGAGCAAGTGATAATACATGTATTAGTAACATCCTATCTGACAGTTTCTTATGCAATATATGTGTCAGTGAAGTGCTATCATACTACCAAACTGATTTTTTGTAGTGTCCCAGCTGTTTGTGCATTAAAATTAGTTAAAATTTACACAGGTGTTCATGTGTTTTATTGTGCTTACTACCATATGCAAGAAAATTTTATTAGCTTTCATTTGGTACCACTTTCAATGCTATAGCATCAACCTCTGGAAAGCTACAATGAAAATAAGGAAATAATATCCCATATTTTGCAGCGTTTTTGAAAAGCGTCAACAATAAAATTACATGGCTCTTGAGGCAGGCATAGCCAAGGTCCAAGATCACAATAACTGGTATATTTAGCTAATTTAGACCTTGGAGAATGGGAATAATAGCAGTTTCCATATGTTTGAAGAAAAAGGTCAATTTTGAAGAGGTCTAGTGCAGTATCCATCGGAACAGATACTACACTTTGATCTTAGCCAAAAGGCCAAGAAGGGTTTTATTTACTCCTCCCCAGGAGTTAGGCACAAGGCGAGTTTTATCTTACTCCCACAAGTAAGATGTGACCCAAGATCGGGTCGAGAAAGTGGGGTTTGAAAAGCCAGCGCTCGAGAGGTGAGCACTCTGGCCATTTAAAAATTGCCTGGGCAACTCCGTTGGCATTCCCCGGTAGGGGCGCCTCAGACAGTAAGCAATAAACTTACTCCTCCCCAAAGAGGGGAGGCAAAGCCTGGGAGGGTGGACCTCCTAGAACTGCACAGGACAGGCGTGCAGTATCCATCGGAACAGATACTACACTTTGATCTTAGCCAAAAGGCCAAGAAGGGTGAGTACGTTGATACGTATGCGCGCGGTGAGTTTCAATCATATCTAACCGACGGAGAGGTGTATGTTAATCTACGTTATGTCTGCCTACTATAGTGTCAAGACTTATGTGTTTGAGTTTACGTCCCGTCTGTGTGCGTGTATGTATGAGAGGTAAGAAATGTTTGTGCGTATTAGTACTCGTATGTGTGTACATAGATTCTGCTTAGGCATGTATATGATTGACGCTTATAATTCTCCAGTGTGTAAATGTATATGGGGAGAGGCGACGATAATAAACGATACGCTTAAAAAGCCTTCACCCCCCACTTTGGTAGCTATAACCTTGTCAAAAAGTTAATTTTGCTCGCCCATATTTCTATTCTTTATTCGTTTTCGGATAATTTAATATTTAATAGTTGGTTTACAGCCCCGTAGACGTGCGCTCGACCAGAAACGCCAGTTTATTTGCGTAGGCTGTTCTAATGTTTATATAAATTTATTTACATAGCTCTAGTATCTATTGAGCACTTTTGAAAAACTCGGTTTTAAGTTAATTTTTATTAAGATATTTTAACTTAATGTATATATATATATATATATATATATATATATATATATATATATATATATATATATAATTAAAATAATTATAAATATTTGTTTATCTACATACATACACGTTTTATCCTTCCGGAATCGTCAGTATAGAGATAATTATTCAAGCCTGTCGCAGGATTCGAAAAGTTATGTTTATAACTCAAATTCCGACGTCACGTACACTATGAATAACTACATAAACGGTGAGAGTTGTAAACCTCTTGTAGACAGCTGATGTCAATAACGTTCAACTTATGAAGGAACATGACTTAAAGCTATGATTTTTACGGCTGTACTCAGTACAGTGCCCAGCCTATATTGGGGGTGACAAATGATTATAAATATTTGTTGATCTACATACATATACTTTTCATCCTTCCGGAATCGTCAATGAAAGGATTATTATTCAAGCCGATCACAGGATTCGAAACCCCGGAACAAGTCATGTTCGTCTTAACCCTCACAGAAACGATAACAACTACATAAACAGTGAGCACTTTAAACTTATTGTAGGCAGCCGACGTCAGGAGTGTTCAACTTATGACGGAACATGCATGTTTTGAAATATATATATACATATATATATATATATATATATATATATATATATGATAAAAATTACTAATATTTCAACGTAATTGAAAATGAAAAAAAGGAAAACCAAAAATATTATTTATGTATTAATACACGTTTCGTCTTTATTTCAAAAGTACAACATATTTTAAGCAGTAGGAGAAGAGAAGCTTAAAAATACCGCGTATGAAAAGGCAAATTGTGAGCTATAAATAAATGGTCAGAGTCGGAGAAATTGAGTTAAATATGGAAAGTGTGTGTGTGTGGACGAGTGGAATGGTAGCGGTCGGAGTTATTAAACCATGAGGGAGTGGAGTTAGCGTGCGTGATGTAAGCCGAAAAGTGTTGTCTATGAAAAGTTAGGTTATATGCTCAAAAAGATGATAGCAGTATGAAAAAAATAAATTCATTATGGAAGGTGTGGAGGGCAAAAATTGGTAGCGGTCGGAGTTATTTAAACCATGAATGAACGGGGTAGAAAACATGAGTCATGTTTATTGAACTTATAAAGTTGGTATCGAAGCAAGAGAACGGGAGGGTTTAACATCAAGGTCGCATAAAGAGATGGTGTAGGCAGTTAACACAATTTCTCCCACTGCTACCATCTGTTTGTAGCTCGTAATTTATTTTTTCATAAGCGGCCTTTTTAAGCTTCTCTCCTCCTACAACCACTGTTTAAAATATTTTGTACTTTGTATGTTATTTTTAAAAATAAAGACGAAACATTGATGAATACATAAATAATATTTTTAATTTTTCCTTTTTCATTTTAAACACACACCCACACACACACACACACACACACATATATATATATATATATATATATATATATATATATATATATATATATATATATATATATATATATATATATATATGATCCGGTTAGGTACCTATGCAATTAAAATGTGATCCGTTTAGGTACCTATTCGGATCAAATATGATCCGTGTAGGTACTTATTCAACTCAGGTTAGCTTATTTGAATCAGAAAAAATGGATTCGCAAAGCCAGTTAAACATAAAGATCTAAAAAAATGTCACATTCTGCTCGTTGTATTTTCTCTCTTTTTATCTATTTTCATCTTAGCTAAGAGTTAAATCGTTTTACTACTTTTGGTGATATTCTCTTTTGTTTATAATAGAATATACCAATCTTTTATTCTTTTCTTTCTTTACTATCATATATTAATAAACAAAGAGAGATAGAGAGAGAGAGAGAGAGAGATCGACAAAGAGAGAGAGAGAGAGAGAGAAATAGAGAGAAATAGAGAGAGAGAGAGTGAGAGAGGAGGGAATGATATATACCGTATAGAACAAGAGAAAGTGATCAAATGACGTACAATGAGAGAGGGTGAAAGTGATAGATATACACACCAGTGAGAGATTGGTCACGTGATGAGTTCATGGCTTATTAGAACATTTGAAATGGAAATGTGCTTTTTCAAACTTAACTCAATCCAAAAAGTGGAGAGTGTTTTAGCATGTATTTTGTGTGATTAAAATATAGCCTTAGGGAAACAAACGTTGATTAACTCAGATTTAGTATAATAATAAATACTAGCAGAGCCCTGTGGAAATTCCACGGTTATCATCTTTACCTTAAGTTATACTTTATAACAACATTTCTCTTAAAATAATACATGTATGTAACGTTTAATAATATCAAGTGTTTCTTCTTCCGTAAATATAATTGTCAGCTCAATAGTTTTTTTTAATAAATGGAACGAACCTTTTTATATTTGGATTTATTTATTGTAACAAAGTAAATATTCTAAAATAAACAGTCTCCTTCTGCTACCAGATCAGGCTGTCTGATTATACCGGCTACCCGACCTAAAATGCGCCAAACATTGATGTTATTGTTTTTTCCTTTCCCCTTGCAAAACCCAATCATGTTCTACAAAGCCCAAAAACAAAAACAACCATTTTTTTCTATAAAACAACCAAATGAAACACTATGAATAAGTGTTTTAAGATATAAAGAACTTGAAGTATAACAACTTTTACCAAAATGATTGGATCCGGCATTAAATAATGTGAAACAGGGTTGATATGCCGTAAAACAAAGCAACCAAAACAACCCAAACCATAAACTTATTCATTTATTGAAAATTGTAACAGTTACATGTGTATTAAAATGACATTAAAATAAAAAGAGTGAATTTTTTAAACTGGTTCTGTCGACGGGACGACAGAATTCGGTTTTGGGACAATTCATTTAAAAATTAGTAAAGACAAAATATTTGTACGTTAGTTTATTTTTCGTTTGCGCCTCTTTGATGATTTGACAATCTCATTTTTTTAATTGGTGTGGAAGGTTATGATGACGTATGTACGAACCCGAAATGCCTTAGCGTATTATTATATAGATAAAACAGGTCAGCTGTATATCTACTTTTTACACACTCTGTTTCGCACTTGGAAACAGAACTAAGATTAAAGCAATGCGTGCGTCTTATGATTTGTGTATTAGCACACCCTTCAACCTCTACAATCGTCTAAGCAGATGCATTATCAAGTTTGATCAATTCTTGATGCCAAAAGCCGGAATACGAAATTGTCGTTTCAATATCCGTCGAACCGGAAGTAAGTACTGCGCAGACATCTGAGATAACTTCCTCTAACTTCAACGGCTACCGCTTGCGATCAATTACTGAAAGAATATTATCAAGTGTCCAACTGCAAACGATGGCTGTCTATATTTTCTGACCAAGTCGTTCCAAGTTAACATAATAAGAAGAACAGAATTAGTTTGTTTGTACGTTGGAGCGCAGTCGTTATTTCATACAAGTTTCGGTGACACTGATAAACATTACATGCTTTAAGACTTTTATATTTTAGCTTAGCCATGGGTGTATAAACCGTTATTTTATTTGCCTCCTCTCCAGGAGGTTAGACACAAGATCAGGTGTGGGTTTTGATGAAAGTGTTTCTGTGGAACGAATTGGATTCGAACTTGGAACACCCAGGTTTTCAGTCCGTATCATTAACCACTTAGTCACCTAGAAACTGTTATACACCAGTGTCGTCGTCGTGAACCCATGTTCTTCTTGTTTGCTGATAAACTCAATCGGAAGCCGATGTTTATAAAAGGGGTTAGTTAAAAAGACAGTCACAGAAAACACCAGAGCGACAACTTGTATACACGTGTGTGTGTGTGTGTGTGTGTGAGAGAGAGAGAGAGAGAGACACACACACACACACATATAGATAGATAGATAGATAGATAGACGGACAGCCACATTGTGCGCGATGGCCCCCATAGGGAACATCACCCCGGAAACGTCTTTCTACTTTAAAATCTGGCCGGCTAAAAAACAGAAAAACCCCAATCGGAAATCTCGTGCTTTTCTCGACTTCCACTGGGATGACATCTGACCTTTAAGATGTCACCTCTGACCCATAAACTTTTACACTCAAACAAGGTCCTCGCTATGCAACGTGACGTGTAGTGTCTGTTCTGTCGTCGCTTCGATAAAGATAAATCTTTCTAGAAAGCGGCAATTTTTTATTTTGGAGTCAAATTCAGAGTGATCCTTTTTGGTGGAACTGGATCCCCCCACATTAAAACTGACCCCACATTAAAATTGACCCTGTATGTAATTTTGGTCTCGTGCAAATAAAGTAAATTGAGACAAAAGGTGGAAAAAGCTATTTATCGTTTCACTAACTTACGCGAAGAAAATACTTTGAATAAAACCCTTTCGTACTTTTTCACTCAGTTATATTTCACGCATGACTCTTATCAAAACGACCATTTCATACAACTACATGAATAAATCTTATTTGTTTTAATCGATTCATTTTGTTTGCATAAGTTATTTTTATTGATTTTGAAATATTTCCCATTTTATTAATTATTTAAAGCTTAAACTCAATATTGTGAAGGTAATTATTTTGTGTGTGGAATTCGAGAACGTACGCCCAATTAAGGTACCAAAAACAGACCACTACTGGTAAAGGCCTGCGATAATATTAACATAGCATAACCTTGCCCAACGACGATCATTCTTCTACTTATTTTAAGAATTATATCAAAAGAGAATTTACGTAACTGATATTAAAGGCTTAGTAGGTGTTTAATTTTGTGAAATAAGCTCTCATCTTACCAAGTTTAAGAATCTGTTTAACTACGCGTAATGTCTTATGTATACTAATGGTTCACCACTTACCAAGGCCAAAAGTCACTGGAGGATAACGGCTAGTGAGATTTTCAATTGGATGAGTGAACAGTACTATAAAAGGATTGAGAACTATGATTAATTCACAGAATGCTATGACAAATATTTGTTGACATTGGACTTGAAAACGACCATGTGGTAGTCTGTAGGGAAACATTCCCATGGTAACGTGTCCCATAGGTAGAAAGTTTTAAACAAAAAAATTCTTCATGGAAGTTCCGTTTAGGTTTTGGTACACAGAGGAAGAAATTATAGTTCTTTGCTGTGATGGTAGCAAGACGGGTTCTTGCTGAAAAGGTTTTTCGGGAGGTGTCGGGGGGGGGGGGGCAGAGCATGAAACTCGGTTTAGTACCTACCATGGAAATATCGATTGAGTAGAGAAAGACTAGCAACGTCTTTTCTGTGAGAAAAGTGGCTGCGGAGAAGGAAGAAATCATCCCCCACTAGATGGCGAAGTTGATTTTGTACTCTGTTAAGTAAAAAAAAGTGTTCTGAGGGCACCTCGCCAGATGTATTCAATTTTGGGCCGAAATTATCTTACCTGTGGTATAAGTTTATCAAAAAATAAGATATACGCGTTTATTTTTAATCAGTAGGATTTTCGGGCTACTCTAGTGGACCCCTTTAAATACACATTGTGTTCATTTATCGTTTCTCAAATATTTATTATCTGTTGTTGTGGACCTATAATACAAATGTCGTACCCCCGTCTATCTGTATCTATGAGTGCTTGAGGGCGAAATCTAAAACTAAGACCTATACAATGATCAAAGGCTAGTTTTACGGGGAATCCAATGAGAGTATTCCTTTTGTATTAGTTATTTTGACAAAACAAGATGGGGTCTGAATCAGTCGGGTTGTATATCGTTTGACTACCCCGAGCTTCGATATAAAGTTTTATTAGACAGTCTGAAGAGAAGAAAGGATGAAAAAGGCAAAAACTTCTTGTTGGTCGGTTATTCATTCATATGCTCGCCAATAATTAAAACAAGTCATTTGTACCCAGAATCTATGTTTTTATTGTTTATCTGAGGTACATACTTCGGGCAGAGAAAGAGAGAGAGATAGATAGATAGAGAGAGTGAGAGAGATAGAGAGAGAGAGAGAGAGAGAGAGAGAGAGAGAGAGAGAGAGAGTGAGAGAGTTTAAAGCTACATTTACAGTTTCGTTTTCGTTCGCCTACAAATGAAATTATGTGATCCCTCACTTCTGCTTCTCGTATTTTGTCCACCCACGTTTCAATCCATGTCACTTTTGAACATTTGATCTCTTTTCATTCTACTTCCGATTTCCGTCATTTGAAACAGAGGGGGGGGGTCAAGACATCACGTGTCGGGTGCTCATAAACAGCAAAAACGAAGTTTGGTATAATTCATAACTAAAAGAATACTTGTTTCAGGACGGATAAAAATAAATTACCCGAAAAGAATAGTCTTTCACCACTTTTATGTCCACTTACAAAGATTAAAATCGAGATATAACGATACTAAACCCCATGTCTAGAATCTTTATTTCAATTTTGAACAAAATCCATTCTATGATCTTGATTCTAGAATATATCTTAAATGTAAGAAGTCTTAAAAAGAAATTGAAATTCAGGGAATTGGTGTCTCATGACTATGGATCAAATTTAATGAAAATTTAAAATATTTGAATTTTGAAATTAGTGGTTTTGCCCATATTATGCCCTCTAAACCCCTTTAAAATATTCTAATGAAACTGAAATTTGTGGATTAATTGGTGTGTAGTATCTATTGTTACAATGTCACAAAAATTGGAGGTTTATGAATTTTCCCGAAGGCTTCACTCCCCTTATTCATCTTATCATTGTCCCCTTTGCATAAAACTAAATCAAACTTATTATATCCAACATTATCCACCCTTACGCCTAGCAGCTTTGTTAAAAAAATCACTAGGGTCGGTTAATTAGTTTAGGAGTAAATCTTATGTATAGAAATATATAAACATATACTGATACTTAGCTTTATATAAATAGAGATTAAAAATAAAATATGTAACATTACACAATAATAATAATAATAATAAATATAGTAAAATTCGGTTAATATACTTTTTGAGCGAACCACGGATTTGAAAGAATATGAACGTTTGATTCAATTTTCATTTCTATTTTGCTAAATATAGTCTTATTCTGGATACATTTTTGAACACACTTGGCATTTTACAGCATATGAACGGTTGATTCATTGTTGATTTCTTTCTTGATAAATACAGTCTCAGTCTAAATACATTTCACCATCGGAATATTTTTCTTTATCGCACCTTGTATTTAGAAGAAAACGAACGCTGATAATAGCCTCAATGCTCTTATCTGTATTCCAACCTATAAGTCCTTACTGGTCTAAACCCTTCAATAGTGTCCAATCTCTAATTTCTACATTTGGTGACGGGATCAAATTAATATTCGCTGAAAGTGAATATTAATTTGATCTCATCACTAAGATGAACGCCAATAATTGAATCAGTCGGTCAATTTAAATATCTGCATCCTGATTAGTCAAAGAAAATAATTATTCCTTTAGGCGTATCGTATATTTCGATTCACGTTGAAGAATTCTAATTAAAAACAAGTTGATCCCGCAGTGAATGACCTTGAACATCCAATAGATCGTTCAAGGCATTGACAAACTCATTTAGAAAATTTGCCAGAAAAACTTAGGGTCTTTTCTTTTCTGAGGTAAACTAGAATTAATAGAGAGATGCTTATAGGTACAAAGTTAATAGGAAGTTCTAATAAGCATCAGGCTCTATTAATATCATTTAATACTTACAAACCGGAAGAATCTTTCACACGCAAATATATATCAACTAATAAGCATACTAGTTCCCCCAAAAGTTTCATAGTAATACATTCGTATGAATCATCATGGTATCGCTTTTTTGATAGATTTGATTTAGCTGTTTTTTGTTGCTTTTTTTCATCTGGAAATCGCTCCAGACAAGGCATGAAGCCACTTGATGTAAGGAGCTAAACACACACACACAAAAAGGTAAAGACTAGCCAACGATTAGTGTTAGATGGATAGATTCCGATTCAGAAAACAAAAAATATTCCCCCCTTTGTCAGAAACATCACTAACAGAATGTGAGAACTAAAGGACAAAATAAGGGAAGCGGGAGTTACGAGGCTGCCGAAAGTAAACCCAAGGTCCACTGCTTTCCCGATTCTTCCCGATACTTGTGAAAGGGACAAGGTGAAAGTTGTCAATATCCATAAGTAAAAGAGTGCTATGGCACCGACTGTGTTCCAACTTGGTGCGGGTTGGGGTCGTCAGGCCGCATTATTACTCAATTCACCACCATCACCTCTAATTACGATAATTATAACACCACTTGATTGGATTTGAACTTCACAAAACTGCTTCCCTGAAAGGTACAACATAGTTGTTTTCAAATCCATTGTTAAAAAATACGTGTTATATATCGTCTCTATAAGTAATCCAATTCAGTTCATTCGATTAATCAATTTCAATCTTCTAATAAAATTATTCATCTTTTAACCGACAATCATTCCATATCATTAACCCTAACCCTACCACTAACTCTAACCCTAACCCTTAATCGACAACCATTCCATATTAACCCAACTTCTCGTGTGGCTTTTGGCTTTGTGTAGGTGGTAACTCATTAGTGAAAATAAAAACAACATTTAAAAAAAAATCCATAAGTTCAGTTGTGTAATTAATTTTTTCACACTTTTTGCCTAAGCAGAGCAATATGCTTTTGATTAATTTTAATTTTAATCGGTTTGATCTCTTGAAGTTATTAAGAGGTTAAAGTATATCCTATCAGCATGGGCCCGCCATAGGTGTGTACTTCAACTATTTATTATATAAGAACTGAAACAGCTATAATAGACTAGAATAATTCAGAGATATAGTTATGTAAGTAAATGTGTGTGAGTCAGCATAGCACGGCCTTTCTTGACCGGCTTCAACCTGTTGTTAACATTGGTGACACAACCCCTGCCCAAATGCCATCCATGGAATAGTTAATAAAATTTACAATCCTTTCTTCAATCCAACCATATTTGGGACAAATAAACTTCAGTCTATCCCTGACTTGTCCGCCAAGTTTCAGTCATGAATGTCCAACAGTCTTTATTTTATCGCTATTCAATAATAAACGCACAAATATATGAAACACACAATTTTCAATAACTCTGACCCCCCAGCAGAGTTTAGGCCATTTTTGAGAATGGCTTGTTCTCTGTTGGTCTGAGGTATGGTCCTGTGCAGTTCTAGGAGGTCCAAATTCTCAGGCTTTGCCTCATCGCCCTTTGAGAAGTGCTTAGTTTATTGCCAATCGCCTGAGGCGCTCCTACCAGGAAATTCCGACGGGAGTGACCAGGCAACTTAGTTCGGCCAGAGTACTCTTCCTTGTTTCAAATCCCAATTTTACTGACCTTGTATCTAACCTTCCCCCCGTGGGAGGGAGATAAATAAAACTCCCCCCCCCCCGGCTTAGCACTGCCATAATTGTGGCTGTGATGAATTTCTACAGTTCAGGAATAGTCCCAGATTGTTTACACTATCTTCGAGACAACCTGACAGATAAAAGTCGAGGGGTAAATTTGTAACGGAGACGTAAATGCAGACACTTGTCGGCGCCGTTCAAAGAGGCAGCGTCTGGTATGCTGTGTGTGTGGGGCGAACCCGAAACGCTCGCTGGCGACAAAAAAGAAAGAGGAGTTGGAGGAGAAAGGCGTCAGAAAGTCAAATAAGGTTTTTATTTGAAGATCAGGGCAGCGGCGTCGAGAGAGATTAAATTAAGTTGGTTTGCATGCGTGGCATTTTCTTTTTTAATAAGAGAAGGAAAATGAAGATTTGGTGAGAGACGTGGAGATCGTAAAGCGAACGAAAGGAGAGAATAGTACTAGATTTTTTTATGTTGGACTGAACGACGTTTTTTTTTACACTGGAGAGAGATATTAACATTCATTTGGACTTGATCTTGGCGACACCTCTGTGTAACTGTTCCCATACTATTTCTTTATATTATCTACAAAATTCCATTGAGAATCGCACCTACTACGGGTTAGCAAAATGCCCATCATATAATTAAACAGAATAGAAAGTGGACTTTGGGTTTACTGTCGGCAGCCTCGTAACTATCGCTTTCCTTATTTTGTCCTTTAGTCCTCACATTCCATGGGCGATGTTTCTGACAAAGGGGGAAGAATTTCTGTTTTCTGGATCACAATCTATTCATCTAGCAGTTATTGTTGCTTAGTTTTTGACCTTGAAGTAGTATTTTTTAACCCCTAACATCAAGTGGCTTCATGTCTTGTCTAGAGCGACTTCCATAAAAAAATCAAACGGTTATAAAAAAAACCTGTTAAACATTCATGACTAAACCTTGGTGAGCAAGCCAGGGATAGACTGAAATTTATTTGTATCAAACATGGTCGGATTTCAGAAATTATTATTAATTTTATTAATGATTCTGTGGGTGGCATTTTGTTTTTATCTGTGTATGTGGGGGGAAGCGGGTCACACATGACCATAGTTTAAAAAAAACAAGACAATTATTTTATTTATTATCAGATGAAAATGCGGTGCACTATCTTTGAAAATATTATTTGCAAATTAGAAAACGAAGATAATTGATCTTCAGTTATAAAATATTAAAACTAGCAATAATTTCGCCGAAGGGGTAAAAAATAAAAACAAAAGAAATTTTCTTTGTTGTACCACCTCTTTTTAATAAATTATTCTGGGATTAACACTTGAATCTATGGTTTTCGTTCGTTGACAATAACTCTCATTCGTCTTCAGCGTCAAACACCCGGTTTTGCTTCCTTTAAAAAGAGAGCTCCTCCAGGGAAGACAACTTCAGCTTGAATCATTCCATCAAAAATATAGCTGGTGCCAAAAAATGACCGCGAGCGGTCACGTGGTGAACGCAGTTCTCGTCTATTGACAATGTCTCAATAGAAAACGGAACTCTTAACACATGACAAAGATTATCATTTACGATATTATATTTCCTTTGCTTTTTCTTTTTCGATTTGAAAATTAAATATTTATAATTAAACTAGCTGAACGACTAGCCTACATTGCGAGAAAATAGATAATGGACCATAAGTTTACATTCGGCAGCCTCGTAACTCCCACCGGACTATTTTGTCCTCACATTCCGTGAGCGATGTTTCTGACAAAGTGATAAGTATTGCTGTTCTATGGGTCACCCGTTTTGAGTGATTTGGTATGTGGTGATTTGTAGAAAATATAGTAGAAGACTTACTAGAGTGTAGCTGCTGTCGTTTGAAAATGTTCTCCAACCACTTCAAAGCATTTATACCTGTAGAGGCAAGAAACCAGTCCCTTTTTAAAAAGTTTTTCCTTCTTTTCTACTAGAGAGTTACTGTGCTTTTTAGGAATAGGTACCCAGAGATTTTCAGTCGTGACGTAGTCGGGACGTAAGCAATTCCGACTATGAACGGAGAAAGCCGAATCAAGTTCCGACTTTTACCGAAATATACAAATAAAAAAAGTGCTGTTACTTTTTTTGCCAGACGATTATTTTTCTAATCAATTAGAACAATCAAGTTCCGACTTTTACGTACTTTTTGGATACCCTTATTATTTCTGTAACTGTTCATTTGAAAAATATTGAATACCTTTTAATTTACCTTTACTAAAAATAACATAAAATAAATTTCTTATTTATACCCCCAACCACCAAAAGTAACAACGGTACTTGGACACAATACGAAACATTAAGTTATAGATAGTTTAAGTTAGGTTAGGGTTAGGTTAGGTTAAGTTAGTGTTAGCGTAAAACACAGTTCGATTCGTATTGTGTAGAAGTTTGGTTTGGTTTGGTTTGTTTTACGGCATAGCAACCAACTGTGGGTTATGTAATGCCGAATAAAAATGCAATTCGAATTATTTCACATTGTCTCTGGAGACAATGAAAGGTGAAAAGATGAACTTGTAATCAAATTTTTTGGTATAGTCCAACTTCCTTGATGAAGTCTAAAATTTGAGTCACATTTATATTTTCAAACAAGTGTTTTAAATTTGGGGAGTCATAATATTTGTTACGTGTTTGCTGCAGATCTTGCCAGTCTATTAACATGTGTTTGACTGTGTATGCTTGTTGACACGCTATGCACATTGGAGACTCCTCTCCTTCCAATAAGTGCTTATAAGTGATCTGCGTGTGTCCTATTCGAAGTCTGGTTATTATAACCTCTTCTCTCCTTACTTTTCTAGACTCCAGACGCCACTTATCTATAGTTGGCCAAATCTGATACAATTTGTTGATTTGACACTCATCCCAACATTCCTGCTATTTTTGTTTGGTGATCTTGTTAATATTAGGCCGAAGATCAGTGTATGGGATCCTAGTATTTGTTGGTGTCATATTTAAGGATTCTTTTGTGGCTTTATCCGCTCTTTCATTTCCACGAATGCCGACATGGCTCGGTATCCAGCATAACTTAATTTTACATTTCTTTTTGTTGTAAAGATTAGTAATCTTATTTAAGATTTTTACAATCAATGGGTTATGTAAATTTTTATTTTTCATTGCTGTGATGACAGATAGGGAGGCAGAGAAAATGATAAATCTATCAGTGCTACTACCTTCTATTATCTTTAAAGCCAAGTATATGGCTGCAGCTTCTGTGCTGAATATTGACGCACTGTCAGTTATTCGGTATTGCATTTCTGTCTTATTTAAGACAGCCGCACATCCAACTCTATTTGATTCTTTAGATCCATCTGTATAGATGTATTTGTAGTCGGAATGTTTGTGTTTGATATATTCATATTCCTCTTGAAATATAATGGGATTCGTTTGGCTCTTTGAAGCTGTTGCTAAATCGAGGATGTAGGTGGGTTGTTTTAATTCCCATGATGGAATTTTTGAAATTATGGATTCGTGGATAATACTTGAGTATAATTCCAGTTTCATGCTTAACTTCTCGATGCGGTAACTGAAGGGTCTGATGGCACTGATTTTTCTCTCAAACAGAGTATTATATTGAGAAGACAATGTGCAGTCGTAGGACGGAATTTCCTGGATATGACAATAATTTGGTCACATATTGTAGTGCCAATTTCTCTCGCCTTATATGCAAAGGACCTTCATTAGCTTCAATATATAGGCTTTCTACTGGAGACGTGCAAAATGCCCCTAATGCAAGTCGTAGTCTCTGGTGATGGATAGTATCTAATTCTTTCAGATATGAATGTTTTGCTACACCATAAATTAAACTTCCATAGTCAAGTGTCGACCTTACAATTGTTCTGTATAGTTTAAGTAAGGATTTTTTGTCTGCTCCCCAGTCAGTGTGAGCTATCACTTTCAATAGATTCATTGCCTTGTTACATTTTTGCCGGAGATATTTTATGTGGGGAATAAACGACAGCTTTTTGTCAAAAATAAGACCAAGGAACTTATACTCATCTGCCATTTGTATCTCCTTGCCAGCCAGTTTAAGGCATGGATCTTTATGCATTTTGTGTAAGTTGCAAAAATCGACACACCTCGTCTTTGATTCAGAGAATCTGAAGCCGTTCTCTTCAGTCCATTTGCTGATTTTATTTAATGTGAGTTGCAACTTACGTTCTACCAGATGCATATGTTTTGCCCGGCAGCAAATAAAAAAATCGTCCACGTACAGTGAGCTTTTTACTGTAGTGTCAAGGTTTTTCACGATATTATTTATCTTGACATTAAAGAGTGTCACTGATAGAATACTTCCTTGGGGTACCCCATTCTCCTGCTCTTTTACGTCGGAGAGTGTAGTTCCGACTCTCACTCGGAAATTTCGGTTTTTCAAGAAGTTTTTTTATAAAGAGAGCCATTCCGCCTTTTAGCCCAATATCACGAAAGTCTTTTAAAATGCTGTACTTCCAGGTGGTATCGTACGCCTTCTCTATGTCAAAGAAAATGGCAATCAGATGTTATTTTTTAACGAAGGCTTCTCTAATAAAGGTTTTCAATCTGATCAAATGGTCAGTGGTACTTCTTTTCTTTCTGAAACCGGATTGTAGATTTGATATAAGATTGTTCGATTCAAGATACCATGTCAATCTGTCGTTAATCATTCTCTCCATTACTTTACAGAGACAACTGGTTAAGGCAATTGGTCGATGACCTGAAGGCCTATCAGAATCTTTTCCTGTCTTGGGTATGGGAATTACCGTGGCTTGTCTCCAGAGATCTGGGATTTTCCCGCTCATCCACACCTCGTTATATATATCTAGAAGGTATCTGGTGGACACCTGTGGTGAGTTTTTGAGAAATTCGTAGCATATATCGTCTGGACCGACCGCTGTATTGTGGGTTTTAGCAAGTGATTCACTGAGCTCCGATGCCGTGAAGGGTTGATTATAATTTTCAGTGTTTTTGGAACTGAAATTACGAATTCTCTTTTCTTCGGCTTTCTTAATTCTTTTGAACTTCTCAGTTTGACCCTTGGAGCCAGAAATTTCTGATAAGTTATTTGCCAATGCGTTAGAAATTTCTTTTTTGTCCATGATCTTTACACCACCTGATATCAGGTGTTTAATTGGCAGACTGCTATTTTTCCCCGCTATTTTTCGCATCATGGTCCATATCGTTTTAGAGTTGGTGTTTGAATTGATTTTCGATATATACTGTCGCCACGAATTTCTCTTGGACTCTTTAATCGTCCACTGAGCTTTGGCTCTTTTGATTTTAAATAAGTCTAAATTCTCTCGAGTAGGATTAGACTTGAACCTTCTCAGGGCAGAACGGCGTGGCCGGGCAGCTTTTTGACATTCTTTGTTGAATCAAGGTTTTTGCTTATTGTGGATACGCAGTCCTCGGCTATTTCTACCAGTGTCTCTGTAAAGTAGATGGCGTGATCCGTTTGATTGAGATTGATATAAGCTGTTAGCCTTTCTTGGCATTTTTCTTGGAATTTCTTCCAGTTTGCTTTCTGCAGATTCCATCTTGGTAGTTTATCTTCAATTTTAGGACCTGTGCTTTCCAGAATAATTGGAAAGTGGTCGCTCCCACATGTCTCTTCATGCACTTTCCATGTATAGTCCATGAAAATTGTTGGATCACATATAGTTAAATCCATAGCTGAATATGTTCCCGTTGCTGGGTGTAAATACGTGCTGGTTTTATCATTGTAGAGGCAAAGGCAATTTTGATCCAGAATTTTCTCAACAATTCGGCCTTTTTTATCGGTGGTTTTACTGCCCCACATTTCATTGTGATTATTAAAATCACCCAACAGTATTAATGGTTTGGGCAATTGAGCCTGGATTCAACTATGTTTTCACCTGGTAGCAGATAAAGGGAACACACTGTGATTGTCTTATACAAAGTTACTGATACAGCAACCGCCTGCATGTTTGTGTCAAGTAGCACCTGACTCAGCGGAACTGTATTTTTAACAATTATAGTTTCCCCGCCAGAGGCTCTATCAGTTTCTTCTTTTATATTATTGTATACATTGTAGTTTATTATTTGAAATATACTATATTGCCTGAGGAATGTTTCCTGGGGGCAAACAAGTGCTGGGCACATTCTCATAAGAAGAACCAGCTCTTCATAATTAGCTTTAGCACCTCTTATGTTCCATTGGATTATTTTATCTCCCAAGGTTTAGATTTTGATTGGAGGGCTTTTTGTTTAGTTTTTTTTCCGTATTTTCATCTTCTGTCTCCATCAAGTTATCCAGAGCCTCAAATCGGTTTTGGGTCAAATTGACTCGGATTTTTGGCTTTGGCTTCCGAGGTGATTTTTCCTTTTTTTTCTCGGTTCAGAATTTTTATCTGGAGACTTTTTTGGGATATCTTTTCGGATCCCTTTCTTTTTCATAGTAGATTCAGGTGTTTGGTTTGGTTTGATCTGTGGTGGTGCATCTGGAATGGGGTAACCCAGTTGAGAGGGTAGAAACCAGATGTTTTCTTCACTCGGTTCCGTCTGTTGTTTTTGAACGGAAACCGGTTGAGTAGGAGGTATATTCCAAATATTTTCTTCATTTGGTTCCGTCTGTTGTTTTTTAAACAGCAATCGGTTGAGTAGGAGGTCTGGGTTCCACCTGTTGTTTTTTAACGACAATCGGTTGAGTAGGAAGTCTGGGTTCCGCCTGTTGTTTTTTAACGGCAATCGGTTGAGTAGGAAGTCTGGGTTCCGCCTGTTGTTTTTTTTTAACGGCAATCGGTTGAGTAGGAAGTCTAGGTTCCACTTGTTGTTTTTAGGCTCTAACTTTTGGTTCTTCGTACTCTTTCCTGAGTGTATTTTGAAAAGCTGGCCAGTCTTCCGGTCCAAGCTGAAGTAACCGTTCTATTAGTTTTTATATTTGTTTTCTTCTTTGTTTACTACTGGGGACACAACCTGAGAATATGTCTTCCCTCTAGTTATGTCAACCATCTTCCTTGCTTCCTGAAAAGAAATGCCTCTTGTATATTTAACGGTCACTAATTCCTTTTCTCTTTTCCATTTTTCGCAGATCTTTGCATAAACTGAGTGGTCACCACCACAGTTTGCACATGTGTGAGTTCCCTTACATTCATCCATAGAGTGGTCAGGGTCTTTCTCTCCACATTTCCCACATGTTTGCCTGCCGTTGCATTTTGTTTCATGATGTCCATTCTTCTGGCACCTGTAGCACCGAAGAGGATTTGGGATTTTCTGCTCGACCTTTTCGATAGTTTACCCGATCTTTATTTTTTGAGGGATTGTTGGTGTATCAAATGTCATCACATATGTGTTTGTATATTTTGGTTATCTCTTTTTATAGAGATTCTTTTAGCTTCGGTTACCCCCTGGAACTTCAGCTCCTCTTTGATTTCAACTAAAGTGCATAAGGAGAGTTCTTGGTAGAAGTACCGAAACAACATTACAGAATATACTTAAATACAAGATAAAAATAAACAATTTCTTTCGATAAATAATTTATTCGCAAAAATAAAGGCTAATAATACATTTAGATTATTCGGTTAACTTTATTAACGTTCGCAAGTTTCGGAGATCTCCGGTAAAACACGGAATTAATGACGTAGGTAATGAAATTTATTCGGATACTTGTTCCTAAAAAGTACATTTTCTTTGTTGTATCAATATTTTAAATAAATTATTCTACGATCAACACTCCGTCTCTCCTCCTTTAAAAAAGCTCCTCCAGGGGGAGACAACTTTAGCTTGAATTATTCGTTCAATAATTAGTTGTCTAGCTCCACTCTATGTCAATATCGCAGTATCTTAATTTTCGACAGGTTTTCAATCCTCTCATAATATTCATCATCATCAAACTGTCCATCTATCCGTCTCATTAACTCTTATCCTCTAGCGGCTTTAGCCTTAATAAGTGATGAATCATTAGTAAAAATAGTTTTACCTCCCCGGAGGAGTCATTTTAATTTCATTTTTATTTAGCTTTTATTTTTAAACTAGCGTTGCACCGGAGAAATAGAAAAGAATGAATTTAAATTTATCAACATCCGATCGAACGCAAATAGGTCCCATCGAAATGATATTCACAATAGTTAAAGTACTACATATGCCATTAGTTTCTTTTCAAATGACTACATAATAACGTTAATTAAAAAAAATCCGGTCCATAGCATTCTCTTCTCCCTTCTTCGGAGAAAAAAGTTTAACAATGTAAAAAAAAACTTGTGCAAGACGACTGGAATCGAACCATTAACCTTTCGGGCTGCTAACGTGTCGGCCATAAAAGCCAGTATAAAATCTACGAAAAATAGGTCATTTAAACGAAGCCAGTCAGTAGCTGGCATGCGTGTTATACGATCCACCGTAAGGCGACCGAATGTAGGGTCCACCAGTCACACGTTTTGGATAATTTCTATACCAAGTAATCAGTGTTTTGGATATTATGCGTGTGAAAGGTATAGGAATCAGAATATGTACACTTTATGGTCCTGTCGAGTATCTTGGCATATAGTTACGTAATTCGGAAACCGAATTGACTATAAATGCATACGTAATACGTAAGAATAACGTTATCCGATATTCTCGAAACTGAGTGGAATTAGCGGGAGCGTACATTAAACATGTGCGTAAATTATTGTATTATGTAGTAAATTAATAGCAGACAAATATGAAATAAGAACGGATAATTTTTTAAAAAGTAGATGCTTATTAATTCCAGTGTCAGTACTGAAGTGTTAGAGGGAAAAGTTCTTGGTACTACTTATATGGAGTATGTTCTGAGGAGAGTCGGAGATAGTGGGCAAAAAGTAATATTTAGTGTTAGAAAAATAAAATATTTAGTGTGAGAAAAATAAAAACAAATTTACTAAAACACGCTCCAGTGAATAAGTGTAATATAGTGGTGAGTTTAGTAGCCTGTGATGCATGTGGTTATTTTCCTATTCTTAAAGAAGGCGCAGGGGTGAAATCGTCTTAACTGTTTTTTTTTGTTTTACCTAATTAGTATTAATTTTATAAAGATTTTGAAAGTTAAATATAATTATTACGGTATCGTGTTTTCATTAAATCATTAATTGAACGAAATTATTATAATTTTGTTAGCGTAATTTTCTTTTAACTTCTATTTATAATAAATGACTACATGCAAATAGCTTTTAAGATATTCAATCTTTTAATATAGAATGTTTGCTAAGAATATTTAAACCAAACATAACTTTCTACTCGACAGTTTAAGTACCGACGCATAACGCCTATTGCCAACTATTGTATACGATTAATTAAACACAGGTTGCTACTTAACCCAGAGCATTGAGGAGGAGGTTGAAATGTCATACCTTTCTCAACAGAATTTGTGCTTAGATGATAAATTTAAGATTCGATTGGATTTAAAGTTGTCATTGTTTATCTCACGTGGCGGTATCTATTAGTTAGTGTTACCCCCTTCCCTTTTGGTGAGGCGCTTTTGTTGAAATGTCGCGTTGTTCGAAGCGTGCATAATTCATTATACACACCGCGGCCGGCACCTCTTTCTAATCGTCATCTTATCAATTCACACTGACACACAAGGCCTTTTTGAATTGGAGTATTTATTAGCTTCAAAACAAAGTGCGAGAAAGAGAGTGAGAGAGAGAGAGCGAGAGCGGTTTAAGCCGCCGTGCTATACTAGCTCACATTGTTCGTCCATCACACCGCCATTGTTATTTTTTTGGGGGGGGCGAGTAGATGTGCTGTTACTGTTTCGCTCAAGGATCTGTCTGAAAAGACAACAGAAATCACTTTTCTGGAAATAACGCCATACACTTAACTTCCGCTTACCCGCTACGGTCATCACTTTGAACCCCGATCCGTCAATCATCTTCTCTACCCGAATTGAAAGCTTTCGTTATGTAATACTTTTCCAAAATGAGCGGTGCCTTTATATCAAGCGGTGTTTTTTATATCGGGTTATGCAAAAAGAGGCAGCGAGGAGAGGGGATAGTTTAGTATTAAGATCATTTTAAGTTTCAATGTTATACATAACAAACAAGCTATTTATTCGGTAAATTTCAAGGTTAAAAAAATTATTATATTTAAAAAATATTTTGGGTTCAATATTCTTGATACGGCATAATCACGTTGAGACACCATTTCACGAAGTTAAGTAATGTTGAGCTTGGCCAGTAACAAATAGGTGATCATTTGGAAATATGCGCTGTGTGTAGAGGTATGTGGAAATAAACTTACATGATATAAAAAAAACTTTAGTTTTGCGCTTTAATGTAGTAACTAAATACATAAACACAACATGAATACATATGATAATGATAGTTAAAACATTAGATGAATCTTTTTACTAAAAAATAAATCCTCCATCAAAGTCCAGTCATTACATAACAATTAATCCCCCTATATATATATATATATATATATATATATATATATATATATATATATATATATATATATATATATATATATATATATATATATATATATGTAAGTAAATTTCGTGTACAACAGAATCGTAGGATTAATTTTAGAGGAAGCATTATTATAATCAATGAAAAAGACGAGTGGAAAAAAAGGAAAATTGTTCAAATTACCTTAAGGCCTTATCGTCTGACCCTCTGAGAGGAAACGTCAGAATGGTAAATTAAAAACTAAAAGTCGAATGAGGTATGAGGGGAAAAAACTTATTTCAGTTGAAGGAAACGATTGAGAGGAAAAAAAAAGGGTAAATCTCTCAACGTTATGGTGGCTTTGAATCATTAAAGATCTCCAACTTATATATATATATATATATATATATATATATATATATAATTTGTAAAAATAGATCTCAGAAAAATAACAAATGTATGAATAATAAACAAAATAAAAAATAAGAGCCAAATCAATAAATTATGCCACTCAGTTATCACTAAATATAAACACACTTTAGAAGCAGTAAAACAGGTAACACTCATCATAAATAATTAAATCAATTTAATATAACTCAATTACAATTAAGACGGATATTATTTCAATCCTGACCCAGTACTTATTTTAAAAGGGTCACGTCAACAACGCACCGTTTTTAAGGCTATATTCAGATGCTAGCTCCCTTTATTTTCGTTTCTCGAGGCGATTTTTTTTTAATACTAAAAATGTAAATAAAACACCAAACAAAATAAAACCGTTTAAACACAAAACTAAAACTAAAATAAATAATAAACCCAATACACAAATTTA
Source organism: Sepiola atlantica (assembly GCA_963556195.1). NCBI lineage: Eukaryota > Metazoa > Mollusca > Cephalopoda > Sepiida > Sepiolidae > Sepiola > Sepiola atlantica. The sequence goes on from OY744539.1 coordinate 37,112,256, forward strand.
AACCCGGTATCACCATCAAAAAAGACTTTAATATGACAATTTTAAATGACGTATTCACCCCCATTTTTATTTTCACTTTTCATGACACCAGTAATCTCCTACAACCTACAAACAACACCTTAAATAAAAATAAAAATACCACAGGAGAATAAATAAATAAAACACTTAGTAGAATGAAATAAAAACCTTCTTAAAACGCAAAACTCTAAATAATAAATAAAATAAAACTCAATTAATTCCCAACCAATATATTTTTCCAGAGAAACTTTCTAGTAATGCACCGTTTTTTTAATCGATTTAACGCCATTTATCATCGTGATTTGACCTAATCTAGAACGCTGACATTTCCACTGGGCATAGAACTAAAAATTATTTGTAAAAGTCAGCCCATCTGGATGAAACCGCGGTACGGTTCTGAAATATGTGACATATAGTTTTCAAATAAATTAAATGATATTAGCTCTCACTCCTCTGCGATTGAGCACTTTATGATTTCTTTTTAATATAAACTGACACACTAGAATATATATATATATATATATATATTAAAGAAAGATGAAGATAAAGAATTGTACATAAATTAATACAAATTTTATTACATCGAAAGTTCAGATGCAAGGAGTTACATTAATCCTTAAACCATGGTTTTTCAAAGATAAAACTCTTCTCGTCAGAGGATAAATCTGGTAATATGGTATTTATATCAATTAAATATTACCTAGTTCCATTTCACTTTGAAAAAATTGAAGAATAAAAACCAAAAGGGATTGGGGATAAAGAAGTTTAAAATAAAATAAAATAAAATAAAAAAATAAAAAATAATAAAAATAAAAAATAAAATAAAATAAAAGGCCGGGAAGTGAAATTTAGCAGTATTGGGAGGTGATTTTGTCGCTAGTTAATAGCTAAAGTAACTTTCGTAGAATTGAATAAAGTTTTTTTCACAAATAAAAGGTGGAGGGTTCAAAATATCTCACTTGGTCCGTATGGATTCGTACTCCGTTATAGTATATTTCCGTGGAGTTACAAGTAAAAATTCTGTACTGGTATTTTAAATATCCAATTCGGCAAATCCGAGGTTAAGATTGTCTGTTTAAAGGCGTTATGCGGAAAAGTTCATGTCTGCCTTTAATTGTTTGCTTCCCTGGCAGAGAAATGTTTCAAAAGTTTTTTATATCATCTTGAATATTCTGCTTGGGTGTGGATATATATATGAAGAAGAATGGAAAGGAATTAGAGAAGCAAAAGCCAAATCAAAATTCAATTCAATTGCTCAACCGGACTTTTTAGCAATCGGACATTTGCTTGCATTCGGGCAGAGTTTTGCCCAGCGTTTTCTTTCCCTACAACTTTTATTTCTTTTTTTCAAATTTTAAATCTTGGCCATTGCCAACTTATCTATCCCAGCGACTTCCTCTGATGATAGGATTTTGATCTTTGAAAAGCCTGGCTTAAGGAAAATTTAATTTGAATAAATTGCCTTTTTGCGGAATATACCTTGCTCTGAGCAATTGAATTGAATTTTGATTTGGCTTTTGCTTCTCTAATTCCTTTCCATTCTTCTTCATATCTACCTGCTCTATCCTGGATATTGAGCTGTATACTCTTCACAATAGGTTTTACCTCTCCTAAAAGTTCGCTTTTAGTACACCTCTTTATATATATATATATATGAATTTTATTCTTTTGCATGACCAAAGAATCGATCTAATTTTCGGTAAATGTACTCAGAACAAAAATATATGAAAGAAAAGTAGACAAAATCAAATCAAATTAAATTGTTTGTTGACATTCTAAGATCCAAAACGAATGAAGCCACTCGCATAACAAAATTATAAAACAAATACAAATCATAAATGTTATTTGAATGTGCTTTTAAAATAAAATGGCTGATTAAAAATTCCATTGAAAACCATCTCTTTAATTTTGAAGAAAACAAATGTAAAAAAAAAATGATCGGAAAATTAAAAATAGATTGGATCTACTCGAAAACGGGAATTTATTTGTTCGTTATCAGAATGTTCGCCTGCTTTCTGTTCAATATAAAATTGACGGGAATAATACGGCCATTTAAAAAATCATGAGTGAACATTCGAACAATTGAACTTACTGCGAATAAATATTTTCCAATGAGCAATTGGATTTGTTATTTATTTTATTTATTGTTTACATATTATTGATATGCTACGTATGTATTCAAATAATAATAATAATAATAACAATAATAATAATAATAATAATAATAATAATAATAATAATAATAATAATAATAATAATAATAACAACAATAATAATAACAGAAATAGCAAGAAGCACCATCAGCTCCCCCCCCCAAAAAAAATTGTACCAGCCTAGGCTGACACCACACAAAATATTTGCTAACTGGAGGAGCATATGCAGTTTACCAGCAACAAACTGAAGAAGAAAAATCCGATGCAGCACGAATTAAGGGAGCTCCATTCACTGCATTTGCCGATGACAGAATTACAGCGTATGAGAAGTTTGAGGCACGTGTGTTGTGTCTGGGTGAGACTGTCGACGTGTATTTGGCAGATTTGCGGAAGCTGTTAGTGCTATTTGGAGGAATACTAGATCATGTGCTGGTGTGTGTGTTTGGACGGGGGATTCCCAACCCTGTGAAAAGGCTGTTGCGGTCCTCCTCCAGGGTGAACGATATGACTTTAGAAGAGCTGTTGACTCGAGCTCGAACATTGTCTAACCAGGTTAGGGTTTGGCTTAAATGTGGCGCCTCTTGTAATGCTTGCTGTGCTCAGGGCTATGTTAGCCCAGGATTGGAAGATACGGAGAGCAACGTTGGCGTATATTGATGACATATATATTAATGAGGACGTGGCGTCGGTAGAATCCGTAAGGAAGCATCTGGACCTGTACAGACAACCAGTAAGGACCTTGTAAAACTGCAAAATGGTGCACGAGTTTGAGCAGAGCATGGCCTACTGCGATGGCGGCGAGGAAGCAGTACTGTGGATGCGCCGAGAACTATGACATGAAGATGTATCTTCTCCATGTGTGACAAACTGGTGGTGCGCTTTCCTGTGTCTGAATGACTTCGAGTGACAACAGGCCTTATTAAACGTCGCGATATAACTGTCACACATAAATGGGATGACAAAGTAAGCGAGTGTATGATAGCAGATACACTTACCCGGGTACAGCAATCAGATCCCGTCCGAGAAAAGTGGTACGTGGGCACAAAGGAACTGGATGTGTGGGTGGACTCAAGCTCGCTTGCCGTGGGCATTGGTCTTCACGCCGATGGAGTCATTATCGAGGATGCATGCTCGTTGTTGCCAGCAAAGGATTTCCAACATATAAACGTGGCATACCTGGATGCCGAACTAAAAGGACAAAACCTAGCGCTAAAATAGAAGGCCAATGTGTCATATATGAAAACAGACTCTCTGTGTGTGTGTGTACCACTGGGTGAGCAACGCCCTCACGGAAAGTCTCGGTTGAGCACCAAGGCCGCAAGTGAGATGCTCATAAGACGGAGACTGGGCACGATAATCTTACTTGTGAAAGAGCACAACATTTCGGTTGATATAGCACTAGTAAGATCTGACCATAACCGAGCAGACTCCATGACGAGAGTTCCACAGTGGTGGCTCAATTATGTGAAGAAGGAGATTGAACCAGTGTGCACTTTTGCCACAGGGAACCTGAACCCAACACAACTGGACGAAATTCATCGATATAGTGGATATTCTGGGATCAGGTGAACATTATATTTTGTACGTAGAATCGACCCGTTTGTGTCTAAAGCGGCAGTAAAGGCAGTTATTCGGAATTGTAAGGAATCTCAGACAATAGACCCAGTTCCAGTTGAATGGAAAAGGGAAGGGCTCAGTGTGAAGGACGTATGGAACCGGCTAGACATGGACATCACACACTACAATGGTTGCCATTTTTTGACACTGATCGATTGTGTGACCACGCGGTTTTCAATCTAGCAGCCACTACAACGGCAAGACACTACACATGTGATCCGGCGATTAGAATCAGTTGCCCCCCCCCCCAGCCGAGATTATAGCTGATACTGACACTGCCTTCTGCAGTCAACAGTTCAGGCAGTTCATGAACGAGTAGGGTGTAAACTTCCGATCACGCTGTGCATACCGGCCATCAGGAATAACTGTCCCATTACGTAGAAGTACTACGATAAAACGACCAGCCACCATCTGTCACTTGTGTGATCATACGATCAGGGTGGAGTGTGACAATAAAAAGGGACACTCACCGTCAGGAAAAAGAAAAAGAATGAGGTGCTTCGCATGTCGTGTCTACAGATTAAAAAAGTGCTTCTCTTCATAGGTGCAGGTTTTTATGGTGGTCTCTGGTTTGAGTATGTGGATATCAGCTGATATAAACGAAGAAGAGGACAGCTGGGAAATAGGAGAAGCGATTTTTATCACAGAGAGAAAATGGTGGTACTGAAAATCGGTTCGAAGTTGGATAAGTGTTAATTTTTTTTATTCTAAATTAGTTTCTTGCACAGTGAGGTAACACAAACATACAACTATCCGTGCTATCGTAAGCTTTCGTGTAGTCGATCCATGCCATGGCTATGTTTTTTTAAAAATCTATTTTAGGAACTTTTGATCTCTGTATCACAGGTCATGCATCCCTCTCTTTCTTTTTACTAAAGGAGTAGTAGATTTGTTTTGTTCAGTTGTGCTGTTAGCATTTTCCAAATGGTTGGTAGACAAGTTATTGGTCTGTAGTTGCTGGGGGAGCGTTACATTTTCGGTGTCTTTTTGAGTACTGATATAGATTGGGACCCAATTTCCGCCAACTTTGCGTCGTAATCTTCCGGCAGTTTACGTAATCTACCGGAAAAAGCCGACACGAAGACTGGCAGACGATAAAGACGCTACTGCTTCAAGTAAATATATTTTTGTTTGTTTCTACTTACTTAGAAAACTAAAAATAAACAGCTGGTCAACAGTTTAAGAAATGTTTTTTTGTATAATAAACACAAATAGTTAATCAACGGTTAATAAACAATTTTGTTTTGAGGAAAGTTAATTATAAAAAAAATACATAGTCAACTGGTAAACATTTTTATTTTTTATACACAGAAAACTGATAAAAAGTCTATTTTTTATATACACAGAACGAAACATAGCTAGACAAGGGACCACAGGTATATTAGTTTCAGTGCCTTAGTCAGCTCTATTTGTGCTTAAGAAAAAAACGTGTCCTTTCTTACAGATGTTCACGCTTCGCAGTTAGTATTTGTGCATCGCTATGCGACAATTTTTCTTGATTTACTCAATATCGAAATTTCTGTAAAATTGGTCGTCTGCTGACAGTGACAGCTGATTGACTAATCTTGTCTTAGCGCCTTGGTCAGTCTTCGCCTCGGCTTTTTTCTCGGCGGCTAACGTAAACTGCCGGGAGATAACGACACAAAGCTGGCGGAAATTGGACCCACATTTATATTAGTACCTCTTTTTGTATCAATGTGGGTTTTCTATTTGTTCATCCATTCTGGTATGTCTGTTTCGTGGATACATCTTCTTAGGTTTTGAATTAGCCTTTCATGTACGGTTGTGAAAATTTTTGAATCAGTATTCATGTATTCCATCGTGACATGATGCTTTCCAGTTTGCCATTTTTCTTAGGTTTACCTCGTTAATTTCATTTCCTGTTCCCTCTTTCAATTTGATGAAGGTCTTCTTTAATTTTTCCTGCCATTCAGCATTTTTGTTGTCTTGTCGCTTTTCCCATATTTTGCTCCAGAAGAGTTTTATTTCTGTCGGACTCAGTTGTTCTGTTGTTGTTCTTTCTCCGTTTACGTTTTTATAAAACTGGCTTTCATTGTTTTCAATATTCCTGTTTTGTTTGTACTGTTCTGATTTGTATCTGTATCGTCACAATCTTCTTTCGGTTGCTGCTATCTTTTACTTTAGTTCTTCATGTTTCTTATTTAGTCTTTCCTTGTAATTCAGATTTCCCAGTTTCCATCGTTTTCTGTTCTCTTTCATCTTATTTACAACTTTGGCTCATGTTTTAAGTTGGTGGATTTGAGTTTACAGTCTAATTTCCCATCCAGGCTTTGTCGGTTCGTTTAATTATGGGGTTTTGTTTCAACTTTTAATTTCATACTTACTGATTGATTTGGATCTTTCATAAATACAGTTGTTTAAGAATATGAGAGTGTCTGTTGAGATGTATGGGAGGAGTTTGTTTACTTTATCTGTTTCTACTTTTATTTTCTTTCATTCCTGGTTCCTTAGGGATGGTAGTTTTGTTTTGTCTTCGTTCATAAGTTGTTTGTTTGATGTTTACTATACTGCTGTTTCACCCCCAGTGAGTTTTGTTGTTTCTTAGTTATCAGTATCCACATTTTCAGTGTTTATGTGATGCCGGTTTTCTACGTGTGGGTTTTCATGAAGAGGTGTTTCTTCATCTGTCTCGTTATTTATCTTTCATTAGATTTCCATCAGTTCCAGCTTTGAGACTCAACCTCTCTTGAGGTAATGTTTCGCTTGCTCTGCAATCATTTGTGCCAGTAGACATGTCATATACATTTTTTTCATTCGCTTCTGATAGCCTCCTTTTTCGGGTCTGCTTCTGTAGTAGCACTCCATTGCTAGTCTATTCTCTTTTGTGGTCCATTTAGACTTGTGGGTTTTTAGTTGGTTATATTAGTCGTTTCTGCTTTCACGGACCCAAAACAGGTAAGTAACCCCTCTAATCTCAGGAACAACCAATTGTCCTTACCAGCGAGAAATCAATGGTAAGAGGCTGTTGCGATACCGCATCGTTATCGAAAAGAGGTGACGAATACTGGAAGTCTGGGGAGGCTTGTTGTCACTCAGACTCCAGGAAATACCACTGGTTGTTGTCGGTGAGCAATCACTGACGAGGATCTGTGTGAGAACTCCTAGTGAGTACAAATAATAATAATAATAATAATAATAATAATAATAATAATATAGCCGTAAATAGACTTATTTTTAGTTATACAAGAAGAATGTCTTAAAAGATATTTCACAGTTTATGAATCTCGAATGAAATGAAAATATAATAAATAGGTTAACGAGTCACAGGTACGTCTATTTTTAATGATAAAAGAAAGAAATTAATTTACTTACCTGTTTTGGGTCCGTGATATTCTTGTTTCTCAGATATGAAGAGCTAACAATCACAGGATACTGACTGAAAATCAAAACAAACTCCGTGGCACTCATAATGACGATCTGAGTGTCATTAACGCAGATGCTCGTTCGCCGGCTAATATGAAGGGTCCGGCTAATATTAGCATCTGCGTTAATGACACTCAGATCGTCATTATGAGTTCCACGGAGTTTGTTTTGATTTTTCAACATTTGCATAGTTTTAGTGTTTGTGGGTACACTAGGACCAGGCCTACTGTACCTGTGATCCTGTCACAGGGATAAGGTTTATCTCTCATAAATATGGGAGATAAGATGCACTATTACATGCATGTGAAGAAGGGGCAGTTATAGACAAGACAGTTACACAATAACACTCTAAGTATGTACTTAGTATAAGTTTTCGTGACTAGTTTTCAAATAACTCTTACAACTTTGAAGATACGTTCCCCTCATATTTTAACCTTATCAAGGAGGAACGTTCCTCCTAGGAAAAATCGGCAGGTAGCATTTTACTGTTTTAGAGGCAACTAACCATTTATCGAAAGCTTT
>OY744539.1:37122449-37224949 GCA_963556195.1 Sepiola atlantica
ATATATATATATATATATATATATATATATATATATATATATATATATATACATATATACATATATGCATGCACATCCATACCTACAACCTTGAATTAAAAATTTTTAAGACATCGAGGATAAATGTGTTTCGTCTTTAAGTATTCATTAAAAAATATCATTACTAAATGAGTGTATACCTACACACACACACATATCCATACATATGCACATACACACACATACACACATATACATATACATACACACACATATATACGCACATGCACACATAGACACAAATGTGCAAAATAGAGACACACATACATGTATACATAGACATACACAAAAGCACATATGCACGCATACATATAAACATACACAGTCATACGCATACGTACACACATACCTATACTCATATACGCGCACATGCCCATACATGCACACATACACCTGCACACATGTATACCCATATACACACATACACATATATAATATAATATATACGGCCTGGAACGTTTTAAATAACCGGGGTAAGAGTTTAATTAAATATCAACATATATTGACAAAATAAATATGCAAGATATACACACACACACACACACGCACACACACACACCCACACACACACACACACATACATGCCTGCACATACGCAAACACATGCATGTACGTACACATATATATACATACAAAAACACATGTACGTATAAATACGCACATACTCTTCCCATACATACATATACACCAATACATGCATGCACGCGCATCCGCACGCGCATGCATACATATAAGCAGATATAAGGCTATCTTATTTCAATTTAAAATTACCAATATCTAATAATCTGATAGACCTCTAGATTTGTAACGGTGAAGATACCAAATAGATCATTTACGGTAAACCCCCATAAATATTTACAATAATATCTGTTATGGACATGTAATTACTGACTTGGTGACATTCGTTATAGTTGTTTTTCGGATGTATGCATATACGATTGTACTTTAACAAAAAAAATCATAAGATCCCTTTCGATTGCCTTAGTTAAATATAAGATGTTAATTCCTACTCGCTCTGTAATGGGTATTCAGATTGGCTGCGACCACCACTCTCTCTGGTTGTGTTTGAATTGTCGAGGGTGAATTCAGTTTTCTGTCAGTCTCAAAAATGTAATTGTCAAATTGGATGCTTGAATAAAACCGCAAGGTTGAAATAAATTATTGCATCGACAATCATGTAATTTCGGGTTATTATATTTTACGTTATATATATATATATATATATATAGTAAGCAATGAAAATATATATGGCAATATATATTTTCATTGCTTACTACCTAGCTCTACTTACGTATCGAGCACTGCAAATACTGAAAACTGACACATACAAAATTATATCTCCTTATAATATTTTATGTGGATACATGAAGTACTAATATATATATATATATATATATATATATATATATATTTATATATATATATATATATATATATATATATATAAGAAATGAAGTAAAATACCTTGAAAAGCATATTTAAGATGCGATATTAATTTTAAAACAAAAATCGTCCCATCCTAGTTGGTGTAAAAATGGGTCGGATGTTTTTTTCTCCACTTTTAAGTATAAAGAGGCGCATGCTCGCGGGATAATTATTAAAATAGAGTTCATATTTTTTTTTGTAAGCATCATTTGAAATTTAAGAATAAGAAACGAGGTAAAATACCTTATAAAGACTATTTAAGATGCGATATTAATTTTAAAAGAAAAATCGTAACAGTTTTTTTTTGTGTTTGAAGGTATTTAACTCATTTCTTATTCTTAAATTTCAAATGATTCTTACAAAAAAAATATGATTTCTATTTCAATATATATATATATATATATATATATATATATATATATATATATATATATATATATATATTAGATTTATATATAATTATATATATATATATATATATATATATATATATATATATATATACGTATATATATATAAATATATATTATGTATATATATATGTATAAATATATATTATGTATATATGTGTATATAAATATATATATAAATATTATATATATATATATAATAATAATAATCCCTGATTATCAGTTAATTAAAAGTTAAAATAATATATATATATACATATAAATATATATTATGTATATATATATATGTATATATATATATATATATATATATATATATATATATATATATATATATATATATATATATATATATGATAATAATCCCTGACTATCAGTTAATTACAGTTAAAATAATATATATATATATATATATATATATATATATATATATATATATATATATATATATAAATATATGCACGTATATATATAAATATATATTATGTATATATATGTATAAATATATATATATATATATATATATATATATATATATATATATATATAATATATAATAATCTCTGACTATCAGTTAATTAAAAGTTAAAATAATTTGTTAATATTATTTATTTTCCCATGATATATAAATATCTAAATCTGTATCTATCTATCTATCTATCTATCTATCTATCTATCTATCTATCTATCTATCTATCTATCTATCTATCTATCAATCTATCTATCTATCTATCTATCTATCTATCTATCTATCTATCTATCTATCTATCTATCTATCTCTCTCTCTATATATATATGTATAAATATATTATATATATATAATCTATATATATATATGTATAAATATATAATATATATAATATATATATGTATTATTATTATATATATATAGTGAATGTATATATATATGATATATGTATACATATATTATATACATTTCTTAAAGTTAACACAAAGGTTTATGTAGTAGCTCAATAGTATACGACTAGAGCTCTTAATTAAACATTATATAAATCTCATTTCTTAAGGGAAACACTTCAGATTTCCTTACAAGACACTTTATTGACAGACAATTGTTTCTGCCCATATCGAGAGCATATGATTTTATTATATACAAAATATCACAAATATTCTTGAACAGGTTTCTATCGGTGTATAATATCCCACAGTCAGGCTGAAAAATTAAAATTAATTCTTACATACATTTAATTCATACATATTTTCTTTTTTACTCAAATTCAGGTTTAAGGTGTTCATATTCGTTTGATAAACGTATATTTCAAAGTCTAAGAATGATTCGTATTACCATTTTTTTTATCTCATATGTTTCTTCTGCTTTGTCTTCATTTTTGCTCTTTTGTTTCAGTTTTTTCTTTTTTTAAGTCATCAAATTCACGACATATCTGTCCATCAATCTCGTATTAATCACTTCCGGTCAAATCAAATTAATCACTTCCGGTCAAATCATAACTTCTGTTAGTTTTAGTTCCCTTTGAAACTCATTCTTCTTCTTCTTCTTCTTCTTCTTCTTCTTCTTCTTCTAATTGATTTAACGCTGGTAAGGACCATTGGTCTTATCTGGGATTTGGGTGGCAATAAGCCTCCCCAAGATCCCAGTTAAGGTCTGGATTGTGCTTCCCCTCCTCGTACCCTTTACAAAATTATTTTTTGGTATCAGCCTAGGCCGGTGCCATGTTTGGGGGTGGAGGAGCTTATGGTATTGTTTCGTTCAATTTCTGTTCGTTGGTTTATTTTTGTGTGGTGTCAGCTGAGGCCGGTGTAATTTATTGGAAGGGAGCTCATGATGTGATGTTTCTTGAAGTTTCTGTTCCTTGATTCATGATGTGATGTTATTCATGTGTTTTTTTTCTTTCTGTTGTAAATTCCATGTGACTGTCAATCCTTCGTAGCTTATGCGGGTTAGTTTCAGCATTCCTTCCTTAACATTACAACTGTTTTGATCATTGCCTTCTTTTGCATGGTCTCAATGATCCCTTTGATTCCAATTTCTCTCAGGCTTTTTGGGACTGCTCCTAGTGCTTCTACGATTATTGGTATTATATTGACTTTCTTCAAGCTCACTATTTCTTTCAATTATTTGGCTAGTTCCATGTATTTGCTTCGTTTTTCCGTGTCTTTGATCTTCACTCTGTGGCCTGCTAGAACGGCGAAGTCTACGATTTTGCAAGATTTTTCCTTCTTGTCAATTATTATAACATCTGGTCTCCTTGTTTGTATGAATTTAACTGTTTGTATATCCATGTCCGAGAAGATTTTGTGTTTTTCGTTTTCCAGTATTGTTTCTGGTTTATGTTTGTACCACTTGTCTGTCTATTCGAAATTCAATCGTTTGCACAGTTCCTAGTGTACTGCTTCCCCTACGCAGTTATGTCTGTTCTTGTATTCGTTTTGGGCTAGTTTGCTGCATTCCTGGGTTTTATCTATTTTAGCTTTAATGTATTTTATCATAATCGCATTGTTCTGTGCAGCCATTAGTACAGATTTCGTTATATATTCAAGTGTCCTTTTCTTAGCCATACCCAGCTATTTTCGTTGTTTTTCTCTTGTCAGTCCTCTGAAGCGTCCATGCAGTTGTTTTTCTTCCCACTTTTATTTTCTAGTAGTTTTTGTTCTGGTTTCGGTGCTTGCAGAGTTGTTCATAGGGACAGTGCCTCTTGCTACGGTGATTAGCCTTTCCGTTTTCTGGTTTATGTATTTCTCCAGTTCTTTTTTTTGGGTCTTCCACACAATCTTCTATACAAGTCCTATTCCACTTTCGTTTCTTTTCATGTATCCGTATCGTCTTTTGGGTGTAGGGCGTCGTGCATCATCATCATCATCATCATCATCATCATCATCATCATCATCATCGTCGTCGTCGTCGTCGTCGTCGTCGTCGTCGTCGTCGTCGTCGTCGTCGTGTTAGGTCATAATTATTATAATGTGAAAAATAAAACAGCGTAATTTTATATTTATTCGATTATCGCTTCCTGTAATGTTTAGATTACCGTATATATATATATATATATATATATATATATATATATATATATATATATATATATATATATATATATATTTAGATTTTTCACTTATAAAATAGATCATTCAGTGAAGACCGGGGTTGTTCCAATAAAAACAAGCTCGATGATACTCGATTACAGAGTACAGAGCATTTATATGTGATTTTATGAAGGCTTACCAAAGCATTCCTTTCAGGACACCAATGATCACCATTAAAGATATTTTTTCTTACAAATATTATTTATTCAAATTAAATGTTTTTTTCCTACACGTGTTTCACTACCAAGCAGTTACTTGCTTGGCAGATCATCAGGGAAATTAAATGTCTGGAATACTGGTTTCAACTGCCGACAATACACAATGTGGCGTTGCAATAGTTGAGGTCACTTAAGAAGAGAAGAGGAAAAAAAATAAAAATAAAAGTTAAAATTAAAAAACAATGAAGAACAATGATAAAAAAAGAAAGTCCTAGAAAAGTCTTAGAAAAGTAGCTCGTGCATTATTTCTTCCACCAAGCCAACAAGCAAATATTCGGTCCCAAATACATTAAAAAAACCCAAAAAACCGGAACAATGTGCGATAATACACTTTCACGTCGGCCGGCACAATGATGAATAAATCCCCCCCCCAAAAAAACCCCAAAAGAACTAAATCATTCAAGATACCGCTCACAAGTTACCATTCCAATCCAATGATAGTATGGAAATTCTAAATCCAACTTCTCACAAAGAAAAAAAAAGAAAAGTCAACATAAATGTTCGTCCGAGTTCGAAGAGCCTTATTTCAATGGCTGATTTCTTACCCTTCGAAACAAACACACTCATCCATTGCTTTTTATCTCCCTTGTATTCAGTCCATCGACTCTGAATACGCTTCCCTCTTCCGATAATATTTTTCTCATAGATTCCATTTCTCTCATTTTTAAATTTTTAAGGTTACTCCTAAAATGGTCCATTTGCTCCCCCTTAAAATCTTTTTATCATTTCAACGCACTAGTGCTTCACTTACGTTTACAAAATTCAACCCAACCCTACCCCATAATACTTGTACTAGAAATCAATTGTTGCAAGCAGACTAATGATGTTCCCAATCCTAATTTCAGTTATACATTAAAGTTTCTTATTTAGTCATGCATTTAATATTTAACTAACTGGGAATTCTTTAAAGTCTTTATATATCTAACTCTGAAACACTAGTTTTTGTCCGAATTATCACATATTTAACACGTAAATTCCAGATTCCCATTCACTTGAACCCTACTTTCCCAACTGAAACCCTTTTAAACTTTCGAAATTATATATAAGTTTGTTCAAAATCCGTTTTAATTACGGGACCGCCTCTCAGAAATATTCACTCAATGACTTGAATTTCACTTCTGCTTTTAGCTTATAATAGCCCCACCCCAACTCGCACCGGTTGCATTGCTTACTAGCAATAAGTGGTAACCAAACAATCCCTTCCCTCTCTCCCTTCCCAACATCAGCCATAGCTCATTCAACTAACCCTATCACCCATTTTCCTTTATGTCTCATCTTTATCCATTTCCCCCTCTTCTCTCACTTGGCCTTGTTTTCAACTATAAGATTTCGCTTTTCATAGAATCTCCTACTGCTTGCGTTTAATGTACACAGTTCAACTTCAACTCGATCCTCGGCCCACGGAAGTATTTTAAAATGACCCGAATTCTAAAAATTACTTCCGAATAAGTGCGTTCCACCTACGATTGAACTAAACATCTCTCTATTGGATTTACTTCATTCTTGAACTTTTTCTATGCTGCCTTCACGAAAACCCTTCTTTTCCATCTGTAAATCTCCTTTCACTGGACACCTCATCAACGGACATTTACCAACTGGACAGACCCCATATCTTTTTGCACGCACTTTCTTACTCTCCATTACTTAATATTTTTTCAAATTTTGAATTTTGGCTTTTCCACTGCCAACTTATTTATCTATGTAATTCTTCTGATGATAAGATTTTAATCTTTGAAAAGCCTTGGCTAAACGAAAGAATTATAAACATATTTCTATTTTTACCGAGTACACCTTGCATTGAACAATCGAAGTTAAAATAAATTTGTCATTCGTGCATGTTTATTCCTCTTCTTTCATCTATCTTTATATATATTACATATTAAGATAATGAGTTTCGAATATACTGTTTCAATTCAACTCGCTCCCGCAATCATAAGACAGCTGATTTCTAAATTTGATATTCATTCGTTATACAATAACATATTAAATAACGTTTAAATTAAATATTGTATTTATTATATAGAGTTTCCATTTCCCCACTCTAAATTTTAACTTCAAATTCTGCCTTATTTATATAATATAATAAAAAAGAAAAAAGAAAAAAGAAAAAAAGAAAAAGAGGAAAATATAAGACGGGTGAAAATTAGAATATTTTCTATCTAACCATGCATTGATTGACCTTTTTGCCGTATTATCCCCCTTTGGCGGCCATTTCACTTTTTTCATCTTTTGATCCGATCCTAACAACACTTAACTCAAAATATAAAAAAATAATAAAATATTTGAAAATTCAGCAATTTGAGCTGATTACCCAATTATCCTCTCTCTCTATATATAATTACCTACTTACCTCCTCGCCATCTGTTGATTCGATCCCATATTTACTAAACAACAACACTTGAATTTGAATACTTGTTAAAAAATTAAAATAAATAATGAAAATATCGAAAATTCAGCTGATTACCTAATTGTCTCCCTTAGTTCTCTTCGTCTTTTTCTATCATCTGTTGATTTGATCCGTTACACTTTACATAAATATTAAATAATAGAAAATCTAAATAAATTATTTAATATATTAAAAAAAATAAAATAATAAAATAAAATATTTTTGTTTTCAAAGTTTAACTAAATTAAATCGATAATTTTAATGCATTACATATTTATTAAATGTAAGTTTCATTTTTTTCCTCGCTGTTATATCTGTCTGCGAGCCTTCTCGTTTCCTCTGCGAACCTCATGTCTTGAATCCATCTTAGTTCACTTTAACCTGCAGATCGGTTCAACTTCTGTTCCTTTCTTTTTGAAAAAGATATGTTATAACTCTCGAAATGATCAAAGATTTTAACATTCCGAACCTTTAATTCTTAGCAGTAACTCTCCCAATTTACTGTCTTCATATTTAAAGTTCTTTTTAAATATCAATGATTTATACACATATACCGTCTCCTGTCATTTATTTTTGTTCATCCCATCTTTCATCTTTACGGTTTTCAACAGGGTAATGTTCTTGCCTTCAGACATTCACTCTCATACTTAGTTTTTCCTAGTAATGCTTCAAGCAAACTTCCATTTCTTTATATATATATATATATATATATATATATATGATTAAATTACCGGAAGTCGTAAATTTGACAGATATATGTGCACGGAGTATCACAAAACTTAGACATCTGGTATAGTTAGAGTTTACATAATTGCTTCTAAAAATGTCGAAAACTACAGCGCTGGTGATGGCAAGACAGCCGATAGCATAAATATCTACCACTAAAAGTTTCAGACAATTCGGAAGAGAAAAAAACAAAGAAAAAATATCGAAGCGTTACTTCCAGTTGTTTCTAAAAAACTAAAAAGAAGTATCGCTTAAATAACACAAAAATGAAGGATTGTTTCATTTAACTTTTTCATTAGGGCCTTTTGTTAATGAATAACTACGCATCTGGACGAAGATATTATTCCGCCTAAGGAAACGATCTGTTTTCTTCTTCTAATAGTGGGACGAACGTTGCGACTAGTCTTCTCACTGCCTATTTACATTTTTCCGCATTCATGCTGATCTTTCTTGCGGCTCAAAAAAAAAAAAAAATAAATAAATAAAAACAAGAACAAAGATGTTTTCAAAATAGAAAGTTCTTTATTCTCTGTTTCGTTTTTGACGTCAGATAATTTTATATTTATTTAACTTTTTCTTTCTGTCGCATTTCTCCTCTGAAAGTTACTACGGCCGCCGGATATCGAAGCGTACCATATAAACTACACATGCTTCTTAAACATAGAAGATCGGATAAATGAATTCCAACTAGAAAATTTGTAAGGAATATCCCGCTGAGTTTTGATCAGCTAACGGCGTCTATAGCACAGAAAATGTAAGCGAGTTCGAAAGATGAAAAAAACAAAACAAAGAATAACAAGAAAGCGTTGCTTTCTACTTGTCTCTCTGTTGCAACGCCTGTCTGTTAACAACTTCAGTATTTGTACAGTTTACGACCCAATCTTCGGCATCTTCCGGCAGCTTACGTAAGCAACCGGAAAAAGCCGACGCCAAAACTACCAGACGATAAATTCAAAACGCGGCGTTGTAATGAAAAACGACAAAAACACTGTTTTTGTTTTGTTTTTTTAAAGAAAGGTTCGGGCCGGTTCAAAATAATGTTACTAAACCTTTCTTTTGCTTTTTTTATTTTTTATTTATTTTTTTATTTTTTTTTACTTCTGAAGGTTTTCTGTTGCGATGAGCGGAGACGACAACCAAGCAGAAGAGGAAGGGGTAGATGAAGTAGAATTAGGGTTAGGGTTATTTTTAACAGTTGTTTCCCTATGTTTTCATCGTTTTAAAAAAAAATGTTGACGAGTTGTTTAGTTTTATTTTCTAAGACAAAAAAAAAATAATCAGCACATATTTTAAGAAAGTTTTAATGATTTTTCCTTTTTTTTTCTTTTTTATTAAATCCCTTTAATTAATTACTGCTAATATCGACAAAACTATTGCATATATATATATAGGAAAATAGGACAATAAAAGCAGAAAAGAAACATTAATTTATTATGAACGGTTTAAAAATAGTTATGCAAATTAGGCATGCAAATAGATGACTTTGGGTCTTTCGTCTCTACAGAATATACGGTATTTCAGAAGACTATATTGTATTACTGATTTAGATAACAGTAACCCGTTTTGGTGGTAATACAGGCGTGATAAATAAAAACAAATATTTGCTTTATTTATTTAAATACATATATATTTAAATGGATAAAGATCTAGAATGGGGCAAGCTGAACATTCCGTCGTTATTGTTTCTTATCTGATAAATAAGATACAGTCAAATGTTTTCTATTTCATTGACGTTGATAGTTTTCTTAACAAAAAGTGCATAATTTAATCTGTTTCATCAGTCATTTATTCCAAGTATTGGACTGTGTTCTTAAAACATTTAATTTCCAATCGATTGTTATCCATTTTAATATTTAATCGTGCTCAATATTTAACATTTATTAGCCATATTCAGAGGAGGGTTGCGACGATTTTACTCTCTAATTCAGATTTACTCCCACTATCCTCACGATCGCGGAAAAAAAATAATAAAACACATTTTTCCAAAATCACCAATTTTGTATTTTATCGCCGATCAAAAATATAGACATTACATACTTATTTCTATCCAATAAAACAAATAACGTTTTCCATAAAACCAATAAATTTTTGTTATCCACTAAAATAAAAAACAATTACACCTTTAATGATAATTATTGTGTGCTAAACAAGTCACTTCCTCTTTCGCCTGAATGGTATCGAATCACGTCTTAAGAATGGGTATCCGTACACAAAAGTATTATCGAGAGAGATAGAGAGAGAAAGAGAGAGCGTGTGAGTAAGAGCGATGCAGTTTGTGTGTGAGTGAGAGAGGGGGAGGGAAGGATATATATATATATATATATATATATATATATATATATTATAATATAAAATAATTATAATATAAAATGAAGTAATAAAATAAGGTGTAAATTAAATTTTATTAGAATTCAAAGTTCAAAATTTAATTGACACCTTATTTTATTACTTCATTTTATATTATAATATTAATGCTCTATCCAGTATATTGAGCTTCAGTTTTTATCCGGATGTTTCACTAATTATAAGATATTAGTTGACGCTTATATCTTTTGTTGGATTGCTTCATATATATATATATATATATATATATATATATATATATATATATATATATATATATATATATATATATGATTATTTTTATTTACACAGACATGTACAAAATCTGCGACACTGGCATGTCGATGTTATCGATCAACATATATTATAAACTGAGATCTCATCAGGAAGAGTTAAAATCCGATCTTAACCTTAGATCATATTGGGTTCTTTCCAAATATGATCTAAGGTTAAGATCGGATTTTAACTCTTCCTGATGAGATCTCAGTTTATAATATCTGTTGATCGATAACATCGACATGCCAGTGTCGCAGATTTTGTACATGTCTGTGTAAATAAAAATAATCATATATAAACGCTCTATTTGATATTGAGCACTTTTTATAAACCCGGTTGAAATTCCTTGGATTACTATTTTGTGGATGTTTTACCTGGATGATTATATATATATATATATATATATATATATATATATATATATATATATATATATATATATATATATATATATATGAGAGAGAGGGAGGGGGGAGAGAGAGTTGTCAGGTTTTAACACGAAGAAAGTGATTTAAAAACAAACGGAAAACAAGCAACAGTCGATTCATCTGTTAAAAGTTGACTTTTTAAAAACATACCACTTTTAAAGAGAGCGAGGACGAGTTTTTAAAAAAAGTTACACTATTATTTAAGCTTTTTTAAAAAGCTTAAGATTAATTAAAAAAAAAAATTTTTTTTTAAAGTTACATTATTATTTAAGCTATTTTAAAAAGCTTAAGATTAAATTAAATTTTTTTTTTAAAGTTACATTATTACTTAAGCTTTTTTAAAAAGCTTAAGATTAAAAATTAAAAAAAAAAAAGTTACATTATTATTTAAGCTTTTTAAAAAAGCTTAAGATTAAATTAAAAAAAAAAGTTATACTATTATTCAAGCTTTTTTAAAAAGCTTAAGATTAAATAAAAAAAAAATTACACTATTATTTAAGCTTTTTTAAAAAGCTTAAGATTAAATTAAAAATTTTTTTTTATAAAAGTTACACTATTATTTAAGCTCGTTTAACCAATTTTTAGATTGGGATTTACATATTATTTAGGCTCTCGTCTACCTTGCGTAGCAAATAAAAAACTATTATTTAAGCTCCACTCCAAACATAGTGATAATCAATATTGCAGATGCAAATTTATTTTTTATGAGTAAATAAAGAGATGCTTAATCTTAATAATAACTGATAATAATAAAATGAAATAAAAGAATAATCACGTATGATAATTTTAATTTTAGGAGCAAAGAAGGAGAGGCTTAATCTCAATAATATCTGACAATAATAAAACAATAATGTAAATAATTTATTTCACCTTTAATATAAACACAAACAAACATTCCCTTATTATTAATAAATAAAACGACGAAAGTGGAGGAAGAAATTTGTCTTCCTTTTTTATATCCATTGGTTTTGTCTTCTTATCGATTAGTTTCTTCTTTTTTGATCCATTATCTTATCGATTAGTTTCTTCTTTTTTTGATCCATTATCTTATAGATTAGTTGTGTTGATCCATTTGTATTATCGATTAGTTTTGTCTTTTTTCTCATCGATAGAGAAAGAGATAGAAAGATAGAGAGGGAGAGAGAGAGAAAGAGAAAGAAAGAGGGATAGAGGTTTTTCTTCTTTTTCTTATCGATTAGTTTCGTTTCAATGGTTTCAAGTAGTGAATAGGAATTACATTTCGAAACGATAGCGAGTGGACGAAGCCTGATAGTTATTACTATTACTGTTGTCATTATTATTAGTTTTAGTACAAGTACTAGTACTAGTAGTAATGTTATAGCTTTTATTGTTTACTCCAAAAGATTAGTTACTAATTAGTTCGTGTTTATTATTATTCTAAACTATTATATTGAACAGACTTTTTAGTACTAGTACTAGTAGTGTCAGTAGTAATGTTATAGCTTTTATTGTTTACTCCAAAAGATTAGTTATTAATTAGTTCGTGTTTATTATTATTCTAAACTATTATATTGAACAGACTTTTTAGTATAAAACAGCCATGCAAAATCTTGTAACATCAGTATCAATGGTGAGAAGATTTTGATGAAAGATTTCAGCAATTGGTTGACTTTTTATTTTTCTATTGGGTCACTACCTACAAAGGCTAAAAGCAACTCGAGGATAATGGTTAATGAGATGGACAGATTGTCAACTGAATGATGATAACTATTATGAGAGGATTGAAAACAATGATCGAAATGAAGAACATTTGATGAGTTATGAAGACAGTTTATGACAACTGTTTATTGACAGTACATTTGAAGATGACCAGGTTGTAGTTCTCAAGGAAGCAATTCTGTCGCAACGTGTTCCACAAGAACCAATAGCGCAACAGTTTTAAGTGCTAAGTGATAATCAGTTCTAAGTGATAGTCATCTGGAGGTTGAAGGCTCAGTTCTCAGTACGGTATGAATTACTTAAGACTTCTACGCAGTCATGGTTGACCGAACGAGAACAATCTATCCACGTTGATTTAATAAAAGTACTCTTTTCAAATTCTGTACCGATTCCCGAGTTCGTCATAAAGATTCCCGAGTTCGACAAGACGCACCTGAAGAAGGTCGGAAATTACATCGTCCGAAACGTTGTGAGAATAACATCCAAGATGAGAACAGTCGTCTGAATTATCCAAATAATACAAATTGTCAATCCTCATCTGAAAGTTTCGAAACGTGTTCCACAGATAGCGAACTTCTTGGAAAGAAACATTGTTCATGGAAATTCCGTTTAATGTTAGGCGCATGGATGAAGAAAGGTTATTTGCAGTTATGGTAGTAAGACGATCTCTTGATGTGAATTTCTTACAAGGAGGAACCAGGGATGGAAGCTCAGTCGAGCACCTTCCATGGAAATAACGATAGAATAGAGAAAGATTAACAACGTCTCTTTTGTGCGAAAAAGGCTGTCGACAGTAAAAGAGATCATCCCCCACTAAATTGGGAAGTTGATTTTTCACTTTGACATGTCAAAGAAAGGGGGGCCCGGAGTGGCACCTCCACAGATGTGGCAGCAGTACTCCATCTTAGGACGCATCTAACGATTATATAGGTAAAGGATTGCATCAGAAGTCAGATAATTATATAGGTAAAGGATTGCATCAGAAGTCAGATAATTATATAGGTAAAGGATTGCATCAGAAGTCAGATAATTATATAGGTAAAGGATTGCATCAGAAGTCAGATAATTATATAGGTAAAGGATTGCATCAGAAGTCTGATAATTATATAGGTAAAGAATTGCATCAGAAGTCTGATAATTATATAGGTAAAGGATTGCATCAGAAGTCAGATACTTTCTGGCGTGATAAGATCATCCAACTATTTTCCCGGCAACTTTAGCAACACATTGGAGATAAGTCATCCATTTTTGATCTGGAGTGAAAGTCAGTTCGAGGAGATTATCGAAACAACGGGCTTCCATGTGGATTGGGACATTTACTTGAACTAGAGAAAAACAAATATCTAAACGTTGTAACTTTAAGAAGCATTTTGCTTGGTCTGTCACGTAATAATATTTCCATCTCTAAACGAGCTTATTGGATAAACACTTCTCTTTTAAATGTTTCCAAGCGCTTTCATAAAATGACCTGTGTAATAATATGACGGGGGTATAGGGGGGTGGGAGCTGCACAGATTATAAACCCGGACGAAGGTATCTAAGGTCGAAGCCACGCATGGGGGAAAAAGAATAATTAAAGTAAAAATAAAAAAATAAAAAATAAATAATTGTGGTGGAGAGAGATTGGAAAGTTAAACATTCCTTTATCCATTACGACAGTATGTCGAAACAATGAATATTGTTTTGAAAACAATGTGGTTCTAAATTAGGACAAAGACTAAACGATGACAGTGCATATGTAAATTGACGTCAGTAATTAGTCTATAACAGTAGGGTTAGGGTTGGTCCGAGAGAAGAAGTCACTTACCAGATAGACAGACAGGACACAGAGATCAAAGTTTACACAAAGATCATTTGGGAAAGTGTCAAACGGAAAATAACATTACGATTTTAATAAACAAAAAGGTTGCGTATGTTATAAGAGAAATAACACTACTACCCTGTCAAGAAACGAAAGCGTGAATTGAGTTACGTACCTTGCACCACGAACATCAGATGTATAAAACAGACGATAAAATTCGATTTTCATCGTGTTAAATCTATCTGTCGATCGGTCTGTGAAGTTTAAGCTTGAAATAGCATTTTTATTTGGTCTGTCACCATTCGATTTTAATGAGATTTAAATCGTAGATAAAGGACAATAAATTCGACAGATAGTCTAAATTTGGGGAAAATTACGACCATTCACGTATTTTGACACGATTTTCACAATATGTATATGTTTTTGCTTGTTTTGAAATATTGACAGAGAGAGAGAGATAGAGAGAGAGAGAGAGAGAGATAGATAGATAGATAGATAGATAGAGAGAGAGAGAGAGAGAGAGAGAGAGAGAGAGAGAGAGAGAGAGAGAGAGAGAGAGAGATAGGCTT
This sequence comes from Sepiola atlantica, assembly GCA_963556195.1. Classification (NCBI taxonomy): domain Eukaryota; kingdom Metazoa; phylum Mollusca; class Cephalopoda; order Sepiida; family Sepiolidae; genus Sepiola; species Sepiola atlantica. The sequence continues at coordinate 37,137,814 of OY744539.1, forward strand.
AAACTACTGGTGATTTCAGACTACATTTTAATACATTTGTCTCGTTTCGTTCCCAACGAATTTCTCTACTCCTCAGCTACTAAATAATCTAGCATGCAATTCATTCACCTGCTTTCCCTGGCTTAACTTTTGAACTATTTACAGCTTACATCCAATCTCCATCGTCTGGGAGGGTGGATTGTTGTAGTGTCTTCAAGGGCACCTTAAAATACAACAGTGTTTAGAGGTTCGACCTCTAGAACTTCACTCGAGGCCAAACGATATCTCGAAGCTATAAATCTTTCCTGGAATGACTACTCAGCTAGTATTAATACATTAAAATGCAAGGTTGTACAGAAGGTACTGTGTAGATTTTCGTATGCTCCAAACAATAAACAATTTCCATAAACTGCCTCTGGTGAATAACAAAGCTAACTTGTTTTTTTTTGTTCGCCATTTTCTGACGCGTAAAAGTGTTTGCTTTTGAGATTCGTGATTATTTCTATTTGTCAAATGAGCCCCAGTTATTCACGTCACGTGTTTCGCTTTTATATCCTGAAGCCAAAAAATACAATATACTACAGACTTTGAAGCAACGGTTTAAATGATGAGCACATCCGGAATGAAGATTGGAAAGATGCTAGTTGTTGGGAAGAGGAAGTGGTAATTGGCCAGCCTTGTTGGGGGGCTACGTTCTCAGGGTGTGCTTACGTTTATTATTTATAATTGAAGCTCTTCATGAATGCGTACGTATTCTGGCTTGGCAAGTTCACTATTGTCTTATGTTTTGCACTACATGTGTTCAAATAAATAGCAGACTAAATCGTTGTATTATTCTTTAAATATATATATATATATATATATATATATATATATATATATATATATATATATGTTTGAAAAAAAGAGACAGACGGAAAACAGGTTAAAATGCAGGAGAAAAACAAAAATAAGAGATTTGACCGGTTTCGTTCGTATTAACGAACGTCTTCAGAAAAAGTGAAGATTTGGAAACAATTTTATTCTGAAGGCACACACATGGGAGAAGGAAAAAATGATCCGATTGGACCATATGAGAAGACTTCGATGGTTCAATCGAATCATCTTTTCATTCTTCCATGTGTGTGCTTTCAAAATAAAATTGTTTCCAAATCGTCACTTTTTCTGAAGACGTTCGTTAATACGAATGAAATCGGTCAAATCTATTCTTTGTGTTTTTCTTCTGCATTTTAATATGTTTTCCGTTTGTTTGTTTTTTATACATTTTATCTACCACGGCATTTCATTTACATAACTTATCGTGTACCTTACCCCATATATATATATATATATATATATGTATTTTATTAAAAATAACCGACAACTCGTGTCTGGATATTTTTGTATGAATCCCTTCCATTTTCCGGATTAAAGTCCTAATCTCGGATGAATCTAAATTAATCTGCTCCTCCCCAACTCTCTTTCAAAATGAACTTAAAAATATAAAACAAACTCTAATAAATAATGGTTTCCCTAATTATATCATCTACCAACAAATTCAACTATATAAAAATAATAATAATAATAATAATAATAATAATAATAATAATGACACTGAATGCAATTCTCCACTAAACAAGATTATTAAACTATTTTACCGCAACCAATTTCACCATAATTATAAAACAGATGAACAGGTTCTAAAAAATATCATCAATAAAAACGTACTTCCCACCGACCCCAATAAAAAAGTTAAACTAATAATTTACTACAATAAAACTAAAACCACTAATCTTATAATTACAAATAACTCTTCACCCTCGATTAGAGTCTTGGATAGAACGGGCCTGGTATACGAGTTTAAATGTCCATTGGGAGACTGTGTCTCTGACAACCAAGAAAAAAGCGTATACATTGGCTCTACTACCACGACTCTGTCCAGGAGGTTGACCATGCATCTATCGTATAATAGTGCCATAGCCAGACACCTAATTAACGAACATTCCTGTCCCCGCTCGCAATCCGAAAACTTCTTGTAGACAACACTAAAATCCTAGAACACAATACTAATATACAAAAACTCCATATACTAGAAGCTTTACACATCAAACAAAAAAAAAACGGTTATTAACAGGATTAATTTTTACACTAGTACTAATATACTTAAATATTTATAATACTAAATAAATATAGTTTCGTATTTAAATTTTCCCACCAAAATTAACTATAAACTCACTCCAGATCTTTACCTGATTGACATTATTCCCACTGAAGATGGACCCAGATGGGTCAGAAAGTACTTTGGACCTAAAAGAAAATTACATATATATATATATATATATATATATATATATATATATATATATATATATATTATCTTAATTAAAGTTTTCAGATATTTGATACTATCAATTAAACCAGGGAGAATGCTGTATCGCCAAATACTAATCCGTCTTAAAATTGACCTGATTCGAGCTAGACCGTAACTGGAATTGAACTCTGATCTCATATTCAACGTGACAGAAATACAGAACTACTGAACACTTTCAGAAAAAAAATGATATAGTTACCGAATAAATAGCTTATTTTTAACTTAATATTTATGAATTCTACCATTCTGGTCTGACTTTTGAATTTGAGTCATTTATAAATAATGATATTATGTTATTGTCATCGGTTTTACAAACTGTAAATAAACGACAAATAAACATGCATAATATACCGTTCTTTGTGGATGGCATGATATATATATATATATATATATATATATATATATATATATATATATATATATATATATATATATATATATATATGATGGACTCTCCCGTCGATTTCGACGTATGAGTGCCCCGCATGGGGCTGCCCGCGCGTGAATTTTTGTAATTGCAAGGGTTGCGCAATCCCCAAAAACCGCTCTCCTGAGTCGGCATTGCTTGATTCCAATGGCAAGTAGTAGTACAAGACGACTGGAAACAATGCCGAGATAAACAGAGAGCACACATACAGCACCTGGTATTCCTAAATGGTCACCCATTTAGTACTGGCCAGGCTCGACGCCGCTTAACTTATATATATAGCTTTATTAAAGTTATCAGCTAGTTCATATCTGACGTAAATTCACTCAACCAACCCGACAATCAGCTAACTCCCATCCATTCATTGTGGAGGTCCCCAGACGTCGGAGAGCCTTCTACCTCAATAACTTCTTTCCTCGAGCTACCGGCCTATGGAACTTCCTCCCTGCTCCCTGCTTCCCTGATAGTATCGACATACAGAAATGTAAACCTAATGTGAAAAAGCATCTCGCTGCACAGCTCCCAATTTAGGATTACCCTCGATACTTTCACCTTAATTCTCAGTAGCCCCTCACGTCTACAGTGGCCGCATGCCTTGGTTGCGGTGAACTATGTTAAAAAAATAATAACCCGCCTGGATATTTTTTTATTCGAACTTGACTTTAACTGGGATTGAACACTGATCGCATGCTCATGGTTTAGAAGTGCCTAACACTTTCCCGCCAACAAAAATTTGATACATTTTACCTTGAGATGTACCAGATAAAGACATATCGATAAATAGAGTTTTGAGGAGAAGGGGGGGGGGGTGAGTGTGCATGAGATAGAGAGGAAGAGAGAGAGAGAGACAGACAGACAGAGACGGAGATAGAGACAGAGACAGAGGTCAAATAAATCGAGTTATTAATCCATTGCCATGGATTAAAGTCTTCTCGCAGAAAACCAGACGCAATTTCAGACTTAATCGAACTGTTATGATTATTGATGCTTTCGTAGGATAAACGCCCAGCTTATCCGGAACCAGACGGGTGGATACATATTTTGACCCAAGGTCTTCGTTTCAATGAAAGAAGCTGTCAAAACTTGACGAATATTTAGGAAACATAAAATATAAATTAAAAGAAATTAAAATCCATCTCTTTTAATTGGATTTGTTTTGACTCTTTTGTGGTTGTCTCTTTCATAGTTTTTATATATAAAGCTTGGAAAAAAATGTGAATCCAACCAAGTCTAGAAAACTATCGAAATAATTAAGCAAATAAACCGCTTCAGTGAACCCCCTGATGGGGGGGGGGGGAGAGGAAGACCAGAAATGAACGGGAAGCAAACAATCGAGGGATATTTGCTGACAGTGGGAATAAGCTGGAGGGACGCTTTGGATCTGACAGCCTCATGCGACGTAGGATAGGGGAGCTCCTACCTCTAAGAGCCGAAACAACTGGTGCGTCCGTTGCAAGTTGTTTAGTATGTTTTTACCTTTCACAGACTTGCTGTCCAATTCGTGGTCCATCCTTGCGTTTGAGACGGTCAACGCGAGTTGCATTCTTCAACTCACCGAAAGATGTTTTGACCTGTGGCCATATTTACTCGCCTCACAGCGAGGGCAGAGATAAACGCAAGGTCGGTTTTGATGTAGAGAACTACATCTCCCTAATATTCTGGTTTAGAACAAAAAAAAATTGTGTTCGTCTAGAAGGATTTCTCCCTCACTTATCAATACAGACACCACACTTTACTCCTAGCCAAGACCTTTGTCCGCTGTCCGGCGCAAACAAGGAAATATCTCATACAATTTCAGCATGACAGACCATCAGTTTATGTATGGATTAGCGATGCACTTTGTGTGAAAACAAACCCAAGAAAATAACAAGTTTATCTAGTAAGAATTTGGCAGTGAAATTTCACGAAGTTCTCTACCGCTTTGTCCGAGAGTAATGTTTTGGATCTAAGTTCAGGAGTTCTTCTTGGAGCAGAGCAGTATGGACTGCAGTGGAACTGGACAATGACGGTATTTACTTCTTTCCCAACAAAGCACATAGCGGGAAGATGAGGCACTTTGGACTGCTAAAAATATACTGGAATCCCCGTCTGCATTCCCCGGTCAAGACGCCTCAGGCAATAAACTAACTCCACCCCAAAGATGGGAGGCAATGCTTGGGAAGGTGGACCTCCTAGGACTACCCAGGATGAATACCTCAGTCCGACAAATAAAAAGTCACTGAAATGGCCTAGTTTCTACAAGACTGATTGTCGAGATCGGATCCTCGACGGGTATGTATACCGCTAACAACGGCAACTGACTTACGGGATGCGAAGGTCTCTCAGTTTTATGGAAATCGGTCCCAACTCGGGTGGAAGTCGACGGAAGTGTGATAGGAGATGTAGACTAGTTATTTCTTCACACTTAAGCAATAGTTAACCTGAGTGTATGCCTCTTAAAAGATACGATTTTCCAATTCCTTTCTTCCTATTCACTTATTCCCATCGTGCTTAACTTAAATTAACATTAAAAAACTAAGACTATTTTTTGGTACTACCTGGCGTTCGGGCCAAGAACCCAACAAAAATTTGTTACAAGTTGCGAGCTGGTTTCTACGAATGGGAGTCGTCTATGAGTACGCGTTCCCTGCCTGAATATGGCGCACGCGGTTCTTGTTTTATTTTGGAACCCATTCCGTTTAATGCAGCCCTTATCCAATTTAGTGAGATAGACCTGTCCCCCTATTTATTTTTCTCTAATAGAGATCTCCCAAGATGCCCAATCCCCACTTTTATTTAGCCCTTGACCTCCTCAATTTGTAATCATTTTGGAAGGACACCATCCACTGCCAAACTCCACTCCTATCTCATTTACTCCCACTTAATCCCTACTCCCACTTAGAGTCTGGCCTCGAACACAATGGGCGTTCTACTCTTATAAACCTGGTACTAACCTGCACTTAGTTGTATTTGTTTTTTTGTTGTTTTTTTCTTTGCTTTTCTCTGTTTAGGGATGTTCATGTTGTCCCACTCTCCATTTTTTTTTTTTTATCAAATTGTAAATATTGTTTGTAAGTAAAATGAATCAAAAACCATTGGGGATATTCTAAGTAAGATATTTTATGGGGTAAATGTGGTATTGTTGTGACTGCTGAGGTGAAAGTGATGGACAAATGATGAAAGAATGAAAGAAAAGGTGCTTGGCCGAATGCGTCAAAATGTCTAGTTTAAAGTAAGATAGACAGAGGATGATCAGAAACACATATAGAAATTAATCTTGGTATTTATTACATGACTTCCCCTATAATAAATATGGATAGAAACAAAATAAGAACAAAAATATTTGTAAATTCTTTTATGCATATTAATAAATATTTGGAAGTTAGTTTTGCAAACATAGATTTCCCCAGCGTAAATTGTATTTTGTTAGGAAAGAAGAAGGTTAGTTTTTCTCAGTGCATCATATGAGAGACAGTTTGTGGTGATATCACCCTTTCGGCAATGCTGAAAAGCAAGTCTAGTCTGAACGCCGCTGTCAAGTTGATATCTGTCTTTTGACGATCACTACATCGAGCCACATGATAGCTCGATTAGCCCACTCTCGACCAATTTCAGCTCAGCGTAAGAACTCTCTACACACAGAAAATAGTTCGGTACAGCTACAGCTTGGCCTTTTGGCTAAGATCAAAGTGTAGTATCTGTTCCGATGGATACTGCACCCCATAGACTGGTATTGTATTGACCTTCGGGGCTTGATTTACGCCGGTCTATGGGTCTGTCCTGTGCAGTTCTAGCAGGTCCACCCTCCCAGGCTTCGCCTCCCCTCTTTGGAGAGGAGTAAGTTTATTGCTTACTGCCTGAGGCGCTCCTACCGGGGAATTCCGACGGGGCTGCCCAGGCAATTTTTAAATCCCACTTTCCCTTGTGGGAGTAAGATAAAAACTGGCCTTGTGCCTAACTCCTGGAGAGGAGTAAATCAATACTCACTTTAGATGGTTTTGTTTCTAATTTCTAAACGGATTTCGCTTTTTATTTTTTTTATTTACGGATTTCGCTTTTTATTTTTTTATTTACGGATTTCGCTTTTTATTTTTTTATTTGCGAATAAATAATCCAAAATGAAATATTTGTTCGGCCTCAGTTAGAGGAGGAGCAATCTTTCTCGATTATAGTAGTTTTGAAAGTGCTTTTTTACATTAGGAATCTTAGTTAGGGTTAGGGTTAGGGTTAGAGCCAGGTTCAAAGTGGGGTGTTAGGGTTAGGGTTAAGGTTAAGGTTAGGGGTATGGTCAAAGTTAGCACAGGTCACAATGTAAAAAAGTACCGTTTTTAATTTCCTTCCATACAGAGTGTTGCTTTCTGGGGAGCCGGATAATTCCTACATTAAACCGACTGTGTGTTACACCCAGCCCTCGTACTGAGGCGGTGAATAGGGGATACTATTTAACTGAAGCCATTGATTAAGGAATTAATCCTCTGAAAAATAACTAAAAGGCATAACTTTCGTCCGCTCCATCCACTCTTTCAAAAGCTTGGTGCCTAACAATTCCTACTTAAAAACGTTCGCCTTATCTGGACCCCAGAAGAGTGGCCACAAGATCGATAAGATTACCTCCCCCCCCGAGGTCTACTTTTCAACCAAAAAAAGCAGCAAAAACCCAAAGAATAAAGAAAGAAAAGGAAAAAAATATTGAAATTTCTCATTAAACAATATTTCCCTGATTGATTCTGGCTGGATTTCTAGATGACTACTATTTTCTAAATAAATATCACAGGTTGAATAAATAGCGATATATAACTACAGATCCACTATAAGCCGGTCGGAATCGCCCGTTTAAAAACTTATCTAAACTTACATACGAGAAAAATGTGTACCGTGGTATTAGATTGTTTAAATCAAGAAAAAGTGAGTTTGCAAAGCCAGTTAAATTAAGAAAAATAGGAAGACAAAATCCAAAAAATAACTTTTCTGTTCGCTACATCTTTCTCTCTTTTTATCTCTCTTTTTTCCTATAGCTATTAGTTAAATAGTGTTAATACTTGTGGCGATATTGCCGATTGTTAAGAATAAACTATTCCAATCTTCTGTTTTAGAGTCAGTTTTTAGTTTGACTCTTAATAAACATATATAAGCACACACACACACACACACACACACACACACACACACACACACACACACACACACACACATATATATATGTGTATATATATATATATATATATATATATATATATATATATATGTTTTTTTTTAGATGGTACTGGAACCTAATGTTTCCTTGAAGGACTTGTGTATGTGATGTTCTAAGGGGCGCTGACGAAGAGACAGTTTTGAGTCTTCAGAACAATAATACAAAATAAGACATTTTCAAATTATCTTGGAAACGATCGTAGGCCATATGATTCGCTGGTTTTAAATTCTTGGAACAATGTTCAAATTTTGTTGATCTCAACTCACTTTATATATATATATATATATATATATATATATATATATATATATATATGTACTGAGAAACAGAGACGAGAAGGATAGATGACATATAGAATAAAAGAGAGGAGTCAAACAACATACAGTGAGAGAGAGTTAAAGTGATAGATAGAAACTAAAGTAAGTAGTAAGTTAATTGCCAATTACTGCTAATTAGAACAATAAAAATGTTTTTTTTCACCACACAACTCAAACCAAGGAATATTTTAATATGTATTTTGTGTGATTAAAATATATAGGGAAAAACTTTGATTAATGCAGCCCTAGAACACACGCTATTTCAACATTTCATACAAATTATAAATTCGTTTTCAATAACCCAACAAGAATTTTGAAACGAGAATCTATGAAATTGGCACATAATATGACAAAACATGTTGCCTGCACAAACAAAACATTGAAAAATGATTTGTGAATAAGTAAACATATGACGTCCATGTTGTAAAAATATTGCATAATTCATTATACGTCTTTATATGCAAAACACTTAAAAATAACATCTTATGGCAATTAACATCTTTGTGACATACTCATAGAGGTTAGTGAAACTGTAACGAAATTGACACGGAGATACGTGTAAGTGGTGGTGATACCAATTTTGATAGAAAAGTATGTTAGGTTAAAGTTAAAAATATAGTGAAAAATGCGTTGATGGAATTTGCATACAATATTATGAAATTTGAAAAATATAATAACATGATTTGTGGGTTAGTTAAGTCATGCACAAAACAAAAAATAAGGTAGATACTGCCTTTGAAATAAATAAAAAACAACGTTAGAACGGATTTTGTGACTAGGTAGCGAAGACGTCTCCAGTGTTATCTCAAACTAAAAGGGGAGCACGACACGAAATTATGTCAGAACTTTTTATGGAAATTGCTCCAGACAAGGCATGAAGCCACTTGATGTAAGGAGCTAACAAAAACAAAAAAGATTATCGCAAAGGCAAGAGATGCCTATTAGCCTTAGTCTTGAAAAGACCAGGGCTATAGGTAGGAGGAAAACAGTCAGCAGGAAGAGAGTTCCACAAGCCTGCAGTTCTTGGAAATAAGCTACTGAAATAGGAAGCTGTATTACAATGAAGTATCAAAACAGCAAATTGATGGAGACCACTAGACCGACGAGTCAAACAAGCTGGAACAAAGGAAGCAGGAAATAGATTACACAATTCTGAAGAACACATGTCATAATAGCACTTATAGAAAAGACTGAGTTTAGCAAGATCACGTGTGTGTGTGTGTGTGTGTGTGTGTGAGCAGAGCAGAGAGCAAAGAACAAGAAAGGGTGGGGGCCAATCAAATTACAGATACGTTTCTGCACCTTATCAAAAACCCTCAAATGGGACAGAGATTTACCAGTTCAAATATGATAAGATTACTCGATACATGGTCTGATGATAGTAGATTTGTAGATATAGAGAATAGCCTCAGGTGTGAGAATGTGTTTGAGCGATAGAGAGAACCGACTTTACCTTAAGCAGAAAGAGCAATGGATCTAATGTATGAACTCCAAAAAAGATTTGACGTGAGAGAAAGACCAAGAAGTTTCAGAGTCGATTTCTCTTCAAGAGCAGAGTAATCCATGATAATCTCGGGCAGAAAAGGGACATGCCTACGATTGAAAGACACGAGTCTTAGCAGGGTTAAACGAAACAAGCCATTTTGTACCCCAATCTACAACTGAACACAGGAAAACAGTGTAAATCAAATAAAGTAAGCGATGAAAGATCTTTTTATGTTTTTCGCGTCTTCATTTGTAAACAAGCCGACGAGGGAAAGATGCTTTTTAAAAAAACTTAAATTCCCCCAGACAAGGCACATTGTCACTGAAACGTAAGTGGCTACCGTCTATTAGAGGTCAGAAATTAAAGGGAGCATCCTAAGTGCATGTCGGGTTAGGGTTAGGAAACAGGGAGCAGCGACAGAGTTCAAAAGGCTGGTAGCTGAGGAAAGAAGCTATTAGAGTAAAAAAACTGTTCGACATCTGGGGGCCTCCACAGTGAATGGATGGCTTTAACTGATTGTCGAGTTGGTCGAGTTTATTTATGTCGAGGGAGCACAAGAGCGGCCAGTACTTGTAAAATCAGCACAGGAATGCAACATTGCGGCGATGGTTCAGGGTCTGGAGCTTGGTAGATAGTGAGAGACCTAATAGATTAGCGACTATTTTTGAAACTCTGTCTAAGAGGGAGAGAACAGTGGTTGGTGCACCAGTCCAGATGCGACAACAATACTCCATGCATGTGCAAATGGTGGCTTCGTAGAGATATATTTTACTGGCAAGTATGGGACGTTTTCTAGCACGTTAGAGGGAGCGAACTTTCCTTGCGGCAGCTTTGGCGATGTCTTCTATGTATTTTTTCCAATTCATGTTACCTGTGAATGTTAGGCCGAGGACTTTGAACGTTGGAATCTCAGGTAGGGTGTTATTAGCTATAGTAATCGGTGGTTGAAAGGGTTTCTTGTAGTTGTTAAAGGAAACGAGTTTTGTCTTAGTGGCATTGAATGTTATACTCCACTTATGTCACTATTCAACTGGAAGTCTTTTTCTAAGGATTCAGCTGTGGCCTTGGATATATGCTTACAGAAAAGCAAAAAGAATTCCTAACGGGAGAAAAGTGTTTCGTTTTGCTCTTTTTTAACGTGCCCCCCCCCCCCAGCAAAGTAAAGGGTTAACTACGTTATAATAAATGTCATTCAGTTGACCGATTATTTTTCTTAGAATCAGATACTCAAAGGATGAACCACATGGAGGTCTATTTATCCCCCTCCCACGGCGGGAAGATGTGACACAAGGTCAGGGAAAATGGGATTTGAAACCAACACTTTAGATGAAAAGAACTCAAGCCGAACAAAAATTGTCTGGGCAGCCCCGTCGGCATTCAGGCTATTAGCAATGAACTAAAACCTTCTCAAAGGGCGAGAGGAAAAAGCCTGGGAGGGTGAAATTCCTAGAATAGTACAGGATCACAGCTCACACCGACAGAGAAGAATCCATCCTCAAAAATAGCGGTCTGATTTTGGTATGAAATTAACACCGAAAGAACCACATGAAGCTTGGTGACATTATTAGCAAAAGTGGTTAGGGTTAGGGTTACTAGCGAAAGTGGTGTGGTAGACACGGCATGTCGATAGTCGCCAATCATCGCCAGCACCCACTTCACAACTGCACAATCTCCCTGTCACTTCATAATATTTCATTTGGTTTCGAAACTTCGCCTTTGAGATGGAGACTTATTCCCGATCAGAGCAAAGCCAGGTTACTACTGTAGAACTACGGGGACCGATTCTTGTAGGTATATGGAGTCTTGTTGTGTAAATGATCCGTAGCAGCTATTATTTCTCTCTTTGTCTTCTTCGTTGTTTATAATAAGAGCACAACATCATTTGGGCCTTACAAATGCTTTCAGAGCTTTCCATTTTTTCCAGTGTACAGTGGCCTCAAGTCTATGATAAATACCAATATATATATATATATATATATATATATATATATATATATATATATATATATATATATATATATATATATATATATGATTAATTTTATTTACACAGATATGTACAAAATCTGCGACACTGGCATGTCGATGTTATCGATCAACAGCTATTATAAACTGAGATCTCATCAGGGAGAGTTAGAACCTTAGATCATATATAAACTGAGATCTCATCAGAGAGAGTTAGAACCTTAGATCATATATGATGAGAGTTAGAACCTTAGATCATATATGATGAGAGTTAGAACCTTAGATCATATATGATCTAAGGTTAAGATCAGATTCTAACTGTGCCAGTGTCGCAGATTTTGTACATGTCTGTGTAAATAAAAATAATCATATATAAAAGCTCTATTTGATATTGAGCACTTTTTATAAACTCTGTTGATATTCTTTGGATTACTACCCTGTGTATGTTTTACCTGGATTATATATATATATATACACCCCGTTACGTAAAAGTTAGCGAGTTAAAAACGACCGGAGGAAAGTATTCAAGTGTTTAAGGGAAGGTGGAGAAAGCAAATAGTTAGTCAGACAACTCCCCGCAGTCGTAAATGAATTCGAAAAGAAATCATTCACTCTACTTCCATAGAGAGAATTAAAAACAAAATTTTGATTTATAGGTTTTTCTTTTATTTCAAACGTTCCGGTTCGAGATGTTTTCTTACTTGTTACTTTTTTGTAACTTTCACCGATTTAGACGTTATTTTATATGAATATGTATATTAGTGCGAAGACTGGGGAAGTATAATTTATTCTCTCGTTTTTGACGGACAGTGTACACTCGTAAATACTTAATACCCTTACCATATCGCTATAGATGTATGGGGCCAGCTGTTCCCAAATACACCACTCTCTCGCACGGTTAAGACAAAACAAGAAAGATTTTATCACCTTATCTGTTACCTGTCTCTGATAACTTCCTTCTATGACGTAATATTCTGACACGTTGCTCTAACGCTATACTTTTCAATTCTAGTGGAATTTTCCACTACTCTGACATTATTAATTCTCTAACCTTATGTGGAAAATACCGTTTTTAACATTATGTTTCACACACTCGCTTCTTAATATTGCTACATTACTGAAACAAGTGACGAAGCCAGCACATTATCGAGGACTCACCTCGGATTAAATTCAAGATCTATTCTCCAATCTATTACCCGCGCTAGCGAGTACATTATCTTGTGCTGCGTTTCAAACTCGTGCCCTGTACCACACATGAGTGAAAATTCATAATCATACCATTGTTAGCTGCTTTCTCCTGTACACACGCTTACAGTGATCTTTCGAGACCGAGGAAACGTTGTCTGAAAATGTTCTCTAATACATCGAAAAAGGACTAAGCCAAAGCAAAACTGTTGAAGACAGAGGAAGTCTATCGCCTTGATCTTTGTTCTAAATCACTAACCAATGGGGCCGGGGAAGACAGAGAGAGAGAGAGAGATAATCATTGTTTAATCATATCTTTTCAGAATATTTTAAAATAACATGTTCATACGTGTAGTGCTGCCTACTTCTCTTAGTCGCTCTCTCTATTACTTTGAATTCTCACAGCCCCAGTAAGTCTAATCTCGATGTCACCAAGTTGACCCCGACTGAACTTTCATTTTTTTAAATTTTCAACTAACCAATCTATATACTAGCGGGCCCACTCGCCTATTGTTAAGTAATTGAGAAAACGAAAACAACAAGAAAAAGAAACCCGTAGAAAATTAGGAAAGTATTTAGTAATTATTAGCTATATTCGTAATTTTATCCGTTTTGTTTTAATAACCATAAGACAGAACAGATACTACATTTTGATCAACTGTTTACAAGTTCTGCATTCCGTCCTAAAAGTGTGTGCGTTGTCTCCTTCTTTTAATCGTATTCTTAACTAAACACATTTCTACCCATTTGTACAAGTATTGCATAGCCCCACTCTTGGGCCGCGGCGGTTCTCATTTCGTATACTCGTCCCTGAAAGGGCCGTGGCAGTTCACATTCAATACTCGTCATTTTTAAAACATGATAAATCACATAGTTCATATATTGTTTGCATACCTTTAGATTTCTCCCTCGCCGTGTAGAGGGTCGCCGTCTCGATGTCGTCTAGTGGATGAATTCTTTCTTCTTCCCTTCCTGCCGTGAACCACGCCGTCCGTTGTCTGCAACAAAAGCTTCCTGACCGACTCACCAAACAACAATCTTTTTACTTTCAATTCTTTTTATTACAAGCGTTAGTTATTTAATCAGCTGGGAGTCATTCACTACGTCGAGAGAGAGAGAGAAAGAGCAAATCACTACTTTATCGTAGTTACTTAACAATTATTTCCTTAACCATTCATGGAGGGGGAAAGGATATCTCTCGCCTGTATTTTCTTATGGAAACATTTCCCTTATCTGTTGTAATCTACATGGTAACAATCACGTCTCATCGGTTCGCCTCCAAAACCCAGACTGGCTAAAACTCGCTTCTCACGAAGAGCCTCTCGCAGTTTCACACTGACCCTTGACCTTGGGTCTCGTCACGCGGTGAACTTGTCACGTCTGTGTTTTTTGACTGTGAGAGCAGGCCCTATTCTGCACTCGACTGCCGGGTCAACCCCGCGTTAATTCGTGCAAGTCAAACCAACGATTTCCAACAGATACGTCCATTCTCATAGGGCCATTATCCAACACCAGCATGGTTCCCTTCATTTTCTCACCATTTGATCATCACTTTAAGTTCAGCAGTCACCACAATACCACATTTACTCCATCTTACTTAAACTGTCTCCAATAGTTTAAATAAATCTTATTTACAAAACTATTTATAATTTGTTAACAATAATGGGCTGTGCCCCCCCCCCCCCCAATAATAAAAATACCCCCCCCCCCACAAAAAAGAAACAAATAAAATCAAGAGCAGGTTAATAATATCATCGCAACCCTTTTAAAAAGTATACTGTCTGCTGTTTTCCGGTTTGTTTATAAATAATTGTTGACAATATTTGGTCTGTGCTTCATATAATTTGCTTGTGAACTAAAACATGTTTTTTTAGGGGGCGGGTGGTATGGAATTGATTGTTCCCGAAGACGAACTGGTACAGTATCACATGTCCTTGAGAGTTTGTAGAAATAGGTGAAAAGATAGAGTCATGTGACTTACGTCACGCGTTCGAAGCTAGGCAAACCATATTCAATGTTGTGTGTCTCTTCGTATTCAGACACGTTGCAAGAGTAAACACGAGTCGACGAAGGTTGGGGTTAGGGTTCGGGAGTCACTGAGAAGGCACCCGCTTCTAGCAGCACAAGGAGAGTTTTTGTTTTGTTTAAAGCTGTGCAGTAAATTGTTTCCTCTGTTAACATAGTTTAAAACGTGTGGCAGACGTGAACAGCTAGAACCTGAATCGAGTAATGGAAATAGTCTTAACTTATTTTATAGTGTGTAGAACCTTGGTGCGAGAAAGAACAATTACACGCTGGAACGCGAATTGTTGTACATATCGACCACGTGTGACCGGCGTGTTTTGCCATCCACAAAATACATGCTTAATGGAAATCGACAGTGACATTTTAGCACCGGAAAGGCTATAATCATTGAGCGATAGAACTCAGTATCGAAAGAGATTTTGTTGGAGAAAAGTATACCACGTAACAAAGTATCAGTGGCGAGCACATTGTTTGCAAGATCAGTATTGAAAACGGTGTTGTTGAAGATAAGTCTACTACGTGATAAAGTTCTAGTGGCAAACACGTTATTGCATTGAATACGGTGTCACCGGAGAAAAGTAGACCACGTAAAAACGTTCCAATGACGCGTACATTATTTCTATCAACAGAAACCATCTTTCACTCTTTTTATCTGTAGCAAAGTGGTTAACTTTTTACTAACTATTTAGCATGGAGTTAAAGGATTCAAAAATGATATAAAAAAGAAAGCAACCAAACAACCAAATAAGTGGACACTAGCGATTTGTTCTGATGGTCCTTAAAATTCACTGACTATCTCTCAGAAAATTCTAAATCGCTTGATTTAGAAACACTCATTGGTCGGCATCGTCTCTTAATTATTGGTAAAAGGTTCCATTAGCTGGCAGTTAAATTGTCTCGTCAAATCTCATTAAATCTCTTTCCGAACCAATTTGATTGGCAAAGACGCGCTTCTTTGGACACCAAATGAACGGACTCTTTGTCGTCGTCGTCTTCTTCTTCTTCTTCTTCTTCTTCTTCTTCTTCTTCTTCTTCTTCTTCTTCTTCTTCTTCTTCTTCTTCTTCTTCTTCTTCTTCTATTTATTATTAATATTATTATTTCCTCCTTTTTCTTCTTTTTTCTTTGTCTTCTTATTTCCTTTCTTCTTTTTCTTATTCACATTGTCGCCCCCTTCTTCTTCTTCTTCTTCTTCTTCTTCTTCTTCTTCTTCTTCTTCTTCTTCTTATTATTATTATTATTATTATTACTATTATTATTATTTACTCACTAGGAGTTATCACACTGGTCATCGTCAGTGATCGCCCACTGCCAACAACCTGTGGTATTCCCTGGAGTCTGAGTGACAACAAGTTTCCTCAGACTTCCAGTATGCTCCACCTCTTTTCGTTCATCACCGCTGATGACCTTGAGGTATCGCAACAGCCACCTACCACCGATTTCCCGGTGATAAGGGCCATTGGTCCCCTCTGGGGACCGGGTGGCAACAAGCCTCCCCAAGGTCCCAGAGCTGTCCACGCTCTTCCAGTGGAGGTCTGGTTTGCGCTTTCCCTCCTCGACGCTCTGTCCATAATTTTCGTGGTGTCAGCCTATGCTTGCGCCTCTCTCGTGCGGTTGTATTTTCCTCGGTTCTGTTTTCTTGTGCTTCCATGTGTTTGTTCTCCATTCGTTGCTTATGTGGGTTGGTTTCCGCATTCGAGGACATTTCTCAGGATTGTAGCTGTTTTGATCATTACTGTCCTTTGTATGGTCTCAGTTATCCCTTTGATTCCTATTTCTCCTAGTCTTTTCTCAATGTTTTTGGGGACTGTTCCTAGTGCTCCTACGATTATTGGTGTTATACTGACTTTCTTCATGTTCCATATTCCTTTCAGTTCTCTGGCAAGTTCAGTATATTTGCTTCTTTTTCCGTCTCTTTGACCGTCACTCTGTGGTCCGCTAGAACGGCAAAGTCTACGATATTATTATTATTATTATTATTATTATTATTATTATTATTATTATTATTATTATTATTATTATTATTATTATTATCTGATCCATCTTTTAAAAAGTGCTGGAAGGTGATAATGTTGGATTATGAGAGACCCTATATTTCTGAAATGGGGTAAGTTAGCTAGTATGGATTGTGACCTGGGTGAAAAGGTAAGCTTGAGTGCAGAGTTAAACTGGCATATGTTGAATAAATAAATCTGTTCCCACGACGGATCAGATAGGTGGAGATCAGAGATCAAAAGACAGGTTAGATAAAGGTTAAGCACAACGCGAGAGTAAATGCGGTTATGTGATTGGATGACGGGACAAGGGGACTGTGACGTCACTTGTTGTTGTCGAGACGAGAATCAAGGACAATTTCACTATGGAAATCGAAACGAGTGGATGTCCAAAAATAATGGTCTGAAACTTTAAGTTTGGGTCTCGAATGAGACGGTAATAAGCCACTCCATCCATCCCTCTTTCTACCCAGTCAGAACCGAGAAGCAAATCAACTGAAAAACGGCGACTCTCTCAGGAAAGAAAGAGTCAATAAACGACTTTTCATAACCCTCTCAACGGCTGCCTTCTGAATTCTTTCTTTGTCATGTAAAAGAGTTTTATTCCCAGAGAGCAGATGCATCACAGAAGACGATGGAGAAATCTACACGACGACGCAGACAACAAAGGAAGGTAGGAAAATCTAAGATAAAATCCACTAGACGACCACGAAGAATAAGATTACAGCCAGATGAAGAATGGAGAACGAAGAAGAAGACGAAGGTAGGTAACAGGTAAAGTATGATTTGGAATGAGCTACTGTGTTAACTGAAAGTTAGAAAAATCTACGTACACACGCAACCACAATTAAAACGAGTAAAAACGTTTGCATGACTGCATTGTTAGAGACACGCACACGTTAATAAACGCTCACCTACACATGAATACCCCGTTAAAAGAAACACCCTAACCACATCAGCCCACGCGGTAAAGAGAAGCGAGTAATTTTATGGAAAAACTTTCGAAAATGTTTTCAAACTTTCGTATTTCGGGAAACGTTGATTTAAATATTTTTGGTAACGGTCTTTTTATCGGTATCGTCACAATAACTTACTTACAAATATGAAATAACCGAAGGCCAAGAACGGGTATTTTCGTTCGAGTTTCTCATTTAAAACAATAGCGACATCTTTGCATTGTATCCTCAGCGATTATGTGATCTCATCCTATACACAAGAGGTGGAGGGTAATAACGTAGGTACGAAGATAAAATTTCCTTAACGTATTGCTATATAGATGTAGAAAACAGTTTAAGATTATTGTTGTTGTTATTATTATTATTATTATTATTATTATTATTATTATTATTATTATTATTATTATTATTAGCCAAAATAGCTTCCCTACGGTCGTCTATTTTTGCTAGGCTGTCGCGTCAGAAATAAACGCTCACCCGTAAACCGATGGAGCCCCAGTCATATTTCTTGGGTGGTTAGACATTGATTTTATTTGTTTCGGACCCAAAAAATATTTAGTTAAAAAAAAGAAAAACAAATTTTTTTTACCCTTCCCCATACATAGAAATATTTTTAGTAAAAAAAAAACAATTTTTGCCCCCCCCCATTATTTTTTATCCTCCCCATACATATAAATATTTTTAATTAAAAAGAATTTTTTTTTGACCCCCTTACTTTTTTTACCCTCCCCATACATAATAATATTTTCAGTTAAAAAAAAAGAAAAATTTTTACCCCCCCCTCGCAAAATTTTTTTTACCCTCCCTCATACATATTTTTAGTTAAAAGAAAAAATAAATAATTAAATATAAATTTGACACCCCCCTAAAACATTTTTTTACCCCCATACATTGTTAAGAAAAAAATTAGGAGGCGCCTCAGTCATATCACAGAACTAATGTTTAAATATGCTATTGAAGGCGCCTACGTCATATCAAAGAACCAGTTTTGTTATTCTTCCAAAATGGTTACCCATTTAGTCATGGCCGAGATGTTTGTTGCTTAACTTCAATTTACAACAAAACACCTTGTCTTAACAACGTAATGAAAATAAAGTATGATAATGTGAAAAAATCCTCTCACAATGACGTCACTTCCGGAAGGATGAGTCAGCAATTAATTCTTCCAAAATGGTAACCCATTTAGTAATGGCTGGGATAAGTATTGCTTAACTTTAATTTACAGCAAACCACCTTGTCTTAATAACATAATGAAAATAAAGAATGATATTGGGAACAAAATCCTGTCACAATGACGTCACTTCCGGAAGGACCGGAAGGATGAGTCAGCAATTCATTTTTCCAATGTGGTCACCCATTTACTAATGGCTGCGATATGCCTTGCTTAACTTCAATTTACAACAAAACCACTTGTCTTAAAATGTAATGAAAATAAAGTATGATAATGTGAAAAAATTATCTCACAATGACGTCACTTCCGGAAGGACCAGAAAAATGAGTCAGCAATTTATTTTTTAAAAATGGTCACACATTTACTAATGGCTGGGATATGCCTTGCTTAACTTTAATTTACAACAAAACACTTTGTCTTAACAACGTAATTAAAATAAAGAATTATAATGTGAAAAAAATCCTCTCAAAATGACGTCACTTCCGAAAGGATGACTTGGCAATTTTAACAGTACTTTCAATTCAAAGTATGGTTTAAAAAACACGCCGGTTTCTTAATGAAATGTGTTTAATTAATTGTATGAATATTTTTTTTATTAATATCACCTTACCGGAAAATATTGTAAATACATATGTAAATTTGATAATAGCAGTTATAAGTGTATATTTGTAAATATGAATTTATTAGAAGGTTTTTGTTCTTTTTTATTGTCTATGCTCCACCCTAATTCCTCCCCCGTTGGGGAGGCAGCTCCCCGTTGGTAGAGCATTGTCTCTTCGGCCCCCTTTTGGGGCCATCTTTCTTGTCGCCCCCCCTTAGCTATTAATCAATTTTAAAGGTTTTATATTTTTTGCAGGAAGGTTCTGTTCTCCTTTTCGGCTTAAGCAGCTGGCAGACTTCTACTGAACAGTTAGAGTCACATCTAACAGACGTTCAGTAGATTTCGAATCGGCGGGCCTGAATTGGTTTTCTAAAACGAAAGGGGAGGAGCAGACCGAGTTCTGTTGAAATTGCCTAACTCGGGGATCAATCACCATACTTGTATGGAGGCTGGTCTGGGTCAAATATGCCAAAATCCAGGTTCTTCTGCTTCGCTCAACCTGGGCTCCAGCACTCGGGCGCCTGTTAAGACCCCGAAGGCTGGAGTGAGCAAAATGTCCCTGCACGGGGTGCTGCCTTAGGTGGCACTCCGACTAGTTCTGCTGCAGTCCCTCGCAGCAAGGTTAGCTCAGCTCCTAGGAGTGGTCCAGGAGGGTGGGAGGCCATCGCCACCGTCCCAGCCGTAATGTACCCCAGAAGATGGGCTTCAACTGTCAGCCCCCCTTCGGGAGGGAGGAACGCACCCCTCGTTCCAAGGGATCAGGAATGCTAGTTCGTTGGACCTGCAAAAAGAGCAGGCCACCTCCCTGGACCAGATGCCACCGGCGGCAAACTTCTACGACAGGGAGGCTGTTAAACGTAAACTACTGCAGGACCTACAGCATAGCAGTAGCAACAAAAATCTCGTCGGCAGTGGCAAACATGTATACAGCAGCAGCGACGAATCCTTCCCGACGCTTGGCAGCAGACCATCTCGGCCCAGAGTAAAAAAAGATGGAGGGGATGCTACTCCGTTAAAGAAGAGAAAAGGAGCAGTTGGTGTCGCCAGCACCCAGGGGAGCGTGACGAAACCAAATTCACCGCCGGTGTCGTCTCAATCTGACTGGCCGTCCCTCCCTCTTATTCAGAAGACACCGGCAGCGTCGTTAGAAAAATCTATCCCGGCCGGTTAGAGATCGCCTGAACCAGCAACTCTCGTATCAACGTCTCCAGCGAAGACGGGAGCAGCATGGGGGCCCCAGTCACAATTGTCCCTGCTCATCCTAAGAAAGCCCCGGTCTTCCAGACTGTCGACGACGCGATAGACATGGTTCTGACCCGGGAGATCCAGCTAGAGCTTTGCTCGACATGGCCAATGCATCTCATCCTGTCCATCAGATATTTCTTTTATATCAAGCTTAGAAAAAAGAGTCTCGAGAAGAGTGTCGTCTTCTGACATATCAGATCCATCATATCATGGCTCTTTCGTTACGCTGCAGTCTCCTGAGAGTGTTCATTGATGCAGCCCATGTTTCAAAGCCATAAAAAGTAACACTTCTCACACAGCTGGTGTACACCTGCCCTCTAGTTGTGATCTCCAGATGCTTATTTGTCAAGATGGGCATGATTTCTCTAAAACCCCTTAAACAGACTGGCATCGGGTAATAGCAGCAGTCTCACAACTACCATTGACTGAAAGCAGAACTCAGCTACAGCCTCCAGTTTGCTATTCCCAACCACGACCTCTTGCACTGGCCTGTCGTCGATTGGTCTAGCTGTGTCCATACAGCGAGGACACTTGTATTGCTGATCTGGTCGGAGTAGGCCACTGATTCCACTGCATCTCTTGTGGACCTAGTAGGAACAGACGGGGCAAAAGATGGAGTTTCTCGCTGTACCACCCAAGCAGACCGCGCCCGGTAACTTTCCTGATCTTTTTATGGAATTCAGGTTGGGACCAGCAATCATTACCTTTGTCTTAGCCATATTGACCCTGAGGCCCTTGTCCTCCATACTATTCTTCCAAGAGGGGATTCTTTCAACTAGAGCTTTGAGTGAAGTGTCGACAATTGCGAGGTCATCTGCGTACAGGAGCTCCGAAGGGCATACGGTTCTCAGTTCATTGACTTTTTTTTGTATAATTTTTAAACAAATTTCAAAGTCTGAATTACTTACGGTTGATTGGGTTAGAAGTTTAAATAATGGTAATTCATAATTCAGTTTTTTGCAGTATTTGATCGTAAATTATTATTTTCTTTAAATTTATATTGAATAAAGATCAGTTTCAAGATGAATCGAATCGTGTTCTTTTCTTTTCTTTTTTACATGCAATTTTTAAAGTTTTCTAATGCTTTGTTTTAAATATTTACAATATCGTATGGTCAACATGTTTTGCTATTTTGGATAACTTTAGTAAAGGTGTTTTTTGTTTACAAGAAATAATACATTTGCACCAAGCTTTCTAATAAAGTAATGGATTTATTATATTCCGTGATCATTAATTAATAAATACTGAAAATTTCATTAAAATTGGTTGATTTCCTGAATTTTGATGGATTATTTAGTGAATGGAGAAGTCGAAATGTCTTCTTATTGTTATTACGACGGCCATTGTTTTGACACGTAATGCAGTGACGTAAGAGGGGGGGGCAAGAAGTTAGTTGCTTGGCCTTGTCAACTCTCGGTGGCCATGGCCCGTCCCCCAATTATAATTATATCCATTGTTTCTTTTACGGATACATTAGTGCATAAGCTTTCTACATCACGAGAAGCAATGTATTTATTGTCTGGTTGTTTGGTTTGTAGGATTTGTAACGCTATATGTATTGAGTAAATACAGGCTAAGTTCATTTAAGGTTTTTGTTAATGAATGTATGAGATTAATAATTTAGGATCTGATAGGTCGGATAGGGGGATTATGTTAACGTATCTTAACTGTTCCGTATAAATAAATATATCGAGTTTAATTTTTCTTTTAATAATTATCTGGTAAGAGTGTTCATAATTGGTAATGATATCCGCTAGTTGTTGGAGTTCAATATATTGGTCGTTGATGATAAGGTCTTTCAACCTGCTTTCAAGTTCGTAAAGTTCAACGGTATGTTTCCAAATTAATTCATGGGCGATTTTAATTTGCCTTTTAATTTAATTAAATTCTTTTTGGTGTTCTGTAAGTTTGTGGTCAGATAAATATATGTAGTGATCCGTGTGGTAAGGTAATAAAATAGATCCTTTGTATAGCGAATTCTTTTATTAGTTATCAGGTAAGAGTGTTCGTAATTGGTAATGGTATCAGCAAGTTGTTGTTGGGGTTCAATATATTGGTCATTGATTATAAGTTATTTCAGCTTGCTTTCAAGTTCATGAAGCTCAACGTTATGTTTCCGAATTAATGGTAATTTATTTGTTAATTAAATTAACTCGAAAGTCCGAAGAATTAGGGCCAAATCTGAGCGAATTCTTTATGGCAAACATAGAAAACAAAATATTTGACAACGTTATAAAACGCTCTATTTACGTACGCTATGTTGATGATATTTTTTTATTTTAACTGATAATAATGACCAAATACACAAACAGCACAACCCTTTCCAAAATACTCTGTTTTTAATTTCATCGTAGATAATAACATCTCATTCGTTGATGTCCTTACTGACACCTCTAACCCTACGTTTAACACTTCTACTTATACAAACACAAACTGCTTAACTTCTAGTCTTTTAAATTACGGGAGCGATGCCCCATCGCTGCAAAATAACCATTGTTAAAAAACCTACTAAACCGTGGAAAACTAACCTCTTTGCCGAAAACACTATCCATTGAATTTAAAAATATAAACAAGTCCTAATTAATAACGATTTCCTTAAAATCATCGTTGATGAACAAATACAACTAATGATTCGAAACTTAACAAATACAACTAATGATTCGAAACTTAACAAATACAACTAATGATTCGAAACTTAACAAATACTACTAAAATAATAATAATAACAAATACTACTAAACTAAAATAATAATAATAATAATAATAATAATAATAATATCCAATATCACAACTCAAACTATAGAAACTTATACAATTGCAATCAAATGTAGCCTTACTTTATATTTGAAGAAAAAAGCAATAAAATATTGTGAACCGATACATATACCAAATTGATAATAATAAGAAAACTAGACCCATTATTTATTATAAGAAATTTAAGACATAACATCTTGCAATAAAACACATAAAATATTAAAAAGAACGAATGTTATTAATAAGTTTAAATGTCCTTTGGGAGAATACGTCTTCCATAATATTAATAAAGCTAATAGCTACATTGGTTTTACAACCACTAGAAAACCCCGCTGCCTCACCATCTACCTAGTAAACTCTAGCTCTTGTACTAGCGTTTACAAAAAAAAACTTACTTAAAAGACGAATTTCGGTTAATAACATGGAAATAATATATTCTGAAACCAATAAAAAAATACCGTTGCTTGATTATGCCTCTATTATTATTAAAAAAAATTAAAACACAGCTTAAAATGCTTAATATAAATTAATATAAATCACGTGACGATGCTAATTCTGGCGTTCCAGAATTTATTTGTTAACGTCTCTCCTAGTTTGTTTGTTGTTGTCACCTGAAGATGCTTCAACGAAGAATCGAAAACGTTCGTGATACATATGTAACATACATTACTTTTAAAAAAAACTTTATTCAAAAAAGATCATTAGCCAAATTGAAAAAATAGAAAAGGTATAATCAAGCAGCTGAATTCTATTATGTCTGACAACATTTGCTTGAATGAAAGAATGTTGCCTAAATACGCACACACGCAATATATGAATTATTTCGACACTTGATTATTGGGGAAATGGTCTGTTGATCAGTACCATTGGAGAGCCATGAATAACATAACTGCCCTGTTTTTTAAATCTCCGAACCAGTTACATGGTAAACAACTGATGATCCCACTTTTAATATTTCACGCTTAAGTTAATGTCGCCTGTTTTTGTTTCACTGTTAGATACTTGAATCCCCCTTTTTTATTTATGAATTTTCCAACGAAGGCTAAGTCTGCGATATCTTGGATTTAGTTAGTTTCTATGGGAATTTAAACTGCATTTTCCTTTTTCTTTCTTTTGTTTAAAATGAATCAAAGCTTCTTTAGACTATATATATATATATATATATATATATATATATATATATATATATATATATATATATATATATATATAGTCTCGGAAGTATCTCAACCATTAAAACTATATAAGGAAAAAAACAAACAAAAAAACCTTAAGTCCGAAGTCGTTCAGTGGAAAATCACTCATGTAAGTAAATTTAATTTTTACAGTTATTATATTAGTTTGCTTCTAACATTATTTAAGGGATCATCAGTTGTTTACCATGAAAAACTGTTTCGGGAATTTAAAAACAAGACAGTATTTAATTTTATGGCTTCCCAGCAGAGTTGATCAGACCCCACTTCCCTTAAAAGACAAAAACATAAACGTTCTGTATACTAAATCTAAGTTTTGTTGCGTATAAATGTTTTGCTAACTCATACTAGTTATTAAAAAAAAAAAAGAAGTCGTTCTTACCTGTGTTGTTCGTCTGTCTGATAAAATCTATCCGTTACTTACCAAAATGTTGCTGCATTTTAAAGTGTTTAGACGAATCCATTACACTACTTTTTAGGTGATTAATGTATTTTTAGTTTTAGTTTTATATTAAAAATATGATAAATATCAACGTATCAAAATATAATTTTTTTTTAAAATTATATATATATATACATATATATATACTTTTAGTCCTTTTTTATATATATATAACCGGCTTCCATCTTTTCGAACTATCGCTATTCTGTGAGTATCCGATGATTTGAAATGTGTTTTAAATAACTTTTCTAAATAGTAAAGGTTAGCCCGTGTCAATGACGTCATAATATATCTCTAGAATATGTAATGTAGAGTTTTTAAATAAATAAGTTGTATTTTAGCTCTCGCATTCTTACGATCCGGCGCTTTATTGATTTCTTTTGAACATATCCGACACACACGCACACACACACACACACACACACGCACACACACACGCGCACACACACATACACACACACACGCACACACACATACACACACACACGCACACACACATACATACACACACACGCACACATACATACACACACGCACACACACATACACACACATATATTGTTATGGCACCTTACCTCAATAGACTACTTGAACTCTTCCACTGTTTGGGGTGGAGTAAGTTTATTGCTTACTGTCTGAGGCGCCCTGACAGCGAAATACCGACGGGGCTGCCCCGGCTATTTTTGATAGGGCAGAGTGTTTCTTGTTTAGAGGCGCTAGCTTGACCCCCTCTCCTTCCGACCTTGTGTCACACATTCCTGAAGTGGGAAAGAATTAGAAAGCTACCCATATTCCGTTCAGCTTTTCAGTAACTTCGGTTGATTGAGGACTTCGGGATGGGGTAATACGAGTAGAGAATTCGTTCTCGACAATCAGTCCTGCAGGAACTGGGCCATTTCGGTGGCCTTTTATCTGCCGGGCTAAGGTATTGGTCCTGAATTGCCCTAGGAAGTGCACCCTACAAGGCCTTGCCCCCCCCTCTTTAGAGTGGAGTAAGTTTATTGATTACTGCCTGAGGCGCCCTGACCGTGGAACGCCGATGGGCTTGCGCAGGCTATTTTTGCTAGGCCAGAGTGCTCCTCCTTTAGGGGCGTTGGCTTTACTCTCCCACACCTTCAGAACTTATGTCACATATTCCTGCGGTGAGAAGGAATTACATAGATGCGCCTCATCCCATTCAGTCTTTTAGTAACTTCAGTTGATTTAGGACTTCGAGATGAAGTAATACCAGTCGAGAATTCATTCTCGACGATAAGTCCGGCAGGAACTGGGCCATTTCCGTGGTCTTTTATCTGTCGGGCTGAGGTATTGGTCCTGGGTAGCCCTAGGAGGTGCACCCTCCTAGACCTTGGCTCTCCTGTTTGGGGTATAGTAAGTTTATTGCTTAATGCCAAGGACGCCCTGCCCGGGGAATGCCGACGGGGCTGCCTAGGCTAATTTTGCTAAGCCAGAGTGCCCCCTCTTTTAAGTGTGCTGGCTTGACTCCCCCACCTTCAGACCTTGTGTCACATATTTCTGTGGTAGGAAGGAACTACATAGCTTTAGTTCCCTCCACCCACCCTTTTCAGTCTTTCAGTAACTTCGGTTGATTGAGGATTTAGGGATGGGGTAAGGTGATACCAGTCGAGGATTCATTTTCGACAATCAGTTCGGCAGGAACTGAGCCATTTCAGTGATCTATTATCTGTCAGGCTAAGATATTTTGTCCTGAGTAGTTCTAGGTAGTGCGTCCTCCCAAGTCTTGATTCACTTCATTGGGGTGAAGTAAGTTTATTGCTTACTGCCTGAGGCGCCATGACCGGAGAATTCCGACGAACTGCCCAGGCTATTTTAGATAGGGCAGAGTGCCCCTCTTTCGCGCACCTTTTTGCCACATATTCCTGCGGTGGATACCAATTAAATACCCGGGTGCCCGTATCCTGTTCATCCTTTCAGTGACTGCGGTTGATTGAGGCGGTCGGATGGGGAAATACCAGTCGAGGATTCGTTCTCGACAATCAGTCCTGCAGGAATTGGGCCATTTAGGTGGCCTTTTATCTGTCGGGCTGAGGTATTTTGTCCTGAGTAGTCCTAGGAGGTGCACCCTCCAAGGACTTGTCTCCCCTCTTTGGTGGAGTAAGTTTATTGATTACTACCTGGGTCGCCCTGACCGGGGAATGCCGACAGGGCTTACCAGTCTATTTTTGCTAGGCAAGAGTGCTCATCTTTTAGGAGCGCTGGCTTGATCTCCCTTCACCTTCCGACTTTGTGCCACATCTTCCTGCAGTGAGAAGGAATTAAATACTTGGAACCACACCAGTCTATACTGGCAGCCTAGGCTGACGTACAACCACTCTTGTTCTATGTTGTATTGTACTTTTTTAAATAAACTTATTTTTTGTCTAAACTCAGAGTTCGGGTTTTCTCTCCGTCCCCTTTACAGGCTCACAATATATATATATATATATATATATATATATATATATATATATATATATATATATATATATATATTGGTACAGAAAAATTAGTACAACCTTCGTACCGTCGGTTTCAAGCACGGAAAGACTTAACCATCCAGCTCTCTTCAGCTTCTGTTGTCATCTGTTTCGGAAATGTGAAGTCACGTGTCACTCTCGTTGGGACGCGTTATTTGCTTAGCGTGTTGTGCATGTTTGTTTGAATTTAAATTTAGTGTAAAGAAAAAGTTGAGATTTAAACTGGAGGAGATTAAAAGAGATATAAAAATATAAAAGAATTTAAAAAAAAAAAAAAAAATAAATAAATTTAAAAAAAAAAAAAAAAAAAAAAAAAATAAATAAATAAATAAATAAATAAATAAAAATAATGTTACAATGTAATTTCCGTGAGTCAATATTATGGATTTTGCATATTTGATCGTTACTGTTTTGGGATTTTAATGGTGTGCGTTCTAAAGGGAAAGAGAAAGGAAGAGAGAAAGGGTTAAAGGCGTTTTAAAGAGAAAACCATTACTTAATTTCGTGTTTAAATTCTTTAAATCAATCTCGAAACAATTTAAATAAAGGTATCACTCGGCCGGTCTAAGGGCAGCAACTCTGTGGGCATTTTAAATTGTTTGAAGCCGTTTAAATGGATCTGTTTGTAAGATATGTGAGATTAGTCTTATGACCGAGAAATAATATTGTGAATCGGGGTGTTATCCTCTTAATGACTGGATAAATATTTTTTGGAAAGTTAAAGTTTTTGCTCTTGAAAATTAGTGTGGATATGGGTTGATTAAGGTATTTGTTCGTATTTTTTAATTTTATTAATATTAGTGAGGGGTTATATTTGGGAGTGGAAGCAGAGGGGAGAGTAGCTAGGCTTTTATGTGTATCGGTCAGTCCAGTTTATGAGTAGTGCTTGTCTTTTGTGGATACATCCCTTAAAGATTTCATCGCGAATATTCAAACAGGCTGTATTCGGATCAATGATGGCCCTTAATATGTGGTATTTTTCAGCGTCACATAGAGGATATCTGTTTATGGCTGGAGAGAAGGGTTATTTTCTCTCAATTACCTTCCATTTGATGGTGAAGGGTGTATTTTCTTCTTTAAGTTGCCATATTCGGGTCGCGAGTGCCGTATTTGCCTTGCTTTTGTATCTGAAGTTGTTTCTGTGTGCGTATAATCTTTGCTCGAAGCTTCCCCGCGTCATGCCAATGTATTTTTCTGCTCTACTGGTAGTCTGGTTTGTGACGGTTGCTTGATATACGAGTGAATCGATTTTGCAATTTCCCTCTAGAGGGGGGCTTTGTTTTTGTCCTGGCATGAGCAGCCTGCGTTTGCAATTTGTTTGGGTTCCGCAGAGATAATTGTTCTTATTGATGGGGCTGTGGAGTAGCTAACCTTAATAGAATTTCTATTAAAAAGTTTGTGTAGGTTATTTGTGGGTGGGAAATGTTTGTCGAGTAAGTTGAGGAAAAGGTGGCCTACCTTTGCCTTATTCTCGAAAGCTAAGATTAAAATAAATTTTATTTATTTTACACCACCATTGTTATGGTTTAAAAATATAATACTATTACAAAACAATGGTTTAAAAAATGTGTCTAAATATACTTTCTTATTCAAACCGGCGTCACCTCGCCTACAGACATAACGTGAGTTTTTCACAAAAAAGTCCATTTCCATCGGACGATGAAAAAAAAGAAGAAAAGAAAAACCCTCTTTGAAAATGAGAAGTATATTCTCGAAAGCTAAGATTAAAATAAATTTTATTTATTTTACACAACCATTGTTATGATTTAAAAAAATACTATATATATATATATATATATATATTCTAACCGCAATAGACAAACATCTCATACACCGGGTACCTCTCTACTAAACAGGCGTCTCCTTTTACCTGTTCACACCAATATATATATATATATATATATATATATATATATATATATATATATATATATATATATATATATATATATATATATATATATAAATGTTGTGAAGTTGTCCCACAGTAAATAATAAATAAAGGAAGTCAAGTCGAGGGTTGGTTTAACAAGTGTATTAACAAAGTAAGAAAGTGACTAGCTCTTGGCTAGACAGTTACAAGACTGTGCTTTGTCTTCTGTGTCTCTGGTGACTCGCACTATTTATAGTGACAACCGGTGTAGTTTCTCCTGTGTAAGAACGGCCGGTGTAACAATATATATATATATATATATATATATATATATATATATATATATATATATATATATATATATTGCTTTTAAATAAAATAAACGGGGTCATAGCGAAAGACGCACTATTACAAGAAAAAAAAGGAGAGGAAATATTAAATAAAATTTAATTGTCGATTTAAAACGAATAAAACGATCGACTAAAATTGACAAAATAAAAACTACGTCCCTAGATACCTTTCGGCCGACACATTGTCAAGAGAAAACGTCGGCAAATATCGTTTAAAAAACGGGGGAAAGAATAACGTTGGGAGGAAAAAAAACTTAGAAAAAAGAAAGGTAGATTGAATAATGCCATTAAACTGCAAAGAATAAATGGGCAAAATAGGCAAAGTACTTTTCTTTTAGAAGTCTTTAAATAGATCTAAGTTATGAGACAACTCTTTCTGCCTACAGAGAGATGGTTTTCGCGTTGTAACACTAACTGCCTCCAAGACCGTGAGATGATGTTTGGAACGGGCCCTGTGTACAATGCGAAAACATCCATCGGAGTACGCCTCACCGCACCTTTTGGTGTCGTACAGGTGCTGTCCAATGGATGACTCGTCGACTTGTGAGCGCCCGGATGTGCTCTGCAAACGCCCGGATGTTCTTTGTAAAGACCCGGATGTGTCCGTCGCTGTACTCGTATTTACAACACGTTATCTGCGAAAACATGCAGGGATATGCTGGGCCACTCTGACTTCCAAGCGCTGAAGAGTACGACCAACATAGTCAGCTTCACACTGACATTTGAATTTATATATAATCAAACTTTTCTGTAGTGTTGGAAGTACATCTTTCTGAAAGGCTGGAAAGGCAGTTCTGGTGCCAAACACCACACGGGGCTGTACTGCATAAAAACAGCGAGATACAACCGATGAAATTTTATCTGAAAAACCCTTACTAATTGAACCAATAAAAGGAAGTTTCAGATAAACAGGACATTTGGGTGGACCAAAGAAAATGTTGGCATTAAATTTCGCAAGTTTTCGACCAATGCACTTTGAAATTAGACCCTCTGGGAAACCATTTTTAATAAGAATGTCAGTTATCTTTCTAAGTTCAGCCGCGAGTTCGCTAGCAGTGCAAATCATCAATGCGCGGTGAACAAGTGTTTTGACCAAACTGATCTTTCTACTCATGGGAACAAATGAATCCCAACTGATATACAGGCCCGTAAACGTCGGTTTCCTATATATAGTTGTAGTGAATTTGTTCCCCGTCCTTTCCACTAAAACGTCCAGAAATGGTAAAGAGCCATTCTGCTCCTCTTCCACAGTGAACTGTAGTGCTGGGTGGAGCGTATTTAATTTCAGGAAAAAATCACTTGCCTCGTTACGGGACTCAAAAATTGTAAAAGTGTCGTCCACATAACGCCAATAACGAAAGGGTCTGGAAACCTGAGAAAACAACAAGGATTCCTGAAAACCTAGGAAAATGTTCGCTAGGATAGCACCCAAAGGACTGCCCATCGCCACCCCATCAATCTGCTGATACATTATATTATCAAAACTGAACCTGACCGACCTAGTGGCCAGCCCCATGAGTTCCAGAAAAATGCTTTCTGGAAAGGTGGGAGAGGTTAATGTGCTACGATAAAGCATGTCAGCACATATTTAAATGGTTTCATTCAGGGGTACATTAGTGAACAAGCTGGTAACGTCAAATGAACATAGAAAGTTTGTATGCGACTCGCATTCCAAATCGCGAATAAATGAAGCGAAACGGAAAGAATCAGCAATACAATTAACTGAACACCTCTGTAAGACAGGATCAAGGATATCCGCAAGCCATTTGGCCAGCTCATGCTGAGGAGAACCAATCATAGACAGGATGGGTCGCAATGGAACTCCCTCCTTATGAATCCTAGGTAGCCTGTACATTCTGGGTCGTTGAGAACCTACAGGGTGGATCCTGTCATAGGTATCCGTATTAATAAACTTCTTTCTATGTAACTGAAGAAAACGTTTTTGAAGCAGTACTTAAAGTATTATCAATTGACACGTCACCAAGTTTTATAAATTTTGTTGTATCACTTAAAATACTCAACATTTTATCGGTTTAGTCGTTAGTATTAAGAATGACCACACCAGCACCCTTATCTGATTTGGTAATGTAGATATCTTTATTTGCCTTCAGAAGTTTGGCTGCCTGGTAGTGGATCTTACTCCAGGCAAACTCTCGGGAATTGATAGGAGAATTAGCGAACTTATATATCCGTTCCAGGGCGGATAAAATTAATTCTCAGAATAAAACAGTTTTACACGAATTATATGTCCCCTTTACGAATATTAAAATCAAGACATAATTATACTAAATCTCATATCTGAAATCCTTGTTTGAACTCTGATTAAAATCTAGTACATGATTTTGATTCTAGAAAATAACTAAAATTTAAGACTGAAGCTTAAGGCGTCTTAAGAAGAATTTGTAAATCTAGGGACTCTTGCGTAATTGGTGTCTAATGACAATAACAAACATTTAATGCAATCTGTATTTGCATGTTCAAATGGAAGGTTGTGGTCGTATTATGCGTCTAAAATCCTTTGAATTACTCCAAAGAAACTTAAAGTTTTTGAATATTTATAAATCAGTGTCTAATAACTATTGTTAACATTTCACAAAAATCTAAGGTATTTTAATCTTCACGAAGGGCTTTCATCCCCTCTTGATCATTTGCATATAACTAAATTAAATCATTTGTTTATATCTTTTTTTAAATAACTAAAAGAATTATTTAAATACAAATATTTCGGCTTAACAAGCCCTTTTTCAATGGTAGATCTCGGCAATGCGGAAAGAAAAGGAAAATTGTCTGTATACGACTGACAAAGTCTTTTTAAGCTGAAATATTTAGATTTTAATAATTGTTTTCATATATATATATATATATATATATATATATATATATATATATATATATATATAAATTTATTTTGGTACAGTAAAAATTAGTATAACATTCGTACCGTCGGTTTCAAGCACAGAAGGACTCAGCCATCCGGCTCTCTTCAGCTTCTGTTGTCATCTGTTTCAGAAATGTGAAGTCACGTGTCGCTCTCGTTGGGACGCGTTATTTGCTTAGAGCGTTATTAATGTTTGTTTAAATTTAGTGTAAGGAAGGTTGAATAAGGTTTGAAATAAAAGGATAAGGGTGAAAAGTAACAGCTGAGATTTAAACCGGAGAAGATTTAAAGAGATATAGAAAAAATATAAAAATAAAAAAATATAAATCACGTGAGTCAATATTATGAGTATCGTATATTTGGCTGTTACTGTTTTGGGGTTTAATGATGTGTCTTCTAAATGAATTAGGGAGAGAAGATGGGTTTGAGGATTAAATAGGTTAAAAGGAACAACATTAATTAAATTCGTGTTTAAATACTGGATTTAAGGATTTTAAATCAATCCCAAAGGAATTTAAATAAAGATATCATCCGGGCGGTCTAAGGGCAGTAACTCTGTAGGGTTTTTGAATTATTTGTATTTGGGATTTAATATTATAAACAAAGGTATACTGAATACTTACGGAGGTGGTAAAATTGGTATGCTGATTGAAACAGGTTTAGAGATAAGAGTAAGGATTGGGTCGGCAAGATTGGATCTGTTTGGGAGATATGGGAGATTAGCATTATGACCGAGAATATAATTATTGGTTTCATTTGGTACAAAAAACGAACAGAGTTCTCGATTATTTAATAAGAGCGTAATAATTATTTAAAATGTAACAGAAGTTCAGATCAATACGGCTGAAGAGAGCTGGTGAGCTGTTTATACGTATAAATAAAACTAAAAAAAAACCCACTCAATTTTTCGCCTCGGTCTGGTCTCCGACCTTGAAACCTAAGACACTCTGTTGAGCTAAACTTCTGTAATATATATACCTAAACGTTGCGGAGTGATTGGATTTCATTGAACGCGTCATTGAGATGGTCTGCGTTCATTTCTTCATAAATCTTGAATGTGTTTGTATGTGTACGAGTGATTAACTTTGCTGTAAGCCGACACCCTTTGGAACTTTTCATGATGAAATAGGACCGACTTGTTGATTCCCAACCTCCTTTTTTTTCCAGGCTAGAAAGTGACTTGCTTTTTCAGATCGCCCGTTGGGGGCTACAACATGATTAATCAGCAAGACTCATATTGGACTAGTATCATTCTACACCATTCAATATACACCCCTAAACGATGTTTCAGCCTGGTCTGCTATGAATTAAGGACTAAATACATCAACTTCTCTCTTTGGTTCTAATTTGCTGTTAAATTGAGAATGTTGGAATCTGGCCCATTGATGCTGCCTACATGCTTGGAATTTAGTGTCTATAGCCTGTGTTTACGATGTGATCTGATAGTAATAATAAAAATAAATGGTCTCTGAAAGGATCGTACATAATTATGTCGTTTGTTGATTTCTTGAAACGCGAATTGATCATGTAATTGGGGTTACATAAATCTATGCTATATATATATAAATATATATATATACATATATAGCATAGATTTATGTATATATATATATATATATATACATACATAAATCTATACTATATATATATATATATATATATATATATATATATATATATATATATATATAGTAAGCTATAAAGATATATTTATGGCAATTAAGCGCAACAGAGGCTCCCGCGTTTCATCAACGGGGGGAAATCTTCAGGTTAAACAGTCAGTCTCAGTCTCTCTCTCTCTCAGTCTCTCTCTCTCTCTCTCTCTCTCTCTCTCTCTCTCTCTCTCTCTATATATATATATATATATATATAACATAGTTAACACGTGTTTCGTCATTCCGTGACTCTTCAGAACGAACCGACTTTAATAAGGTTCGAAACCCCGACCACGGAGACTGTGGTCGCGTGCTTTACCATTAAGTTGTGAAGCTTGTCCGAAATACGTGTAAACGAATAACTATTTCATCTATAAAAATCAATGTATATGTATATATATATATGTATATATGTATATGTATATATGTATATACATATATATATATATATATTAATATATGTATATATATGTATATGTATATGTATGTATATATGTATATATATTTATATATATATATGTATATATATGCATGTATGTATATATATATATATATATATATATATATATATATATATATATATATATATATATATATATATATATATACATACAGCTCAGGGAAGCCAAATGTACCAGTAGCTACAACACAGCAATTTATCGACAAAAAAACAACAAGAAATGTTAAATCATATATATATATATATATATATATATATATATATATATACGATCGCAGTTTATATAAACATTTTGTTTTCTTTCATATTCTTCATGATTTTTTTCTGCGAGGTGATTCTCACCCCCCACCGCTGCCCTTTTCCTTGTTCCGTATTTGACAACACATTTCGACTTTAAGTCAAAATATTACGTCCGTCTAAAATAAACGCATTTCTACAAGACCGTTAAAACATGCACTTTTCTTTTTCCTATGAATATTGCACGGTTGGTTGAACTTTTGAACACTTCAATCCTCCAATAAACGCCGGCAAATAAGTTTTCAATATTTCTGTAATTTATCAAACTGACAGTCGTTTTTAATTTTCGTAACCACGTCATTACTTTCAATTGGTTTAGAGCCTACTTAATTTTCATGACCCTCAATTGGAAACAGATGAATCTCGCTTCTATTTTCAATACAAATATTTGAAGTACTATACCAGGATTTTGCTTTAAATAAATCTTACTATTCTTTAAAAAGATCGGTTTTCTTTCTTTGTCAGTGTGAAAATTAAATGTTATATCTGTCTTGTTCGACAATTACAATGTTTACATGTATAAAATTGGAAGGAAAATACTATTTTCATTTCGAGAGAGTCAGTTACAAATATAAGCTTCTCTTGTCGAGTGCAAATTGTCTCTGCGGATTATTTTTTACAAACACGTTTTAACACATATCAACACACACATACGTGTGTGTATATATATATATATATATATATATATATATATATATATATATATATATATATATATATGTTTTTAGGTACACAACTTATAAATACATTTAAAAAGAATGCTCGGAAATCTCTCTAAGGCCCTTTCGACTATCATCTTGTCAGGAGAAAATCGATAGTTTTAATTAATAATAACGTCGAAAGAAAGAGCAAAATGGGGAAATTGAGTGTGCCAAAATTAACGATAAAGCGATTAAAATTTAATTTAATGATTTCGTTAAAGTCGATTAAAAGGCACTACGTCAATTTTAGCACACTCGATTCCCCGTTTAGCTCTTTCTTTCGACGTTATTATAAATTACAACTATCGATTTTCTCCTGACAAGATGATAGTCGAAATGGCCTTTGAGAGATTTCCGCGCATTCTTTTTAAATGTATTTATAAGTTTTGTACCTCAAAACATTTATTTTATATATATATATATATATATATATATATATATATATATATATATATATATATATATATATATGAATGATATAATGAAAATAATATTCCAACGTGATAGAAAATGAAAAAAGAAATTATTTATTCATCAACATTTCGTCTTTATTTCAAGACTTCCTCAGGATGATTAATTCTTTTTCTTCAAATCATCCCGAGAAAATCTTAAAATAAAGACGAAACGTTGATGAATACATAAATAATTTTTGTTTTTTCTTTATATATATATATATATATATATATATATATATATATATATATATATATTTATTTAAGTCAATATTAAATTATTTTATCTACATTCGCCGGCGTTTCAAGCTTCCGCTATCATTCTCTCATTTCTTTCTTTCTATCAACTCTTTCTTCATTAGTTCCTCTCTATTTGTTTTTTCTTCTAATTCATTCATTCTTTTTTCTTTCATTCTATTCATCCCATCTATTTTCATTTTGTTGCTCTCTCTCTCTCTCTCACTCTTTTATTCTTTCCTCTTTCCCCCATTCTTATATTAAACACTAATCCAATTTCTTTCTTTTTATCTGAATTGATTCACTCCTTTCTCTCTATTCGTTTATTTCTTCAAATTCATTCATTCATTTACTGATAAAGACATCTTCTTCTTCTTCTTCTTCTTCTTCTTCTTCTTCTTCTTCTTCTTCTTCTTCTTCTTCTTCTTCTTCGTTTCCATCAGAAATCTTTTCGCCACTCTTCCCCCTTTAACTTCCTCTTTCCTTTTTCAAAAGTCTCTCTTTCTCACTAAACTCATCAAACCATTTCCGGTTCTTCCCAAAACACTTGTAACCGCAGCCGTAAATTGCCCTTTCTCTTCCAGTGAAAACGACTCAACAATCCACAAGACCTGAATATCAAACGCTGTAATTATTTGACCAACATTCTAATGACTCTTGGGGCTCTCGCTACGAAAAGACGACGACAACGACGACCGGCCGACTGACCAACCAAGCAACCTGGCGTTCTAAGAAAAACACGGACTAATGATCACACAGAATGCTCATCTCGAATGAGAGTCGAGAAGTGCGGTCATTCGTTAAGAGGGAAGGAATAACAAACTGCCGTCAAAATACGAACTCTTAATGACAAGCGTTGGTATTTAATTATTTCACCGTCCGCCTCATCCAACTTCTCCTCTCCTCGTCCCTACTTCCACACGCTTTCGCTTTCCGTCTCTTCCCACGAAACATCCATGGTTTGATCTGCTCTTGTCTTTTATCCCGTCCGTCTCTCACATCTCTCATTTTAGTCGAGATTCCTCATTTACTTGCCCCCCCCCCTCACACACACACGAGGGCAGAATTAGATACAAGGTCGGTTTTTAATGTGGGTCAAATCCATCTCTCCAAAAAGGGAGACTCTGGATTAGGACTAAACTGAAAAGTTGTCTCAGTCGAGAAGAATTTCTCTTTCACCGACCAAGGAAGAAAACATGCAGTTCAGTAATAGAACAGATACTACACTTTGCTCCTAGTTAAACCATAGAGTCCCTGTTTTTGTTGCGTTCCACCACAAGGACTGAGTTAGACACAAAGTCGGTTTTTAATGTGGAGAAAATCCAGCTTCACAAAAGAGGCACTCTACATTGGGACAAAAATGAAAATTGCTTCAGTCTAGAAGGATTTCTCCTTCATTTACCGAGGACAGAAAAAAAAAAATATATATTGCTTATCTATCTGTCTGTCTATATTCCCCTCTCTTCTCTTTCTTTTCTTGATACGAAACCTTGTCTTTGTCGAAAACTATATATATCCGTCTGTATATCTGTTTAATTTCACGAACAGACCTAATCCAGTTTGGATTATCTGGACAGAAACAGTCCGATCAATGGTCAGTTCATTTAGTGAGGTTCACACACAACACAACAATAAACAGAACTCTATTATAACGGAGAGCGATAGTTCAAAGTCTAATTTCCGCTTCCGGTTTTAATCAAGTCGAAAAGAAGATCGAAGATTATATCGACCGAAATATTGTGGAATTAACAACCAAGATGAGAATAGTAGTCGCAATAATCCAAAATAATGCATATTTATTTTTTTAAATAGGATTTGAAAAGTTAAATTTAATTATAACAGTATTATTAATTAAATCTAATTATTATTGCCATGTATAACTTTGTATTTCTAAGGCAAAAATGTAAATACTTAGGTAAGATACGAGGAGTTTGTTCGCCTATTAAAAGATAAACTTACTAGTATTGCTTCAAAATAAATAAAATAAACGTTAATCCTGTTGATTTACTGATTATTCGATCCTTTAAATGCGCTTATCTTTATCTCTTAGTAGTACAGTTTCGACTCGATCATCTGTTTAGTGTGTGCGTCGCACCCCATTATGTTTATTTTTCATGCAAGATAAAATATTAAGCAATATTTTTCTGGTCACGTGATCGCATGCAGAAGAATCAAATGATCATTTCGCTTAAATACCCACATTTTATTTTATTTCGAACAATCTCTCTTATCAAGTTTGTCCCCTATACTGTAGAAGCACCTATATTTCCTATGTACCCTATACTGCGGAAGCATCAAAATTTCCAATGTACCCTATACTGCAGTAGCTGTAGTATTTCCTATGTACCCTATACTACAGAAGCACAAGTATTTCCTATGTACACTTTTTGTAACCTAATCTCCACCCCGGTGCGCATACCGTATACGTAACTATCTCCACCCCCGTGCGCATGCTCGATCCGTAACTATCTCCACCCCGGTGCGCATGCTCGATCCGTAACTATCTCCACCCCGGTGCGCATGCTCGATCCGTAACTATCTCCACCCCGGTGCGCATGCTCGATCCGTAACTATCTCCACCCCACGTGCGCATGCTCGATCCGTGCCTATCTCCACCCCAGGTGCGCATGCTCGATCCGTGCCTATCTCCGCCCCAGGTGCGCCTGGCGTGTCTGTGCCTATCTCCGCCCCAGGTGCGCCTGGCGTGTACGTGCCTATGAGTTACAGTGGGAGGACATATGAGTGGGAGAGTAAATACTCTCCGCCGCCTATCAATATGACTAATAAAAAATAAAACATCGAACAGGATTCAATCTAAAAATATTAAGATTGATTTGAAATACGTGCAAATATTTGTCATAATTACTTTATAAACAGAATCAAGTACCTACCTTTAAATGTGTACCTTGTACATAAAAAAAGAAACGATGAATAGACTGACCCTACTTTATATATAAGATATATAAGATATATAAGCCATACATGTATATCTCTCTTTATATAAAGTTATATATATATATATATATATATATATTACTATTTCATGTATCCACATACAATTTTATAAGGAGATATATTTTCTTCTGTATCAATTTTCAGTATTTACTTCAACAGTGCTCGATACGTAAGTAGAGCTAGGTAGTAAGCTATGAAAATATATTTATGGCAATTAAGCAACACAGAGGCTCCCGCGTTTCATCCCCGGGGAAATCTTCAGGCTAAAATGCATGGAGTTATTTTTGCCGTTTTTTTTATATACACGGCTAGCTAGTTAACCAATTACATTCTTTGTTGTTTTTTCAGCCAATCGTTGGGATTCCCACGAACAAAGGTCTGGTTAGTGTTACTTTCTTATATCCTGTTCTATTGTTCTATTTTCTATAGATTGGCCTATAGCCTGTTTCTTTGTTGTGTAAATATAATGTGTGCATTTATTTTAACACGTGGTTCCTTGTATTTTTATTTTAGGTTTTAATTTTTAAATTGTATGGTTTTTGTTTAGTTTAGTATATTTACTTATTTGTTTATTAATTAATTTATTTATTTATTCATTTATTTATGGTTAGCCTACGGTAAATTTATTTTTGTGTAGGCAGCTGTTTGCTATCTCACATGTACAGTTTAATAGATTTTATGGGTCTCTAAAGTTTATGATTTCAAATTTTTCATTCAGACTTAATTTGCACGGGTCGTCTAAATTTCTACATGTACTGGCCTGTCATATTATTTTCCATTCAATTATTGATGAGCGACCATCTTCCTTGATCACCCAATAGTGGTTTACTAGTGCTGTTTTAACTCGACGTTCTCTGTT
Source organism: Sepiola atlantica (assembly GCA_963556195.1). NCBI lineage: Eukaryota > Metazoa > Mollusca > Cephalopoda > Sepiida > Sepiolidae > Sepiola > Sepiola atlantica. Next base: position 37,178,269 of record OY744539.1, read on the forward strand.
TTTAAATGTTCTTTTGTGGTCATAATATATGGTTTTAAAATCTAGGGAGGTCATACCCACGTAGTACTTCTTGTTATTCGGTCTTTCCTTGGCAAATATTGTGGCTGGGTAAACAATACTTTTGGTTAGGCATTTATTTTGTAGTGGACAAAGTGTACGAGTTATGCAATTACATATTTTCTCTTCATTGCAACTTTTTTCATTTCTATTCGGGTGGTTACTATTAGTGTTTTGTTTATTTCTATTTGCATTGTTTATATTTTTGTTCTTCTTAGTGTTAATTTTTGCCATATTTTTCACTTTTTTATGTAATTTGTTATTTTTTCTTCCTCTCTGCTGTTCCTTTTTAGTATTTTGTTATCGTGTGCCTTAATTATCATTTCTAGGTTTTTGCAGCAGCTGTAGGACAGTTTTAGGTTATTTTTATTGAATATTTTATGCAGGGGATTGGTTACGGGGAAGTGTTTTTCAATCAGATTTAGGAATTTTTTTCCAAGTTTAGTTTTTAGCATCTGGTTATAGGGCGGTGTATAATAGATAATATTTCTGTTTCTTTTATTTTTAATTTTATTATAATTATTGGTGTCCTCTGTCTTATATTTAATTTCGGTATTATGATAACCACTACTTTTTAGAGTTGTATTGTAAATGTTGCTTGATTTTTTAAAAACATTTTCGTTGCTAGAATTATTGATAAGCCTACGTTCGATAGAATTCGGAATATGTTTCATGATTGATGGGGGATGATTAGACTTTGGGTTTACGTATATTGGATTGGCGTTATCTTTAAGGTATGGTTCGTAAGTATTTTTTATTTAAGTTTAACGTGACATCTAGGAAGTGAGTTATTGTTCTGTTAGCCAGTACTTCCACTTTTAGGCCTGTTTTTTAAATTTCCATGTGCATAATTTTCTTGAAGTTTTCTCCCTTGACTTTGTTGGAATCTCTTATTGTCGCTAATCCATCATCTCTATATAATCCGATATCTGTATTATCAAATATATTTGTGAGTATATATATATATATATATATATATATATATATATATATATATATATATATATATATATATATTATAATATAAAATTATAATATAAAATGAAGTAATAAAATAAGGTGTCAATCAAATTTTATTAGAATTCAAAGTTCATGCAAAGCATCCTTAAGTCCTTAGCTCATGAGTTTTCAAAGATAATTCTTCTCTTCAGAGGACCATTACCGCAGTTATACTACTACAGGCAATTAAATTACGCTTTGAAAATATATAAAATTATATACACAAATATATAAAAATACATAACATCAAACATATCAATCCAAAAACATACTTTTGTTGAATCCATACAGTCCATCCAGGTCATACAAGTTGAGAAGCATAATCAGGAAGGACATTACTCCAAGATACAAACAGCAGTCCAAATACGTGAAATTGAAGGGGCCGGCAAAGTTATCCAGTCGCGAAATGTGTCCATATTCAATGTTAATGATAAATAAATCAATCAAAATAATACAAAAAGTCCAATCAAAGTTCCGAAATTTAGGAACTTTGATTGGACTTTTTGTATTATTTTGATTGATTTATTTATCATTAACATTGAATATGGACACATTTCGCGACTGGATAACTTTGCCGGCCCCTTCAATTTCACGTATTTGGACTGCTGTTTGTATCTTGGAGTAATGTCCTTCCTGATTATGCTTCTCAACTTGTATGACCTGGATGGACTGTATGGATTCAACAAAAGTATGTTTTTGGATTGATATGTTTGATGTTATGTATTTTTATATATTTGTGTATATAATTTTATATATTTTCAAAGCGTAATTTTATTGCCTGTAGTAGTATAACTGCGGTAATGGTCCTCTGAAGAGAAGAATTATCTTTGAAAACTCATGAGCTAAGGACTTAAGGATGCTTTGCATGAACTTTGAATTCTAATAAAATTTGATTGACACCTTATTTTATTACTTCATTTTATATTATAATATTAATGCTCTATCCAGTATATTGAGCTTCAGTTTTTTATCCGGATGTTTCACTAATTATAAGATATTAGTTGACGCGTATATCTTTTGTTGGATTGCTTCATATATATATATATATATATATATATATATATATATATATATATATATATATATATATATATATATATATATATAATTATTATTTCATGTATCCACATAAAATGTTTTACGGAGATATATTTTTTATGTATAAATTTTCAGTATTTACTTCAACAGTTCTCGATACGTGAGTAGAGCTAGGTAGTAAGTTATGAAAATATATTTATGACAATAAAGCTACACAGAGGCTTCCGCGTTATATATATACGTATATACAATATTATGATAAACATTTTGTAATTTTTATCCACATATACATGTGTTTCATAATTTAGGGATTACTGTACTGCTGATCTCACGATTCGAAACCTAGACCTAAGTAACCTTTTAACTTTCAAGTCTGAACCTTTATTAATGCAGCCAACTCAACAGTCACGGAGAAAAGGGAGAATTCAAGTCTATTCATGTCTATACAAGCAGACATATTTTAGTAGGTTGTCATAACAGAATTCAATAATCCAGTTGGCAGCCTATTTTTAATTATCTTTAAGGAAACATATGATAAATATTGTTTAATTGTAATCAACATACACCTGTGTCTCATCCTTTTCTGGGAATAATCGATAGCACGATGTAGACTGCACCTCTATCAATGTGGCCAACCCAACATCCTATTTATGGCTATACAAGGAGCTAGAATTGATTGTAGGATACCAACAACGAGGTTACAATTATATTTTTGTCATACTCCTATACGCTTCTGTTAATTACCTTATAGTCCCCGAGTATATAGCATGTGAAATTGCTCAATCCCCAGAGACAACGTATGAAATTATACATCACTCGTGATATACAAAAATAATACGACCTTATTAATGAACGTTTTGATATGCAAAGGTTACTAAGTACAAAATCTCCAGACTGAGACAAACACTAAACACTGATACCAGTCATTCTGTACAATTTTGTTCCTTTCATATGAAGTTAGATATTTTCTTATATCTATAATGATTTCATAACCAGATGTCTTCAGTTTAAAGCCGTGTTCAATACGATGGAATAAAGTAGCTTGAAATAAAGAAATAAAAACACTTGAGAAAGGGGTGTTACCCCGAAATATTGTGATATTTCGGCTTACAACTTAACGTTACGTTTTTACTTACTCAGACGTGTATAAACCAATATACATCCGTGTCGTCGTCAAGAAGCCAGGCTCTTGATCGTCTGTAGATATAAATACTCGTATATCGATGTTAAGTTTTGAAGAAGGTTTATTAATCAGAAAATACAGTCACAGAGAAAACCAGAAGGACGAGTTACTTACGTACGCGCGTGAGAGGGAGGGAGAGAGAGAGAGAGAGAGAGAGAAAGAGAGAGAGATGCAGAGAGATGCAGAGAGATCGGTAGATATATAAATAAATTGTCTTGTTACACTTAGCTACACTGTGAGCTCCCCCTCAAGTAAGGGCGCCCTTTACACGTCCGCTTTGCTTGAAGTGTTGCCAGGAAGAGGCAGAATATATCTGACCGGAAGTCACGTGATTTTAAAACTTCCGTTTCCAGGGTCACCTCTGACCCCAAGGTGTCACCCAGACTTTTTTATTTTTTAAATAAAAGCTTTCATAATGTAACAATACGACTCTAGTAATCGAGGAAAATCTAGAAGCAAGTAAGATCAAATTAATTCAAAAGAAATGCCTTGTTATCCATTATTCAGTATTCCTTCTTGCGATCCGCATTGTTATTAGCCTTCTATAAATAATCTATGTGTATTTTGTATTCGTATTGTAACGTTTTTGTAGCGACCACGTGTTTGCGTTTCTTTCCAAACGGGCGGTCACCATTATGTGTGCTGTGTTTCCTTGAGTAGACGCGAGAGTCGAAATAAAATGATGAAAAAAGGTACTTATTAAGAGACTGTAATTTGCATATATATCATTTTTTTCTCACAGAGAAAGTTTGTCTAATTGAAACATAAGAGGGATATATAAAACATAATTCATAAAGGCGTAAAGAGCTCCTTTTCATTAGACACTAAATCGAGATTTAGGGGAGGGCACCACTCCTTTCCCTAGTTACTCTTTATACTCACCTTATAACCCAGAGTTTTTTTTTTAGCAAAGGGCATCAAGTGCTATTTTTGAGTCCTTGGTATGACTTGACAGAGGATTGAACACAGGTCTCCCGGCCTTATTAGCAAACACTCTTACTATTATGCTAAATGGTCCGGTTACTAACGGAAAGACTACGTTAAATATCCCAATACAATCGAAATATATGTGTTGCTAGGGTAAATTATATATAGAGAGAGATACACATGACTGATGTATAAGAACATATAACATACTTAGTGGCTGATGTCTGGAAGTCTCATCTGATTGCGACTAGAAGAGGGAGTCTGGAAACAACTGTATCTATGTTAGTGAAGGGTATGTTAAGATTCGCAGCCCGTCCGAGAGCGCCGAATTGTTGGGCATTTCAAGCCAGAAAAGGAAAGAAAATCCGGTTTTAAATTCGGACGTCGGTTGTATTGAGATATATTTTTGGTTTGCAGAAGTAGAAGAGTGCGCATTATTCAAGGGAGATAACTTTGATCTGGCCTGAGGGATATCATGTTATAATTCATGAGCCGACAGGCACGTAAAGTTAGTAGTATAGGAAGTCGGGCAAACTGGATCCATGCTGTTGATGTTTGTGTCCTGTCGTTTTATGTAATGGGTATTCATTTTCTACGTTTTGATAAACAAAGACCATTCACCCACGCCTTGCGTGGTCAAAATGTCTACTGACTTGTTACTCATCTGAATTTGTTCAGGATATGCATGGCATATTATTCATCATCAGAATCAGATGATTTTTTCTCAACGTACTTGACTTATTATATAATATTCGATCAATATAGTCTGGTACAAGGGCACTCGATACTTTGTACAACGAAAGTATAAACTCTCACTTCTTCGATTTATATATGAAAAAAATAAGTTTCTACCTTAGGATGAAAGATAGTCAACGACAGACGCTGTTGATAGAAATGTCTGCAGGTAGGGCGATATTTATGATAAGCGTGTCGCAAGAAGAAGGAAATGAGGAGAAAGAAAAGGAGTACGAGGAGGAGAAAGAAAGATGAAGAGAGGAAGGGAGAGGAAAAGTACGAATGAGATTTGAAGAAGAAGAAGAAGAACAAGAAGAAGGGGAGAAGAAGCAAAAAAAGATTCAGAGGAGAAGGGAGAGGAAAAGTACAAAAGTAATTTAGATGAAGCAGAAAAAAAAAGACGACGACGACGACGAAAAAGACGAAGAAAGAGAAGAAAAGAAGAAGAAATGGAGAGAAAAGAGAAAGGGGAGAAAAAGAACGAAAAAGATGTAGATGAAGAGAGGAGAGAAGAGGAAGAAAATCAGATGGAAGAGGAGTAAGAAAAGGATTTAGAGGAAGAGAAAGAAAGAGGGTAAGAAGGGTGAGGGAAAGAATGAACTGTGCTGAAGAACAAGTGGAAGAGAAAAGGGGAGAAGAAAGAGAGGAAGAGGAGTAGGGAAAGGATTTAGAGGGGAAAAAGGAAGAAAAGGAAGAAGAAGGAAAAGGAAATGAACGAGAAGATAGCAAATGAAGATCAAAAAGAAAAAGAAGAGGGAAGAGAAGAAGGGGAAGGATTTAGAAGGGGAGAAAGGGAGGAGAGAAGAAGGAAAAGAAAAAGAACGGAAAAGAAGTAGATGAAGAAGACTAAGGAAAAAAAGATGGGAGAGAAGAAAGGGACGGATTTAGAGAGGGGGAGAAAGGTTGGGAGGGGGAGGAAGAAGGAGAAGGAAAAGAAAAAGAACGAAGAGGAAGCAGATGAAGATAAATAAGGAAAAGAAGAGGGGAGGGAAGAAGGGAAAGGATTTAGAAAGGGAGAGAAAGGGTGAAGGGAGTAAGAAGAAGGAGAAGAAGAAGGAAAAGGAAAAGAACGAAAAAGAAGCAGATGAAGAAGAAGAAAGAAAGAGGGGAGAGAGGAAGAGAAAGGTTTTAGATGAGAAGAAAGAAGGCGGTGAGCAAAATGGCGAGGAAAAGTACAAAAAGGAAAACGAAAATAAGAATTGGTGAAGAGGAGAAGTAAAAGGATTTAAATGAGAGGAGAAAAGAAAGAAACGAAAAAGAAGAAGAAGGAAAAATTTGATAATGAAAAGAAGAAAATTTTCTAAATAAAAAGAAGACAAAACAGAACGACAAAGTTAAATTAGCGGGGGGGAGCGAAAGAAAAAAAGGAAAATTATCAGAACAAATAAAAGACCTCATTGCTACTACGATGGCACCAATACTGCGGAGACGATTTTCATTGGAAATTTTCACGAAGAACACGAAAAGAAAGCTGAAAAAAAAATGCCATTATTTCGTTTAAGAAATCAACGAAAAAGACGCAGCCATGTTTAGACTAGATATTCATTTCCGAAAGAAACTTCAATTGTAATATTTTGAAAAGCTTTTCAGAATCCGATGCGTGCAACTCCGTTGTGCACGTAAAGTTCGGACAAGTTGAACAATATTAGATGCTACAGCTTTTTAATAAGATACACCGTGTTTATTGGTTGTCAGCGATTTGGTCAACCTTTTATTTATTTTTTTATTCATAACATAAATGCGTCTGTTTAAAATACGTTAATTATTTTTATTCCTAAGATAAATACAAGGTGGTCGCTAGAAAAGCGGGAATTTGACTGTTGTGAAGTTGTAGATTTACCTAGTCAGTTGCTAGTGTACTTTCACTGCTAACTATACTTAAGTACAAACTTATATAGTAGTTAATTTCTACTTGTGCTAATTATGCATATCAATTAGCCAGTATCACTAAATTGAGAAACAGTAATTTACTTTTTATATAGAATAACTTTTATAAAGTTTTTCAAAGACTAATATAATACATTTGTTGGATAATGGCCCTGGTGTGACTTGCGCGATTTAGTGCGGGTTGACCCGTGCAGTCGGGTGCAGAATAGGACTGTTCTCACGGTTGGAGCTCACATGTGTTGTTAGAGCGAACGTTGACGAGCACCGGGCCAAGACGTCAGAAAACATGAGTGAAGGTAATGTTTGCGCATGAGTGTCGCACGTGTGGATCAGTGACGTCACTCCTTCTTCGTGAGAAGCTGAGAGATTTTGCAAGTCTGGGGTTTGGAGGCGAACCTATCAGACGTGATTTTTATGATGTAGTCTATAACATATATAGGGGAATTGATTCCCTAAGGAAATACAGGCGAAAGATCTCTTCCCACCCATCCACGAATGGCTAAGGACTTAATTGATAAGTAATTACGAAAGCAGTAATTTGCTCTCTCTCTCTCGACGTTGGTGAATATCTCCAAGCCGATAGATAACTAGCGCATGTAATAAAAAGAATTGAAAGTTTAAAGGATTGTTTGTCGATTGAGTCGGTCATGGAGCTTTTGTGTTGCAGCAGCGTGGTTCACGGCAGAAAGAAAGAAGAAAGAATGCAACCACTAGGCGACACACGCCTACACGCGACGAGGAAAAAGAGAGTGTACGAGAATTAAAAGGTATGCAACATATATGATTTTTGGTGTTAAAAAAATGACGAGTGTTTAAACGAGAACTGCCACGGCCCGTTCCGGGACGAGTATACAAAACGAGAACTTCCGGGGGCTATGTAACACATTCACAGATGCTCAAAATGTCTTCTGTGCACTTCATAGCAACGTCTTAACCTAGATATCTAAGCTCGCATGGGTAACCTGTGGGCTATCATTCCAAGATTTTGCCAAGCACGTTTTCAAATCATCCATAAACTCTATGTCGCGTCGACATTTCTGAATTTTTCCTAATAACAAGCTCCAAACACAATAATTCATGACATTTAAATCTGGGCATTTTGAGGGCCAATCCTCCGGTGCAATGAAATAAGGAGTACCCTCGATAAAAAAAATGTTTTTTCGATAAAGATTGATGCTTTGGATTGTTTGGATTATTCGAACTACAGTTCTCATCTTGGATTTTATTCTTATAATGTTTCGGCCGATGTAACCTCCGAGCTTCTTCAAGTGTGTCTTGTTGAACTCGGGCAATAACTATCACTGAACATGGAAGCTACTGGGTAAACGGCCGCGATTGTGGAAGAAACTAATCTTTTCAACAAGAAGTGCAGTCATCCAATAGTTCTCACTAAGTCGATGCCATCGAACAACGGAACAACATATTTAAAAAAATATTTTTTGTCTGTCGGTGGGACGAAGATATTGAAGACGTAAAGTTTGTTTGTGGTTTTTGATGACAGATGAAGAAATTGGAAGATCAGATAAAAGGTATGGCTATTTTTCCTTTGAACATCGGAATGCACACACACACACACACACACACACACACACACACACACACACACACACACACACATATATATATATATATATATACACACAAATGAAGCAATAAAGATAAATATTATATCTTTATATTAGATCCTCTAGTTATAAATAAATGCTCGATATACTAGATAGAGCCATAATATAAGAAATGAATGATTGAAATAAAAATTAGATGAAATACTATATTTATTAATTCATCAAGTATTCTAGACAAGGAATATAAAAAAAGGAATAATGATGAAAAGAGTTTATTTTTGAAAATCTATGGATTAAAGATAAATAGACTAGTTTTTTATATTCCTTGTTTAAATACTTGATGAATTTATAAATATTGTATTTTAATCCAATTCCTATTTTCATCATTCATTATATATATATATATATATATATATATGTGTGTGTGTGTGTGTGTGTGTCTTTAAGTTCGTACAAAGGTTTATATAGTAGATTAATTGTTTATAATACAACTAGATCTCTTAATTTATCATGATATAATTGATTAGTGGATGGCGATGTGATGGGTTTGTACTCCTTAACAGAAAGATTTAAAAAAGTTTAAAAAGCGAAATGAAGAAAAATAAGAAGAAAAAATAAAAATTATTAAACAAAGATAATAACGATTGGTGTGAATTAATGATTCTCTTATGAGTGAATTTTATCATGCGATTTTTTTGTAAGTAAAATATGAACGGAAATAAAACAATTATGTGGACATAATGTATTACTAACTCTTTAAAAAACAATTCTAAGAAACGTTTTCGTTTGATTAAGGTTATAAAAGGTAGAAAAAAGAATATAAAATCAAATATTTATTAATTAAATGAATATTCAACGCATCCTGTTTATTTCAGATTTACTGTGATGTATTAGACACTGATGAAGCCTTTTGTCAATCTTTGGTAAATGTTGTATATTATAAATGTGTATATTTTCAAAATGTGCAGAAATAATTATTTTTGAAAATAAAATGTTTTTGAATTCACTGAGATTATATCATGTTATATATTTAAACAACTATAATACCTTTGTGCATAACCCTTATTTGGAACATGATTTCGAAATAGTTTACATCGTCCAAAATACACCTTAATATTTATATTCTATGTATTAGTTTATAATATATTACATATATACAGTTGTTTCTGTATTCACATGAACAGTGCTGAATATATCATTAGAGCTTAGTGGTAGTATACATGCATGTATGATAAGTAATCTACATAGAAACGTCCGTGCTTCATTCCCGAATAAAATCATCATTCTAAATGCATGGATTTACATTCTAGAATCGTTTTGTATAGTTAAGCTGTACCCACCACAATTTAGAACAATTAGAGTCCTTGATTCTATTACTATCTAACTACGAATTCTTTTACAACCAATGAATTTTTCTTCTAATTTTTTTGTTGCGTTCTTCACTTCTATGAGGGTCTAACAAACAAAGGACGATCTTTCCATGATAGCACAAACGTAACTGACGCATTACTCCAATCACGTGATTGATTTGTTAACTCTAGCAATATTACACTTTTGTATCTACTTCACACAGTAATATATAAGATTTATGGTTATATTATTAGCACGATTGTTTCTTTAGTATTATCTACTTATTTTAAATTCATTAAAATTATCGATTCACTTTATATATATTTAAACATAAACTGTGTTTCTCGCTTTATTGCAGATCATAATATTGTTAATAACTTCAATTATATAAATCGCACAAGTTTGAAATTTTGCACACTGAAAGAGTGCTCCTAAGTAGGTAAGATACCAAAATATTTCGCAAATCTATACAATATTTCTTAAGTCATAGACATTTATGTATTTGTTAGCCATTTTTACTGTTTCTCGCTTTATTGCAGGTTTGTTAAAATACAGTCCATAGGTGATACAAAATTTTTTTGACTAAGCAGGGTTAATTATTTTAATCATTTAAATCATAAGTAATGAATGAGATGTAAGAAAGAAATCACCAGATATGCACCACAAAATTTCCGTTTCTTGAAATTACCCTCTGCAGTCTCCCATCAACAGATGAAGTCAATCTGTTGATTTGGGAAGGTTTTATGCTACTAGCAACATCAACAATTTTATTTCAGAGGGCATCTTTTGATGTAAATTGTTATCCTCCTTCATAAACCTTCCTCTTTAAAATTGACCAGAGCTGCTCAATCGGGTTTAAGTCAGGGGAACAAGGCGGCCAAGTCATGAGACTCTCTCCCTTGATGCTCAGAGATGCGAGGAAGGTAGTCGTAGCATTTGCTGCATGAGATGGAGCATTGTCGTGCATGAAAATCAGTTGACGTAGACGAAGTAAAGGCAGGTCGTCCAGCCAAGGTGAAAAATGCTCATCTAAGAACAATATGTATGCTTGGCTTGTGAGTTCCACACCCTCTGGCAGTCGGAAAGGTCCAATTAATTCATCACCTATGATACCCGCCTAAAACATAACTCCCCCGCCATCCTGTTGGCGACGAACGCGATGTGAGATAGCAGCTCCGGTAGGACTCCAAACTTTAGCCGATCCATCCGGACCATCAAGTGTGGCTCTAGCTTTATCTGTGAATAGAACCTTTTGGAAGTCCGTTTTCATGTATTTTTCTGCCCACGCAATGCGTTTTCCCTTATGAGTTTTGTTCAAGGGAGGCCTGGAAATGGGCTTCACGTTCCTGGCCATCTCATTCAAGACACTGCATCTGGTCTTCCTGGACATCGGAACAACGCCAGCTTTGCCAAAAATGGAGGCGCTAGTGCCATTTGGTTCCCTAATGATCTGTCTGCGTATTTTTCGCATATCGCGAGGGGAAATGGTCCTTCTTGTACCCTTATCTTTCCTTGATGCAGTGTTGGGCTTCTCCACAAAAGAAACCAAGGTTATCTTATCCCTTCCCAGTTCCTTGGCTAAATCCAGAAGTGTCAGTCTTTCTGCAAGGCCAGCTACAACTCTTTGCCTTTCAGTAGCAGTCAAACGTCGATTTTGGGGCATTTTTACAAACCTGCAATAAAGCGAGAAACAGTGAAAGTGACTAACAAATGAATAAATGTCTATAACTTTAGAAATATTGTATAGATTTGCAAAATATTTTGGTATCTTACCTACTTAGGATCACTCTTTCAGTGTGCAAAATTTCAAACTTGTGCGATTTATATTATTGAAGTTATTAACAATATTATGATCTGCAATAAAGCGAGAAACGCAGTTTATATACATATATATACATATATATTATTATTTTTATTTATTCATACATGTACATAATATGCGACACTGGCATGGCGATGTGATCGATCAACACCTGTTAAAAGCTGAGATCTCATTAGGCAGAATAAGAATCTGATCCTTCCCTTAGGTTATATTTTGAAAAGTAAGAAGTGGGCAAGAAGAACAGAAAAGTGAAAGAAATTGAAAATTTAAGATTGGAAGGTCACGAGGTCAGATTTTAAAGGTCAAAAATCAAATATAATGTAAACCCATGTTGTGAATGAAGAGAAGAAAAGAAAAGTGAAAGAAATTGAAAATTTAAGATTGGAAGGTCACGAGGTCAGATTTTAAAGGTCAAAAATCAAATATAATGTAAACCCATGTTGTGAATGAAGAGAAGAAAAGAAAAGAAAAGTGAAAGAAATTGAAAATTTAAGATTGGAAGGTCACGAGGTCAGATTTTAAAGGTCAAAAATCAAATATAATGTAAACCCATGTTGTGAATGAAGAGAAGAAAAGAAAAGAAAAGTGAAAGAAATTGAAAATTTAAGATTGGAAGGTCACGAGGTCAGATTTTAAAGGTCAAAAATCAAATATAATGTAAACCCATGTTGTGAATGAAGAGAAGTAAAGAGAAGGGGTCAGATTATCGTGATACATTTTAATAGCAAGTTAATGTCTAGATGTGTGTTAAGAGTTACTTTGGCGCGTCAATATAATATACATATATATATATATATATATATATATATATATATATATATATATATATATATGTATACTTAGGCAGCAAGTCATTATCCAAGCAAGCATTGTTGAACGCCACGGAACTTTCTCGTTTGTAAATCTTCTTCGTGAGGTTCTCAAACCGTCGAGCTATCCTTCTGGTTTCAGGTGGCAATCCGTAGAGAATTTCCCCGATTGTTCTTAATTCGGTCATTATTTTTTCGAGCGCTTTCGACTTTCTAAGTCGTCTTCAGAATTAGGTTTTTATACATCCGGAAACCAATTTAAAAAAATAAAAAATACTGAAAGTTATCTACATAAAAACACAACAACCTAAAATTTATAACATCACAGTGTTAACATTTTCAAATGCTTAACGTAATGCGTTTGTTCTGTGATGACATCCAGCGTTGCTGAATTTAAATCGTCAACGACTTCCTGGAACATGGTGAAAAACGTATTCTGCGCGTTTCTCCACCGTCTTTTAAAAATTCTCTTCTTTCTCTAGCTTTTTTGTTCATTTGCTTTTGGCACCTGAAGATGATTCGACGAAGAATCGAAAACATTCGGGAAACCTTTGAAACCTATGGAATATTTATTAATTTTTTTGATTTTAATACGAAAAAGACCATCGGAAAAATTGAAAAAATAAAAAAAGGTATAATCAGACAGACAAATTCTGTTATTTTTAACAATGTTTGCATAAATAAATATATATATATATATATATATATATATATATATATATATATATATATATATATATATATATATATATATATATATATATTAGAGGAAGCATTATTTTAATCAATGAAACAGACGAGTGGAAAAAAGGAAAATTGTTAAAATTACCTTAAGGCCTTATCGTCTGACCGTCTGAGAAGAAACGTCAGAATGGTAAATTAAAAACTAAAAGTCGAATGAGATATCAGGGGAAAAAAACTTATTTCAGTTGGAGGAAACGATTGAGAGGAAAAAAAAAGGGTAAATCTCTCAACGTTATGGTGGCTTTGAATCATTAAAGATCTCCAACTGATGCTTCAAAATCTTTTGTCTACACAGGCTAGGTCGAGTGTCGTTAATAACTAACGCCTCAATAATATTGAGATGGTAGTTCGCCCTGACACTGTGTAAAACAGAAAACCACCCATCGGAATAGTTGTCAGAACAACTATATTTACTAACGAGGTGATTACCGATGGCTGTTTGCTGTGCCTGAAAATTCCCGGATGATCTCGAAACCTTGTGTAGGCGAATATCACGTGATATGTGTTGGGATATTCTAAATTCTAATCTTTGGGATGTCTTGCCAACGTAGTCAGCTCCACACTGACACATGAATTTATAAACTACAGAATTCTTTTGAATGACTGGCAAAACATCCTTACGAAAAAAAGAGAAAAAGGTTCGAGTCGTGTAAACTACTCTCAACATGGTTGCCGGAAAACAACGTTGAGTAGAAGAAGAAATCCTTTTAACAATGTCAAGGCCGTCAGAACCCAACCATGGGAGTTTCAAATAAATAGGGCAACGTGACGGGCTAATAAATTTACCACCATTAAATAAAGCAACTTTACGTGCAATGGTGCACCATTGCACGTAAAGTTGCTTTATTTAATGGAGCATCAGTTGGAGATCTTTAATGATTCAAAGCCACCATAACGTTGAGAGATTTACCCTTTTTTTCCTCTCAATCGTTTCCTCCAACTGAAATAAGTGTTTCCCCTCATATCTCATTCGACTTTTAGTTTTTAATTTACCATTCTGACGTTTCCTCTCAGAGTGTCAGACGATAAGGCTTTAAGGTAATTTTAACAATTTTCCTTTTTTTCCACACGTCTGTTTCATTGATTAAATTAATGCTTCCTCTAAAATTGATCCTACGATTCTGTTGTACACGAAATTTACTTATATATATATATATATATATATATATATATATATATATATATATATATATATATATATATATATATATAAATATATTTATCTTATGTATGCGGATTTATTTATTTAAATAACTTTTTTTATTGTAACAGATGTTTTGATTTTGCATTTTGATCTATTTTGAAAAACCTGTGAAATCTTTGACTTTATTTTTTTTTGTGTTTACTTCTAAATGAAATCACTGTACGTTTGTTTTTTGTTTTTTGTCTCCGTTTAAGTTGAATTCGATTTTTTTCTAAATAATAAACTTAGTGGAGTGAAAAAAACAAAACCCCAAGTCTACATAAAAAAGAAATGCCAGAAGTACTTTATGTAACATTACAAGTTATATATTTTTTTCTTTTTAGCTAATTATTATTTTATGGGAAATGAGCTGTGTAAAAGATGCTCAAAACCGTTTGAAGTATGCAAATCGCATCAGTGGTTCAAAAGTTGGAGGAATTTAAAGTGTCGACATTTCTACTTTTCCGTGGGAATTTTTCATAATTAATTGATGTGCTTGAAACCGACGGTACGAATGTTGTACTAATTTTTTTGTACCAATATATATATATATATATATATATATATATATATATATATATAAAATAATAAATTGTATGGGGAACATACTATATAAGATGAAATATATGAAAAAACCGTGATGTATGATGTCGGAATTCACGAATAAAAACTAAAGTTCACACATTCACAATTTAAAAAAAAAAAAACAGCTTTTTTTTTACAAAATCTATACATTACATCGTCTGTTTTGGTGTACCGGGGTTTCATCTGGCTGGACATGCTGTTTCTAGGGTAGAAACCGTTTTATATTTTCATACCGAATCTTCAGCACCGTTTAGTAGTCGGAAAAATAATTTGCAGAAAATTCGGTCTGATAATATAAAACGGTTTCTACCCCAGAACAGTATGTCCAAACCGATGAAACCCCAGTAAACCAAACAGACACTGTAATGTATAGCTTTATAAATAAAATACTTTATATATATATGTATATATATATATATATATATATATATATATATATATATATATATATATGTGTGTGTGTGTGTGTGTGTACATGTTTGTGTCCGCATGTGTATGCGATTATTTGCACTTAAATAAGTGCTGTTTGTCATCTTTGTTTTATTTTCTTATATCAAAATAAACACTTTATCTGAAACTTTTTCCACAAATATTTTCTTTTCAATTTTGAGTTCTAAAATTTTTTTTTCAATCCCTGAAAATGTTTTTACAATTTTTCACCAACGATAACAATCTTTTAATCAAAAGTTTTCAGAAGTATCTTCTTTTAAATCGCAATATTATTTAATTGTATTTCTATAAAAAAACAAACAAACAAACAAACAAACAAACAAACAAACAAATAAAACAAGCAAACTCGCTGTTTTTCTACACCGAATAAAATACCGACATCTTTTAATATTTAGCATCGACTTTGTCGGCAAATAATTAATATTTTTTTCACACGAATTGGAGATTTATTCTAAAAAATATCGGACCGTTTTTTTGCAAAGAGTTTTAATCTAATATCGATTTCCGAAGAAATTATTAAAATTAAAAAAATCTCTCTTCATAAAGTCTTCTTGTAAAATATTGAATATCCTTACGACAGTCTAGCCTTGTCTGAATATTTGATGCCTTAGGCGAAGCTACAATCGGATCCTTGTTGAGCCAGGCACTAGTAATTATAGTAGCAAATTGGATATCGGTGTTCAAAAGTAACGTTAAAAACGGTATTTTCTACATAATATTAGATTAAGCAGAAAAGTGGAAATTGTACTTTAAAAAATTCATTAAAATATTAAAATTAGGTCTACGTAAACAAACTGTAAGAAAAGAGGTTACAAACGCAATTTAACTTTCAAACAGATTTCTAGCACCACCGATTTCTATCTGCTTTCCATTTGCCCTTTAAGTCATGTCATTTTGTCACAGCATATGCTAATTAGTCCTAACTATAAAAGTCTACAATTCTGAAGCGAAGCTCTTTTTTACTCTGACAGATGGTCATGCACATGCTCCTGGTCGTCTGATCACACATACAGTGGGTGGCTGGTGGTTTTACCCTTGTACTCCTTCGTAGTGGAACAGCTATTTCTTCCTATCTGACCAACGCGTCAGATATACCAGGATCTGAATTAGTAGTGGAATAAGGCAGTTCAACCGAAGTAGGGCTGCCCCCTCACTCTCAGACGTGAACCCACTACTACTTGCATCGGAATCTGTTTCTCTCCATTCCTCTGATAATGTGTCACCGCTGTTGTTCACTAAACTGAGAAGGGACGCACGTGTCGTGCAGCTGCTGACGAGACGGACACATAATAATAGGAGGTAACGTTGTACTAATACACAGCATCCATAATAAAACATGCTTAGCTGGTTCCATATTCTATGCACACTGAGCCGTCTCTTTTTTCATTGCACTGGAGATAGGTCTATTATATGACATTCCGAACAATTCCGAACAACTACTTTTACTACCGTTTTAGAAACAAACATGTCGATTTTATGTCCGCTATGTCAATGGACTTCGTTCAGCTATGTTTGGCTCAGGTTCCCGATAACAAGAAATCACACTGGCTGTGTAAGTTCGATCTTTCTTATAGCCACAGCTGTAGAACTTGTGTCAGTGAGACTCCTCGGTTTTGATGAGATCTTACTACATCAGCCAAAATGGCCGATTTGAGGAGGCTAGCCGCGCCGTTTGGTGGAACAAGCGAGCGAATACTGGGATGCGCTTTTCTGACTGGACTCCCACACGGCGCCAGCAGACTGCTGCGAGCATCGTCCAGACTCAGTGAGATTGGGCTTGACGAGTTGTTGGCCAGAGCCCGAAACATTTTGAAAAAGGACACAGAGCCGGTTTCGGCAGCTGCGGAAGCGTCTTCACCATCAACAGAAGACGTGAGATGCTACAAATGTGGCGAGCCGAATCATTTTTCAAAATACTGCCGAAGCGGTGCAAAGGACGCGCCCAATCGAGGAACGTTAAAACGCGTGCGTTGTTACCGGTGCAACAAGCTGGGTCACTTGGCAAGAGGTTGTCCGGGAAACGGGCAAGGGGAGTAAGCTATAGCGCCAGTCTTCTCCCCAGATCGTCGCCAAATAAGGCGCTACCCACAGTGAACGTGCGCGTAAACGGGCGTGAGCGCTTCGCGCTTGTAGACACCGGGTGCACGCAGACCCTCGTGCGCAAGGCATGCTGTGACGAATGGGATAAGGAAAGGATCCCGGTATTGACGGTTGGCGGTGGCTCGATTGCCTCTTGTGGCGTTAGCATCATTCGCGCAGGTGTCGGCGATGGGCCCACAGTAACGGTACAGGCCTTGGTTGTAAACGGTGACCTGCTCGGTTACGACCTGTTCCTGGGAATGGACGTCATCAAGGAATTGGGTGGTGTACGCATTGATGGTGAGGGTAGGGCACATTTCGCAAAAGCGGGCCTTGCTCTGAGTGCAGCTATGAAGCTGGAACAGCCTGATTTTTGTGCGGAATTCGACCAGCGCACGAAGTCCTGGACAGCCTCCTGGAAGTGGTCGGAGGAGCAGCCACCCGAGAAATTATGCAATAAGGTGCCAGAATACAAAATTCCCCCCGGAGCTCGTGCAGAATACGACAAGGAACTACAAACTTGGATTAGTAATGGATGGCTAGTTCCTTATTCAGAGAAGGAATTGGGTCCCCCAAAGTGCCTGACCCCGTTAATGGCGGTTATCCAACAGAATAAGCAGAAGGTGAGGCCGGTGCTCGACTATTGAGAATTGAATGAGCACGTGGACCCTTTTACAGCTCGCGCGGACGTATGCACTGAAAAGTTGAGAGAATGGCAACAAGCTGGATCTAATGTATCTGTACTGGATCTTCACAAAGCATACCTTCAAGTGCGTGTACACAGATCACTATGCCCCTATCAAACGGTGCTCATCAAGGGGAAAAGGTATTGCCTAACCCGCATGGGATTTGGACTTAATGTGGCGCCATCAATTATGCAAATGATTGTTGACGCCATTCTGACTAAGGATGAGCGCATTCAGCGGGAAACGTCTGCATATATTGATGACGTGTACGTGGACGAGGAAATTGTATCTGCGGCGCGCGTGAGGGAGCATCTCTACAACTTTGACCTTCTCAGCAAGGAACCGGAAAGGCTACGGGATGGCGCACGGGTACTTGGTTTACAGGTCTGGGAGGAAAATGACGTCATGTATTGGAAACGAGGAAATGAAACCCCGGACATGCCTTGTATTGTCACACGACGAAACGTATTTTCCTTGTGCGGAAAGTTAGTTGGACACCTTCCTGTGGGCGGCTGGCTTCGTGTTGCGGTGGCATTTATTAAGCGAAGAGCCTCCGACGTCACCACTGGATGGGATGACGAAACTCATGACGTCCCTCTTAATACAATGCTCAAAGAGGTCCTCACCAGGGTGCACAAGGAAGACCCAGCGCGGAGCAGATGGTGCGTCAACAGCCAGAACCTTAGTGTGTGGGTTGATGTAAGCTCTCTCGCCATTGGCGTATCGGTGGTCCATGATGGAACGGTGGTGGAAGACGCTTGCTGGTTACGCCCAGAAAAGGACTCCCAGCACATAAACCTGGCAGAACTTGATGCAGTTATCAAGGGGATAAACTTGGCAATTCTTTGGAAGACGACCACCCTGCGACTATTCACGGATTCTGCTTGCGTCCATAAGTGGATTTCAGATACTCTCACCGGGAGGGCCAGAGTACGAACCAAAGCCACGAGCGAGATGCTCATCCGACGGCGGCTCGACACGATCATGAAGCTGGTGAACGAATACGCGCTGTCAATAGAGGTGTCCCTGGTCAAATCCAGCCTGAACAAAGTAGATTGTTTGACGAGAGTACCTCAAAGATGGCTTGATGCCATAAGAAAGACTATTGAACCCATGCAGCCCGCCTGCACCGCTTCCGTTCGATCTAATCACATCAAAGAAGTCCACCAACAAACCGGGCACCCTGGGGTCAAGCGGACCCTATATTTCGCTAAGTTGGTTGAACCAGGAGTACAGAAGGCAGACGTCAGGAAAGTGGTCAAAGATTGTGTAGCATGCCAATCCATTGATCCAGCATCCGTTCGCTGGGAGAAAGGAAAGCTGGGAGTGGAAAGCCATTGGAGCCGGCTGGCGATGGATATTACTCACCACAACGGCGAGGATTTCCTGACTCTCATTGATTGCGGTCCATCCAGGTTTGCGATATGGCGCATGCTGCGCCGGCAAGATGCAGCCATCATCGTCAGTCAGTTAAACAGTATTTTCTTGAACGTGGCCCCCAACGGAGATATTAACCGACAATGGCGCTGCATTCACTAGTGAGCAGTTCATAAAGTTTGCTGATGGCTGGGGAGTACACCTGAGGTTTCGATGCGCCCACGTACCGAGTGGAAATGGGGTCATCGAGCGGAATCACAGAACCGTCAAAATCATCGCGGCCAGGACGGGATACACGGTATTTGAAGCAGTCTACCTGTATAACGTAACCCAAAGGATAATGTTTCACCCTCTACAGCGCCGGCTGACACCTTGCACAGGTATCACGTCAGGGTGAAAGGCATAGAGACTAACCCGCTGCCCGAACTGGAAGTAACCAAAGAGAAACTGAAAAAAGAGGGATGTCGTCTGGATTAAGAACCCGCGCGGCAAGTGTACGACGAAATACGGAGTTGGACGCGTCACTGAGGTAATCAGCCCACAGGCAGTGCGAGTCGACGGTATGCCCCGTCACGTTAAAGACCTACGGTTAGCAACGCAACCATCACTGGACGACAAGAGCGAGTCGGAGTCAGAGAGCAGTAAGGCATCGCTCAGGCTTGCAGCAGCCCCATCGGACAGTGACTCTGATATCAGCAGTATCCCAGCGGACGCGATGTTTATCGACCCTCAGACCGCGGACGAGAGCACTAGCGAAGATGAGGCTTGCGTTGTCCTCCTCCGAAGAAGCAACCGGCGAAGGCGATCGGTGCCTCCCTGCCATCTCTGTGATCATGAGATCACGGGGGGGGGGGAGTGTAGGGAACATGAGGGGGGCTTACCTACGAAGCGTCCTTGCGTGTGTCTGTCCTGTGCGCGGATGAAAGAAGGAAATCCAACATGGCGTCTGTGAGCCTTTGTAGCATGCGGTTCACGCAGAGTCACGCAGAGTCACGCAGAGTCTCGCAAAGTCTCGTTGCATTTACATGCAAATTAGGTGTGCCTCGGTATATAAAAGCGGATCTCGTACCGTCTCATGCGAGTCGGTGCGAAGCAAGTGCACGTAACGAACGGTGAGAGCTACTTTGAAAGTTGACAGAGTGATTTGCGACCTTCGTCATTACTACAGGGGGTAGAAGGGGAATGAATATTTGGTGTGTACCCCATCGCTGTCTATGGTTGTTCTAGCTGATGAGTGAGTGTGCGTCCTGTCATTTGTGGTTGTTCAGGTGAGCTGGGTTTTAGCGTCGGAGATCACCTGGCAGGGGATCCCATATCTCGCAAAGTGTGCCTTCAATTCGCGGATGATCGTGGAGGTTGTTGTGTCTTTTAATCGATCTATCCCCAAAAAGTTTGAGAAATAATCCACAGTCCCATTTTCAAACAAATCAATACCAACTTTCTGCCATTGCCGATAAGGTATATCACGTGGCATTAAGGTTTCTTTCGGTTGCTCTGTGGCGAACTTGCAGCAGGTTTCGCAAGTGGAGATGTATTCACGTATCTCCGATGACTTCACTGGCCAGAAAACATATTCTCTAGCGCGGCGTAAGCATCCATGTATACCATTGTGTGAGGAGTAAATTGGGCGCTTAATGTCACTCTTGCGACTGAGTGGAATGAGTACTCAGTCGCCCTTGAAGATAAGTCCATCTTGAACTGACATCTCATCACGGGTGTGAAAATATGAGTGCAGCACAGCAAGAAGGTTCATTTTATCCGTTGGCCAACCCTGTATTATTGTCTTCCTGAGTTGGTCGCATACCTCGTCTTGATTCATCGCTTTTTGGATCTAAGTCAGTCTTTCATCCCGAAATCGGCTTGATAGTTCTTCTCGGTTGTCATGTATTACCGCGATAGTATGTCAGCGATATACATGTGTTTTCCTTTGAGGTACACGACGTCGATGTCGTACTTCTGAGTCCGTAATAACATCCCCTGTAATCGTTTTGGAGCCTTTGCGCGTTTTTTTCAAACGATGGTTTCCAGTGGTTTATGATTTTGTGTATCTCTGTCCGTCTGCCATAAGTGTATTGGTCGAATTTCTCCAGTGAGAACACAATCACCAACATTTCCTTTTCGATTTGGGCGTATCTCTGCTCGGTATCAGTCAGGGTTCTGCTTCAATATGCTACTGGCTTGCTTTGTTCTAGTAATGCTGCGCCAAGTCCTTCTGAGCTGGCGTCACACTGTATTGTGAGGGTCATTTTCGGGTCGTAGTAAGCGAGTACGGGTGCTTCATTTATGCGAATGCGGTATCTCGTGCTTGCAACAATATCCATGGGGCATCCTTGCGCATCAGTTGCCGTATGGGCTCCATGATGGTCGACAATTTTGGTAGGAACCTTGCTAGATAGTTGACCGTCCCACAGAGTCTCTGTATCTCTTCGATCGATGTGGGCAGCTTTTGTTTGGTGATCGTGTCAATTTTAGAAGGATCTGGGACTGGCCCATCACTGTTAATGAGGTGACCCATGAAGCTTATGGAAGTATTATTTACTTCTGGCTTTTCTCGATTCAACTACATTCATCTTTCTGTACACCGTTGTAGGAGTGCCTTCAGGTTTGCATCATGGTTTACTGAGGCTTGTTCTAGGTCATCTCCTGAACCGAATGCAATTATATCGTCGGCGACGAATGCAACTCCATCTAGACCGTCTATGCCTTGATGGAGACACTTTTGAAATATTCAGAGCTCAAACAAGTTCCGAAAGGGGAGCCTCAGCCACTGGTATCGACCGAACCCCGTTTGGAAAGTTGTGAGGAGGCTTGATTCGTCATCTGACACTACATGCCATTATGCTGACGCAACGTTTACCTTAGTGAAGTATTTTGCATCTGTTAACTTAGGTAGTACTTCCTCTATGGTAGGTAGTTGGTACTGCTCGCGCTTCAGCGCTTTGTTTAGCAGTCTTGGATCGATGCAGATTCGGATATCCCCTGATATTTTGTAGCGATAATCATTCGACTATTCCAGTCTGTTGGTTCGTCGACAGGGGTGATAACTCCGAGATTTTCTAACCTTTTCAACTCGTCGTTGACCGAGGAATCATAGATACTGGTATATGTCCGGTTGGGGCAGTATAGGTTGTTATGGTGGGGTCCACTTGTAGGTGCAATTGACCAGGCAGTGACCCCAGTTCGCCGTTAAAAACGTTCGAGTACTCTGTCATCAGTTACTCACATACTGGGTCTGAGTGAACATTAGCGATGTTGTCAGAATGTACTGTTATTAAGTTCATCTGTTCACTTGCCATTTTCCCAAGTAATAGGGTTAGGTTTTATTTAACCACTGTGAACTCAACAGGGTACTTTTTCGTGTTTTGGGAGTTGCGCAAAGTAATCCTGCATCTGCCAAGCGGTACGAGTTCGGTCGTATTCCACATCTGTACTTTTTTAGACGCTGGTTGCAGATTCACATTGTGCACATATTTCAGTGGAATTAAATTAACAGTAACACCGCAGTCGACTTGCAATTTTACCTGTTTAGGGTCTAGCGTCATTCTAGCATAAATGGTTCTGTCGTTTATTTTTCCTCTCTCGGGGTTTACGTAGTCCGTATCGCTAGAAGAGTCAGAGTCGAACACTATTT
This sequence comes from Sepiola atlantica, assembly GCA_963556195.1. NCBI lineage: Eukaryota > Metazoa > Mollusca > Cephalopoda > Sepiida > Sepiolidae > Sepiola > Sepiola atlantica. The sequence continues at coordinate 37,201,376 of OY744539.1, forward strand.
GATTCACCTCGCGTCTTCGTTTAGACGGTCTTGGTCTCTCACCATGCCGCTTCTCCGGGCATTTTAGTGCAAAGTGGTTTTTGTGATTGCAAAAATTACATTTCTGTCCTCATGCAGAACATGTTTCTTTTCTTTTACTATGCGTTTTATAACCTGGGCGTTAGACTTTGTTAATCTGTTCTGGTAGGTCAGGATGAATTATTTTTAGCCGTGTCTCCGTTGCTTCACAGCTACGGCATATGTCAACACTTTGTTGAAATGCTAGAGCTGTATTTCGCAGCAGTCTTTTACGGGAATGGTTATCTCTTACTTCTAGTACGATACGGTCACGCAGCAGAGAGTCATGTAAACATTCACAAAATTGTACGATTTAGCTAGGTTGAGTAGTGCCGTAACGTAGGAGTCGATAGTCTCACCTGGTTCTTGGTCTCTTTTGTTGAAGAGGTATCGCTCATAGGTCTCATTCGTCTGTCCTATGAAGTGTTGGTCGAATTTGGCTATGACCGTATCGACGTCATCTTTGTCTTCGGTGGGGGAAAATTGAAACCCGTTGTGGATAGTAAGGGCGTCTGGTTCGACTGCGTGTAGAAACAACGCTTTTTGGTACTGTTTATCCTAGTCTGCAAGTTTAGCGATAATACAGTAGTTATTCCACATGTTTCCATAATTTCCACGCTTTCGCGGGGTTAGTTTTAACGTCCAAACTGCTTGGGGGCATTATGTTTTTTCGAAAACTTTTCGCCATCTTTTTCGTACGACAGATGTTGTTGACAGTTTGTAGTAGTAGTTGTAGCACTATCCGTCGTTTGGAAAGGAGATTAAGCTTCACCTGTTGCTCGTTCTGACGATAACTTTGTATTTCGGGTTGTGAGACGTGTTTTACATCCCCGCTGCCACCATGTTACATTACAATGTATTTAAGAAGTTAAGAGAACACAAGTGTAGGAGTGACATAAGACATACTGGCCGAAGCTAGGCTTTATTCCGAGAGACAGGAAACAGATGCTGATACATGTCGAGAGTAGGCAGGAAAAAGAAGGTGGTTTAGACCAACGTACATTGGTGGGGAGCATAATGTAACACCGAGTTTGAAGCTTCTTTAGTGCACGGCTCGCTGACTATTTCCATGTTACAACCCACTCTCTTTTCCGCTTGTCAAGTTTTGCAACAAAATAATCTTCGTTAATACTAATCGTCGCATAAGTGGGTTCTCTCTCCCCAAACTCGACATTTCCAGACTGTGTGATGGGAACGCTGTCGAGTGCCTTAATGGCGTCGATGCCAAATATCAAATTAAAATCAAGAGGTTACCCTTACATAACAGCACGTTGATTGTGGCAACTATACCAGTCTCTGTACGAATCCTAATGGTGCCATTTCCATAGCAGGCCTGCATAGCACCGGTCAATGTGCTTACCGCCATCTTCTGTTTTGACCAAGACTGACATAGCTTTGTGTTGAAAATGGAACTTGAGCACCCAGTATCGAGGAGATCCAAGCATAGTGCATCATCAACATAGACGGTAATGATAGGTAGCGCCGAGTTCATATTCGGACCAGGGAATAGACGGGCACCGATGTCTCGTACCCGATTTTCTTTCCCAGGCACTCTCTGCCCAGATGACCAGCCTTGTTGCACCAATAACAGAGTTAACGGGTGGTATGCCTCCTCTGTACGCAATCCCACGCGAAATGATTACAGTCATTGCATTTATAGCACTTATAATAAGATCGGCCGATGCCCACAAGTGATTGAATGATTCGGGCAGACTATGTCACAGCCACGACAGGTTCTCTCACTTCAACATTGTCTTTCATCAACGCTCGAGCTCAAGCCAACAGCTCTTCTAAGTTTTGATCTCCACCCGGGAAGAGGGCCTCAACCGCCCTTTCACATGGTCAGACTGCCCCGTACAAACCCGCACACCATCACATGATTTGGTATTTTTCCAAATAGGACTGACAACTTCCAAAAATTTGAAAAATGCACATCTTCGGTCTCACTCGGACGCAACACACGCGCTTCAAACTTCTCATACGCCGTAAATCTGTCATTAGCAAAGACAGTTAATAATGACTGCTTCTTTAATTCGTGCTGCAGCGGAGTTCGCTTATTTAGTTAGTTGTTGTTGGCAATCCGTGAACGCCCCTCTATTTACCGCAGTGGTATGACATGATCAAGCCGTTTCACTCCAGATAAGTCACACAGTAATTCCACTTTTTCAATCCATTCAACGACTGATCTGGTCCCATCAAACCCAGAAATGATCTTAAAGTCGAAACAGCTGTCGATTTTAGGCCGAAATAGCTTGTAAACTAACAGTACGAAAAAAAATGGTAACAAAGGCAATCCTACTTTCAAACAGACTTTCAACTCAACCACTTTGTCTCTGGTCTACTCTCTCTCTTGTTCTTGGTCTTTTGGCTAAGATCAAAGTGTAGTATTTGTTCCGATGGATACTGCACCCCATAGACTGGTATTGTCTTGGCCTTCGGGGCTTCATTTATGCCGGTCTATGGGTCTGTCCTGTGCAGTTCTAGGAGGTCCACCCTCCCAGGCTTCGCCTCCCCTCTTTGGGGAGGAGTAAGTTTATTGCTTACTGTCTGAGGCGCCCCTACCGGGGAATGCCGACGGGGCTGCCCAGGCAATTTTTAAACCCCACTTTCCCGACCCGAACTTGGGTCATATCTTACTTGTGGGAGTACGATAAAAACTGGCCTTGTGCCTAACTCCTGGAGAGGAGTAAATCAATACTCTCTGCTCGCTCAACTTCGACTCACTGCTTTCCGCCAGTCCTTTCATTTATGTCAGTTGGTCTCCCCATATACTAATTAGTCCTTTTTTACTCTGACAGATGAGCATGCACGGGGAATATTACTTTCATTTGTTCATTTTTTAACTAAGATTTTGAAAGTAAAATTTCATTATTATGCTGCCATTTTTCTACAAAATTATGAACTGGAGAAAATTGTCATAAACTATAACTAATTTTGTTAACATAATGTTGTTTCAATCTTTATTTATTGAATTACTAAAATAATACCTGTACCAGGACGGGTATAAGCAATAAATATTGCATTAGTTTAACATTTTATTTTATTATTTTTTGGGGTTGGTGGGTGTATGGTAGTTTTCTTGGCAACAAGGTGAGTAACGTGGGTACATTATTTTTTTGTAAATTGTACATTTACAAATAAAAATAATGTACTCACGTTACTCACCCTGTTGCCTAGAATACATATTCCATACTTTATAATGATAAGCTCAATAGTTAAGGATTTTACAAAACACATGCATATTATTAACGCTCACGTGCACACTGATCCTTTTAAAATGTATTACTTAATATAACTCAAAATTTGTATCTAGAGAAATGCTTTTCTCTATTTAATGTTTTGTATCTAACTTATTGTAAAAGTTTTGTTGGGGCATGTGCGAGTTATGGTAAGCGAACCCTCTTAATGGTGAAGTTTACAAAAAATAATGAATCAATGTTATCCACTGGGTAGCTGAGAATATATATTCTAAAATTAATAATGATTGGTTTTTACCCCTGACTTCGATTAAGGTGATGTCACCAATTTGGCCGTTCCCGAATTCGGTTGGTCACCTTGGACTGCTCGGGAAAAATTGCTGCACTGATGAAGGCCGAAGATGTCGAAAGGGTCCTTGTCCGGCAATCACCACTCTCCAACGTTTTGATTAAAAGATCAGGGGCCAACTGTCCGGCGCTGGTCAACAACTCGGTCCCACTGAGGGGCAAAGGTCATTTAAAAGTAGAACATTAAAGAAAAGCAATTAATAAATCTGTCTGGTGGTTTTTGAATAATGATTTGGGTATAGAAGCCGTTCAGTTACAAGCAGTGTACTGTAACACTTCTATCTTCTACTTCTGTGTTTCGGACCGGCACATCTTAGCAAATTCTAAGCGATTTTGTTTGGACGATATCAACCCTAAGTCTAGGGTCCGTCTCCAAACGACGTGGATTCGGTAGGAGAGCAAAAGTGAGACTTCGAATCTCAATTTGCGCTGGCTTATATTAAAATTCAGATGTATGGGATCCTAGTATAAACAACTTAAATTGTCATTTCTTGCAAATGTTTGATTTCATGGACGCCTGTTATCTCGGCAATTCAAAGTCAATTGAGCATCTAGAATGTAAACAGATCTGCCCTGTTCGTGACACAGTGAACATCTGGCGGGTCACTATTTTTTTACCCTGGCCTATTCATATATCAAATCTCTAGGCAATGAAAACAACTTTTTCCTTCTCTTATAAATTTTCGATAGTCTATTCTCATGCCACAAAACATTTTAAATTCCTTTTTCGTTTTTATAACTTAAGAAACCAAAACTATTCTCATTTTAATCCCTTTTAATCCGACAATATTATCACAATCGATATTACCTCGGCAAAAAAACTATTGTCTTGCGACATACGAAAGCCAAAATGCTCAAGATAGATCTGATCGCTTCATTTGCGGATTTCCTATGTCCAGAAATATCGAGAATAGAAAACAACTCTTTCTTTCTCTTATCAATTTCGTTTTCCTTTGGTGCAAAATAAGCTGAAAGCCTTCTTAGGGGAAAAACAGGGTCCGGTTTCGAATCAACTTTTTTCCGTTCGATAATATTGTCACAGGTTCATATAACATATTTTATATATATGCACCCTTTAAATGTTAAAATTTACAAAAAAATATAACGTACCTATGTTACTCACCGTATTGCATAGAATATATTCCAAAATTCATAATGATCCGTCTATTGGTTTAGGAATTACCCTGTACACACACACCATTTGAATTACTTACTACACTCCATGAATAAGTGTCTGCAGTCTCTCTGTACAAGGGTTTGCCAGGACAACCTGATATGAGGATACGTCACCTTACAGGTTAACCTTGATCAAATATTCAAAATAACATAGTATTCAGAGCCCAAATAATATCCACTTGACACGTCTATGCACTGGCTTATACAAGAAATGGTGCACCTTCTCCTAATGATGTCACCTCAAAGTAACAGCACTTACCTAGATACTCCACCAGACCAAATGAATTCTTGTTATAGAAGTCCGGTAAGACTAAGAGACAAAGCAGAAGGATATACTATTACATAGTTTACTGGTCATTTGGGAAAGGGAAAATTAATGTTCTTCAATTGTTTACCAACTCAACGTTTGAGAGGTAAAGGAGAATCTTGATTGAACACTCGGATATCTATATATGTCATATAGAAATCAAGTGTTAGTCATAGAAAGGGCCCTCTTGATTTCTGAAAATTTACTGAAGTAAAATGAAAACAAGACAGAAATATATATATATATATATATATATATATATATATATATATATATATATATATATATATATATATACTTTACTCTATATATAGAGAGAAGAAGTTAGATGTAAAATATTTCAATCTTTTAATGCCTTCGATATTTAAAGCCAGCACTTATTTTATTCGACAGTTTTAATGCTCTCAAATTCCTTTTACATTTTGACGGGCATAAAGTACTTTTTTCCAACTATAAACAAAATAATAAAATGGCTGACTCGTTTTCGAACAAACTTAATATTATTCTGCTCTGTTTAGTTTCGTAATTAAATTATTTTCTTAAATAAGATTTGTTAAATGTCGTTTTATTTTTATATGAATTCTTTATTTTAATAAACGATCAATAAATAATAAAAGTAATGTAAATAGAAAATGTATAATTATCAAACTTACGTAGACAGGAGAAATAGACATACAGACACACGAGAAATGGTACAATTTAATTTTATATCGAAACTTTTTTAAACAACCTCCAATTTTCATAGCAAAATTACTTTCTTTTTGACGTCACGAAATATCACTTCAGAGAAAAATATTTGAACAATTTTTGCGTTGTATAAGATTTTCGTTTTTATAATATCAGTTTTTAGTGTTAGTTTTGTTCAAAAATAGTTATAATATAAAAAGAAAACGAAACTATTGCTTCTGTTTTTCAAACCCCGATATTTTTTTCTGTAAATTCTTCAACGAGCCTTAACACGAACGGTCTGCAAAAGAAAGGAAACTTTCTTTAAGTGAAGAAAATGCTCACACGTTCGCGTTTTAGGAAAACGAATTTTTCTCAAGAAAAATAAACTTTTGCAAAAGCACACGACATTCTTTTTCTTTCTGAAGATATGGTTTTATAAACTTTTATGAAGACGGAGAATTTTGTCTTTTGTTGTCCGACTCCGACAGAAACCTTCGAATAGTTTCGCGCGCACGTCTTCATTTCTCATACAAAATGGTTTGTGCGAAATACGGCTTTGATCAACCCTAAAAATAAATAGAATTTTAAAATTCTCTTTTTGCAATGAATAATTAACAAAACTCATTTGAAAATAAAATTAAATTTATTTTCACCATCTATTACTGATGGAGATTTTTTATCTGTCTGTCTGAATCCAAAATTATACTATTACTTCTATTAACAATGCAGATTTTGTATCTGTCTGTCTGAAGTCGAAACTATACTATTACTTCTATTAATAACGTGGATTGTGTATCTGTCTGTCTGAATCCAAAACTATATAATTACTTCTATAAAAAATGTAGATTTAGTATATGTCTGTATTTAGCATAAATTATACTATTCTTTCTGTTAATAATGTAGATTTGGCATATGTCTGTCTCTCTGAAGCCGAACTATACTATTACTTCTATTATTAATATAGATTTGGTATATGTCTGTCTGAAGCCGAACTATACTATTACTTCTATTACTATTGTACATTTGGTATCTGTCTGTCTGAAGCCGAACTATACTATTACTTCTATTAATAATGTAGATTTGGTATCTGTCTGTCTGAAGCCGAACTATGCTATTACTTCTATTAATAATGTAGATTTGGTATATGTCTGTCTGAAGCCGAACTATACTATTACTTCTATTACTATTGTAGATTTGGTATCTGTCTGTCCGAAGCCGAACTATACTATTACTTCTATTAATAATGTAGATTTGATATCTGTCTGTCTGAAGCCGAACTATACTATTACTTCTATTACTATTGTAGATTTGGTATCTGTCTGTCTGAAGCCGAACTATACTATTACTTCTATTACTATTGTAGATTTGGTATATGTGTAGCGGTCATAAACATATACCTATTCCCCCCCCCCTTCCGAAAAATGTCCCCATTGAGTGAGCTGGTCACACACTGACCAATCAGTCCGCAGGGCGCATGGATTCCTTCTGTCGGTTGCAGAACTACTTCAGCCCGGTCGGTCAGCAGAAAGACTCATGCAAGCAACGAGGAAACACTTCTAGTTCTCTCTCCCCTGCCTCCTCGTCCACTGGACGCTCAAGCAACTACTATCTTCGCCTGGCGATAACTGTTCAGACTTTCGGCAGCCTTAAGAACTTCTTATTTTCCTCTTTCTTACTCGAACACTGTCCAACTTTCTTCCACCTATACCAAACTGCATAAGTAACTTTAAAGAATTAACCCATTTCGTTGTTGTTATAAAAAGGTCTTGTTATTTTATTTCGCGATTTAAACATAAGATAGGGACAACGTCACTTACTTACATATGCCTATTTTAAGCCGAAACTATACTATTACTTCTATTAATAATGTAATGTTGGTATCTGTCTGTCTGAAGCCGAAATTATGCTATTAATATCGTCAATGCTCAAAACAGAATCTGTTCTGTGTTTATTTTACCGTACCTCCATGGATTACCTTACTATTTCCGGGGGAAGATAGTTTATAATCTGTTCTGTTGTCATAAGACTTCCAGGCATTACCATCTCCATTGAGAGGGAGTTTAGTATATGATCGTTCGTCATGATACCATCCCTCCAGTCATTATCTCCTTAATTTTTCGAGGGGGGGGGAGGCGTTGTGTAGTCTCCGTTTTGTAATCATCATATTATCTTATCAGAGTTTACCTTTTTTGGGGGGCGGGGGAGAGGGGTAGTCTTAGTGTCTGTTCTGTAATCATGATAGCATCCTCACAAGAATTACCTCTTTATTTTCTTTAGGGTTGGTGGGTGTTGTATCTATTCTGTTGTCATAATATTACCCCTACAGGCATTACCTCCTACTTTGGGGGAAGCAGTGTAGTATATGTTCGTTCGTCATATATACTAGCAAAGACAGGCGATCAGAAGGGGCCATATTTATGCTAGTTTATTATCATGAAAATTTGGCCTCTTGATATTTAATGTTTTATTTAGAAAAATAAGAGCTATCTTTTACATATGTAGCGGTAAATGGAAAAGATGAAGTAGCTGAGGTTCTAGTGTCAAGAGTTTGACAAAGTCTAGGGAACAGGTAACATAACGTAGAGACTTTCTTCGATCCCCATGAACTGTTCGTCGTCTTCTTTGTCGACAGAAACTGCCGTTCGTTTCTCCCGTTGACATATGGTAGTTGGCTCGTTTGATAGTGACGTCTCGCTGTAAATGTGGTCGTAGTGGTGATGTAAAAGCCAATGTTTCTTTGTTTTCCTCTTTCCTTGTAGCTGCAATAATGCATAATAATAATAATAATAATAATAATAATAATAATAATAATAATAACATTATAATGATGATAATAACATTATAATTATAATAATAGTAATAATAATAAAACAAAACCTCAACACATATTTTCTCAACAGCGTCAACATTTAGATGTTTCATTCTTTTACACATTACACGAGATTTCCCTCGCCTGCTCCCCGGAAAGGCAAATAAGGATGTGTCCTTATTTGCCTTTCCGGGAAAAACACTGTGAAAACAGTCAGCTCACGATCGAAACAGGCAGACTTCTTTCTTCGCAACTTTTCGGACTTTCGTGTCGGTAACGTCATATCCGTACACATATTCTTAATCTAACTTGACGTCTATTGGAATTTTCTACCCTCTGTTTGATTTTAACCTAATGTGGAAAATACTGTTTTAACATTATTTTTTACACACCCAACATATAATCTTCACCACGTCTGCAGAAACTAAATAAGATATCGATATGGATTTTTGAACGCTGTGACTAGTCGTAATGATCTTCATTAACGACCTCTCTGATGCAATAGCGTCTGTGAGAGATATATTTACTGATGAAACCAGGCTCTCTTTTTGACATGCAGGCAAATTGGATGCACACACATACAATGCGATGGGTGAATCTTTTGAAAATTACCTCCAGTCTGTAGTAAAATAGGTAAACAATTATAAGAAACCTTTCCAACGACCTATTGCTATGGCCACTAGCACCCTTCCCAAAAGTCCAACGTTCAAACACCTCGTGTTAAATATCCAGGCAGTGTGTACTGAAAGGTCAATGAGCATTGACACACACCTAAAATAGAAGAAAACATCATAACAAGATCAAGTGTCAAAAAAATAAAATGGTTGTTGGATGTACTGAAAAAAATAATTCGACATAAATAGGTGCACGTTGCATCGACATGCACCTGGGTGGGAGATAATAATGATGGATGGTTAAAAATAAAATAATCATTAATTTGAACCATTTGGAAAAAGTTAACAGCAAAAGGAAAACACCCATTGCCGAATAAAACACCGTGGGGACGTGGCTACATTGACGTTGCAAGTTGTCACAAATTGTTATATAATAACAACCCAAGAGTTATATCGGCAGTTGGTTGGCGATTTCGACCTGTGAAGAATAACCCGTCAACTTCCTGTATGCGTCTCCCCTTCACTAACCCTCGCTCCTTAAGCGTCACCAAAATAAATATATATCATTATGTTTTCATATATCAATGTGTCGTCATTCTTTTAAGCACGGCACTAATACAGCGCTCGGTTTAATATTCTCGGGAAAAATGAACTAGATTTAATACATAGAAGATGCTGCTAAGTCTGCTGCCAAGAATATGGGTTTCCTCTACTGGACTAGAAATCTCGCACACCTGTCAGCATCCTATATCTATGTAATAAAGCACTAATTGGCTCATGCATTGAATATAGTTGTTACACCTGTGCTCCGATGTACGTACTGTACTGTAAATACATCAACGGAAATATCTCCCACCCACCCGACAAGCAGCAAATTCCCACTCATGTATCCCTTGAAAGCTTTCTACTCTAACAGCTTCTTTCCTCGGACAGCTTACTATTAGAATTCATCCCTACTCTCTGTTTCCTGACCATATGAACATGTAGAAATTTAAATGTAATCTGAACAACATATCTTACCCTTTCCCCACTTCGGTTTCCCCTATAAATCTGGCTCCTATCCCAGTATCCCCTTACGTCTCAGTAGCAACATGCACTATTGGAAGTGAATCAAACACACGCAAAGACTATCAAAGTTTGACGGAAACTTGTTCTTCATAGCGCAAGGGACTAGGTGCGATCTCATTTTTCTAATACTATGATTATTTTTTTTATGTCTATAATTATTTTTTCCATGTCTATAATTATTTTTTCCATGTATATAATTATTGAATTGTCAATCAAACATAGAATAACGTCGTATTTATCTTTCAAGGTTGTTTTGAGCAATGTGAAAAAATTATTATTTCTAGCAGATATATTTTGCTAGTTGTTTTATTTAATCGCTCATAAAATGTGTTTGTTTGTTTTTTACAAAAAAGAAAAGAACTTTACCCCATCCTTTATTTTCATAAATAAAACACGGAATAATAAAAACAGTTTTGAAACAAAATTTATCCTTTACGGTGTAAAATGTAAAATAAAAAATCCTAAACTCACTTGTGGTCGTAAAAAGATAATAATATTTGAAGTTTTTCAAATAAAAAAAGTTATACCTAAAATAAATTCAACAATTAAAAGAATAAAATACAGTGAACACAATTCTAAATTCAGTTATTTAATTTGCTCAGTAAAATATGTTTGGTTCTCCTTACAAAATAAAATAGTAATTTTTTAATCAATTATTTTTTAAAATCAAATAATTTGATTTAATAAATGTGTGCTTTAAAACATAATTTCTAATAATATATGAAAAAAACCCCTAAACGTTTTAATAAAAATATCAAAGTAAGTATATAATTTTTGAGTGACTTGTATGAGAAATTTCAGAGAATCTGTTGTTTACGTGTTATTAATGAAATAGCGCGCCCCTGTCTTGTGCCCCCTCTCTCTTTCTCTCTCTTTCTTGAAATAGAACTTTCTGTGTGTTCGAAATAGAACATTATACTTACTAATCAGAGGGCGGGTAAAACATATACTACACTACCCCCCATAAAAAGAGGTATTGCCTGAAAGGATGGTATCATGACGACAGAACAGATACTACACTACAACCCGCCTAAAAAAGTAAAGGAGAAGGTAATCCATGGGAAGGTAGTATCATGACCACAGAACAAATACTACATCCACTCTATCAAAAAAGGAGCAGGTAATGCCTAGAAAAATGGTATTACGACAACAGAAAATATACTACACTACCCCCACACCTTAAAAAAGGAGGTAATGCTTGGGAGGATGATATCATGAAAATAGAACCGATACTACACTACCTCCACACCTCTAAAAAAGAAGGAGGTAATGTCTGGGGGGATGGTATCATGAAAACAGAACCGATACTACACTACCTCCACACCTCTAAAAAAGAAGGAGGTAATGTCTGGGGGGATGGTATCATGAAAACAGAACCGATACTACACTACCTCCACACCTCTAAAAAAGAAGGAGGTAATGTCTGGGAGGATGGTATCATGAAAACAGAACCGATACTACACTACCTCCACACCTCTAAAAAAGAAGGAGGTAATGCCTGGGAGGATGGTATCATGACAACAACAATTTATCTGTAATTCTTTGTTAAATAATACATACAATATAGTTAAGTTCGTAAAACAAAACCGTAAACAAAGTCAAACACGTTTTCTTAATGTTTAGTTAACTACAACTTTCAAATCAATATATTTAAATTTAAGCATTATAATCTTGCTTCTCCATTTTAAAATAGTTAATTAAATTATTTACAAAGAAATGTTTGCTTCTTGAAAATGAAAATACACATTAATTAATAAATTATTAATTAACGAAATCTTTTTTTAATCCAGAAAAAAAAAACATATTCCATAATATGACCGAAAATTATCAATAAATTGTTTGTCAATAATAAACTTATTCTGTGTCAGATATTCAATTAATGACCTAATAGTTAATACAGAGTTAAGAAAAAATATCGGGTGGGTAAAATTCTTTGGGGTGGAATTACTCTCTGGTGGCAGATTTGTCGGAAAGGCCCTTATGAGAATGCGATAAATCCATAAAATCTCATCTACAAATTTTCCAATGTGTATTGTTTTTTTTATAACTTATAGGGGAGATACAAGAAATGAACACATGTTTTTTTTATAACTTATAGGCGAGATACAACAAATGAACACATGTTTTTTTTATAACTTATAGGGGAGATACAAGAAATGAACACATGTTTTTTTTATAACTTATAGGGGAGATACAAGAAATGAACACATGTTTTTTATAACTTATAGGCGAGATACAAGAAATGAACGCATCTGTTTTTTGTTTATAACTTATAGGCGAGATACAAGAAATGAACGCATGTTTTTTATAACTTATAGGCGAGATACAAGAAATGAACACATGTTTTTTATAACTTATAGGCGAGATACAAGAAATGAACACATGTTTTTTTTATCACGTATAGGCGAGATACAAGAAATGAACGCATGTTTTTTATAACTTATAGGCGAGATACAAGAAATGAACACATTGTTTTTTTTACAGATTTTGTTCCAGCTCAATATTTTACTAAAAAATAACTGACGTAACAAAATTGTCAGTTGATTTTCTTAAAACAACAGTTTTGTATATTTTCATTTTGACCTCATAAATCAGCGTTGTTCTTTAAAAAAAATCCTTGAGAAAAGCTTTTAATATCGAAAAAATTCTATATAAACGACCTTAAATTGGCGCCATTTAATACACTTTTTCAATAGTTTTTCTATAGTTGCACAAAGGATTAATTTTATGCTGTGGTTGTGTATTTTTCGGGCGCTTTCGTTATTGGAATCGGAATTGGTAATTGTATCGGAATCGTGAAAATATTAGAATCGTCCCGTCACTAATAATAATAATAATAATAATAATAATAATAATAATAATAATAATAATAATAATAATGTATGGGTCATTCCGCTATATGACGTAAACAAATTGTTAGTTGATTTTCTTAAAACAACAGTTTGGTATATTTTCCTTTTAACCTCATGAATCAGCGTAGTTCTTGGGAGGTTACGGTGGTTAAATGGATATCGACACGGACTGAAGATCTGGGTGTTCCAAGTTTGAATCCAATCAGTACCACTGTCACTTAGGGATGCTAGCAACCTTCTCGTTGTCCTTCCCGTAAGTACCCGATGTCTTTCCAGAAAGATTTCTAACAAGAAAAACGTCCAGGAATCTAATGCCAACACCAGAATCATCTGATTCACGCGAAAGAAGAAGAAGCGTTATTCTTTTAAAGAAAAAAGTTTCCTATTTAGAAAAGCTATAAATATCGAAACAATTCTATATAAACGACCTTAAATTGGCGCCATTAAATACACTTTTTCAATAGTTTTTCTATAGTTGTGCAAAAGATTAATTTTATGTTGTGGTTGTGTTCTTTCGGACGCTTTGGTTATTGGAATCGGAATTGGTAATTGTATCAGAATCGTGAAAATATTAGAATCGTCTCATCACTACTACTACTACTACTACTACTACTACTACTACTACTACTACTAATAATAATAATGTATGGGCCATTTAATTCCGCTATCTATCATTCACAAAATTAGTTGAAAAAAAAAACAGGGAGTATAAATTCTACTTCGACTGATTTCCGGAGATTACTACTTTAATTGGGAAATAAAATTAAAAATAAATAATTAAAGAAAGTAAACAATAAAAATATAAATAGTAATATGAGGTTCAGTGATGGCAGCAGGAGTTTCTTGTGTTCTTCAATTTTCTTATGTAACGCCGAGACACGGATCCTGCTTGTATATATACGATCACGCATTTAAGTGTTTTTTTTTTTAAATTGGATGCTTTTAAAAATTTTTAGCATCAGAGATAAATATTTTAACAGTTTTATTTTTGACACAGACATCATTTTCTCTTTAAAGAAAAAAATAGCTACTAAAAATATAAAATAATGAAATAGTTAATATAACCTCAGAGCAAAAAGTTAGATTTCTTTAAAATATATATAATTATCGTAATCAGCGAAAAGTATCAAATAAATGTGTCTGCCAAGTAATTTAAATGAATTAATATGTTTTTTTCTATTATGAAAATATATCTACTTTCTAACTGCATAGCTTCATGGTTAATAGGAAGGTTCCCAGTTAGTTGAGGACCTTATTACCTCATTTCCTCGTTCAGAGGATTAATATATATTTGCTTAAAGGATAATAGACTTGACTTCTCTTCTATTGCATGTAGCTGTTACAACGGCTGCGGTGATAAAGACGTTGGATGAATGACTTAAGTCCGAGTTTCGAAGCGTTCTTCGGGGGGTATAGTTACATGTAGCTACATTAATTATTAATTGTTAAGATGAAATATATGTGAATATTAAAACATTTGTTATCAAAATAATTATATATACATATACAATTCTTTTAATAATATGTTTCATATCAACATACACAAATGCACACATTATATATAGTAGTGTATGTTGTGGCCTGAGAGATTATGCTTTTACATATATATATATATATATATATATATATATATATATATATATATATATATATATATATATATATATATATACAGGGTGATTCATAAGTCACTTAGCTACTTATTTTTGAAATTCTAAAGTTAAAAAATACGGTAATACAAAACAGAAAGTTTATTCAACAAATTCATTCATGGGAGTTTAAAATTACAGCAAATTTTCAAAATTTCCACCTTCGGTCTGCATGCATAGCTCCATTCTTTTTTGCAAGGAATTTACGGCTCTTTGTAGGATATTTGATTGATTATGAAATAAATATATATAGAAACAAATATATAAACGAACAAATTTAAAATAACAAATAGCAATAATTAGAGAGTAAGATAATAATTATCAAAAGTCCATAGTATGTTTGTGCTTCATATGGTAATCATTTTAAATAGCTAAGTGAAGTGACTTATAAATCTCCTGTTTTTGTTTCACTCTTAGATAATTAACCCCCCCCTTTTTTATTTTTTTTTTATTTATTTATTTTTTTAAATTTTTTTATTTTACTTATATTTTTTTCATTTATTAATTTTCCAACGAATGTTAAGTCTGCAATATCTTGGATTTAGTTAGTTTGTCTGGGAATTTAAACTGCATCTTACATTTTTTTTTAATGACTCAAAGCTTCTTTAGACAATATATATATATATATATATATATATATATATATATATATATATATATATATATATATATATATATATATATATATATATATATATATATATATATAGTCGGTTAGTGAAAATAACAGGAAATAAAAGTGAGAACATAGGAGTATATCGTAATGATTGGTTTATATATCTCAAAAAGCAAAAAAGCATAATGTATCAGGCCACAATATACCCTATTATACCGGCTCTATTTGATCACTTTCGGAATGGCCATACAATGACTTATTACCCTGTGATAAGCCTAAGCTAATCCTATTTTGCCCGAAGTTTAACTACTAGTGTCGACGGTACTTATATATACCTTATAGTCCAACAGATTTAACTTAGACATCTCTTAAAAAAAAAATGCCAGCCCTAACAATAAAAAATACATAATTAAACGCAGGGCGAAAACCGAGGTCCCCATAAACAGAATAAGATGACGTGCTTTTTCCCCCCGAGAACTAGCAACGACCAACCGGATTAACGGTATAAAAACTCCTTCGGATTCAAATCACGGAGAACCCACCTCACATTAAGCAGTTAGAGAGTTGTGAAAATGACATGCCGGATCTCAACACCAATATCACAGAAGGAAATAAATACTTAAACAATGGAATTCCTCACATACTAAAAATAATTCATGCTTAAAGCTTATAAATCGAACAGCTTTTACAAAATCAGCTACCAGTATTATAATAACCTTTGAGGAAAAACCTCACCAAAATAATGAGAACAAGGTGAACGCTGACACCACCGACTACAAAAAAACAATAAACCATGATAGTAAAGAAAAACTCGCGAACAAGATGAAGGTTAGTTACAGAGATAGCCCCCTAAAAACGGATCTCTTAACCAATGCTATGACCAGACTCATCAACCGACCATAGGATAAATCTGCAAGAGTATCTTGGGAAAAGCAAACAACGATATAAAACAGATACAACTACTGAACCAATGTATCAACACAATTATGTGATACCCCTAACAGGGTTCGTTCCTCATTCGATATCGTCGATTTTAACCTATCTAATTCAGAGAGTTTATTCGTAATCAACATGGACATTTCAGAAATTTATGTGAAACTCTCTTAATAGGATATTGATATCATCTATAAATCAAGGAAACCTGTTCTCTGTTACAACAGTGAATAATTTGTCAAGTTCAATGTCTGCCAGTGTTTTGATGTTGCGATGGGATCATTGAATTCTGCGTGTTATCTAGAAGTTTGTTTCTTTATTTTGTCTAACCTAAAAAAGTACTTCGAGGTTGAGAACTTAGGATTATACCGGGATGATGGGTTAATGATCGTTAACAAAAAGTCCGATTCCAAATACGAAAACATCCCCAGAAGAATCTTGTAAGGACCAAAGAAACTAGAATTCAGGTGTAAAATAATCAAGGGGGAGGGTGCAGTCGGGTGACGAGGGCGACCACAAGTCCGGCGACCAGTGGTGTGCAAACATTGTTGAGCAGCCACGCCTGGGGCGTGCTGGCCTTGTGCACAGGAGCGGAGTTCTGCTAGAAGACGTAGGGGGTGCGGCGGTGATCTTGTCCATCCAGAGCTTCACCATGTTCTTCAGCACCTCCTGGTATTTCGTTTATTTTTTGTTAAGTGTCGGGTTTTATGGCAACAAACACACACACACACACACACACACACACATATATATATATATATATATATATATATAATTTTCTGTTTTGATATTATATCACGGAAAAAAAAGAAAAATATTTTTTTTTTACTATTTTCTGAATAATGACTTTTTACAGTTTAAACTTAGTTGCATTTAGATAAATAAATATTTAATCAAAAACATATATATGCGTTGTTTGGACTCCAAGATAAAATCTATATTCCATATTACTCAACGCTTTCAAAAAGGAGGAGCAACTTCTAATGCATTTACGCGCGACCACGCTACCTCACGACGAAGACATTTAAAAAAAACAATCCTATTTGCAAGACCATACTGATTTACTAGTGATATCATGCCACGAAACGAAAGAAAAAGAAAAAAATGTTACTATTTTCTGAAGATGACTTTTTATAGTCGAAACTTAGTTGAATTTAAATATTGAGTATTTCTTTTTTTAAAATATATGCGTTTTATGGGCTCCAAAACCAAATTTCTTTTCCATATTACCCAACGCTTTCAAAATGGAGGACCAACTTCCAGTACATGTATATATATATATATATATATATATATATATATATATATATATATATATATTTATATATATATATATAATTTGATATCTATTTAAATATATATATATATATATATATATATATATATTATATATATATATATATATATATATATATATTATATATATGTAAATAATATATATGCATAGAGGTTTTCGTATTTGTTATTGTTTTACTGGCGATAGTGACAGCATTTTTTTGTATTTTTCCACTTCCTGAGCGGTACAGAATCATGCAAAATATTGTATTGTCGCCTCTAATAGAACGTGTTTTAATTTTTAATACATATTTAGCCATGTTAATACATATTTAGCCATGTTAATACATATTTAGCCATGTTAATGATAACTGATAGCCAGAAACACGTGTCCATTAATTACTTTTCTGTCCGTAAAAATTAATAAATATATATTAAAAATAAAACCATGTCACGTCCTATTAAGGGCGACAGTGTAATATTCTGCACGATTCTTTACCGCTTAGGAAGTGGAAAAATACCAACAAAACGCTGTCACTATCGCCAGTAAAAACAATAACAAATAAGAAAGCTTAATATTTAGGCCATAAAAAAATCGTATATCGTAGTTTGGTGGTAATACGTCAGACTACAAACAATTTAATCGAGAGTTCGAACCTTGTCTCAGTTTGCCATGATAGTGACAGCTGATAGTCAGAAACACGTGTCCATGGATTAATTTCATCTACGTATCAACAAAACCTGCTTAGTATAAGACGGTGTGTCTGCGTCTCTCACATCAGTGTGTGAATCTAGTCAAGGTGGGTACGCTCATTCCTCACTATGCCTAGACGTTCTAGAAGTAATCAGATATAAGAACCAACCTGCTTAACCATGAACCTTGCAAACTATAACTCAATTTACCAGCATTTATAAAAACAAAAGTTTACGAACTTTAATAGCTAATAACACGAAAAAAATACATTCTGAAAACAATTTAAAATAATTAAAAATACTCGTAGCCATCTTTATTAAAACCCAGAAACCTACAATACGTAACATTACATACGAAACGAGGAACAACATTTTAACATGCTTAACGTAATAAAAGTAATGATGTGACGCTAATTCTGGCGTCTCAGAATTAAAATTGTTAACGTATCTCCTGGAACTGCACCGTTTCGTTCTTTTGACGTCTAAATGACTTTACATGTACATGCACATGCACATGCACATGCACATGCACGTTCTCAGCTGCTTTTTGAAATTCTCTCCTTTTTTATTCATTCATTTTTGTCATCTGAAGATTATTTGACAAATAATCGAAAGTGCTAGTGTTACATATTGAAGATTTATTAATTTCTTTTTGATTTTGATGCAAATAAGATTGTTAGAAAATTGAACAAATAAAAAAGGTATGTATTTTATATATACATATATACAAGGAATCAGGTAAAATAAAATACCTTTTAAAGCAAGTTACAGATGCGATATTTTTTTTTATTAAAAAAGAAAAATCGATACCGATTTTTTTCTTTTGTTTTTATAAACTTTCATTTTTTAGTTGATAGTACAGATAAATTTCGCCAAGATAGAATTGGCCTCTTCAGTGTAGTTTGTAGATCCGATCTTATTGGACAGTCGGTTTAGTTGTTGCAACCGGTTTATGAAGTGTTTTTTTTCTCACTTTCGGTACGAGATTACGCTTGCACGTGGTATATGTATATATTTGAAAAGTACATACCTTTTTTAAAGCATCCAAATTAGATTTAAGAACAAGGAGTAAGGTAAAATAAAATACCTTTTAAAGCAAGTTACAGATGCGATATTTAAAAAAAATTTTATTTGACTTTATTCCTTGTTTTTAAATTTAATTTGGATGCTTTAAAAAGGTATGAACTTTTCATATATATATATATATATATATATATATATATATATATATATATATATATATATATATATATATATATATATATATATATATATATATATATATATATGAAAAAGGGAACTAATATTCAAACGTAATGGAAAATGAGAAAAGGAAAACCAAAGAATATTATTTATGTATTCATCAACGTTTCGTCTTTATTTCAACACTTCTTCAGGATGATTGGTCTGAAGAAAATAACACACAAAGTACAAAAGTATAAAATATTTAAAGCAGTGGTAGTAGCCGAAGGAACAAAACCACACTTTTTAATATTCTAACAACTATTTGTTTCAAGTCAATCACCCCGAGGACGCCATGAAAGTTTCCGATGGTGGAGTGGATACGGCGACTGCTTGCAGATTCTAGGCTAATTCTGTGAACTGGGTGCGCCCCTCCGGTCGTCTGAAATTGTTACTTTCCTGCACTGATAAGAGCAATAAGCTGGAAACGCTAGTAGGTATCAATAATTTAATATTAATTTATAAATATTGTATATATGATTATTAATAACAATATATGTATTAGCATATACTATCAGTGCCCTTTTACTTTGCAGTATTCTTAAAAGATTCAGCTCGATGATTGTCAATTAGTGACAACAGAGCAAATATAAGCCAGGTTCATATTATATTCCAATAACCATGTTTTTATTTTATTATTATTTTGTTGACATTTCCAAAAAACATAACATTTCTGTGAGATATATTTTTACGGTCCGTTTCATTTGTCTTGTGCCAACATTTTTATGTCAATATCGTCTCTGCAATATTACAAAAATTCAAAATGGCGTGTTAGTAGGTTCCCCCACGTGTGAGTTTGCTCTTTTCTTTGTTTTTTGTTTGTTTTTTGTAGGTATTTTCAAGAAACTTTAATCCGAGTACTTTTTACTCTTTGTGAATTTTTCTGATGATTTTGTAATGTTGCAGAGACGATATTAACATACACATGTTGTTTGGCACAAGACAAATGAAACGGACTATAAAATATATCTCACAGAGATGTTATGTTTTTAGAAATGTGGAAAAATAAAAATAAAAATGATAAAATAAAAACATATGTTATTAGAATATAATATTTACTAACTTTGAGTTGTCACACGAGTTATTATATATATATATACATATATATATATATATATATATATATATATATATATATATATATATATATATATAAGTCAGGTTCATATTATATTATATATATATATAGTATACATTTTTACTTATGCAAATGTTATTGATTACATATGTACATACATGTTTCGGGTGTACTCTTCACAGAGGGTCAACCTCTGTCTTCTTTGGTATGAAGAGGTTGACTCTCTGTGAAGAGTACAACCGAAACATGTATGCACATATGTAACTAATAATGTTTGTATAAATATAAATGTATACTTAAGAACAGCTCAACTTGTTAATGAGGACTTTTTATAAACATTGGAGTTTCAACGGATTTACATCTACAGAAACTAATACAATACGTGTACTATATATATATATATATATATATATATATATATATATATATAATAGATAAAACAGAGAAATAATCAGGTAATGAAATGATCAATTTTTTATTACCTATTGGGAGACAAGATTACTTGTTTGATTGAAAAGACTTGTCAAATCTAAACGGCCATCGACATTTTTTTTAAGCGGGGAACACTTGATATCTTCACAATAAACAGAAAAGAAGGTTAACTTCCGACTTAACGCCATCTTGTATTTCTCTTGTCTTTTCACGGCGTTTAAACTTCTTACTACTTCGTTTCGATTCAGGTTTGTTTTTATATCTCGAGTGCGTATTTGTATGTGTCACATTTATCTGTGAGTGTGTTTTGCATGTCTGTGTGTTTGTGCTGCGTCGTGGTGTGCGTGTGTGTGTTTGTGGTGGTCGGGTATTCTTATATGTCTGTGTGGTGTTTGTTGTTTATTGTGTCTTTTGTCTTTTGGACTATCAGACGTATCGCCTTGTTTACGCAGGCGATGCTTTTTGATGGATCGGATGTGACTGTTTTGTTGATACAACGAAAGAAATCCCTCTCCGCTGCATTCAAAACCGACAATAATACGAACGGTCAATCGAACTAGTAAGAAAGAAGGATACGAGTCAAACCGAATAATAGAAAGAAAGAAATAAGAATAACAGAAAGAAAGAAAAAAGAATAAGAACGGCAGAAAGAAAAGGAAGAAGGACTAGAAGAGGGAGAGACTTAGAACAGAAGAACAAAATAAATAAATAAATGATAAGAAAAGAAAAAAAGAAAAGAGTAAGAGCGGAAGAAAGAAAGAAGAGAAAGAAAAAATAAGAACGAGATAAATAATAAAAAAAGATTAAGAACAAAAGAAGAATAAAGGAATAAGAACAGAAATAAATAAAGGATGAGAACAAAATAAAGAAATAATAAAAACAGAAAAAAGAAATAAAGAATAAGACCGGAAGAAAGAAAGAACTTATATCCTTAATGAAATAAATTAGTGATATTTAGTAGATACGAGACGGTGAATGAGTTGAATAAAAACTTTTCGTAAAGATTAGCAAATAATATTTATTATATATTTACAATTGAAGAATTACTTTATAATTAAGACGTATTAATTGAAATCGCTGTGCGACACGCCCAATCCAAAATGTCGGTTGGTTTGTAATATACAAAGAACATAACTTTGCTAAAAATCTCTTTCAGACAAAGAAGATAACTTTTGGTACCAAGTTATTTTCTCTTTTAATTATATTTTCTAGATTATATCCGTTTCATCTAACACTTAAGAAGCATCAAGTCAATCTACGCATTAAGCGATGAAAATACTGATCTATTTACGCAGCGTTATTCTATTCGAACCTTCCCCCGGTTGAGCGGAGTCACCTGGCTATATGAACTGACTTTTGCACTTGGTGATTTCTCTTAATATTTCAGTTGTTTTCATAAGTGGCGTACGTTATATGATGTTGAACATTAATCATATTTGATATTAAACGCGTGGGTAGCACATTTCTAGTTCTTGTTCAACTTACTCGTTGCTACTTGATGTTAATTGGTTATGTAGGTTGGTTTTCGCACTCTGATATTTTCATTAATGTTTCGTAATGTTGCACTTGTCGTAAAATAAAAGATGGTAAAAGCCTATGGTGAATAAAAACATATCATTTACGACAAAATATGAACACAATAAATGAGACATGTATATATAGATTACACATACACTTAAATACATTGTTTCCAATCACGGAAGACTGCACAAGTTTATTCATAGAAAAGTAAGAATATGTATGTGCTACGCACAAAGGCATTCACTTACATTTTTCTCATGGCGTCTTTTCTGATAGGCGACGTTCACCGAAGGCGATGTTGACGGTTTTGCGTCTAAACCCAAGTAAGGAAGAATTTTGGTATAAATACTTGACCACGTGTTCGTACGAGTGTTTGTCAGGATCTACCTTTTGTTACCAAGGGATTTTTAGCTGTTGTATGTTTACCGAACAATGGAGATACATCAACTGAATTGATATATAGATTTATTCGTTGGAACAAAGGAATAGCACATTCTTTATACATGTGGGTGAATATGACAGACAAATTGTAGTAGCCTTTTACCTGCAGTTCGTTGACAACTCTACAGTAAGCCTTATAGAGAGTGCATCTTGTCTCTTCAGAATCCTGGCTCGAATTAATTAATCACACTGATCACTGACTTGGATTTTGCGTCAAATTACGATTTCTCGCGTGAATCTCGTTCAGTAAATAGAGCACACTTTCGGTTAATTATGTGATTGCTACAGATTCTATGCCCAAGGAGAATAACTCTAGCTTATGACATACATTTATTCTAAAATGGAAACTATTACGTAGATATTTCTTGTTACTTACAGCGTCAATTTTCCCTAATGGCCAGACTGCTCACCTCTCGGGCGCTGGCTTTTCAAACCCCACTTTCCCGACCCGACCTTGGATCACATCTTACTTGTGGGAGTAAGATAAAAAAAAAACTGGCATTGTGCCTAACTCCTGGAGAGGAGTAAATCAATACTCTGTACCCGTTTTTGTTCTACTGCTCTTACAATTATTGGTTTTAAAGTAGTTTTATCCAT